>OZ038484.1:25249033-25289033 GCA_964036315.1 Acanthosepion esculentum | reverse complement strand
TCTTCAATTATTCATGACTGTGTGTTAATTCAAACTGCCAAAATGTGGGTGTGTGTCTTGTATCTGATGTCTGCTCCCCACTTCAAAGAATGACAACTAAGCAAAATTTGCACTGGTTTTATATAGGGAAATCTTTTCTGATAACAATGATTAATGACTTCAAATTACCTAGCCATGCCTCAGAAAATGACAATTCAACATGCCCAACTTCATTATTGCCATAGTTCCATAAATTGACCAGCTAGCTTTTCTTACCAGTGAAGGATTCTTTTTCAGAAATTCAAAATAATGATAATTTCTACAAATAGCATAGTATAAACAAACATCTGAATTCTAGTTTCTCAGGACCCAAGTAATTTCAACAACATGTTAAATGTTTTTTTCTTATCAGTGAGAAATGGATGGAGATGGGATCTTGGTTTTGCTCAATCTTACTGAATCTTGTCAAGTTAAATCTCCTTGGAACTGGTCTTAATTTCATTTTATTATTTTAAAATATAAATGTTAACACATTTCATTTTTAATTTTCTTTTCAACTATTCAACCTACTTTCCTGAGAATGTTAATAATTATTATCCAATTAGTAGTCCCTCCAGATCACCATCCTGTTATTTCATGCATTTAGACATTTAAGCAGGGCCAGTGGACTGTTACAGATGTAAATTCTGTTTTGGAGGTGTTAGCCTAGATAAGTGGGTTGCATATGGACCTCAAGGGTCTATGTAACCCTACTGGGGGTCCACACACAAATAAAATAGCAAATTGGGATCCATGGTAATATTTAGTTTTCCATAGAGCAATTTCACTTCAGAATGGTTGTTACAACTGGGAATTGGAATTTCTACAGTAATCTATGTCAGATTAAAATACTAAAAATAGAAAAACAACTCTAAAATTAGCAGAAAATGAGATCAAGTGATGTAACTTTGCATCCTTTTTACTCTACCGGATGCTTTGATTGTAAAAGTTGAATAAATAAAAACTGAGAAGGATATATAAAGGAAGGATTATATAAAAAATATAATTTATTATATAAATTAATTTAATATATTATTAATAAATAATAATACTATTTCTAAATATTAATGAAAAAATATTAATATAAATTAATTAATAGAGTAATAGACTGAACATTGTGAAAAGGAGTGACCTTCAACTATCATTGACATTGATGAAGCCAAATATAAAACTAACAGAACGGCATCAATCACAGGGATCTCATTAAAAAATCTTTGCTCTCTTAAAATTTATTAATTACTCACATATTTTAAAATGGTTTATTATGAGTTATTTTACTAGTGTACAGAAATGTTCCATAGAATTTAGTTGTTAAATACAAGTTTATTTTCATTAAATTAGTTTAGCAAATACATTTACTATTTCTATAATACAACTCCTAAATTTATCTGTTAGTAAAAGATAAAATAAGCTTTTTTTTCATCAAATGTTTATGGGGGTCTAACCCGAAAAATTAAAAGCAAAAATGGTCCAAGGGTAAAAAAAAGCTTGAGAACCACTGGCCTAGATTAACCATTACACGATTTGACCAAGTATGGCATACACAACTTCAATTCCTAACACTGAGTAAAGATACAACCTAGGATCGCATGCAATGTCTGTTCAAAAAACAAAAAAACTCTTACAATTAAAAATGTGTTTTTGCCTTAAATAAACCCCTATTTGTTGATAAGCCATAAAAACAATGTCACATTTGCTTGATAATTTTCATATAAAAACTATTTTCAAAGTTTTTTGTTCTACCTTTGAAAGGGTACCATTTTTATGTGTTCAGTCCCATGATTCTTTTGGGCAACTTTGTTGTGCTATTTTGATCAACCATAAGATACTTTAGAGTCATATGATTTTTCTCTAAGATCTTGCTTCTTTCAGATTCAGACAATTGATGCCAAACTCTGTTGTCATTTTCATAGTTCTTATATCTATAAAATATGATACCATCCAAACAATCTTTGCCTTCATGAGAAAATAAAAATAAGTGATTATTATTTCCAATATCTGTTTATATATATATGACAAGTGTATATTGACTTATTGAAAATGATCACAGAATTCTTCAGTCAACAAAGCTTACATCAGTTTTTCAATATTAATTCTGCCTTAGTTTTTGTCAATAAAAAAAAAAGATCTCAGAGCTGCTTACTATAATCTTACTCATAATTTACCCTTCAGTTATATTGATGGTAAATATTAATTTGACTGAAATGTTTACAAGAATTACTCGAGTGAAAAATGCCAAGGAAATGGTCATGGCAATTTTTGTGACAAAAGAGTGAAAACATTTTAAAGATAAAACAGTCTCTGTTGTTTATTTGAGATCTTCCTACATTGGTGCATTTTATTATCTTCTGTAAACATGTTTTTATACTTGCCTTCTGTTTAGAAACTAAGTGAGTATCTGGGCTCTATAGTAACAGATGCTCTCCATCTACTTTCAAATAAAATGGAAAGTTATTACTAGCTTATATGGTACCAGTACTAGGGAATATCCCTCACAATCTAGATCATCAGAATACAATGTTTCATCTTTTCTGGCACCTAAAATAAAAGGGGTGTTACTTAGTATTGCCCATCTGTCCTCCAATTAACATGACTCGGTACTAGATTCAGTAGTACTAATTATAATAAGAAAAAGTTATTTACCTGACTGCATTGGTTATCTGAGATGAGGTAACTATTTACATTATTTAGACTGTTGTCCTCATCTTTATTCTCATATTCATTTCAGCCATTGTATGCTCCAGCTTTCTTCAGGTGATATGCATTGGAATTTCGAACTGAACTCCTTATTTAGTCCACTGGGGTAGATTGTTCTAGTTCCACGTGCCATGCCCAAGAAGACACGGCCCAGTGAATAAAAAGTTGAAGTAATCCAGTGACTTGACCCAAAGAGTTGTGATTTCAATATCTCTCCACAGCAGAGGTGAACAAAAACTTGGAGAGTTGAGTTACTAAAGGGAATTAATTGAAACTGAGATATCCAGAAAAGGCATGGCATGTAGAACTAGAACAATCTACCACAGTGGACTAAATAAAATATCATCTGAAGAATGCCAGAATGTACAACAGCCAAAATGTCATGAATATGAGAATAAAGATGAAGACAACAGTTTAAATAATGTAAATGGTGTAAATGCAGCAGTATGTTGCCAATATGGAATTGCCAACTGTGAGAACCTTACCAGCTGTGGGTCACCAATCAAAGTCTCATTTATCTGCCATTGGCCAAATCAGCCAAACCTTTATGTTCAAATCTTTCAAAGTTGGGTTTGGTTTTGGCCAGTCATTTGTCAACTTTGTTGCCTTATTTTGCCTGTATATTATTGGCACATAGAAAGTAGGTAAAGTTCTGAACTACATTCAGCTTTGTTGGAAACATAGATTTGCCAAGCATTGTATCAATATCTAAATAAGTAATTAGTTTTTAAGATAACACATAAACTTGAGTATAGTTTGAGTTTTTATGTTCATTTTTTTTACACTAAAAATTGGGGTCACACTGTACACAGGTAATTTTTTTTGAAGAGGGTAAAATCATGTATTTTCATTGACAAGTTGCACTATACACTGGTAAATTGTTTCTGGGGTTAAAAATTCATGCAAAGATTTTCAGGGGTCAGATTATTTATGATATCAGTTTATGCATGTGTATATATGATATATAAAACTGCTCAATAACAGGCACAGAGGGTATGTAAATATAAGCAGTAAGAATATAGGTATGCACACTGACTGATGACAGTTTCACGCTTACATGCAATCATCAGGCCATGTTTAAGCATGAAACAGACTATTCCCATTCAGTGTTGGCAGCTATGTCCACACTGCTCATATATATATATATATGAAATGAGACAATCAAATATAAATTCAAATGTTCACAACATTAATTTTAAAATAGTGGTCAATACAATATTAGAGCAATATTCTTTATTATAGGATATGCATCGAAACATGAATACATTTATGTAGTGGTTTTACATATGTTCAAATGTAATATCCTATAATAAATTATATATATATATATATATATATATATATATATATATATATATATATATATGTTTCATTAAATAATAGAAAAGTTTTATCTTTTATTTTAAGCAAATTCCTTTCATATTGTCTGATAAGCTTAATAACATTATCATTGAAAGACAAAAGAAAATCACCATATTGATGCATGTTTTTTTAATCCTATCTAAGTTTTCGGCTTACATAAGCCATCATCAAAGATGACAATTACAATATATTAAATAATACATGGACATAGCAATAATGATAGTCTGTTTTTATTTGCATGGAAGATTTCCAAGCAACGACAAACTCGTGCATACAAGATGCTGGAAGATATGTCCTCATCTTTATTCTCATGTTCACAACATTTCAGCCATTGTATGCTCCAGCTTTCTTCAGGCAATAGACATTGGAATTTCAAACGGAACCCTTCATTTAGTCCACTGGGGTAGATTATTATATTATATATATATTATTTTCTAATTTTTATGACTTTATTTATCAGTCCAACAGATTTTTATCACTTTAAATGTTATTTTTAATGGATACTCTATTTATTTATTAAACAATACATTTATTTATTTTTATTTACTGAGATGACTACAGAAGTTTCAATTTTTCTGTCTATTTTAGACTGTTGCCCCCAAAATGAGTTGTTTCTTTGCTTATGGCCCACTCTTCCATAAAATGTCCTTAAAAATTACTAACTTTCAGAAATATTGTGCGGACAAACAAACACGAGTCCAACTTCAGTAGCAGAGATAACAAGTGCATAAGGACAAATATACTTCTTTATTAAAAGCTTCTTTTATTTTCATTTTTTTTTTTTTACAAAGAGTTATGATAAGCAGTCAATTATTTTCATAGAATAATAAACATATCAGGATCCAAACTTGATCTCATACTGTAAGATATACTCCAGATTTGTTTTTGTTTGTTTTTTTAGTCTCTTTTAGTTACTGGGTCCTGTGGAAAGAACAGTTTAGCATTTTATTATTTTAATATCTATAATCTTTATTCTATAATCAATCATTAATTATTATTTCCACATTATGGCAACTGCTGAAGCAGACATTTCAATTTTGAAACACATTTTCATTTTAAATTATTATTGAACGAACTGAAATGATGTTGCACTGTAGAAAGTATTAAACTTTTTGTTCATTTGCAGTTGTTAGCTAAATAATGCTTTAATAGCAGCACAAGCAACTGTTATTTGTTGTCATATTTTATTTTTTTTGGCATTTGAATCCTTCCTTGTCGGCATAACTAATCAATGAATAAGCTAAGCCAAAATCCTATTCATATTTTAAATTATCATTTTACCAAACTCAAATGTCATTCAGAAAATTGTTCAAATTATTGAACTCATTCTTTGTCTCTCTTTTATATGTGAATCTATATTGATATAATATTACATTGGGTTTCAGAGACAAGCATGCAGTTTTTTGAGAATTACATTGCTCAAAACTAGTTTTACATTTTAAAAGTATATTTAATCTTCATTTATAAAGATGGACATGAGTGTGTGTGTGTGTGTGTGTGTGTGTGTGTGCATATATACATATTATGATAATGGTAACATTAGCTGCTTCCTTATAAGGAAACCTTCAATATTAATTGACCAAGTATCCAGTGCTACTTTTCATTGAAATTTATAAAATCTTTCTCTTAAAACATTTTTTAGGAAAACAGATTTCTCAAGTCCAGTATCTTTTATCACTCTTTCTAGTATTCTTTTATTTAAAGTAGTGTGGAATGTCAACATTATTTTCTCTTCAGCTTACATGTCGTGTCAATTTTAGTTGTTATGAGAGATGTGCAGACAGTCTAATGTTTCACAGTTCAGAACAAGAAATAGGTTAGCCAAATTCAATTTGAGTTCATTGCATTCCCTTTCATGCAAATACCATTGGAAAATGTATGAATCTATTACTTCTCCTTGCTACAGGGTGTTAAATAGGAGAATAAACTGGGATATCAAGTCATGGTTTGCAACCAGTCTAGGAGAAGGACAAAACTCAGCCACCTAACACTGTAAAAAAATGGTTAAACATAAGGGGGCAAAGTTAAAAAGCAGTAAATTCAGGAAGACATGAATGATGTGACCAAAAAACTTCTGGAAGAATTTCTGCACATTTCACCAATCTCTATATTGGATGTTCTTCAGGGGGCAAAGTAAAAAAGCGGTAAATTCAGGAAGACAGTCACTGAAAACTGGTGATTAGTGATGTGACCAAAAAATTCTGGAAGAATTTCTGCACATTTCCCCAATCTCTACATTAGATGTTCTTCTTTGAAAAGTACAATAACTTGATGTTCAAAATCAGTGAGTTGTTTAGCCATATGAGAAGGGCAGAACAAAAGATGAAAGTTGTCTGCAAATAATCTTTAAATGACAAGTCACAAGATCAAGCAGCAATTAATCATAAATGAACCAATCAGAGTTAAGTAATGACATGAGAGTCAAATGATTATTTAAGAAATTTATTCAAGGTTATTCAAGGTCAGTTATTCCTGAAAGTGATGCACCCCGTATATCTGTAAAATAAAGACAACAGATTTCAACAGTTATGGATAATCCCCCAAAACGTAGTTGTTTTGTACTTTAATTAAGAGAAAATTATTATACATGATTAAAAAAAAAGTGAGACATAATTTTTTTAATTAGAAATTTTATTACAACAAAAAGAAAAAAAACATTTTATGATTAAATTTTGCTCTCTGTAAATATCCTCTTTTAGCCTTGATTACTGCAGCACACATTTTTGGCATTCATTGCAAAATTTTCTCATAGTATAGGTTTGATAATTGATTCCATTCTTTTTTTCAGTGACTCTAAGAGCTATTTTTAATTTTTTTACTCTTCCATCAAGTTCATCCTATGCTAATTCTGGTGCTGGCTTCAAACTTTTGAACTGTAGTGTATATATATATATATATATATATATATATATATATATATATATATATATATATATATGATGAACTCTCCCGTCGAACTCAACGTATGAGGGTCAGGCAGATCAGTTCCCAGAAACTGAAAGCCCGACACTGACACATGAGATTTGATTATAGTGGTGAAGGCTTTGTGCAGGGCCATCCACACTTTTTGGAGGGATGAATACAGGGACCTGGTGCAGCGAATGCCACAAGGTCCCCAAACGACCCTCCACAGGTTTTGAATTCAGAGTTGTCCTTCTCCTAGACCAGTTGCCATCCAAGGCTATAGAACACAGTCTGTCCTGCTATTTACCCATAGTTGGAGGGAGAAGAAGAGGATTCACACCTTTCCCAAGGGGATTAGCACGTAAGTGAATGTAATGGATTCGACTGGAATTCGAGCTCGGCTCTCCGATTCCTCAATCCAAGCCGTTATCCATTACTCCACCGTGCCTCCTATATATATATATATATATATATATATATATATATATAATGAAATAAAAAAAAAAGAAAATATTAAGAATGTAAACACTGAGAATGGATGATATATATATATATATATATATATATATATATATATATATATATATAGTCAAGAAAATTTTAAATAGAGATAAATGCATTCTCCAATGAATACACATTTTTTCCTCATATTTTATCACATTCACTTTACTGTAAGACGAATTCATTGATAAAAATGGATGTGAACTTTTTATGCTTTGACTAACTTCATTCCAGTTCATTCAGTAAATGTTTGCTCAACCTTCTTCTCAAGGTGATGATAATTGATAAAAATCTTTACATGGGAACATGTTTTTCTTATCTCAAATGCTTCAACTGTTTTCGACTAATATATTAGCATTTTTGCATACAAGCATAATTTCTCATCTAATTGGCGATAAATTCTACTTAATATCTCTCTACAAACTTTCCAAAGAAGAATAACAATGCAGTTTTGTTTACGAGCTTGCTATTACTTTTAATTTGTTTACTATCTGAATTCAATCTGATTTAGTCAAGTGGCAAATAAAATTTTTCACCATGAGAATATATTGCTTGTTTTCTAATACTTGTTGTTGTATAGCTAAACAAACATAGCCTAACTTTTGTGTTTGCCTTGTGTTTAAATCCACTGCTTGTTTCCCATTGGCCTATGTTTAGGCCCGCATAAAAACTTGAATTTTAAATGCTGATTTATCAAGGCAAGCTCTCACCACTTGAAGGATTGCCACAACACAATCTTCCTATTCCAATTTCCTCTATTTGGCATTGTATTATATTAAGCTGTTATATTAAGCATATGGTAGAAAGAGAAAGGAATAATAAGGATTAGAGTGAAACAACGTTTATTATTGGTAGAGAGTACAGGAATATGGTGAGGTAGAGCTGTTCTGTGGAACAGAGGTTGCTGCGTCAACTGTGAAGGGAATGTCTTGTAAATGTGTCAAAGTAGAGCTGTCCTGTGGAATAGATGCCGCTGATGTTGACTATGAAGGGAATACCTTGGAAGCAAGTCAAGGTATGTCGAGATAGACCAAGATGATAGCAGGTGTTGGTATCAATGAAGGCTTGTAGCTGGGAGGAAACAAGGTTGAGATGTTTGAGTTGAAACTGGATAGCCGATCTTGTAGGTCAAGCTAGGAAGTGGTAACATTCGTTAAAATGTGTGGTCATGTTGAGTGAAGGTGGTGAGGTTGACAGTAATAGTGCTTTGCATCGTGGCAGGTCATGGTGACAAGGTCATGGCAGTGGTGGCAGCAGCAGCAGCACCTGACATGACACCCAGTGGCCACAACTGTGTCACGTCATCCTCAGAGCCTGCTTTTAAGCAGGTCTGGTAGTCCCAAGAGGCATCAATTTTACTGGTGGGAACATTCGCAATTGGCCACAGTCCTCTGCCTTCCTGATGGTCACATCTGGCCATCATGCAAAATGAATCAAAATGAGATCTAATTGCGACAGAGTATAACAAAGCTAAGCTTTGTAAACTGTAACTATGTATATTTTACATTATTTTTAAATGCCATGTCATTTCAGGACATAAGTGATCATGGCACTCCACACCTTTCTTTCCTTTATTATCTGTGAATTGCCATAACCTCCTAGGAAAGATAGTGAAGTAGTTTCCTGTTGCCTTTTCCATGTAGTTTCCTGTTGCGTTTTCCTTCTCTTAGACTGTCACCAAAAGCGAAAGATTCCAGTCTACTCTGCTATTTAACCAATAGATGGGAACAGAAGTAATGGATTTATACCTTTCCCAGTAGCATTTGTATGAAAATGAATGCAGCAGGCAAGGCTAGAAATGTTCTACACTGATAACTGTTATAGCTGTCGTACAGAATTATTCTTTTGATTTTAATACAGGATGGGGAACAAAGTCCATAGGGAAATTTTCTGTGGAAGTGTCTATTATCCCATATTCCTTTGCCTAAAATTTTAGTCACAATATTTGCTAAAGTTTAGTAGCCACCAAAAACAAAACAGTGTCAAAAGTACAGTTTTTTTATTTTCTCTTGATGCCACTATTACTGTATACTCCCTTTAATAAAACTCAAACATATGAAACTGGATTTTTGCATTCATTTTGAATTAATAACAAAAATATTAAACTTTGAGAATTGACAAGAAAAATATTAAATGCTATTTATTTATCACTTGCTTAAAAGCCACACTCTATGCAGACCTTTATGGTAACTCTTGCAGAGTGTTAATTGGGGCTCTGGCATAAAACTAAAGGGATCTCTAGTTTAGCTTAGAAAACAGCAATGATAATTTTGAAAAAATAACTTTGAATTCCTCAATTAACTCTATGGAACTTCAAAACCTCACTTTGACTCTGATTTGGGCTATAAATCCAATTCCAGCAAAATGACTAATTCAGGCTGAAATTCCAATTCAGGCTGAAATTCCAATTCAGGCTGAAATTCCAATTCAGGCTGAAATTCCAATTCAGGCTGAAATTCCTATTCAGGCTGAAATTCCAATTCAGGCTGAAATTCCTATTCAGGCTGAAAATTCAGTTCTTCAAATCACAAACTCTATGAAACCTCATCTCATGAAACCTCTCACTTTATCTCTGATTCCTTCATATTTTAAAGAAATAAAATTGATTACCTCAATTCACAAAGTTTTGGAGATATTTTAATTTGAATTAAAAACAAAGATTTTTAAATTCCCAAAGTTTTTATGTTGTTTTAAATACAATATAAATCGAAAAATTTTGAAGTCAGTATTTTTTTTTCTGTTATTTTAAAATTAGAATTTTTAACTGTTCCCTCTTCATTTGGACACAAATCTCAATGCTGGATGTTCAGGGCAGAATAATGATGCTGGCAATTTGGATATGTGAAAGTGATGTCAAGTGCCTCATTTAAATGAAAAGGTGAAAGTTCTTAATAAGGAAAATACTGTATAAGCTTGCTGTAATTTTGTAATGAATATGGGTTACAATTTGTAATGACATTCAATAGAATATTTCATCCTTTTCAAAATAAGTGAATGCAACATGTACATGGATTTTATATCTATTTCTATACAGAATTAGGTATAATGTAACTCAAAGGAAGAGAGAAATATTATTCATGGGATTAGCTGTAGTGGAGAAGCTACTGTGTTTGCATCATTTTTTTTTTTTTTTTGAATAGGAAGTACTCTGTGTGTAATGTACCATGTAGTTCATTTGGAACTAAAATGTTGGTTTGCCTGAGGACTTAGATGTCTCCCTAGAGGGAAAATGAGACACATCTTGTCGATATGGAATCATGTGGTTGAAGAAAGGAAAAAAGATTCTACTGTTTTATACAGTGTAATCCAGTAGGTGTTACGAAACAATGTGTGGGTAATCCCATAATTGCAGAATAATTCTTCTACCCATTGCAAAATTTTTATTCCAGTATATTATTAGAATTGTTCCATTTTGCTAGAATTTTTTTTAGCTTCTTCTTGGGTTATGGCCATATTACTTTGAAACACCAGTTCTTGTTCAATCACCAAAATTAAGCAATCTGATCCTAGTCTGTACTTCTGTTGAGGAATACAAGTGCAATAAACTACATGACAGGCCGAGTAATGAATACAATCTCACAACTTACAGTGCTGTTTGATAAAAGTGACTCACCATATCCTTTGAATTTAGCTCAACTTTTGTGTCATCGGAGAAGAGAATATTCTTCCAGTCTTCTATGGTGAAATTTTTGTAATAGTGAGCCCATTCAAGCCTGTTGGCTTTGCTTATTAGCAGCTTAAACCTTCATGTACAAGATTTGTAGCCTTGTTCTAACAGCCACCGAAGAGCAAGGTGTTAGTCTTGCCTCTTCAACAGACAAGACTAACACCTTGCTCTTCGCTTAGACTGGTTGCGATTTCTTGGTTAGTTATAGTCCTATTCTTTACAACTTCTCTCTTGATGACCCTGCCAGTTCTATCATCAATCTTTTTCTTTTGTCCCCTTGTTTCCTTCCTTGGAGCAGAAGTGGCATCATTATGTGCCATAAGCACTCAAGAGACAGTTGATTGCAAGGTTATAGCAATTTCTGCAATTTCTCTTGTAGACTTACCTGCTTTTGAGAGGACAATAATAGATGCCTTAAGTGGTTCTGATGCATGTTTGTACCCTTTCATCTGTTAGTGACTTGAGTGGCTATTTCAGGCTGTTTTTATACTGTATGAGGCTTTCTGGAATATTCTGGGATACTCTAGATTAAATTTAAGCTGTTCTAGAATTCTCTAGAATATTGTTTTGAGTGTATTATAAAATAGTTTTCAATATTTTGTCACAAGCTCTTTAAATTTACCAGTTTAATCATTAGAATGCGACATCTGAGTTTTTTCCTGAATCTCATTTATAT
This sequence comes from Acanthosepion esculentum, assembly GCA_964036315.1. NCBI lineage: Eukaryota > Metazoa > Mollusca > Cephalopoda > Sepiida > Sepiidae > Acanthosepion > Acanthosepion esculentum. The sequence goes on along the minus strand of OZ038484.1, from coordinate 25,277,208 downwards.
CCAAATTTATAATTATCAATAGAATACCTTGGGGTGAATAATTTTTTTCCTAGGTGGTCGGGAAGGGGTCTTTATATTAGTAAGATAAAAAATTATTTTAACCCCAAAAACAATAGACAAAAAATATTTTTAGTAAAAAAAAATCAGGTGAGTCACTTTTATCAAACAGCACTGAAGACCTCAATATGTTGAAGCATTTCTAGACTGGCAGGTCTCAAGACGTACCTGAAATTTTGTAGCTGTGATTTTTCAATGCATGCCTATTCATAAAGGATTTCTCTGATTTCTTACAAAGTGAAGTTCTATAGTAACAGTTTTCAACAATTTTGACTTTTCGAATAAGAATCATATTTCTTATTTTGTCAAAGGAAGTTGGTTGCATTAAGTTAAAATGTCCACTTCTGAGATTCAATATTTTTTTCATTTAACCCATTCACTCTTATTTTGTCCACTACGTCTGTACTTCCAGTAAAAAGAAGAATCAGCAATATTATTGGTCCTGACTTGGCATCTTGGCTGCAGTCACTTTCCCACCACCATAATGTAGCTTCTCTGTGCCTTTTCTAAAGTATTTTTCAAAAATCAAAAAAATATGAAAAAATGAAAATTTTGAAGTCACTTTCCCACTGCTATATAAGGCTGCCTCTCTGTGACGTTTCTATAAATGCTAACATATATAATTGTTTGAATGAATTCTCCACTATGATAACTAGAAGTTAAGCACACTACTAGATTGGCAACAAAGTCTCATAAATTTATAACTGAACTGAGTAGGTGTAACCATAAGTTCTATAATAACAGTTTCTTTTCTTGCACTTCTCACTTGTGGAACTTTCTTCTGGCTCAATGCTTTGCAGCAAACTTTGATCTTCAAAAATCTAAATGCAGTCTCAATTATCATCAACTGATTCTTGATTACTCATCTTCTATTGCTCTCGCTCCTTAATAATCTTTGTCTATTTTCTTATTCTTTCACTCTCAGTAACTCCTTATCTGTTTGTGGCTTTGCATCTTGCTTGGGGTGAAATGATTAAAAAAAACAAGCACAGTATTTTTTTTTTTTTCAAATAATATTGATGCATTAAACTCTTTTAAAAGAATGGAAATTAAATTTAACATGTGAAAAATGAAAGGATATTTATTTATTGATAACCCATCCTTTTTTATAGGTACTGTGCTAGTTGTATTCATAACAGTGTCAGTTTTTTTTTAATCAATTCACCCCAAGCAAGGCGATAATGTCACTAAGAGGCTAGTGAAAGAGAAGGAAACAACTTTAGAAGGAAGCAGAAACCCAATCCTAAACAAGATTTATTGTTCATTGCCTTGTGCTTGGGTCTGTATTTTTTCTAGTAATGTTAACTGTAAAACCAATGCAAATGGGATAAAATGTTTAACAAAGAAGAGACACAAAGCCAATACACAGTTGGCATCAAATAGAAGTGCTTGCGAGAGATTAAACAGTCTTCTTGTAGTTTATAGATCTTATATCTTATGTGATTTACTTGAGTCAAAATTAAGACCTAAAATAAGTAGATATAAAATAAAGCAGACTAGTTCTGTGAATAAAGGTCATTATTGATATACTCTTATTTCAGAAACCTTAATAATCGTCTTTGGAGTATGTATTCATATCATATACCATGAAAACTATTAGCTTTTCTTCTGTGCACATAATCTATTCAATATTTTCATATCGCCGAACCAAAACAAAGGCAGAAAGAGACACCATAGATGCATGAATGTATAAATGAAGGCGTATATTCTGGAGTTGAATAACATTAATCCAACGCAGAAATATCTTTTGCTGACCAGTCTATCATGATTGGCACACAACAAACACCTTTCTGATTTTACTCATACTGTGAAGAAATTCCTTTCCTAACCTTGTCATTTTTTTAATTCTAATTCCCTTGTGATTATGGCTCTCCACAGGTTTCTTTCTCTCTATTATTTGTGAAGATAATGGCGTGGCATTCCAGTGTTTTCTCTATTGCTTTGAATTCATAATTGTCCTTCCAGACTGGCTGCTACCAAGGCTAGAGTGTCCAGTCTATCCTACTATTTATTCTTATAGCTAGGGGGAGAAGAGATACATTCATCCTTTTCCCATGAGCATGTGTGAAAGCAAATGCAACAGACTAGACAGGAATTTGAACTCAGCTTGCCAATTCCACTTTCAACACAGATAATGTACAAGAGAAAATGGCGAGATACCCCAAAGATCAAAACACTTATGCTGTTTTGTTAAAAGAAAAAGACAGAAAAATGCCTTTCCAGTGAATGATGTCAGCAAGGTCATGCAAATTAGCTTCTGTTAACCAATCGTGATTCAGATGTCACCGAGTTGAATGGATTGCATAGAAATATATGCTAATCTGTTTCCAAGCTCCACCAATAGCAAACCATGAAGGGTCCAACAAACTGCTATAAAAGCAACTGACTTTTCCTGCCAAGTATAATCTTGCTAGAAGTCTGTGTATGTATGGAGATTTGGTCTTTGTAGACTTTTATTATACAGATAATCATTAAACTATATACATATTCCCAAATTGAAATTACTAGTTGTTTATGTAGTCCCTGATATTACAGATAGAATTAAACAAATGCACAGAAACTTTCATTTATTCCAATGATTAGATATATCATAGCCTGAAATGAAACAGTAATCATGGCTGTATTCTAGCATTGACTATTTGAAGCTATATATATATATATGTTATGGGACCTACCTGTAGGGACTAAATGAACTCATCCTATTACTATATATACGGGGAGATTATGCCTCTCAAGAGAGCCGTCTACAGTTGACGAGTTGACTACTGTACTTTGCCGTCAGTTGGACATGCAACACTTTTGTATTTGTTCTTTTGTTTAATAGTATGTTTTCACTAAATTTCTGAGTTCGAGTTTTCTTTCGGACCTATTCTGGGTCCACAACAATATATATATATATAAAATATATGGTGGAAAGTCATCTTGTGTCTGAGTATGACCATTTCTATGACTTTACTCTTGATTTTATTGTCACTGATGACATCTCTGGTGGTTCATTAATCCAGCAGGTTTTAATTCGCAAAATTTGCAAGCTGGCTTAACTCTTGCTGCATTGTTATCATGGTGCTATGACTTCTAATGCCGGGTAAGTCCATTTGTTGACCTGCATACATTGTTGAATAGGCTGCAAACAAAATACGGCTGGACATCATAGTAAAAGCTTGTGTTATTCTTTTTATTTATACAGTTTACATTCAGACTATTGTCCCCAACTTTGTGGTTGTTATCGAAATGCTTCGGTCATTGTGCCCTCAGGCAAGTGTATATTGATCCAGGTAAACTACAGTGAATTTCAAACTGAACACTTTATTTAATCTAGGGAGTAGACTGTTCTCGTTCCACTGTCTATATCTAGCAATATCTCATCTGTTATTTTTAGTACTACTCAGTTATTACATGCTCTGTTTCAACTGAGTCCAAGTACATACTGCCTTTGCCAGGGATTGAACTCACAATTATTATGCCATCAAATTCATGAATGAATGCTTTCATTCACTAGGCTATTGTTCTGTAGATTAGGACAATAGTCTGAATGTAAATAGTGTAAATAATATCTTCTCATCTCAGAAATCTGAGTGTCATTACATGAAGCACATAACCCTCCTCTGAGGAAAAGGCACTAAAAAGACTCTCATCTGAGCAAAATGCAGACACATATTCCTATCAAAGGCTGACTGGCTTAGTCACACACAGTCACAATGACAAAATATAAATACATATACATTCAAAGCTTTAATTTTTTTATTATTTCCCAGTGACTTTACAACTCAACTATTAACTTGTCATCTTATTCTGTTCAGATGAACAGAACATTTCTGGTGACATGGAAAATATTTGATGATTAACCTTTAGCACTCTGCATAATATTACTTACTTTTCCACTGCATTCTTTTTCAAGGTCTCTCAATTGCAGTAACCTTATTGTTAATTTCACTCAAATTTGTTTTCTGTTGCTATAGCAGGATATGACAGCTATGAATTTCAAACATACAGTGATCAGAGTCACCTTCAGTGGCTGAATAAACTTTTTTGTACCACAAATAAAGTCACATGCAAAGTGATAAAAGTTAAACACAATTCTTTTTTTTATTTGTTTTTAACTTAATTTTAACTTTGCAAATTTCAGTACTTATGTTGTATAATTTTTTAAAATGTATTATCAGTGAACAAAAATTGATGCAAACATTAATGAGAGTTTGAATAGAGCTATTATTGAGGAGCCCACTTGTTGTGATCACTTTGGAAAGACAGGTTCTTTCAGATAAAAATTATTGATAATGTTCTCCATGATGATAATAATAAATGGCTTCCTTTGTAGATGTAAACCTTGGGTTTCTATTCCCAGAGAGCCATTGCCTGAAATTGGCCCTGTAATCAGTGGGGAGTAGCGATATAATGAAAATATTTAATCAGTTTCCATTTGTTTTATATTTAGACATTTCACTTATAGATTTAAAGTAAGGTTAATGCAAGAAACATTTTGGCATACACATTCATCTAGAACTATTAGAATTAAAGCTTTAAACTCAAAGTACAAATCAGATTTTCAAATTATGTGCTAAGATCATGATACAAACAAACAGCGATTAAACAGTGAATGGTAGTCATGAGATCAGGGCTTGGTTAGGGGCAGCAAGATCTGCATGTATGTCACTCTAAAGAAAGACAATGCTCTTCGCAAAAGCATTAAGTTCGAGCTCCTGAAGACCAAAGTGTATAACTGCAAAACCTGGTCACTGAAAGAAATAGATGTCTTTCAGATCAACATGTTACAGACAGGCACTGCATATCAACTAGACAAAACAAATGAGTTAGTTCTAGAGTATATGAGAACAAAGTCACAGTTTATTGCAATCACAAGGAAGCAAAAACTACCTTTGGTGATCTCATCAGGGCCCAAAACTTCTGCACCCATATCCTGGAGGAAATTATCAATGACAGAAAACTGAGAGGAAGATGAAAATGACACTGGGCTGATGAAATCAGAGATGTCAGGGAGAAAACTGACAGAGTTCATGATTGTATCAAGGGAGGGGAGACGGTGATGCATTTGTCAATGGTTCCTAACCCTCAGCAATGAGCACAGCAAGAAGCAAGCAAGATCATGATACTTGCTAATGTTAGCTTAGTAGAGGACTGAATTGGGAGAAATAGGGTTAGCAAGATTGTGTTGCATCAATCTTCTTATTAATGAGAACATACCTGCCTTGAAAATAGACATTTGAGACTTTAGCATTTAATGGGAATTAGCACCAGTGAAACAGAAATTTATGTAAACACATGTAAATACAACATGTCTTGAAAACTTAAATGATGTAATTTCTCTTTGAAGCTGATTGACTAAAATTGCTTATCCTTCCTCACATCAATAATCAAAATTCAACTCCTCCTCCTAAAAAGAACAGAATGAGGGGCTGTTGAAAAATTCTCAAATTTATCCACATCTCAAAATCTGATTAAACATCAGAATTTATTTTGGAACCCCTTTTTGATTAGGCCCCAAACTTTTCAACACCCCTTAATACAGATGTAATGAGTAGTTCCCAGATTTAAGCAATATTCAATTTGAGATAGCCCAAAACAATGTCTTTTTTTGTTGTTGTTGTTCATTATAGAATTGGAGAACAATCTTGCTTAATGTTGTCCATTACAGTTTCTAAGTCCAAATTCAGAAGCTTAAAACATCCTGCAGTTTGGAAATGGAGTACCATCACCTAGACCTGTGTGATTACAGGTCAGCTGCTTATGTCGTAGGGCATATTGTTGTTGCCTGTCTGCAGTACTGCCTCATTAAAAAGTCCCCTGAGCCTTACACCTAATCTGTAAGACATTTAACAACTACATTTTCAACATTCATATCACTAAACCCATTTTCATCCATTATGTTTAATAATTGTTACTGTGATAAAATAAATGCCATGAAGAGTTCAAAATATTTTCCTATTGTATTTGTAGTTATTTTTCTGTCTTTATCTAAATATTGCTCTGTTTCTTAGTTATTAAACCTACTGAATATTCATTATCGGAAGCAAAAAACTACTGCTTACATTGTAATAGATGTTATCATTGCTCTTATAGTTCTACAGAAAAGAATTTTAAAATATAGTGACTGAGATCAACTTATTATTAATGCATGATTACTATTAGTACACTATGTGTTACTGGTTTGGTTTGTTTTGCTTTACAGCATATCAACCACAATGGGTTATTTAGTGCCAACAAAATTTCCTTTTTTTTTTTTTCAAAAATGTATAGCTGGTAATATATATTTTTTTTTTAAATGTATAGTTTGTTTTGTTTTGTGGCATATTAACCTCAATGGGATATTTAATGTTGACAAGATTATTATATCTAGTAATATTTTCTTTTTTCAAATATTTATTGCTGATACTAATTTTTTTATAAGTATTTCTGGTATTAAAATCTATTTTTACACTATCACAGTGTTTTGAGTCAGGTTGTGGGGTCAACTATTTGCCAATAGCTGGGACCCTAACAGGTGCTACCACACTGGGTCAGGGTGGACCTGGGAACACCAGCAATTAAGAAATGGTTCCACACAACTCAAAACCTCCTGATCAGAGGCCTTGCTGTTGGATGTAGTTTATCATCTTACCCAGGACGCAGATGCAGTTTATCATCATACCCAGGACACACTATGTGCTGAGTGTTGCTAGTGAACTCTTATCATAGTCAAATATATATGACTTAATTTTTTATTACATTAACTTCAAAAACTGAAGTTAGCATATATACATTATGATATATATCATAAATTAATAATTTCAAAACTAAAAATTAATGTTTCACAATTCCATAAAACAAACTTTCATACAAAATGATCATTGAAGTCCATAAAATGTTATCTTGAAAAATAGGTTACACTTAATCAGGATTCAGGAAAAACATTTGCACACAGTGAGAGAAACAGCACACATTTTCCTCTAAGATTTCTTGAATGTTCAGGCCTGTATGCAAAAATAAATAAATATACCGTTTAATAAATAAGTGGAGTGTCTACTCAAATATGAGTATCCACTAAAAATAACATTTAAGTAATAAAATCTGTCAGATTAATAAATGAAAAAAAATCTATCTATTTATTTAGAAATTGCTTTGTTTACATTAAGACACAAAACTGAGTAGATATGTCAATTTTGAAAATCAGAGAAAAATCTCTATTTAAAAGCACTATTCATCTTTGCTTGACTATCCACACACTTGGTAACCAAGAGGGCCAAAGCACTAATGATGGTTTACCTTAGGGGAACACATATTTGCTCTAATAAGAGTTCTCGAATATTCAAGTTGGTAGATGAAAATAAATAAACTATGCTATAAACGAAGCATCTAGTCACATATGGGTATCCACTAAAAATAATGTTTAACTAATAAAAACAGTGTTAAAATTGAACTTTTAGATAGCACTTTGTATACATATAGTAAGTACAGTTCTGTTATTATGCAATTTCACCCATTATGCCTGAATCTGCATTAAATGGATTGTGTAAAATCATGGTTGATATGTAGATATGGTAATTCTAAGAACTAAAATGTATTTCAGTATACAATTCTGAATAATTCTACCATTGTCTAGAAAACAGGAAATCATTATTAGAATAATAAGCAGATTTGTTTTTATACCATAAAAGCTTAATATGAATGAAAATATGCTCATTATTTTGTTCATACACTGATCATTAATTCAGGAATAATTGTTATTATTGCAATATCTAGGCTTTTATTGAGAACAGTGCTTCTTGAACTTTTTCATTAATGACCCCATTTTTCATCATGAGATCTTTTGCAACCTCAGGTATTAACCAATTACACTGAAAATAAATACATTGTCACTGCACTAGTCACAATAGTGCCACTGGTATGTTTCATTACTGCAGCACTTGCATGGCACATCACATTAAATATTGTCCATTTGTGAAATAACATATACACTGAAATTCAAGTGTTTGAATTTAATATTCACAACTCCAGCATTTTGCTTCATGACCCTTATTTTAAGAAGTACTGATCTAGAAAATAGAATCAAATTTATGCTCATTGTTGCTCTAGATTAAGAGGGTGGCTGCAGAAAGACTCTATGTCTGGCAACAGGACTCTTCACCTTGCCACACAAGTATGAGTACCCAGTCATGGCTGTCAGACAATTTCTGCAACCAGATCACCCCTTACATTTGGCCACCTAACTCCCCAGACTGCAACCCCCTTGATTATTATGTGTGGGGGTGAAGTTGACTAAAAGACCAATAAAACTCCTTGTAACACCTAAGATGAACTGAAGGCTAGGATTAGGCAGCATTCACCAACTTAAACAAGGAGATGATTCAGAAGAGTTTCAGGAGATTCTGAAGTCATCTGGAGGCTGTGATTGAAGCCAATGGTGATTTTATTGAATAAATTTATTCTCTAGTATTTCAAGATATTTTTGTGTAATTTTGGTAAAATTTACAATCTATTGTTTAAGAAGTACTGATTTAGAAACATTTACACACATTCTTGCTAATGGGAATGTGAATAAAGAAAGAATAGTTCCAGTTTACATTTCACCATTCTACGTGTTATTATATCCGTGGTATAGTAAAATCTTAATACACAGATGGAACAGAATAGCTAAAAGAAAAGAATGAAATAAATGGATTACTCTCAAAGAGATTTGAAATATATTGCTATGTCACACAAGAAATTAGATGCAAAGTGTAACAGCAAGAAACAAGAGGGCTTTACTTGTAATATTTCCCAAGGGGTAAACAACCAGGTTGGTGGTATATATCATATAGGCTCTTCTCTTACCCACTGTGGGATGACGTCTAGTGCCTTAGCTGCCTGTCATCAGCACCTGGCATAGGCAGACATGTCTTGCCTTTAAGTGTGCTAAATAACAACTTCCATTTTGTATCCCACATGAACTCAGATTACTTGCCGGCATGACCCTTGCAACTTCATCCTAACTAAGGGGAGATAATAAACCTTAAAATTCCTACATTGTTAATATTTTTTACAATAAAATTTCCATTTTTTTGTATCTTCTCCATCAGATTTCTTTGACAGTTTTGTACTATTAACAAAGTGTGATGGGTAAATTGTCGCCATTTTATAATTTTAATTTCCCACATGCACGTTGTTTGTTTTTGATTTTGTTGACTGCACAGTATAGTACGTTCAGTTGGACACCATCTGTGAGAAAAAGAGCATCTTGTTGCAATTCACTCTGGCAGAAATTTAGAAATGGCATGCTGTACTGCTTGGAATTCACACTGGAAGCTTCAGTACAAACATTTCATAGAGTTTGAGTGTCAATTTGAGAACAGTGCAAAGGATTCAGAAAGAGTTGGATGAGTTTAATGGTGATTACAAAGGTACGGCAACTCGGAAAACTCACTCTCCTAAACTTGTTGGTGAGGTGCTCATACTCAACACTGTGGCCTACATAAAGTGTCTTGAGGAGGTATTGCTGCACTGGGTCAAGAGGGTAGCTGCTGGAAAACCCTATATCTGGCAACAGGACTCTGCATCATGCCACATAAGCAGAAGAACCCAGTGATGGCTGCCAGACAATTTCTTTGACCACATTAACTATTAAATTTCACCACCTAACTCCCTAGACTGCAACCCCCTTGATTATTATTTGTGGGGAGCTGTTGATCAAGTGACAAACAAAACTCCTTGTAACATGAAAGATGAACTGAAGGCAAGGATTATGACAGCATTGACCAAAAGGTAACCATCCAGAAGAATTGCAGAAGATTCTGAAGTCATCTGGATATTGTGGTTGAAGCCAATCACAATTTCATTGAATAAATTTACTTTAGTATTTTAAGATATATTTTGTGTAATTTTGGTAAATATATCTGTTAAAATAAGATGTCAGTGTTATTTTCATTTTTGCATAATACAGACAACAATTTATTTATTGCGCCCTTTATATACACACAGAATGAGATCGTAAATGCAAAAATCTAAAATTCATATTGTCTACCTATATGACTATGTATCTGTATAGATATTCCATGTTTTTATTTTTTTTTTAACATTTTAATTAATGTTTCATGATCTGGAGATAGAAAGTTTTGGTAAAGAAAATATACCATACAATAGGAATTTAAAGAATCCTAAATGACAGCTGTTGGTAATACGCTTCTGTGTTCTATTTCATGGGTCAGATCAACACCGTTAAAATGCTCAAACCTATTTTGTCTGTATGCCTTCATTTCCTTCCTGTCCCTAAATTCTGTGACAAGCTATAACAGCTTTGATATCCAGTTTAAAATAGTACCTCAAAATTTTTAGAAACTCCATATTTGTCTCTGCCATTATAGCATCTGAAATGAAAGATATTGCTGAATAATAATATGTATGGAACTCCCTTCCCTATTACTGTTTCCCTGACAAATACAATCTCCAACGGTTTAAGTGTAGCGTCAATCAACATCTCCAGTTGCCTTGATCTATCCACTTCCTTTCATTTTTCATTCCTATCTGCTCTTGCTCCGGATCTTCTGTGGCTCCCTTGCCTTGATCGACCCACTGTCTTTCACCACATCCCCTCCCTTGCCACTCCTATCTGCTCTTTCTCCAACCCTTCTTTAACCCCTTACGTGATAGTGGCCTCCGGCCTTGCTTGGGGTGATACAATTAAAAAAAAAAAAAAAATAAGAATAATAGAGGCACAGTGAAGTAATGGGTAACAGCTTGGATTGAGGAATCTGAGAGCTGAGTTTGAATTCCAGTCAAATCCATTGGGAAAGGTATGAATCCTCTTCTTCTCCCCCCAGCTATGGGTAAATAGCAGGACAGACCGGGTTCTATACCTCTGGATGGCAACTGGTCTACCACAGAAAGAATGGCAACCTACTGCAGGAAAAATCTGCCTCATCAGTCATGTATCGAAAGATACATGATTGCCTAAGCATGTAGCATGCATGGCACATAACTGACTGATAAGAATAATAATAAAATTACTAATATAGTAGAGACATAGTTTTTAGACATAGGAATAATCATAGTATGTTGACTTCCAGTATTACACTTCAGTACCGTGTTCATACCAAGTGCCACTTCCCCTTTAGTCTATTTGCATACACACTTCCTCCAACCACACAACCAGCATGAAAAAGTAATCCAACGGTCATGACCATATGCAATAGCCTTAAACAAATAATGTGGTAAGGGCTGGTTTCTTTTTTCTCTACTTCCTTTAATCTCCTAGTGACATACATAAACAGCTTGCTATGTTTACAAGCAGCACTTGCCTGAAGATTGTAGTGAAATGTTAAACTGACAGTCATCATGCAATTTTGATACCTATATCCACATTGTCTGTATCTATAAACACAATTTCCAATACTGAGAACTCTTTCCTTATAAATATAGCAAATTTTTAATATAATTTACACATATCTGTCTATATGATATATAATAGCTAGCTACTCATTTTGAACACACTCACCTATCAGGACAGCTAGCATTTTCCTATGACAGATACCCGTTTCACCCACAGTCTGCCTGTAGTTTATACTGCAACTATAGTGAGTAGTCCTTAGTTAGACTTTCTGAGAGCACATAATCTGATGTGATTTTTTTTTTTTTTAATAAGACCTCAATCATAATGATCTGTGACTTTGTGCTAGCACAACCATTAACAGATTCTGAAAGGTTTTATCTTCTCAGTTTTACTCACAAAGCTTGGGTTAAATTATGATATGGTTTTCAGGCACTTTTCAAAGTCACTTCCCTGAAAAATCAACCATAGTGATATTCAAACCCAGGTTTCATTGCCAGAAAGCAAAGGTCACCCACAATATTTATTTATTTATTTATATATATATATATATATATATATATATATATACTCGGCTCTCCTGTCAAATTCAACATATGAGGGTCAAGCAGATCAGTTCCTAGAAACTGACAGCCTGACACCAGCAAATGAGATTTGATTATAGTGGTGAAGGTTTTGTGCAGAACCACCCACACTTTTTGAAGGGCGGAATACAGAGGCCTGGTGCTCTACATGCCACAAGGTCCCCAAACGACCCTCCACAGGTTTTTGAATTCAGAGTTGTTCTTCTCTTAGACCAGTTGCTATCCATAGCTATAGAATCTAGTCTGTCCTTCTATTTACCCATAGCAGGAGGGAGACAAAGAGGATTAATACCTTTCCCAAGGGTATTAGCACATAAGTGAATGTAATGGATTCAAATGGAATTCAAACTCTGCTCTCCGATTCCTCAATCCAAGCCACTATCCATATATATATATATATATATATATATATTAGTCAACAGTGATATTATAGACAATACAGTGTATCAGATTATGCAAAATTTCAGATGAATGGTCTTAGAACAACATCAGTAATATTATACAAGAGAGGAAACAAATTACACCATTTTAAGGGTGATTTAATTGCAAAATTTTGTATAAGAATAGAGGAAGAATCCAAAGAAGGAAAATTTGAAATAGACTAAAAAAATGAGAGAGATGAAATGTTTGTTAACTTCTTAAAGATGCAAAATGAAAATCATGAATACATTTTTCTAAAAGTGAAAAGTTCTTCAGTGAATTTGTAAAAGTCGAGAAAAATGGTATTGCCCTCATAATTGCTCACAAAACCAATATGTAAAAAAGGTGTAACTGATATAGACAAAATATAGGAATGGTTATAGAATGGGGGCTTGCAGAGTTAAATTTGACTTTAAAACTGAGAATCATTACAAGATCAGTGAGAATGTTACCAGTTTTCAGAGAGAAATTAAGAATAGATGCCAGGTTTCGGGAAATTGTAAAATAATATAGACGGTATGAATAGCAAATTGGCAACTTAGGGAGGCAAAATAAATAATAAGCAGTGCCAGATTTACCTATAGGCTTAGCAAGCTAAAGCCGAGGGCCTCAATCTAGGGAGACTCCAACCAATTTGTATAATATTTTTGACACTGTCATAGGCCTTTCTTACTCATGCGGTCATAATGCATTGTAGGCTCTAAACAACTTTTCAGTAATTTTAAGCACCAGTCATCATCCTTGACTTTACTCAAATTTAACACTCTTCCATTTCCCTCTACTCATGAGAATGGGGAATTTGCACGGGCCTCACAAATGCAATAGCCTAGGACCTCTCTTCATTTAAATCTGGTCCTGATTAGGAGGAAAACAAATGGAAATATTCAAAGGCAGCACAATAATTGGTGAAAAAGGGGCGAAATATGGTCTCTGAAAATGTAGAAGTAATCAACAAAAACTGATCAACAAAAAGATGAACATGGAAATAGTAGATGATGTTATTAGGATCAGGAAGAACTTGAAACATGTTTGATCTGCAACATGCAAAGATAAATAGCAGTTATTTGCAATGAAAGACAGAAATGTAGTGACAAGCTGTTAAGGAGTACTATACAAAACAGATTAAATAAGGTTTGCAGCTGAAAATTTGAAAAAAAGCACCAACCGAAGATAGCATAGTAACAGACCTTTTGGAAGATACAGGAAAATAATTTCACAAAGGCTTATCACAGTTATTTATCCTATACATGAAGAAAAGAAACATACCTCAAATCTTCTCTTTAGGAATAGTGATTCAGCTATGAAAAAAGGAGATAAAAATGGCCTATCATATTGCTATTAAATATATACAAATTATCCTAAAATTGGCTTAAAAATAGACTAAAAACACCTTAGATGAAGATCAACTACATGAACTGGCAAGTATTAAGAGAGAGCCTACTCAGCAATAGACCATCTGGTAAAAAAAGAACACACATTATAACAAACTACTTTGCTTAGCATTTGTTAATCAGAACAAGGTATTTCACTTGGTAGAACACATGAGAGTCTTTAATCTGCTACAAGAGTATGGTATTAACAAAAATTATATAAAAGTTATTGGGAATATATGAGGGGAAAGTCAAAAATTATCTGCATTCCTGTCTAAAGATATGGAAAAAGTGTGGATAATTTTTGACTTACCCTTGTGTATGATATTGTAATAGTTCAACTAAACAAAGATATATATGAAATAAATATTGGAAAAGTAGTGAGGCAAAGGGATATGATTTCACTTAAACTATTTATAGTAGTTATTGAAATGGCAATGAATAGGAGTAAACATAAGTGGATAATTAGATTACAATATTTGCTCATAGCAGAATCATTGAATGTATCACAATAAATGCTAAATGACTGAAAAAGAAAAGGGCTCAATGCAGGTTTTAAAATGAACAGAAGATGAAGAACAGGAAGAGGTCCAGGAATACATATACTTTGGATAGGTAATTACATGAAAAAATACCATGAAAAAGAAATTAAATGATATATATCAAACAATAGGATGGCAAGTATTTAACAGATATAGAAATATAGTGCAAAGTTTTAAATGTATAGTGTATAATAAATGTATAATGCCAACTATGATATAGATGTGCAAAACATGAAAACAAAATTGCTAACAAACAAAGCAAGAATTACAAAAAGGCCAATGGGCAGAGCAAAGGAACAACTCTATTAGATAAAAAGAGAACAACATGGATCAGAGAACAAAATAAGTGATATTATACAAGAGATTAAAAAATAAAAACTGAGTTAAGCAAGACTCACACCAAGAAGACAAGCTAACAGATGAAGTAAAAGGTTGCTCCATTGGTGTCCAGTGGGTGGCAAAAGTAGCAGGAAAAGACCAAATGGAAGGTGGAGAGAAGAGTTAGATGGGTTTATTATTACAACACGACAGAATAGCATAGTCCCAGTTGTCATGGAAAGATTTGAGAAAGCTCTCTGTCCTGCAGTGGGTGAGTGATGTTTGCTGATATTGTTGATAATGATATTCATTCACTTAAATAGGTGTGACCATACATATCTAAACAAGTGAATAGCCATTAATTTCACACTTACACATGGGCATTGTTTCTGTGTGCAAGTAGACATGCATTGGTTTATTTGATAGGAGGATTTCTTTTGTATTTTCCTTGAACATTTATTTATTAAGCTGAACTTTATGAACAAGATCTCTCTCTCTCTCTTTCATATATATATATATAGATAGAGAGAGAGAGAGAAAGAGAGAGACAAAAGGAAAACTTATCTTAGCCAACATGTTTTATCCTCCGAGTGACTTTATCATGGCAACTTGCCTTGATAAAGTTCCTCAGAACTAAACACATCAGCTAAGTTTCCCTTTTGTCTTTATTCATATTGTTCTTTTACAGATATACTCTATCTGAAATTTTTATACACACACAAACACATATATATAAACACAAAAATAGTAAGAATAAAAGCAAAAGCTTAAAATATAAAATAAACTGAAAGCTCAATACCAAAATTTACAGACCTTAAATATAATAATAATATAAAATCTGCTGGTCAGAGCTTCATACAATGGCAATCATAAGACAGAAGTTCCACCTGATGATTGCCATTACATGAAACTCGGAGCTGCAGATTTGCTATTATTATTATATTATGTTTATACAGGGCTATTAAAAAAAAATGAACCGATTTCATTACACAATATTTTAATAAGGAAAAGCAATAGAAAACTCCAGCCAAGTCACAAGTATTCTACTCACTTTCATTTCCTGTCTTACAAGTGTTCAATGTGGTCACCACCTGTGGCACTGGCAGCATCAATATGATAAGCATATCGCAATTCACCGAGTTGATCGCTGTTGCTATTTGAGGTTTAAGTTTATTGAGGTTAGTGGTGGAACATAATCACAATCTTTTACATATCCCCACAAGAAAAAAAAATCGAACACAGTGAGGTCTGGGGATCATGCAGGTCAAGCACAAAGAGTAAGGGCTTGGTAAGTTTTTTAACGAGATTTTTCAAATGTAGATGTCTTTTTAGCACATGCCAGACATTGGATTGAGAGATTGCAAGCTGATGGCTAGCACGAATTCTTACCATTTGTTCCTCCAAAATTTGTGGTCGTCCTGGACATTTTTCCTTTATACAGACACCCACTCTCTTGAAACTGTTTAAACTACAGAGAGCAGATTAATGTTGAATTGTCCTTGAAAAGCATGCTGTACCATGACAACTGTATTTGTTTTCATGAATTCAAGAATGCAGAATGCCTTTTGCTGAGGATTTGCCATTCTGGGAGTAAACAAATTACTAGAGATATGCCCTGTGGCAGCCATTTGAAACTTAGAAAACTCTTCTTTCAAATGGTCACTGACTCATTCCATGACAATACTTGAGGACTGAAGAAATGTGTCATAAAATTGGTTCATTCTTTTTTAATAACCCTATATATATATATATATATATATATATATATAGTGGGCGCATGGCCAAAGTTCTTAAAACATAGCATTTTGACCATGAAACCTGGGTTTGAATCGCATCATTGTCTATTTATCAAGGGGATGCCTTCTTAAACATATTGGCCTGGGGAAAATGATTGCATTATGCAGTACCATTGAGAAATAATAGGGATAGGTTCACACACTTCCCTGGTCTTTTGAACAGGAGTAGACGTTTATCCCTTGTTTCCTTTTTAGGATTGTGTTTCCAGATCCTTCTAAAATCTTTTCCTTCCCTTTCATTTCTAGTATGTCCTTGTGTCTTAATAGCATTATCACCTTGTTTGGTGCGACTTGACTAAAATTCAATTTCTTTGAAGTCAAGGTTTTCATTGGTCCAAAGAAAAATTCACATAGGCTCACAAATTCCTTTCCTTCTTTTTCCTCAGTCATCCAAATTTGAAAGGGGTTATATTTTCACACTCACCAGACACCTTAACAGATAGGCATACTGAGAAACAAATAGCCATATACAGGGTGCATTGGGTAAATTGTCTCCATATTATATTTTTAATTTTGAACATGTGTGTTGTTTGCTTTTGATTTTGTTGATGACTCAGTAGAGTACAGTCAGTTGAGCATCATCTGTGAGAAAAAGAGCACTATGGTGTAATTCACTTTGCTAGAAATTTGGAAATGGTATGCTGTACTGCTTTTCCTTCATGCTGGAAACTTCAATAAGAATATTTCAGAGTGTTTGGGTGTCAAGACAATGCAGAGGATTCAAAAGAGTTGGAGGAGTCTAATGGTGAGTACAAAGGTGTTTGGAATGATCACTAGTGATGGTGACATTATACCAGCATTCATCTTCCCAAAGGGCCTCAAACTCAACACAGAAGCCTACATTCAGTACCTTGAGGAGGTAGTGATGCTCTGGATTAAGAGGGTGGCTGTGGAAAGACTCTATCTCTGGCAACAGGACTCTGCACCTTGCCACAAAAGCATGAGTACCCAGTCATTGTTATCAGACAATTTCTGCAATCAGATCAACCCTTACATTTGGCCACCTAACTCCCCAGACTGCAACCCCTTGATAATTATGTGTGGGGTGCAGCTGAGTGAGAGATCAATAAAACTCCTTGTAACACCTAAGATGAACCGAAGACTAGGATTATGGCAGCATTCACCAACATAAACAAGGAGACAATCCAGAAGAGTTGCAGGAGATTCTGAAGTTGTCTGGAGGTCATGGTTGAAGCCAATGGTGATTTTTATTGAATAAATTTACTCTTTAGTATTTCAAGATATTTTTGTTTAAGAAGTATTGACTTAGAAAAATTAACACACATTCTTGCTAATGGGAATGTGAATAAAGAAAGAATAGTTCCAGTTTACATTTCACCATTCTATATGTTATTATATCCATGGTATAGTAAAATCTTAATACACAGATGGAACAGAATAGCTAAATGAAAAGAATGAAAAAAATGCATTACTCTCAAAGAGATTTGAAATATATTGCTATGTCACACAAGAAATTAGATACAAATTTCTCACACAAAGAAATTGTACCATATGAATAAAACAAGCAAAGTGTAACAGCAAGAAACAAGAGGGCTTTACTTGTAATATTTCCCAAGGGGTAAACAACCAGGTTGGTGGTATATATCATATGGGCTTCATCTGTTCTCCTACCCACTGTGGACTTCAGATGACATCTAGTGCCTTAGCTGCCTGTCATCAGCAACTGGCATAGGCAGACATGTCTTGCCTTTAAGTGTGCTAAATAACAACTTCCATTTTGTATCCCACATGGACTCAGATTATTTGCCAGCATGACCCTTGCAACTTCATCCTAACTAAGGGGAGATAATCAACCTTAAAATTCCTACATTGATAATATTTTTTACAATAAAATTTCCATTTTTTTGTATCTTCTCCATCAGATTTCTTTGACAGTTTTGTACTATTAACAAAGTGTGGTGGGTAAATTGTCGCCATTTTATAATTTTAATTTCCCACATGCACGTTGTTTGTTTTTGATTTTGTTGACTGCACAGTATAGTACGTTCAGTTGGACACCATCTGTGAGAAAAAGAGCATCTTGTTGCAATTCACTCTGGCAGAAATTTAGAAATGGCATGCTGTACTGCTTGGAATTCACACTGGAAGCTTCAGTACAAACATTTCATAGTGGTTGAGTGTCAATTTGAGCACAGTGCCAAGGATTCAGAAAGAGTTGGATGAGTTTAATGGTGATTACAAAGGTACGGCAACTCAGAAAACTCACTCTGAGCATTCTGATAAGAAAAGAACTCCCAAACTTGTTGGTGAAGTCCTCAGACTCAACACTGTGGCCTACGTGAAGTGCCTTGAGGAGGTAGTGCTGCACTGGGTCAAGAGGGTGGCTGCTGGAAGACCCTATATCATGCAACAGGACTCTGCACCATGCCACACAAGCAGAAGAAACCAGAAGGCTGCCAGACAATTTCTTTGAACACTTTACCTCTTAAATCAGGCCACCTTATTTCTCAGACTGCAAACCCCTTGATTATTATTTGCAGGGAGCAGTTGAGCAAGAGGCCAACAAAACTCCTTGTAACACGAAAGATGAACTGAAGGCAAGGATTATGGCAGCATTGACCAACAAGGTGACCATCCAAAAGAGTTACAGGAGATACTGAAGTATTGAATAAATTTACTCTAGTATTTTAAGATCTTTTTTGTGTAATTTTGGTAAATATATCTGTTAAAATGAGATGTCAGTGTTGTTTTCATTTTTGCATAACTTATATGACAACTTATCCATCGCACACTGTGTGTGTGTGTGTACATACATACATACATGTATGTATGTATGTATGTATGTATGTATGTGTGTGTGTGTTTACATACATATATATATATATATATATAAAAGATTCAGGCACTTAACAAGTTAACATTAATCATATTTTGTGTCACTTATGTAGATTTCGTTTTTGTCAAAAAATATTCCTAAAAATGTAAAAACATTTACAAATAGGTACTGAAAAGGGGTTTTAAAAAAGAATCTAGTGTTTGATCATTTAGTCAAATTTTGGGAAGTGTATTGGGTCAAGAATTTTTCAATTCTACCTTGTGTGATTTCTAAAAACTTCAGATACCAGATAATTTATTACCAAAATCAACATTTCTTGTCTGTTTATTTAGTACCCTTTCTTTCTCTCTTTTTTTCTTTTTAAGCCTTTTTTTAATTTTCATCTTACCACTGAATTTCAGCAAATTCTAGCTAATATTCGAATAATGGCCATTTGTGACTCAAGGCTTTAAAAGAGTTAATCAAATTGTATTATAATTTGAAATAAGGTAAAAATAACTGGAGAAAAAAAAAAACCTAGAAGTTTGTTTAAATAAAAATACTCAACTGACTCTGAAAAAGTTAATGAGAACGTGTGTCTAAGAAGGATATTTTCTAATTTTGGTCAACCAAAATTTTAAATTTCACAAACCATAAGAATTTAAACAGTTTTACTTTCAGAATTTCTTTTTTTTTTTAGCCACTTTTTCAACGGTTTCTGATTGCTTTTCCCAGAATCAACTCTACAGCGCATTTTTCCTTTATCGTTGTTGAACAGTGCGTGTCTGTATAACAAACTTCATGTCGCTGTAACATGCTTCGTTTTGTTTAGCAGAACTAACAAAACACACTCTTCTATTTTCTGTTTTATTTGCACAAGTCTCTCACTTTCTCTTATTTTCATTATCATCAGCGTCAGTCATTCTGAGAGATGTCAGTAATTCCAAAATATTGACATTAACAAACACTTTCCCTCTCTCACGCAAACACACACACACTCCCCTGTTATGGGCGCAAACCTATTTAATTTACAAACACACGCACAAAGAAAAAGTGTGTCTTACACGTTTTCACGCATATGCATTCTCTTATACACAGGTGGTGCGTACGACCTTGCAAGTGCAACTTTTTGTTTTGTTTTGTTGTTTTTTTACACACACACCTAACGAAAGCGCGTCAACATACACCGACTCTCTTTTTCGACTGTCTCCGAAAGAGAGAAAACGGTTGTAGCAGTCTGCAAATTTTAAGTAAAGAGGCAGTGGCAAGTTAGGATTAAAACAGTAGAGAAAGATACATCCTCAAGTCAAGACACATTGAAAACATAAGTTGAAATAAAATAAACAATTAGAAAATAAAAACAAAAAGAAGAGAGATAAGACAAAAAAGTTACTTTTTTTTTTTTTTTAACTGAACTTCTATATACCAAGACAACACTACTTTGTTTCACTGGATTTCTTGAACTGGCTAAAATATCTTGACCACCGCAAGGAAAACTTACCAAGAAAATATCAAATCCACTTTGTTACAATATTTCATTTTATTTCAACTTCATTAACTAAAAAAAAAAAACAACAAAAAACAAAAACAATTTGGGTGTCTGCAAAGTGCAAACGTCTTTTTCTTGTATTTCTTCATCACATTTATTAACGATGCTTGGACGGTCTAAGGTAAGTTTTAAAATATAATTTCTGTTTACGGGTTCCTGTTTTTTATGCCTTTTTTCCTCCTTTTTGAATAATTGCAGGAATCTAGCAAACCACTTGTATGCCAAAGTGTATGAAACACAAGAGGATATGTGTCGGAAACGCAACGAAATACGTCTGGCCAATATACAGTTGGCAGCAGTCAGGGCACAGGTAGGAAATAAAATAAATTAAAAAAAAAAAATGATTCTCCTTTCAGTAATTACTTTGATTTCCATCTCTTCCACCCCAACCTCCGCCTGTTTCGCTTTTTCTCTCTTCACTTTCTGTTTGTTTATTTTATTTTTTTCTGTTCCGCAAACAGCTGATAAACTTTTCCATCTTCTATAGCCAACTGTCTTGCGAGGGGAGGGACAAAGATAAAGATAAGCGTCCGTAAAAAGATCCCTGACAACAAAAGTGAAATATTAACTTCTTTAAGAGCTCGTGTTTTGTGATGTGTTTTGAATAAGGTTTTTGTGTGTGTGTGTGTGTGATCTGTGATGACGATTTCCAAGGTGTTTTTTTTTGGGGGGAGGGGGTTTGTGTGTGTGTGTGATTTATGAATTTTTAAAAATTTTATTTAAAGGTCTCTTATTAGAAATATGAAATCAAAAATTCATGTACCGTACGCACTCTAGAGATAAAATGAAGCATCAATAAGTCTGCAGCCTAAAGAAAGATGGAAAAAGAAATTACACATCATATATTTTTCATCATTTCCTTTTTACCAGTTAACTTTATTCAATGGTAAATATTACTTACATAGATTGAACATTATACAGTGAATATTTCAGATCAAAATTCATCCAATTTCATATTAGGGTGACGGACTTATTGATCCTCTAATGAAAATAAAGATTGTGTTCTACCAGGGTATAGATATTATAATGTTTTGAAGGAATTCACGTTTTTTTTTTTTTTTTTTTTCTTCCAATTATAATAATTATAGTCAATCTCAGGCAATCCCAAGAGATGGAGCTTTAATAAAAAAAATAAATAAAATTAAATATTCACTTATCTTATCCCTACTCTGTATATAATTTCAAAATTTACATTGATTTAGAAAGGTCTTTTTTTATTTTTAAGAGAAATATGATTTCTGTAAATAAATTCAGTTTTATAATAAATTGCCTGACAAGTGGATATAACCTCCTTGAAACACAGATTGGTTATCTAGGATTAATCATTATCTATCCTTCCTATCCTTATGCTCTTATATCCTTATACTCATACATCCATGCTCTACTGGCTCTTGGGCCTTGGACTGAATGAACATTACTTTGTAAAAAAAAAAAAGGGATGAGATAAATTAACTTAATTTTATTTATTACTAATATATAAAAGATAACACACATTGAGTGCTGGTGTTAATAAAATAGTGCTCAATGCAATATAACAGTTATTAAGTATATATTAATAAATATACAAATTATTCTTCACCGGTAACACTACTCAGAATTTCATTTACAACACAATCTTCTTCATAAATATTTAGTGGTCTGTTTTTATTTAAAATATATATGAACTCTCAAAGTAAAGCAAAAAACAGCGTCCATTCCAAAGAAAGTTAATGACACTTTATCACAACTTCTTTCTCTCTTTTTCTCTCTCTTTCTCTTTATGCCTTTTGTCCTATCCCCCTCCCATATCAATATATAACTTCCGTTAACAGATTTCATGTGTCAATGTCTGGATTTCCTCTAAAAATAAAAATTTAAATTTGGAAGAATAGAAATGTTACATCTAACTCAATCATGTCTCCCTACCCCCTTCACTCCCTCACTTCGTTTATTTACTTATTACTGCCCGTCATAAATGTGTAAATTTCTTTTCATTTTTCGTTTCAACCTTTGGAAATAAAATCTGATGATCCGCTGTCCTTTAAAAGGGCTTTGGTGAAATAATTTATTATATGGAACCTTAAAGTGGTCTATTTTTATTTAAATTATTAGCTCTGATTTACATTGAGCTCTCTGGATTTTATCCTCTTTTGGGTCTACCCATACGGATTACCTAGTTTTTCGTAAACTAAATATATATATATATATATCCCTTTCCTGGGGAAATAAAATATAAGCAATGGACCCTTAAGGTTGTCTGTTTATTAATTAAATTATATATATAGGAGATCAGTCAATTATGTTACTATAGTTTCAACCTTTAGGTATCCTCTGAACATTAAATTTGTATATTTTTTGTATTCTATTTATTATAAGATCACTTTTTAATACAACTGTTTACTGGTCTAATTTTGGTTTGCACTTAATGTTTATATTTCTATTAAAAAAAAAATGGACCTAACCTACATATATGAATATATTTGACACCTATTCTTCTTTTATGTGCCATGTCCTATCAGGATGTCAGCGGTCATGACTCTCCACAACGTTCTGCTTCTTTTTTTTTTTTTGTTTCTAAGCATCCTTTGACACCTTATCATTATTATTTAGCATTGTTCTGCTATCCATTCATGTAAACTTTTTACGCAGATTACTCACTGCTTCCCTTACCTTCAGTATGTCTTGTGAGTGTTGGATTCTTCAGACCCTCTTTCCTCATGTGTCCCAGAAATTTTAACTCTCTTTTTCTAATTGTAAGTATCAGTTTCCATGTTGTTTGTATATTCCTTAAAACTTCTTTATTGCTAACTTAGGAACATATATATATATTATTGTAATAACTATACTCAGGCAGTGTAAAAAAACCTGGATGAAACAATTTGTAAATAAAAAAAAAAATATATTTGAACGAATCGATATCAGGGAAAAAAAAAAATTCAAAGAAAAGCACCACAATGCCTAGTCAAAAGAAAAAACACCAACTGAGTAAATTAAATAAAAACATAAAAGTGCTCAATACATGAAGTGGAGCAAAATCTAAGAAAGCCAGAACCTACCTACTAAAGTTTCACCATGGCTCACTAGGGCTTATATTATGTTTTCATTCAAACATGTTTTACTGAATAATATTAGACATATTATGTTTATTTTTATAAAAACTATGGTATCTTTCTTGATAAATTTCATCTTAACATCAACAAACTGATTAGAGAATTGGAAAGTATTATTATATAAATAAATAGATAAAATATGTGTACATTATTAAATGAAACATGTTTGAATATATATATATATATATATATATATATATATATATATATATATATATATATATATATATATATATATATATAGTAAAAAAAGAATGAACAGTAAGATATATAATCCGGTATTCTTATTGATATTTTTATTTTTACAAAACAGTGCTCAATGTAAATTTACAGAGCATAAATATTATAAATTAACTGATTTAAAAATATGGTTCTTTCACTACACAGGAATTACCATGTTTCAAAAAATCGAAGCTAATGCTTTTAATTTAATTATATAATTAAATTTGAAGTTTTTAGCTTCGGTTTTTGAAACATGGAAATTCATGTGTAGTGAAGGAACCATATTTTTAAATCAGTTTATATATATATATATATATATACATTTTAAAGAGGTTTTGAAAGCTGATCATTACAGTTTCTTATAAGTTATTTATGAATCCATTTATTCTCCCTTCCGCAACAGTTATAGGTAAAATAGTAGGGTATATTAGGCTCTATAGCCTTGGGTGGCAACCAGCCCAAAAAAAGGAAAATTCTGAAATAAAATCAGGTCCCAGATGCAGGTAAAGAAAAGGGTTGGATGTGTGGCAAGCAACTACAAAGATAAAAACCCGTTAGCAATAGCCCCCCCACCAAATTGGTGTAATCACAAACTAATGTTCTATAAGGTGTCTCTGTAAGGGATAAAGTAATGTTTTCTTTTTCTCCCTTGTGATAAATATATTCATGAAAATTTGTAAAACATGCACAAATTGAATCTCTTGTCTTAGGTATTAATTACATATGCCTTTACAGATATATTACACATGTTTATATAATCTTGGCCCTCACATATTTATTCTCTGCTAGGTACATTTTTATCCATTGATATCTGTCTATTTCTGATCTGAGGTATTGTAATTACTTACACTATTTTTATTGTTTGGACTGTTGTCCTCATCTTCGTTACCATATTCAGAACATTTCCCACTGAAATTTACTCAGAGTGAAAAAAATAATTTTTAACAATGTGGACTAAAAATAATAGAATCAGCCAGTATAGCTTAAGCCAACCAGGTCTACCTTTAATTGTTAATTGCATTTTTCCAATTTTCAAATAAAATGTTTCTCACCTGAATGAAACTTGTGGATAAACAGTTCAAATTTTATAATTTTGGGTGAATTTAAGAAGTTTGGCTTATATCTAAAGGGAGAGATGTATAAATTGTCATCTAAATTATGCAAAAATGAAAATAACACTGACATCTCATTTTAAGATATATATATACCAAAAGTACACAAAAATATCTTAAAATACTAAAGAGTAAATTTATTCAATAACATCGCCATTGGCTTCAATGGCAGCCTCGAGACAACTTCAGAATCTTTTGCAGCTCTTCTGGACATCTTGTGGTTCAAGTTGATGAATGCTACCATAATCCTTGCCTTCATTTCGTACTTGGTGTTAAGGAGTTTTATTAGTCTGTCGCTCAACTGTACCCCACACACAATAATCAAGGGGTTGTAGTTTGGGGAGTTAGATGGTCAGATCTAAGGGGTGATGTGGTTGCAGAAATTGTCTGACAGCCATGACTGGGTACTCCTGCTTGTGTAACATGGTGCAGTGTCCTGTTGCCAGACATAGGGTCTTTCAGCAGCCACCTCTTGACCCAGGGCAACACTACCTCCCCAAGGCACTGGATGTAGGCTTCTGTGTTGAGTTTGAAGCCCTTTGGGAAGATGAATGGAGGCATAATGTCACCATCACTAGTGATCATTTCAAACACCTTCGTACTCACCATTAGACTCATCCAACTCTTTCCAAATTCTCTGTGCTGTCCTCAGATCAACACCAAAACACTTTGAAATATTTGTATTGGAGCTTCCAGCATAAATGCCAAGCAGTACAGCATACCATTTCCAAATTTCTGCTGAAGTTAATTGTGTTGTTATGCTTTTTATCTCACAGACAGTGCCCAACTGACCCTACTATACTGTGTGATCAACAAAATCAAAAACAAACAACACATATGTGTGAAATTAAAAATATAAAATGGTGATAAATTAACCATCACACCCTGTATAATGATAAAAATATAGTTTTAGGGTGTGCTATATTTATGTCTTAAAGTACTCAGTATCAGTGATAGAGCATATATAAATATAAAAGTGGACATTAATGTCAACACCCAGTGGTGACAGTCTGTTTCATGCTTAAACACAATCGTCAGTCCATCTGATTAGGCCTGAAGATTGCGTCTAGGTACAAAACAGACTGTCGCCACTGGGTGTTGACATCAATGTCTGCTTTTATATATATATATATATATATATATATATATATATATAAATAAATATAGGTAACTATACTCGTGTCGAAAAACCTTCGAACTCTTGATTTAACAACAGCCAAATCAATCACGAAGGAAAAAAAGGTTTTAAAAAAAGAAAGAGCCAGGAACATGAAAGTCTGTCGAAAATAATCGCACAGATACAGGTTTAAGGCCCAAAGAAAAAACCCCGATACGAGTAAACAACTAACTAAAGAGCTCAATACAAGCGTAGAGCAAACCTAGTCAAACCTAATGAGCCAGACACACCTACCAAGGTTTCACTTAGGCAGATCACCTGATGATCTGCCTAAATGAAACCTTGGTAGATGTGTCTGGCTCATTAGGTTTGACTATATATATATATATATATATATATATATATAACAAGATTTGCTAAATTCAACCAAATATATATATATATATATATATATATATATATATATAATAAAATAAAGCTGTTTTATTACAACCAAATACATCAGGATTATACAAAGTAGTGTTTAAAATTTCTCAGGATCCCCAAGTGTTCCTTCAAAATTTGATATTTCATCATTTGGCAAGATATTGGGAAGTGGTATAGACTGTGAAGTAAACTAATAAATTAGTTTTGAAAAGGCACACAGTCTCTAATTTTTAGGCCATTCTTTGAAATTCAGAGGATGGCTCCAAACCTTTGGCCCATAGTGGATATAATATATTCAAACTCTCTCCCAGCTTCTTGCTTCCCAGACAACTTTGATCTTCAAAAATTTGAATGCAATGTCAATCTTTAAGTACTGTCTTCTTAATTTTAGTTCTGTTCTTGTTCTCTCACCTTAATAGTATTGTTTTTTCTCATATTCTCTAACACTCATTAATTCTTGTGTCTTAGTGGCTTTATCACCTTGCTTGGGGTAAAATAATTAAAACTATATAAAGTTCAAAAATTCATTTAAACAAGTTTTGTCAAATTTAACCACCCAAGTGTTTTCTAAATTTTTATTGTATTTTTCAAACTTTTGAAGATGTTGCTTATTCAAATAAAGCTTGTAGATAAACTCTTCCAAATTCATGCTTTTGGTTGAATTTAATATATATATATATATATATATATATATATATAATAAAAGTGGGGTGCCTATTTCACGTACAAAAGTATCCACTATAATAATATTTGAATAAATGTCTGCTCAAAAATAAAAAATGCATTAATTCTTTATATTAACTATTAATGCATTGCTCTTTTGTTATGAATTGAGCACTACTGGTGTTTGTATACATCACGTATATAATACATTAAAAATTTCCCCTTCTCTGCCGTGTGCCAAAAGCTTCGGGGTAGAATCTCTAAGTGATGCCAAATCAGTCAAGTTTCAATCCCGACTTGAAGCAATCAGATATCTAGCCACACTGATAAACTGTGATACAACAAAACAAGTTTGTATGTGGATGACTATATATATATATATATATTTTGAATGCTAAAAATTATTAAAAAAATCAATTAAAATCTTCAGACATACTGGGTTGTAGATTAATATTCTTATGCTTTTATTATTATTATTTCATTTATATTTCGGACTGACGCAAATTCAGTCGGGTTTTGATCCGGACGTCTAGCCACACTGATGAGCTGTGAAACAGCGAAACAGTCTGTCTGTGGATGACAAAAAAAAATATATATATATATATATATATATATATATATAAAAACCAGGTTTGTTAAATTCAACCAAATATATAAACTGAAATAAAAATAGAACTATTTTCTTGTAGCCAAATACATTAGAATTCCACAAGGCAGTGCTGAAACTTTTCAGGCAAACCAAAACTTTCCCCAAAAGATTTTTATTCAGTCCTTTAGCCAGACATTGAGAAGTCGGGTAAATGGAGAACTTTTCAGCTCCTCCTAAACAAGATGGAAA
>OZ038484.1:25216533-25246533 GCA_964036315.1 Acanthosepion esculentum | reverse complement strand
AATAATGGAAAAACTAAAACTAGTTTAGTTAGCCCTTCTTTGATGTTTATGCTCTGAAGATAATGTTAACATAAAACAATTTAGACTTTCTGAAAACTTTATGGTGTTTGTAATTATTATAGCTCTCAATCTTTGTTGTTTCTAGTGGTATTGAATACAATAGATTTTTATTTAGGTGTCTGTCTTTTCCCTTTTTTCATGTTTTCTTTGGTAGATATTGGTCCGGTTGGTTTCTGGCACTTTCCTTTTGCTGATTACTTGGTTTATTCCATGTATAAAACACACACACACAAGGTGCTATATGAAAGTTTAAAGTAATTTGAACCGAATGTAGTCTGACTTTTTACCACTAGACTTTTGTGTATGGATGAACAAATAGTGAGCAAATGGATATTGTGGAGTTATGATGTTAGAGTGACTAATATTATTTTGTGGGCATCTCATATAAAACAGCCGCATACACACACACATATATCAATGGAAAGAGAAATAGTATTAAGTCAAAGTCTATATCGCTTTATGTTTTGAAGTTTCTGACGTGAAAGAATAATGGTAAATATTTCCAAAACAATTTTATTAAAATATTGAATTTTACTCAACTTTTTGCTCTATTATTTACTGAAGCTTACAGAATTGAAAAATTAATTTTTGCATCTGTTTTTACTTTATTTGTTGGTTTTGCAAATTTTTATGCATGTACTTTCATATTTACATGTTTTTCTCCCCTCCCACTATCTCTCTCTCAATAAACACACACACACACACACACACACACATATATATATATATGTCATACAAGACATATTATGACGTAGCAACACATCTCTCCATCTCAATTTAACTTTTGAAAATCATAGAACTGTGAAACTGGTAAAGTTAGTGTAAATAAATATTCTTAAAATCTACAATTGCATTTTTAACTTTTTTCTTATATATAATTGTGTGTTTGCGCAGCAATCCCCTTTTTATACAAATTTCATTAAAATTGTCAGATAAGTTACTGCAGTTAAGTTTTTTATTTAATATTTCTTGTGTTCTTAAAATTTTCTTTGCTAGACATAAATGATGTACAAATTGTACAAATGTTCTACATGGCTACACGCTTCAGCTATACTTTTAGCCATTATCAAGTTTTTAATGAAACTTGTGTGTGTGTATATATATATATATATATATATATATATATATATATATTTAGGCATCGATTTTTCATTAATGCATGTTTCAAAAATAATATAGACAAGTTTTGACTATTTATTTTAAGTAAGTTCCTTTCATATCGTCTGATAAGCTTAATAACATTATCATTGAAAGACGAAAGGAAATCACCATACTGATACATGTTTAAATCCAATCTAAGCTTTCGGCTTACATAAGCCATTATCAAAGATGACAATTACATTTCAATATATCAAACAACACACGGATGAAACAATAATGATAGTCTGTTTTTGTTGCATGAAAAGTTTCAAACAACAACAAACTCTTGTATACGAGACGCGGAAATGAAAACCGTGTTGCAGCTCGTGATGTCACACATGACCACATGAGAGGGAAAATGAGAAGTATTAAGTATGGGTGGCCGTTGGTATAAACCAATGGCTTCTGTTATCAATTATAGGCATTTAAGAATATTTGTAGAGATTTCATAGTTTATTTTGTTCAGGTTAGGTTTCAACTGGTTTATGTATCAAGAATTTTTAGTTTTTGTTTATTGTTTTCATGTTTAAGTATAATTGTGTTGTCAACAAGGATTTTCCAGAATTGTGTACGCAGGCAGGCATGTTGTTTTAAATGCCATGTCTCGTATACACAAGTTTGTCGTTGCTTTGAAATTTTTCATGCAACAAAAACAAATCATTATTGTTTCGTCCATGTGTTGTTTGATATATTGAAATGTAAGCCGAAAGCTTAGATTGGATTTAAACATGTATCAATATGGTGATTTCCTTCATCTTTCAATGATAATGTTATTAAGCTTATCAGACAATATGAAAGGAACTTACTTAAAATAAATAGACAAAACTTGTTTATATTATTTAATGAAACATATATATATATATAGTCAATGACAAAATTATTCATACACCAATCAATTTTGAATATTTTTATCCATTTCTCAGAATCTAATACCCGTAAGATGGCAGTTTTCAGAACAATAGGTTAAATACAACAGATTTGACAGGCAAATATGCAAAATAGGAAAAGACAAAATTATTTGTACAATATGAAAAATAGAAAAAGTTGAACCACCTTCACAATATTGATAGTCAATCGCATGGCCTCTTATCTTTATAACTTGCTGCAATCTTTTTCTAAAGTATTTGATGAGATTTGAACAAGTCTTTTCTGGGATTTTCTTCAATGGTTACACATTCTAATTCCTCAAGGTTTTTGATGATTATTCGAACTTTCAATTCTTGCCATTGATTTTCAATAGGATAAAAGTTAGCACTAATTGAAGACCATGGCCAAATTGTAATTTTCTTTTTCTGAAGCCACACAGTCACTGATTTAGATGTATGTTTGGGATTATTATCTTGCTGGAAAGTAAATCACCAACATAGATGAAGATTTTGCACTGATAATTGTAGATTTTTGTCCAGAATTTTGGTATAGTCTGCAGGTTTCATTATTTCTCTTATTGCAATTGTCCAATACCCCTTGAGGTAAAACAATCCCAAATCATTAAAACATGGAGGTGGCTTGATGATGTCAAGCCACCTCCATGTTTTAATGTTGCCACTGTGGTCTTTGGGCGGAAAGTATCACCTTTCTTGCTCCAAATCATCTGTACATCATTATGTCCAAAAAGCTCAGTTTTCATTTAATTACTCGATAGTACTTAGTCCCAAAAGCAATATTCTGTGTGCAAGAATGTTTTGGCAAAATTAAAATGAGCAAAAATGTGACATGGTTTGTGAAAAGGGGATCATCATGGTTGGTTTCTATGCAACCCATTTGTATTTAAACAACGTTGTATTGTGCAAGGACTTACGCTGATACCCATCATATTCAAACTTCTGGCGATGTCTTTCAAAACAACTCTTGGTTTTATATTAACCTCATGACAGAGTTTTCATGCAGTTCTCAGTGACAATTTTGGGTTTTCTTCCACCCAGGCAAATTCTCTGTCATGCCAAACTGTTTAAACTTCTTTATAATGGACTGCACCATAGATCTAGGGATAGCTAACTGGTTTGAAATAGTGCTGTAACTATTTCCCAACTTGTGGAAGTTAATAATTCTCTGTCTCAAGTCAACACTGAGCACCTTTCTCTTCCCCATCGCGTTGTTAATGTAAGAATAACAATGGTGACCACATGATGTTCATTGCTGGAATTATCACAAATATTCTACTGAATAAATAGTGTAGAAGACTTCACCGATAAAATTCTATAAATTACTTATACTTACACAAATCTATCAATTTAAAATGATATTTTCTACAGTACAAATAATTTTGTCTTTTCCTATTTTGCATAATTCGCCTGTCAAATTTGTTTTATTTAACCTATTGTTCTGAAAACTGAGTTTTATATTCTTTTTTTGTTCTTATTAACATATAAAAACCTCGCATCATACGGGCATTAGAATATGGGAAATGGATAAAATATTCAAAATTGATGGGTGTGGAAATAATTGTCATTGACACATATATATATATATATATATATATATATATATATAAAGATTGCCATCAAGCAGTCACCTGTAGCTAAAGAATATTATGAAAAAAATCTTGTAATATTCAACTGATTATTTCTACTTATATTTTAAAATTATTTTTATTTGTGATCATAAATCATTTTTGATCATATATATGCCATTCTGCAATCATCAGGAAACAGGTATTTTATAGTTGTGGAACTTGCAAGGTGCTTAGTTAGTCATTTTCAATCATTAACTTAACAATTATAATACATTAGAAAATTCAAATAGCAAAACTGTAAAATTTTCACAGTTAATTCTAGCATTTTATAAAACTGCTCAAACTAAACCGCCTTTCTGGTAAAAAGTTAAATTCTTACTTGAAAAGACTTGCAGAAAATAATTAGAAAAACATGCTGGTGAGAAGTTCCTATTATTTTAAACCATTTATTTGAAAAAGCTTTTTTTTTAAAAATATTTTTGAATATGATAATGTGATAAAATATTTTTTGTTGTCATGAGGTTTGATGTTGATCTAATCTATTCTACTTAGCATAAAAATTTGGCAACATAAAAAGTAACAAAATCTAATTTACATTCTGACTAATGTCCACATCTCCATTGTTATTAAAACAGTGTTTTGGCAGTTGTTCCCTCTGGCCGCCTTATATATACCGTCAGACATAACGACTGAAACATGATAATAATAACAAAGATGGGGGAATTGGTCCAAATATAAATGCTGTAACACTGCATCTCAGAAATTCAAACATAAAAAAAATTATTTCTACATTTTTTAAGTAAAATTCTGAATTCTAAAAAAAATTGGGGGTTCTGTAATTTCTTATGTACAACGCAAACCAAAATCCAGTATGCACTTTTTTTTTTATAATAAGGTTACCCCTGTAAAAAACCTAGGAGAAACATAAGGTAAAGGGTTATGTTAGAAGTCAGTTTGTATGGATAGAATGGGAAGGTAATGGTTAACCATGGACTTGAACAGATTAAGATTATAGTGATTGGGAAAGCATCCTCTTGGGAGTCGGTTCTACAGAACTGTGGTCCATGGAAAGAAGCTGTTAGACTGGAACTTACTTTTCACCAATGGAATACGGAGAGAATGTGGGTGGTTTTCTACAATGTAAGTGGCACGGCAGGTCCTTACCTTGAAGGTTAGACCTGGTGGAACCAAGTAATGTAATTTGTCCAAGCACTTTCCATGGAAATAGTGATCGAGCAACAAGAGGCTTGCCTCATCCCACCTTTGGGAGAGGTTGGAGGGTAGAATATAATTTGTCACCCACAAGGACTCTGAGCCATTTTTAGACTCTATTGAGGCTGAATGTGTGGTCTGGGCAGCTCCCACTCAAATATGACAACAGTATTCCATTCTTGGCCTGATCTGGCTCTTGTAAAGTTAGAGGATAGCATGTGGAGTCAGGTATTTACTGGAGCTGTACATGGAGCCAACCATTTTGTCTGCATCTTCAGCAATGCATGAGTGCAATATTTTGATAATTTAGTTAGCATAATTCACTAACACTGTCAGTGAATGCGCAGTCATTCCACCGTAAAATGACTAGAACTGACTAACCTGTATGTAGAACCACTTGGCTAGAATGAATTATAATTTAAATCTTATGTGTAGCCACTTTATTGAATTGAGTTGGCAGATAGTTTTCATGACAGAAATCTTCATTTTTATTCCTTCTGAAGCAACCAAAGATAACCAAATCCCAACTTTACTCTGGCTTCTTAAATCATCTTCATGATAAGTGAACACATTTTGCAAAAATGATTCCACATGTTCCATAGAAAGTGGTGGCCATATAATATACAATTTGATGCATTTTACATATAAAAATAAAGATTGTATTATACACAAAGTTGAAATATTTTTATGCATTTTACAAATATAAAATAGTGTTGTCTTATAAACAAAAGTATATTTTATACATAAAAATAGGCTGTTGTTTTATACACAAATATGAAATATTTGGTGAATTTTACATATAAAAGTATGGAGGTGTATATACTCAAAGATGAAACCTTTTTGCTTAAAGTTGTCATCAAAAAAATAAAGAGATTCAAGAATTTTCAAATGAAACAATGACTATGCAATGCTTAAAAGTCTGAAAGAATCATTTGAAAATATGTTAACACAAACTGGATTATCAATGAGATATTGGCCAAACACTGACTCCAAAATCTTCTGAGTATGTACCAGGATTGTAGGTTGATGGGATTGGATATTTAATCTTACCTTCTCTGCAAGATGCATTCCATGTAGCCAGATTCAAACAGACATATAAATGAATAAACATGAGAAATTCTATAGAAAAAGCAATGCTATCCTTACAAATGGAAGAAGCCTTCCTAGAGTTAATGACCAGGTGCAAATTCACTGCAGGTAAGTAATGAATGATAGACTTGATAATTTGTTAAGAAAACCAAAGGCAAGACAATTTTAAATATTTTCTCTGTCTGAATTTCTTAGATGAGGAATTGTAATCATTATTATTTACACCATTTACATGTGGAATATTGTCCTCATTTTTGCTATTGTTATCATATTTCAGCTGTTGTGTACTCTGGCCTTCATAAGTTTTCATATGTCGATCATGAGTAAACTATAGGGAATTCCAAACAGAACCATTTATTTAATCAATGGAGATACATTGTTCTTATTCCTCTGCCCATATATCATCTAATTCTAATTTTACTAAAACAGACCAAGAACAATATACCCCCATAGATTGAATAAAGGATGCTGTTCAAAATTCCCTTTAGATATCCAGATTGACATACACCTGATGTAATAACAGCAATAACAAAGACGAGGACAATAGTCTGCATGGAAATAGTGTAAATAGCAATTTTACATATATTTGGCATTTCGCTAGTCCAAACCTTTTAAAAGTGAAAAAAAAAAGACCACTTTCTTTTTGCAACAAAATTTTGGAGCATTTTTCAAATGAATTTCAAAGACAATATTTAGATATTTGTAGAGTTATTCAATCATATATGTGCAGTTTGTTCCACAATCTATCATCATTTTTGAGTCAGTTTCACAATTCCATCTTCTCAGAATTTGGCAGGTGAACTGGTCTAAGTTGTTTTTACAGGCTTTCAGAGAAATGAAGATTTTTCCCACTAAGAGAATTTTGTAGGGATCAAAATAAGTGGTTATCTGAAGTATGGCAAATGTAGTTGTATCAAGTTGTATAAATTTCTACCAGGTTTGCAAAGAGACCCAAGATCTAGTATTGTCCTGATGGAATAAGACACCCTTCCAATTGGTTAATTCTGAATTCTTTTCATCAATTGCTGCCTTAAATCAGATTAACTGGGAACAGCATTTGTTTGAATTCAATCTCTGATTTTGCAGTAGATGCTCATAGTACAGAATGCCCTTCTAATCTTACTAGATACACAGAATCATCATCTTCTGATGCACATTGACTGTTGAAGTGCTTAACTGTGGTTCATTTTATTTTCCCTAGGATTATTTGCTCTACATTGTTGTAAACAATTCATTTTTCATTTCTTGTGATCATTCTTTTCATAAATGGATTGTTTGTTGTTTTTTATTTTGTTTGGGCAGAGAACTGTGAATGGAAATGCAGTCCATCAAATTTTTCAGTTAACTTGTGAGGCACTCAAACATCATAGTGATTCCCATTTCCAATTGTTTTCAAATGCCTTACAATAGTCATATGAGATATGTGAAGCAACTCTGAAATTTCCTGTGTCATCTGACCTGGATTATTTGCAGCATTTCAATTTGGTCATCATCAATAACTACAGGGCTGCTGGGACATTCTTGATCTTCCACATGGAGATTTCAGTACTCTTAGCTATGGCACCATCTTCATAAATGTTGTGTATCTTTTTTGCTACTTGTATAGTGTCAGATTATAAAAATAATCTAATTTTCCTGCATTTTTCACTTTTAGCTAAAAAACATCACTTAAAACTCACAATCCATACATGAACTTCATAGATAGATACATTGAAATGTCACCTTTTAGTATATGTATATACATCATAAAGGAGGAGGTACAGTGGAGTAATGGATAGCAACTTGAATTGAGGAATTCCAGTTGAATCCATTACATTCACTTACATGCTAATACCCTTGGGAAAGGTATGAATCCTCTTCTTCTCCCCCAACTATGGGTAAATAGCAGGATAGACCAGGTTCTATAGCCTTGGTTGGCAACTGGTTTAGGTGAAGGACAATTCTGAAATCAAAACCTGATCCTCTAAATTGGAGGTTGTGCAGTGTGTGAACAACTTACTCACTTAAAATAATTGGCTTGTTATAGAAACTGCAATGATATCTGGCAGCCCTATGTTCCTCAATGTATTTTAAAATAGTCATATATATATATATATATATATATATATATATATATATATCAGGAGGAGGCACGGTGGAGTAATGGATGACGGCTTGGATTGAGGAATCGGAGAGCCAAGTTCGAATTCCAGTCGAATCCATTACATTCACTTACGTGCTAATACCCTTGGGAAAGGTGTGAATCTTTCTCCTCCTCTTCTCCCTCCAACTATGGGTAAATAGCAGGACAAACTGGGTTCTATAGCCTTGGATTGCAACTGGTCTAGGAGAAAGACAACTCTGAATTCAAAACCTGCGGAGGGTCGTTTGGGGACCTTGTGGCATTCGCTGCACCAGGTCCCTGTATTCGTCCCTCCAAAAAGTGTGGATGGCCCTGCACAAAGCCTTCACCACTATAATCAAATTCCATGTGTCGCTGTTGGGCTTTCAGTTTCTGGGAACTGATCTGCCTGATGCTCATACGTCGAATTCGACGGAAGAGTCAATCATATACATACATATATATATATATATATATATATATATATATATAAATTTTAGTCATGTGTAAACAAAACCATGTATTCAGATGCCACCTATTGAAAAATATTACAAGCTTTTTTTCCAACCTAATATTTTTTTAACTTCTTTTAAAATACCACACTCTTCTCATAAACCTATTCTAATTTTATAAAAGTCCAGTATTCTTATGAAAGTTTTGAACCCTGTCATGATAGATCTATTCATATATTCATATTGACAGCTAAGAGCTGAGCATTTACTCCATTTGCTGGTTATATTAAACTAAGCTGTAAGAATGGAACTTGTGCTTTCACATGAGAGAATACTTTTCTCTTGCTTTTAACCTGAAATCTGTGAAATGTATGGAAACTATTCACTAAATATATTGGTTACATTCATTTTGCATTTTCAAATTTACAATTCTGTGCTGGATTTTCTCTAAGCTGCTTGGCTTCTTATATGTTCATTGGTAGAAATATGTCTTTTGTTTACACCCATTGAACTTGAAGCACATAGTTACTAGTTTATAATCACTAAAGCACTACACAGTCTAACATGTAAGTAGAAAAATGCTGTTTCTGTGAGTACTGTTTTTTGTTCTTCACTCCTGGTTTGGTCCGAAGGCAGTTCTGAAACAATGAAGTTTACCCAAAATTTACAGAGAAAGTATATTGACAAGTTGTCAGGCCTTAGGGTTCAAAAGTTTAAGGTAGTCAAAAAGGCTTATTGTTGAAGAATGGATGTGAAGGTAACTATAAAATTATATTCTAATATATTTAGGAAAATATTGTTTTATATTTATGATATTTTAAACCCAACCAAAAAATATTTTTAAAAATTCTTAAAAATAATAACAGTTTAAATTTCATATTCCTTCATTAAGTAAGATTAATATGGATTTAATATAATGTCATTTTCACCAACCTGTAATTATATTTTCTTTGAAATTGCTTTTGTGACAGTTCTTGGAAGAAAGATTTACTCTTCCATTTGTATTTACCCCATGATGAGCATTATTATATCCATGATATATTAACACTGATATTTCATGGATGGGATGGAATGGCTGAAAGGGAAAAGAATGACAAACATGCCTTGTTCTCAGTAAGACATACACAAAACTATATATACATGTGTCCCCTGTGGAGAAATATATATCACATATATCTATACAACAAAGTAGAGTGTAAGAAAACACAAAATGGAAGGGTTTTATATATAATATGGAGATATTCCTGTATCTGGAGAAGCCATTTTTAGGACTCTAGATTCAAATGGGCTGGATTCATCTATGTCCCATGAACAAGGAAAAAAGTGAGTTTTGAGTTTTCCAAATTGAGGACTGTGAGCTGGAGTTTCTTTCTGTATCTGGGAAATATATATTCCCAAAGGGTAATAGCACCATGGACTTGTAAGCTTCAGATTTAGCCTTGGCCCAGGCTAAAGGGAGCAATCTTCTCATTTGGCTGCTGTAAAATGAACTGAAAAATGACTTGAACTTTTGTCACTGTATGGAGTGACATCATTAGGAGGCTGTCATGTGACCCACATGACTTATCTCCACCAAAGGCAGATAAGTGCCTTCTGTATCATTACACTTTACTCATAATTATGGATTTTTCTGTGTTGCTACCAGTTTTTTTATTTGCATATTTTAGCTTGATGAAAATCATTTTTGACAAATTCATTTACTTTTATGAAATTCATAGCATCATTATTCTGTCTATTTTTTGATTTTTATGCCTTTACACCAGCTTTCTGGTAAATTGTTCATTCCATCATAAAGGGACAATTCCTGTTGAATTATTTGTGGAACTTATTGTTATCTTGGAATTATTGGAACAAATGACAAAAAGGGAATATTACATGTGGTAAAGCAGAAGATGCTACATGTTTCATGCTCATTTTCAACTGAAAGAGAGTTTTTGTCATGTAGGAAAATCACAAAAAATTCTTGCTTAGAAAATACTTTTCTCTTTCAGTGTGTCATAAAATGAGCCAGTTGCTCATAAGCATTACTCAGTAACATTTTCTCCTCCATTCCAATTTCATACTGGGTATGATGATAAACTACGTCCAAGGCCCCTGATCAGGAGGTTTTGAGGAGCATGGAACCACCTCTTAATTGCTAGTGTTCTCAGGTCCACCCTGACCCAAGCTGGTAGCGCCTGTTAGGATCTCAGCTATGGGTAAATAGTTAACCCACAAACTGGGGTCAAAACACTATGAAAGTACAAAATACCTGAAATACTTTGTAAAAAAATTATTACCAGAAATAGATTTTTGAAGAAAAAATTATTACCAGAAATAGATTTTTGAAGAAAAAATTATTACCAGAAATAGATTTTTGAAGAAAAAATTATTACCAGAAATAGATTTTTGAAGAAAAAATTATTACCAGAAATAGATTTTTGAAGAAAAAATTATTACCAGAAATAGATTTTTGAAGAAAAAATCATTACCAGAAATAGATTTTTGAAGAAAAAATCATTACCAGAAATAGATTTTTGAAGAAAAAATCATTACCAGAAATAGATTTTTGAAGAAAAAATCATTACCAGAAATAGATTTTTGAAAAAAAAATCATTACCAGAAATAGATTTTTGAAAAAAAAATATTACCAACAATAAAAATTTTGTCGGCATTGAGGTTGATATGCTGTAAAATAAAACAAACCAAATCCATTCCAGGAATTCTTTTGAATCTGACCAAACACAGAGAAAGTTTATCAAACAAATTTGTTGCAGTAAATGTTTATGGTTGCCTCATATTTGTTTATTGAAGTAAAACAAGAAACAAATAGAGGATAAAATATTTATGCATGTGAAAAACTTCATTTATTCCTTGGAACTAATTTTTTTTAAAAATACAGATATTGAAAATCTGGTACCAGGTAAAGATCAATCATAGATTATACATGAGCAGAGTAAGATGGTGGCTAGTAGGCTTCATGAAAAAAACACTGACATTATCTTAATTTTAGTTTAGCCTGAAAAGATTCCATTTGGATTGTAATGTTTAAAGTGAACCTAGTCATATTTTTCATCATTTAATTGCCAGTTATTATCTGGATGCAAAATGCCTTTTTTTTATATTAAGCAATGTTGTACTGCAAGCAAAGAGTCTGTTGAGATTGGGGTGAAACGCCTAACTCATTGCTCTCCCAGGGATAATAGGGAGAGTGGGGAAAGAGACAGGAGGTAACAAAAATAACACTGTCTTGGAAACTTGATGAGCAAAACACCCGTGGGACCAACTTCACAAGACACTGTGTCATGCCAACATCCAACTGCTGTTTTCTCCCAGCTTTTATTGGCATGAGGCATCTTACAAAGACCCAGATCTTGACCAGTTGCCTGTATCTAGATAGACATGACAAACAGTCCCACTGCTAACAGGCAAAACCTGGATGCAATCAGTGTTGAAAAACATGCCTGCATGCAATCTGAGGCCTCTTTTGTGTGTCTACTGATGCACGTTTGTGACAAGAGAAAAGTGTTTAAATGCTGGCCACTGTTTCTTTCCATACATTCATAGAGAACCAATTTTCCAAGCTTTTGAAATGTTTGTAAGCTTTGTAGATGATGCCCTCCAGTTAGCTGAGTAAAGCAAAGGTAAATAAATTCACCTACTTGTTGTTAGTCATGTGAGAACAGACCTTAATGCCATTATTTCATTGCTATTTAATGACACAACTCTTAACCATCGGTATAGGTATAACAAATCTCATTGACACTTTTGGGAAACAAATTTGCTATGAACAAATCTTAACCACCTGTACAATGTGCAAAGTGCATTATTCTAAGCAATAAAGAACTTCATAAGTGTGTCACTGAAATTCAACATAAGCCATCAACATTCCATACAGTTGCTCATTTGTTACTGCTCTACTTACTGGCAAAACAGTCTATCTATTTTTCTTGCATTTTTTTTATAGACCTGCCAAAAGTATTCATGCACTATTGCAACTGATAAAATGCCAGTAATGTATTTGCTAACATCCTTTTCTCAACAGCATCTCAGCAAGTTTTTAAGGGATCTTAATTGGTGCAAAATATATAGCAAGCATTTATTTCAATGCATCAATATTAATTTTGATCTAAAATTGTTCAGGAAGTTAAACAGAATTGACAAAATTTCCCAAAACAATAAGAAGAGAAAGAAGGACAGGGTAAAATAATACAAGAAGAGACAGTGTAATGCGAGGCAAGGCAAAGCAACAATAAGACAATAAAACATTCACAAAATACAAATAGTGTTCACATGCAAGAGGGATTCAGTCAAGTGGTTATAGCCTTCTGACTTCAAGGCAATAAAGAATAAATGTGTGGGTAAGACTGAGACTTGTCCATTTTTATTGGTTAGGAAGAAATCCCAGCATGCATCTGTAGGATTTGTCTATAAATTTAAGGAGGAGGAATTTTTAGCAGTCATTCAACAAGATTAAAACCAAGAAAACCATTAACAAAATTATCTCTATAACTGATAAGCACTTTCAAATACATTAATATTAACGACTGTTAACAGTGTTCCAATAGGGCATAAAGAAAACACATTGGAATTTAATTCCATTTTAAAAATAATGAAATGTAACATTTATTTATGTTAACCAGAAATAGTGCAGCAAAATAAGTAAATGTGCAGTGTAGGTTGTCATTGCAGAAACTGGCATTGGTATGCCAAGTTTAAATTCCAGCTGAGGTTGTTTCATTCACTTTACATAAATACTCTTTTTTTTGCTCCCCCTGCCCGCAACCATAGATGAAATAGCTGGGCAGATTGGGTTCTTTAGTCTTAGTTGTTAGCCAGTATAAGAGAAGGATAACTCAGA
Source organism: Acanthosepion esculentum (assembly GCA_964036315.1). Taxonomy (NCBI): domain Eukaryota; kingdom Metazoa; phylum Mollusca; class Cephalopoda; order Sepiida; family Sepiidae; genus Acanthosepion; species Acanthosepion esculentum. The sequence continues at coordinate 25,233,187 of OZ038484.1, read as the reverse complement.
ATTCAAAACTGGTCGAGTTTGGGCCTGACAACTCTACCCCGTAAAAGCCTACAGAAACTGCAACAGCGACACTAGCTGGGTGATGCTGTGGCCCTAGTCCCCACAGGTTTCTACTGGTACTAAAGGTGAAATCAGAAATAACTAATAAATTGTGTTTAAATTTGCTAAAATGTGGTTTTAAAAAGACAGATAATATAGAAAGAATTAAATTTAGAATCAGAAGGGTGCTATTTTTTATTTTCTGGAATATCATTAATATATTGTCTGTGTTTTCTTCAGACTCCAACCATTTTGAATATATAGAGAACTTGTGTAATTTTAATATAACTTAGTAACCAAAAAAGAAACCTTATTGCATATGTATAAAATGTTACTCAGCAATGCCTTGCGATACTATTGAATTAGTTTGTATATTGTATGACCATCACAATCTCATTCTGAGATTTTTAATAAAACACCACCGCCCACTGAGCTGTTAGCTCCTTGTCCCCAGGCCAGACTTGGTACTCTTTAAATTTTTACCAAATTTATGAAAGATTTCAGCCCATAGGCAAAATTAAGAAGAATGTGATGAGGTAGCTGAGGATGATCCTGAATTTGCAAACTTTTTATCTTTGAATTTTTGGGATGAGAATTATTTACAATCAGACTAGTGTCCTCATTTTATTGTTACTATCCCAGCATTTCAGCCATGGTACCCCCTCAGCCTTTTTCCATTGTCTTTTGCTCTGGTTACCTTCTCAAAATATTCCTTTACTCTTTTTGATGAATTGCTTACAATTTGTAAATTACTTCTTATTAGCCTTTATTGCCAGGCAAATATTATATCTGATATTATTCTACCTATTTGTATGTTTTGGGGCTGTTTTTTCTTAATCATTTCACCCCAAGCAAGGTAATAAAGCCACTAAGATGCAAAGGGTTGCTGAGAGTGAAAGAAACAATGAGGACAATAAAAGAACAGGTCTTAGGAATACAGTTGAGGATGTAAATATTGCAGGATATTAATATTCTTTATGGAGAGATAAAGCAAAAGAAAGATAAAAGAGAGGAGGCAGAAGAAGATATATATGTATTCCTTATTTATTCTTTGTATATGAAATTAATGCATATTTGTACAATGAAGATTGTCACGGATAAGGGAGAGAATAAGAATATATATTCAAAAAATAAGAGAAGATCAGAAGCATGAGATAAGGGATAATCTTAGATGTTCACACCTGTGGAATTTCCACAGGTATTAACAAATTGATATTCTTTAAATATCAAATAATGTTATCTTATTTTAATCTATTTCTTGTTAATTTTACTTTCAATTTTGTTGTTTGCCATCCTAAACTAACATCTGCTGTTGTCTCCTGTTCAAACAAGCTATATTCCTTAGTTCCACCAGTACAGACCTTCACAGATAGGACCTGCCACATATACAGATGACCCATCCTCATTCCCTTCATATTCCATTGGTAAGGAGGAAGTTCTACTCAGACAGCTTCTTCAGAACTGTTACTTTATGGAATAGATTCTTGTTGCTTCCTGATCACCATGATCTTAATTTCTTCAATTCTAAGGTCAACTGTTAATCTATCCGACATATCTTCATAATATACACTTCTTACTTTCTCTTTATATGCTCTTACAATAAACTCATTCCCTCTACTATGAGTGGCTCTTGGGCTTTGTATTGGGTAAACAATAGTATAATAAATCTTGATAACTGTTTGCATAAAAATCTTAGGGAATACACTGAAAAACTAAAGTATTTGTCAAGTCACTCTTGTCTTTTATAATGAATTAGCAAAGAGCTAATTCATAACCAACTTCTTATTGATTGAATATCCAATCAAAAATTCATAATTTAAAGTTGCTGATTTATTTTTGTTTCTTCATTTTTATGTTAACTCCATATTGATTTGTAATCATTTTTGTTTTTTTCTTGAAGTACAAACATAAAATGAAGTAAAAATTGAACAGTTAGCAGTCGTATTTGAAAACTGGTTTCTTCCTCTTTGCAAAAATATTCAAGCTTCTGTAACATGAAAAAAAATGAATGAAAACCCAAGCAACAACCTGTTAACTTTTCTCTACTGTGATGCCTGTGAATCAGTTTTCAAAGGTGATGCAAAAGGCGAGAGGATTCTTTAAAAACCTATATTCCTTTGTAGATGGAATAATATGCTTTCTCATCTCAGGATTATTTTTAAGGAATTCAGGTTTACATTTTTAAAGACCCAAACCTTTTATCTTATTTCTTCTATTTTAATAATTTTCTTGCATGTTTTTAGGAATAATTTTGAAAACACTTGTTTTGTCTTTGAATCAAATGGTTTGGTGAATATCATTGACAATTATATTAGAAGTCCCTTAAGTTCTTCAAGCCTTTTCTACATATTCTTGATACACTGATCAATATTATAGTTTGTTAAGTTTTACTGCACAAAAGCTTATTAAAAGTACTTTGAAATAAAATGTAAAAACAGACAATAAGTCCCAACAATTCAACAACTTTACTAATAAGCATTATTTAATTATTCCATTTGGTTCTCAAATTGTGCTAAGTATATCACTTTTTACTTTATGTTGTGATGCAATCTGGTTAAATTTTAATGTTTTTTATACTACATATAAAATAATGGAAACTTGCATGAGGGCTAAAAGAGCTGCATATTTTAAACAAGTGCCAAAGGTCAGTATTGGAACTTGGGTAAAAAGCCAGGATTTTGAATGCCAATTTCCAAGACAAGCCGGCTTTCCTCCACTTAAATTTTGGCACAACATAGTCTTTCCATTGCAATTTCTCCTTTTTTGGCTGTGAACTGGACTCTGCTTAGCTAATTAAATATGTTCTATATACAATGACTTGGTTTAATATACTATCTAGGACTGAATAACTTTTACGAGTGAAAGTAGAGGGTTAACCAGCAAATAAATCTTTAGAAGAAACGTAACATAAAGATTTAAAACATTTTTGATGCTCTCACTACATAGTGTTTTAAGTATATTTTTTTGTATTCAATCAATCTTCATTTTTTAAGATTCATCATACACTTTTTAAAAAATTTGGCTGAACTATTATGTAATATCAATCCTCCAAAATGGCAGTGAATATTGGACATTTATCTAACAGATGTGGTTCTGCATAAAAATGTTTAGAAAAGCATGAACAGAATGTGTAAGCAATGAAAAAGTTTTAAGGAATACTGAAACTAAAAGAAGACTTATACCTTAGAATCAGAAAGAGATAGGAAGTTGTGGGGAGTCATGGTCACCCACTCTGAAAGGACATAGCACAAAGAAGAAAACTCTAAACTTGCTTTAATACATATACAATATTAATTAGCAATCAGTTATGTGCCATGCATGATACGCACTTAGACGATCATGTATCTTTCGATACATTACTGACGAGGCAGATTTTTTCAGGCAGTAGGTTGCCATTTCTTTCTGCAGTAGACTAGTTGCCATCCAAGGCTATAGAATCCGGTCTGTCCTGCTATTTACCCATATCTGGGGGGAGAAGAGGATTCATTACTTTCTCAAGGGTATTAGCACATAAGTGAATGTAATAGATTCAACTGGAATTTGAACTCGGCTCTCCGATTCCTCAATCTGAGTCACCACCATGAGCTTTCATTTTCTGGCACCTCATCACATTCTCTTTAATATGACCCATTAGTTGAAATCTCCTTTTTGTCCAATACATATATACCGTTGTGTCTATAAAGAAATACATAAATAAAAAATTAATTATACCATCACTGTGTCATATCCATAAAAAAATAAATAAATAAAAGTTCATTATAATGTCAAAAATAATTATAATAAGATAATTATAACAGTTATAATTATTAATTTACTCTTTCTAAACCAATGAGAATCAACTCCACTTTTCTTCTCTCCACACACACACACACAAACACATGATATTACCACTATCAGACAGGCCTTCAACATAGACAGGCCGTCAACATGTGCATCAACAAAAATTTCAGCACTTTTTCTTTTTTCAGGCCATAATAGTAACATTTATCTCTTAGTACTAAACAAAAATTTGAGGTAAGAAGACCCCAGATACTTCGTGAATTTTCCTAACTACGTTACACACATCTATAAAAAAAAAAAAACCTTAAAGAAAGACTGTATATACTTATTCTGTCAGATTCTGATCCATATTTGATCTACATTTGATCCCAAACTAACACTTTTACTCAGTATTACTGCCTCTCATGTCTCCAAAACCACATAACAACCAGATAATAAATAATACTTGTTTTGTTGTTTCCATCTCATTTTTATGTAGTATTTTTTTTATATATTTTGTAAGAAGGTTTATAATTATTTGCTCATTTATAACTACCCTACAATAACTGTTAAAGTTTGATTTATAAATTATGCATACTAAGAGATTAACAACAATAATAATAAACTAGAATAATTATAGCAATATACTATAAGAAAAGATATGTGAGAAAAGATTCATTATTGCCACTGTCCTTGGTAAGCTTAACATACAACCTTTTTCCTTATTTATTAAGGCAGAAAATAGTGGTTTGTCATTTAAAGGAAGCACTTTACAGCTTCTCTTTGACATAAATGAATCGTCAGCACAATTATTCTTATGCTTTGAAACCATTATTAAGTAAAAATTATGAATTTTTTACTTTTGGGATTGACTGCAGGACATTGAAACTAGAAAACAAAAACATGGATAGTGGAAAAAACAAAGTAGACTAATTTTGAATTTTAACCAAATATTTAATAAATCTGCAATCTTCCTGTAAACTATTCAAAACTTGTAAGAACTTTTAACACACGTTTTGCAATCTTCATCCTTAAATTATTTTTATTTAAAATAATTGATATTGTAGGTTATATAAATACATGAAAGAAATGATTCCAATGTGCATAGAATGTGAACATCTCCTCAAAACTACACTCCTAGTCAAAATCTTAAGACCAGATACAAAAGTGTTAAAAAAATATAAAATACTGTTACTTTAATCAAAATTTATTTGCGAAACATTTACATTTAATTAGAAAATCTCGTTTATCAACAAACAAGTGAAAATTTTAAGCTTTTAATATTAAATTCTGTCTAAATTTTTACTAACATGACTTATTTTTTAAAAATGATAGAACAGTTATTGTTTGAAAAGATTAGCCCATTTTTACATAGATATTTCAAGTTTTACAAGTATATGATTTAAACTATTCTCAAAGTATGTATAGGGTGCAATGGGTAAATTGCTGCCATTTTATATTTTTAATTTCACACATGCACATTGTTTGTTTTTATTTTGTTGACTGCACAGTAAAGTAGGGTCAGTTGGACACTGTCTGTGAGTAAAAGAGCACCATAACACAATTCACTCTGCCAGAGATTTAAAAACAGCATGCTGTACTGCTTGGCATTCCCACCAGAAGCTCCAATATAAATATTTCAGTGTTTATGTGTCAATCTGAGGACAGTGCAAGGATTTGGAAAGAGTTGGATGAGTCTAATCGTGATTACGAAGGTATGGCAGCTCAGAAAACTGATCTTTCTGATAAGAAAATAACTACCAAAATTGCTGGTAAGGGCCTAAGACTCAACATGGAGGCCTACACCAAGTGCCTTGAGCAGATAGTGCTGCCCCGAGTCAAGAGGGTGGCTACTGGAAGACACTATGTCTGGCCACACAAGCAGAACCTAATCATATCTGTCAGACAATTTTTACAACCACATCATCTCTTACATCTGGCCACCTAACTCCCCAGAATGCAACCCCTTTGATTATTATGTGTGGGGTACAGTTGAGTGAGAGACCAACAAAACTCCTTGTAACACGAAAGATGAACTGAAGGCAAGGATTATAGCAACATTCACCAACTTAAACAAGGAGACTGTCCACAAGAGTTGCAGGAGATTCCGAATGGCAATTTTATTGAATAAGTTTACTATTTTAATATTTCAATATATTTTTGTGTCATTTTTGGTAAATATATCTGTGACAATGATATGTCAGTTTTATTTTCATTTTTGCATAATTTAGATGACAATCTGTCCATCTCACCTTGTACAATTCAGGTGCCATTACTCATTTCAAACTGAAAATAACCATTTTTTATTCCAACAATTCTCAAAAGCCCTTATCACAATTAGCATTTTTTTTAATTTGTTGTGTTAATCTACCACAAGAATATAAAAAAATCTCCATGTATAAAATTTTCCCTGTCAAGTTTTTGGATATAACAAAATGTATCCTTGTTTCTTTGGCATAAATTGAGATGTAGACAGTATACAGGATCCAGTGTTCATCCAAGTTGTTTATTAAAGAGGCCACATCTTAATCAGATGAATTATGTTTTATGGCAGAGGAGATGAAAGAAATATCAGGTTATTGGTGTTTGAGAATGAACTCAATATAATGGTCTTTCCTGGGAAGATAACCAAGAATTGATCTATTATCTTGGGACTCACATGTAGCTGCTTACATCAAAGAGTACTTGTTATGATTGATTGAATCGGAACAAAGAATATGAGTGTTACCATAAAACCATATAGAGATTTACCAGTGAATTTCTATTGGTGAATGTAATTTGATAATCATACTATTAATGGTGAGGAAAATTTATTTGGCTCCTATGATAACAAATGACAGAAAGTAGGACACAGAAATCTGAAGGCAGCTGAAATAGGGAATGATGCTTTCCAGAAACTAAATAAGGAATTAAGGGATTGAAAAATGTCATTAGAAACAAGAAAAATAACTGTTTAAGTCTTATGTCTAATTTCCTATATGACAACAGACGCTGGCCAGTTGTGTCTCAGATGAAGAAAAGATTTGAACCAACTGTGGATATGATTATCTGCCTTTCTAAGGAACTCTCTAAAAAAGGGGGATAATTTAATACTTCCTTTATTTTTCTGCTGTATAGTCAGTTAGTGAATAAACTTGTTGCATTGTAAAGCTATCATTACATTCTTCTTTTCCTTGTAAGTTTTTGTTGTCATGTGTCAACTTAACCACTGCAACCCAAGCTATGGGCACAACTCAACATCAACAGAGGTGATCCTACTAACAAATATTGAGAATGCCATGGATAAAGCATGCAACAAGTAGAGATGTTTTAAGGAGAATATTGCTGCTAAAGAGACAGGTTAAATTTAAGTGATTCATAAAGAAAGAATGCTTAGAAAATGTAACACTCACATGGCACATAAAATGAAAGAGATGAAGAAGAAAGCCAAAGGAAACCTACCTGAAAAATTTGGGAAAATGGATGGAGCTATAAGAATAATAGAGATCAAGAAAGAAAGCAATGAAAGCCAGAAATTGTAGAGAGCCATGATTGCCCCATCTCCTGAATAGACTTAGCACATATGGAAAAAGACAATCTGATAATCTAAATTTCCAACAAAGTATTGATTTCTAAAGTGTATTTATGTATTACTTATGTAGTTCATCTCTTAACATTACTATTTAAACTTTAGCACTCTGTAGGTGACTATTTCCACTAAGCAAAATGTTAGTGCTGCCAATGCAAATTGAATTTGAATTACTTGGTTATGTTGTCATATCCTTCTATGGCAAAAACCTAAAACAATCTTGACTGAAATTGAGAGCAAGGCTACTGCAATTTCAAATATATAAAACTCTATATTTTGAGAGGATTTCATATACAGTAAAAGGGGAAGTAATATTTATAAATGATGCATAGTGCTAAATATTAAATACATCTGTTAACTGAAGAGCTTGCTTTCTCTCAAACAGGTTCAGGTCAAAATGAGGTCGATGTAACATTCATGTTAACAGAAATTGATTTCCTTATTACTACTTGTTATATTCCGTGCTAATATGAATATATACTTGACAAACAGTGGATAAAAGAAGTAAAGGTTTATTGTAAAAACCAGTACAATAAGAATACAGGTAACAGTTATGCACAAGGTCGTCGCAAGTCAATCCAGTAGTGAGTGCTGCTATTGGAAGGTTGGTAGTTCTCGCATAAGTCTGAGTTATACTCAACAGATCCCAGCTAGACTCCTGTAGTCCATTGCCTTGCAGATACTTATAGGTAGTTACTACCTATAGCGTAGTTACTCATGGGGGTGACAGGTTATTCCATTACATCAGTACTTTTATTAAAGTACTTATTTTCTGAAATGTACTGTTATTAAAGTTGTCATTTCTTGAAATGTAAATTTCCTTTCTACTTCATCTTATGCAAATGTCTTTATTTAGTATTGACACCTATTTGTGAAATCTTCTAAATAGAGAAAACAATTTCAGAATTGTTTATTTAGAATAGAAAATGCATTCTTTTACTTTTTGCCTTGTTGATTATCAAAATGATGTGTGATATATACAGATATGTTGATACTGAGTAGTGTTTGACAAAAGGACAAAGGAAAAGAGGTCTGAATAAGAAACGACTGAACAACTTGGTGGGTTAAATTCAACTGCTTTATTTTTCAGTGTCAAAAGCTAGCAGCATATTTTCAAGGAGTTAGTTTTATATGTTAGTAATAGCTATATCTACACAGGTTAATTTCATATGTTGATATCTAAAAGTATATATGGATGAAGATGTGTGGGTGGTGTAATGGTTAGCAGCTCAGAATACTACAGAAGAGAAAGTCTGAATTCCTATATTCAGGTAGATGAAAAACTTGTCAATGATGGTCATGCTCATGTAACTAGTCAACCGGCATCATCATCAGCATATAATGTGTGTCTGCATGCTTGTATTTTTAACTGAAAAAATTTCTGTTCTTTTAGGAGATTTATTCGAGTAATTTGTTAGAGAAGTTTATTTCTCCCAAAGAGAGTATAAGAAAGTTTTTTTGGTTTTTTTCCCTTTATGCTTTTGCATATTCACTCAAGAAAATATAAATAACAATATCTTTAATGGTCTAGTTTTTTTTTTCTTTTCAATGTTAGTCAATAAATTACTCGTAAGCCTTTGGTTAATACAATATTTATTTTCATTGAATTTTATGATGGATGTTTTAAAATCAAAATTGGTGATTGCTAAAAGCTTACTTGAATCAAAAACCAATTTTCTCAATTATAAAAAAAAAAAAAAAAAAAAAACTATTGACATTTTCTCTTTTCACTTTATTTTCTGTTAATTTTTTAAAATCCAATGATTGTGAAAGTAGAAGACCATGTTAAGCAGACAACTTTTTTCATTTTCCATCTACAATTTCAAAACTGATTAGAAAGTAAAGCTCCAATTTTCCATCTCTGATAAATTTCAGTCAATTGGATGCAGTTTAAATCACGTTTTATATAAAATTTAGATAAAGACAGACATGTCAATAGCAATTGTAGCAAGAAAAGTGTATTAAAAACACTGAATCTTGTAACAAGCAAACTATATTCACCCCAAAATAGCCACAGGGATTAATATGACACATTCTTTAAATAGAAAAACAAAATTTTAACCCTCAGCTCAAAGCACCCCCAGGTCAGTACCCATCAATGTTTAAATAACAGAGATGAAGCTTAAAAGTGATTTTCTTTATTCAAACCTTACAAATCCCAATGTTGAGATCTTTTGGTTCCCCCATCCATGACTAGTATTTTCTCGGTTAACTGTTAAGTCTGCCAGTTTTTTTTTAAGATTTTCCTTGTAAATAAATTGAGCTTTTTATTCTACTACAAGATCTGTCAAATTAAAATATTTTCTAATCAGTTTGCATGTGTTCTGAAAACAGTTCTGTGCCATAATTCAGTTATTGTGGGGATAACATTTTTTGATAACAGATTTACTGAATCAAGGTTTGTTTACAAATGAAACACAGGCCAGAAATGGGTTAATGTTGGTCCCAAATTATGTCTTCATTGAAAATGACTGCCGGGAATTTGAATATTTTTTGTGTTAATATTTTGGGTCTGTTCTTGAAATCCTTCTCTGTTTTTGGTAAAATCTCCATTTTTTTTTTCAAGTTCTAAGTTCTCAAGAAATCTAAGTCTACAAGTTTGTTTTTTTTAGTTTTTTTTCTTTATATTGTCCTATTTAATATTAGAAAGAATAGTGCCATTTTGATGATTGTGCCTGTTGCTTTATTTTTAAGACAAATTTTCCAAAAGAGAATTCTAAATTCATTGTTTTGGTTTTCTGTTTGAAATCAAATAACTAATGTTTGTTGTTTCTTTTGTTTTTATTTTAGTTTACATCATGATTTTTTCCATAATTCTCTCATGATAAATGAAATCAACTCTAGTGGAAAATTTTCATAAAATATCTTATAGAGCATAAAAATGGTTCTCAGCTAAAGAAATAACATCTCACTGTCAAATGACATAATAGAGGCCATTTCCAAACAGCATGTGAGAAACTTATTCTATTATATAAATAATGCATAGCATCATATATATTAGGAATTTTTCTCTTAATTGTATTATAGCAGATTTAACTAATCCTATAGAATGCTAGTAGTCTCTAAGTTGCAATGACCCTTTCTTATAACTGTTGGGAGATGATTAAGTATATATATATATATGGTGGACTCTCCCATTGTATTTAACATATGAGGGTCAAGCAGCTCAGTTCCTAGGAACCGAAAGCCAGACACCAGCACACATGATTTGATTATAGAGGTGAAGGCTTTGTGCAGAACCACACTTTTTGAAGTGCCAAATACAGAGACCTGGTGCACTACGTACCACAAGGTCCCCAAACAACCCTCTGCAGGTTTTGAATTCAGAGTTGTCCTTCTCCTAAACTAGTTACCACCCAAGGCTATAGAACCCAGATTGTCCTGCTATTTACCCATAGCTGGAGGAGGGAGAAGAGGATTATTAGCATTTCCAAGTGTATTAGCACGTAAGTGAATGTAATGGATGTGACTGAAATTTGAACTCAGCTCTCTGATTCCTCAATCTGAGCTGTTATTTGCTACTCCATATATATATATATATATATATATTCTCATGCATTTAGGGAGCATATTTTCATTCAAACCGGTTTGGTTAAATAATTTACACATACTATGTCTCTATTTTTGTTTTAATCCTTTCAAACCCGTTTGAATATATATATATATATATATATATATATATATATATATATATATATATATATATATATATATATATGGACAGCAATCATTCTTTTAAACATCTTTCATTAAATATGGTAGACAAGGAAGAGTTAATCAATTTATTTTATATATATATATATATATATATATATATATATATATATAACTAATAATACTATATTGGTGAGAAGACTGTATGATAATGGATTTACCATAGCTTTGAACACACATCTGGTGATTCCTTGCCTTATCTAGGTTCAGTTTGTACAAAAATCACATAATAGATATCATAAGCCTGTTTGGGTTCTATCTCTCTCAAAAACAAAAGAAACTGACAGTCCTTATAAGACACTAATATTAAATGACACTATTACTGCAAGTCACTCCAGAAGGTATTATACTTATATGAGAAAAGTTGGTTAGAATGTAAATGTGTCATAACTAAAGGTTTATCTACATGAACAGCATTAGAAATATATCTTGCTTTAAGTCTCACTAACAAATATATTTTCTTGACTTTGGAATTTTTTAGAAAAAAATGAATAGGTAAATATTTAACTTATGCTTCAATGTTTAAAGTGGATGAGAATAAATATCAAATGACAATATCAACAAGATTTATCTTTTTATGTATTGCAGACATTACTTCTAATTTGATAAAAGTAGTGGCAATACACTAGTATACATGTAAAAGAAAGATGGTATTGAAAGCTATGAATTGTGTAGGTGAATCACTAAGGGGAAAGATATCCCCATGCTCAGGAACAAGGTTCCAGTTGTGTTGCCACTGAAGCATGGTGGGGAGGATAAGAGAGCGAAAGACAGGAAGTGTCCTATCTTATAGCTGCTTGACAGTGCCCTCTAGTGACTTCTTGTCAAACTAGCAAAGTTATGTGTGGGTAACCCACAACTGTAAAGTATAATTACATATTTTATTTCCTTTAATAGAGGAATTTTTAACCATTATTATATTTTTGAGTAGTATTCAACTTAGTCGTACATTGTAAATTTACACAGGCTGTCACTTCTACAGTATTGAGTAGACTGTACATATTGGATAATAATATAAACATGATTATCTATAAGACTCATTTTTATTAACAATTGTTATTTTTATACATGGATTCATATTTATGGAAATTGATTCATTTTTACTTTGTTTTTTTCCTGCAAGTAATCAAATGACAAAATAAAAAAACACTTAAGTGATACGTTTCATCCCAAGAATGCACTTCTTCAGACTAATAATGATTTTACTGATGGAGTCAATCATATATAGGGGGGAAGGGGATGCAATAAATACCACTTACAATTTTACATCAGAAACATTAAAGATACAGAGATACTAAACTTTAAATTTTGATGTTTATTTATCTTATTTATAACTTAGGTGATCTCATTCAATTCAGTTGCTTTTATTTTTATTGTATTTTTTTTTAATTATTCTACATTGTAACAACAATAGTTTTGTGCAGAAAGGAAATCTGTTGTAAGATCCTGGACATTATTCAATTTTGTTATTCAATTACCCACCATTAGTTTGATATACAGATTTATATAACATATCTTCCATTACTGTAGTTAAACTAATAGTTATATATACTTCGTCCTGGGTAAGACGATAATCTACGTCCGCGTCCTGGGTATGATGATAAACTACATCCATGTCCTGGAGATGACAATAAACTAAATCCACATCCTGGGTAAGACAATGAACTACATCCAGCAGCAAGGCCTCTGATCAGGAGGTTTTGGGGAGCGTGGAACCACCTCTACCCTGACCTGGGGTGGTAGCACCTGTTAGGGTCCCACCAATACTTTGTTGTAAAAAATCTATTACTAGGAATTAATTTGTTAAAGAAAAAATTATTACCAGCAATACACTTTTTTTTAAATAAAAAAAACATATATATTACCAGCAATACACTTTTGGGGGAAAAAAAAGCACCTGATAGGTTCCCAGCTATGGGTAAATAGTTAACCCCAAACTTGTGTCAAAATACTATGAAAGTGTAAAAATAGGTTCTAGTACCAGAAATACTTTGTAAAACAATTATTACCAGCAATAATTTTTTGAAAAAAAAAATAAATCAGCAATACTTTAAAAAAAAAAAAAAAATTACCAGCCATGCAAACAGCTATACATGTTTTTGAAAAAAATATTATCAGCTATATATTTTTGGAAGGAAAAATATTCCCAGAAATAGATTTTTGAAGAAAAACATTACCAGCAATACATTTTTAGAAAAAAAAATATTACCAGCAATAATTTTGGAAGGAAAAAATTATTATTAGCAACACTTATTAAAAAAAATATTGCCAACAATACAGACAGCTATACATTTTAAAAAAAATATATTACCAGCAATAAAAATTTTGTTGGCATTAAATAACCCATTGAGGTTGATATGCCGTAAAACAAAGCAATTATATATACTAGATGGCCACATAGAATTTCCATCAATGGTGAAAACTATGATTATCCAGATCCAATATCTTTTGCTTTTTTTTCTTTACCTGTATCTTCTCATTATCTGCCTTGTCTTTTCCAATCTCCATCCCCAGTCCATGTTGTACCTAAATGTTATATAAACACTAATTTCATATGCAAAAAATAACAAAAACAAAAAATGAACTATTATTTTCTTTTTGCTTCCTGTCTTTTTCTTTCTTTTGTATGTATCTCGATAAAGAATTTTGAAGTATTGCAATTCTTACACATTTCCATCTGTACCTTTCTTTTAATCTTTCAATTTATTATCTTTTGATATTCTGCCAGCAGGTTTGTCTCTGTATGTTTTTCTCCCCCTAACCTTTCAAAAACTCATTAATTGGCAAAATCAATGATTATCTATCTATCTATATATATATATATATATATATATATATATATATATATATATATATATATATATAAGAGGCACAGTGGAGTTGTAGATATTTATTCATGATTATCTATTATTATCTAGTAGATATGATTATTAATGATTATCTATCTATCTATCTATCTATCTATCTATCTATATATATATATATATATATATATATATATATATATATATATATAAGAGGCACAGTGGAGTAGTAGATATTTATTCAGATTGAGGAATCGGAGAGCTGAGTTCAAATTCCAGTCGAATCCATTGCATTCACTTATGTGCTAATACTCTTGGGAAAGGTATTAATTCTCTTCTACACCCTCCAGCTATGGGTAAATAGCAGGACAGACTGGGTTCTATAGCCTTGGATGGCAACTGGTCTTGGAGAAAGACAACTGTGAATTCAAAACCTGCAGAGGGTTGTTTGAGGACCTTGTGGCACATAGTGCACCAGGTCTCTGTATTCAGCCCTTCAAAAAGTTTGGTTGGTTCTGCACAAAGCCTTCACCACTAGAATCAAATCATATGTGCTGGTGTCTGAGCTATCGGTTCCTCGGAACTGAGCTGCCTGACCCTCATACATCGAATACGATGGGAGAGTTCACCATATATATATATATTTTATTTATTTTAGGATATGACAGCAAAAACATGAAGAATCACTACACAATTGCAGTCATGTTTCAACACATAACAATGTATCTCCTCAGGCACACATCATTATGTGTTGAAACACGACTTTAATTGTGTAGTGATTCTTACATGTTTTTGTTGTCATATCCTAAAATAAATAATATTGGTCTATGTATTGAGCCCTTTTTAAATGAAATGTTATGAATGTTGGAAGTGTACTCTATCCATTCTCATTGTACTTGGATATATATATATATATATCTATAAATATAAAAGTGAACATAGAAGTCAACACTTAGAGGCAACAGTCTGTTTGATGCTAGATGCAATCATCGGGCCCGATGATTGCATCTAGCATCAAACAGACTGTTGCCTCTAAGTGTTGACTTCTATGTTCACTTTTATATTTACACATGCTCTATCTCTGATATTGAGCACTTTATCCCATAAATATAGCACACTTTAAGACTATATTTCTTCATATATATATATATATATATATATATATATCTTTTTTTTGTCTGTCTTAAAATTAATTGCTCTAACCATATGAAGGGGCAAAATTAATCTTCCTTCAGCAACCATTTAGAACAGTGTGTGTTGCTATTAATCTTTTTAATAATTATATATCTGCATGTAGATAGTAGTTATTGATAGAAGATGAAATGAAAAATATTACAAGAATGAGGGTGTATTCCAAAATCTAATTAACTAACAAAATTAAGAAATCTTATTATCTTTATATTTTCTTGCCAGTTTCATGACTAGCACAATCTTTAGGTGCTGAGTTAAGACTGAGTTGTTGAATAATTTAAATTTCGTTAAATATATCTGGTTGTTGAAATAATGAAGAAGACCATATTTTATAAGGAGATTGTTATTTTTTTTAATTTTATGTGTTAAAAAAAAAAAAAATCACCCATCCACGCAACTTATTTGCTTCAAGTTATAAAAGTAGAGATAAGATATAAATATAATTAATCACTTCTGAATATTTACAATAAAAATAAAAATAAAAAAAACATATGCATGCACACATGTACATACATACATATATACATGCACATATACATATATATAAAAAAGGCATGCACCCAGTTAGATATAAAATAATTAAGTTGAGTTAGCTAAAATACACTCTAAACAAAAAATGTATATATAGATAGATAGATAGATAGATAGTACAGGTAATCACTCCATTGGTATATAATCTGAGTGGATCCTAGTAATATTAATTATTAAAACTGATTCACAGAGAGCTCAAAGTATTTATTATAACAGAGCATATGTATTTTTTCTCAGCTATACTGTGCTGAGGTAATTTTTGTTTTTTTTTGCTGTAAAATATATATATATATATATATATATATATAAAAGGAGCTGAAAAATTCTCAGCCTAACAGTGAAGTACACCTTAAAATGTAATCTTTAATTTGTTCAGATTTAGGAGAGTAGATTTATAACTGTATAATATATATTAATTTATTTATTTATATATATATATATATATTATTTTTTATGTGCAGTACTTAGTGGAAAGAGCTCAATAACAGTGATAGAGCTAACATATTCAGTTGCATGGATATGAAAAACTCATATTCATATAACTGAATATATATATATATATATATATATATATATATATATATATATATATAGTTTTAAGGTAGAAGAAGGAAATTACTGGAAAGTAATTGAAACTCACCTGAAGCGAACTGAATGTGTAATGCTCCTCATGCCAATGACATTTCCACCGAGCTTCTCTATGGCATATGACTTCACTTAATTTCTTTTGATGTGTTCCTCTGGAATTTATGTTTAAATTGGGGTCATCAGGTATGCTATATTTATGGTTAAAAGTGCTCAATATCAAGGATAGAGCATATGTAATTATTAAAATGGATACTTAGGTCAACAATAAGTCATGAAAATCTGTTTCATGCTTGAATGCAATCTTTAAGCCATTTATTTTTATATATATATATATATACATACACAGAGGTCATCAGTGAGTGAGTCTGTTTGATGCTTAAACACAAAATTCTAACCAGAATTTACATTCAGCCATGAAACAGACAGTCGCCACATGCTCTGTCCCTGCTATTGGTCACTT
>OZ038484.1:25186533-25214033 GCA_964036315.1 Acanthosepion esculentum | reverse complement strand
GGAGAGAGTTCCACAGGTGGGAAAAGAAACTGCTTGGTGTTGACCTCAGTGTCCACATTTTATATATATATAGACACACATGCATATATATATAGTAAAGATAACCCTCCAAAATCCATTTGTTATAATTTACTTCATGAATATATTTTTTTAAATATTCATCTCTTCAGACCAAAGGTTTTTTTAGAAATGAAATTTTCCAGACAAAAGGAAAAAAGAAAGTAAAAGTAAAAATTTTGTAATAAAAGAGGAAGAAAGAAAAAGAAAAATTTCAATATAATTTTTTTTTTAAATTTAGGGAAGAGAGATGGGAGAGAGAGGAGGAGGAGAAAAGAAAGAAGAATTAAATATGAGCTAATAGGTTGACCTAGAAATAAATTCTTCCTTGAAGGACTGAAAAAAAAAATATATATAATTTTTTTTTATTTAGACACACAATTATATATGAATATTTTGATTCCCTCTCTCTACCTCAATATACATGTTCCTTTTTCTCTTCCTCCCCTTCATTCTTCTCACACACCCTCACAACGTTCCCCACTCTCCTGCTCTCTTTTGCTTTTCCCAATTCCTTCCAAGAATAGTAGAGATGAGTGATGAAGACATAATAAAAGATCTCTGAAGTCATTATTTCATTATTTGGATCTATTTTAGAATATTAGAAAATGTGTTGATTCAGCAAAAAAGACATTTTGATCATCAAAATTCATTTCCCAAATTTTATTTATTTAGTTAAATTTGTGCAACTTTTTTATTCTTGTAGCTAAATTGTTCTGCTCTTTGTAAATATCCATCATCATTTGTCCATTTTTAATTTTTGCTCTGGTTTTATTTGTTGAAGAATTATTATTTTAAATCATCGTCTCAAACTAATTGCAAAAACTAAATTTATAGAAGCTATTTAAGCATCAGCAACAAACAAATTTTTTTTTTTATTGTTAACAACTATTAAATATAAAGATAGTGGATGAATTTGGGTTAGGGTAAGTGTTGTGAAAATTATTTTGCTTCCTTTTTGTCTTGAAATGCTTTATAATTATTTCAAGATTAATGATAAAATGTCTTAACAGTTTATGGTTAATTTTTATTTGCCAACTGAAATTACTTCTCCAACCAGATATTAAGTGTTAATGATAATATTAGCCGTTTTGCTACAAAGAAACATTTGGCATTCATTGACCAAGTAGCCAGTATTGTTTTCAGTTGAAATTTATAAAGTCTTTCTCTTTAAACAATTTTCCTGGAAAACAGGTTTTGCAATTCCAGAATTGATTGGGGTTTCCTTCGTAACCTTTTATTTGAATTTGTGTGGAATGTCAATATTATGATTAAAGCATCTCAAAATGATTTCATGTATCATGTTTTTTTCTAGCCACCACTTAAATAAACACAATGTACTTAATAAGGGATGCATGTCAATATTCACAGATTTTTTTCTTAAGGAAGATATTAGGTTGGTGCAAAAATAATATCGTTATTTACATAAGTAACATATGTGAGAAAACGACATTATTTTTGCACCAACCTAATATTTTCTCATGCATAATATAGCACACAAATGCTCACTTCTTTAGGCTACTTCTATTGTTATTATGTTCCATCTAATTAATATGCCTGATCTTTTAGACTTGGACTTTATTTAGTCTGAAAGGCAAATACATTTATTAAATACAACCACTGTGCCTTGAGTTACTTCAGGTTAATATTTTTTATTTACATTTTTTACATTATTCAGACTCTTGTCCTCATCTGTGTTGCCATATTATTCAGGACATGTTGGCTGTTGTACACTCCAGCCTTTTTCAAGGAATTTCAAACCAGGATAGATTGTTCTAGTTCCACATGCCATGCTTCTTTCGGGTGTCTCAGTAGGAGTTATCTTCCTTTAACTCAAATCTCCAAGTTTTATTGAACTCACAATTTTTGGGGTCAAGTCACTGGATATAATCAATGCATTTATCCACTGGGTCATGTGTACTTGAGAACATCAGTGTATGAATTTTTAGGACTCATAATCATTTTTTACCAGAGCTCATATTACAATTTTGTTGTTATTATTGTATTGAATATGACAATGAAGATGAGGTCAACAGTTCAAACAAAGTAAATGGTGTAAATAATTACAATACCTCATCTCAGAAATATAGACAAATTATATTTTTTATTGTTTCAACAGAAGTTATAGAAATATATATGTTTAATAAGAGCATAGGTTAAAATGAGAGTTTCTTAAACAAAGTTCTATTACCTTTTTTAAAAGCATTTATGCATTTAATGAAATTAGGTCATAGTCTTCATTACTGACTTATTTTGTGGTTGTAATAGTTTTTCATTTTCTACTGGTGCCTTAATTGGAAGATCAGTGCAACACAATCATTCCTACCCATCATAACCCCCAACTGTCCTTGTTCCAGACCAAGCTAAGTCTAGTAAATATATTTAGTAACCATATTAGGTGAACAATCGCATAAAAAATATTGTATCTCATGAGGATTAAACTCACTACACCATCAATTTTTTTTTATACTAATGTTCACCCCATACAAGGCCCAAGAGCCACTCAAGGTAGAGAATTAATGTGTGGTGTTGTATGAGTGTTTTTTTTTGTTTTGTTTTTTAAGCTTATCACCCCAAGCAAGGCTGGAAGCCACGAGCACGCAAGGGGTTACAGAAGGTTTGGAGGAAGAGCAGATAGGAGTGGTAAAGGAGAGGATGTAGAGAAAGAGAAAGAGAGTGGGTCGATCAAGGCAAGGGGGTTACAGAAGATTTGGAGCGAGAGCAGATAGGAATGAAAGGTGAAAGGATGTGGAGAAGGGAAGTGGATAGATCAAGGCAACTGGAGATGTTGATTGACGTTACACTTAAATAGTTGGAGATTGTATTTGTCAGGGAAACAGGAATAAGGAAGGGAGTTCCACAGGCGAGATGTGCGAGACATGAAGCTATTGGAGTAGAAGAGACAACAGTTAACTATGAAAAGGTCAGAATTATAGTGATTAGGAAGACATCCTACTGGGAGTCTATTCTCCGAAGCAGCAGTTCTTGGGAAGAAGCTTTCAGAGAGGAATTAATGGAATATGAAAGTAACAGAGTTGATTCACACTTGTGTACTATTACATAGCAAAATGAGCTGCTTCTTCTTTTATGCATCTTGTCCCTTCAGGACGTGGGCGATCAAGGCTCTCCACATCTTCCTGTCCCTTGTAACTCTTAATAAATTTTGTCTTTTTGCTATTTTTTCCCAGCCCTGTTCTACCATCCATTTTTCCAAGCTCCTCAAGTATATTAGGCACTGCTTTCCTCTGTCCCTCTTTCCCTAAATCTGTCCTGTGAGTATCAGATTTTCCAAGCCGTCATTCTTCATTATGTGCCTCAGAAATTTCAACTGCCTCTTCCTGATGTTAAGTATAAGTTTCCATTTTGTTTTCATTTTCTCCCAGTTCAGTCCATTGTTTCGTCAACATATCTTCATTTTTCAGGTGGTTTCATCATTTTTATTTCTATTTGAATCATGTTTACCCATTGGCTGTGACAAACATTTAAACTGAATTAATAACAACCAGCATGTAGTTCTGATGCAGACACACTTTTCTAAGAAAAGTCTAGTCTCTGTTAGTTTATACAAGCTACTCTTCTTATTTAATTATTAAAAAACAAAACAACTATCACCCTGCATGAATGACTTTTCAATGTGAACAAATTACTGCAAACATTAATTGCAAATAAATAACATAACATCACTAATTAGCTTCTAAAAAACAAAAATGGATTAAGAAAGCCTCCATTAGGCTGATTATATACAGACATAATCTTTAGCATCAACAAATTACTCAATAATTAATTCATCTCGGGTGATAGCTAACCAAAGGCTTGAAGGTCTTTTTGTTCAATTTCTGGTGCCAGATAAACATATTTAATTTATCAGGGGACATGTACATTCTTATCCAGAATTATAGAGAGCCTATTTTGTCTGGCTTAAAATCAATTGCCCTCACCACGGGAGATGCAAAATTAAGCTTCCTTAAGCAACCAATTGGAACAGTGTGTGTTGCCTCTAACCTTTTTAATAATTATATATTTACATGAAGATAGTAGTTATTGTTAGAATATTTGGGATATAACGTCTTCCTTATAATAACAAGAATGAGGTTATATCCCAAAAGCTCACTGACAAAATTATCAACTGATTATCTTTATATAATTGAAGGTGCTGAATAGTTCTCAGCCTGATAATGAACTTCCAAAAGAGTAATATTTTTATTTCGTGAGATTTTAAAAAGTGGGTTTATAACTTTTCAGCACCCACTCACATATATAAAAAAACATGTTCTATTAAGACAAACACTTATACACCAGTATTTTGATTTTCTCTCTTGTCATACGTATATATTTTATCTCTCCCCCTTCTCTATCTCTCACTCTCTCTCTCTCTATATATATATATATAAAATTTATACTACTCTTTCTTGGAACATATATAGATAGATAGTAAGACATACATGTGTATATAGGATTAATACAAATATAAAATTTGTCACTTAGCTTTTCAACACATTGAAAAACATTTTTGTAATTGTTCTATTCACTCGTAAGGAGATTTCAGCAATTTACTGTTGATTTTCTCATTTCTATTATTTTTATATTAAATTAAAAATAATTTATGCACTTTTTATTGACGTTAGATTGATTTTTTTCTTTTTTGTTTATGTGCATGTTTAAAATGTCATGGTCATAAAACTAATGCCTACTGATTTTTATTTTGTTTTGCTTCATCTAGAAAAAAAAAATTAAATCACATATTTATAAGAAAAATGAAGGCTACCAGTTTAAAATCAGATAAAAAGCTTATATACCATTTTAAAATTCAGCAATTAAAAACCTGGTCTTAACATAAGTATTTTCTCATAAATTGTGTGATGAAAAAATATTCATCTATTTTATGAAAGTATTTAAATTCTAACATTTACCAAAATTTCCTTCCATAATTTCCACTTGGAAATAGAGTGCCTAAAAAATGAGGGAAAAAATTATATTAATTATAATCAATTTTTTGAGATTAATTGTGATTGTGTCTCCAAAAGAAGGAGTTTTTAATCATCCAGTTCATAAATGCATGCCTGAGGTCTCCTCCTGGGTGAAGGCTGGCATCAATGCTTTCAATCCAGCAAAGAAATACCAAGTTAAACAACATTCATCTCCTTGGTTCTCACCTGCATGCACAGTCACTATAACCCACAGAAATCACTTCTTCCAGTTGTACCAGAGTGACACATCTGATTGCAACAGATGTCTCTTTGTCTCTGCTCATAACGAGTGCAAGCATATCCTCAAAGAAGCAAAGTTACTGTTTGCTGATAAAATGAAACAACGTATAACATCTCACAAGTTCAGTTCTAGAGATTATTGGCAGATCTGCAAGAGTGAGCTTAACAACACCAAATCCTCAATCCCTCCTCTATTCAATCAATTCGAAGTCCTGACATCCATAGCAGATAAGGCTAAATGCCATGCTCAGAAATTCTCATCCAACTAAACACTCGACATCATCTGGAGTACCCATATCTGAGTTTCCTCCTAGAACTGATGCTCTACTGAGTGATATGTGCATTACACCATTGTTGGTCTTGGACATCATTTATAAATTAGACCCCCATAATGCAAGCAGAGGTAACAGAATCCCATCCATCATCCTACAGAAATGTGCTTCTGAGCTGACTCCACTTTTCTTCAAACTATACAACTATTGCCTCTCTGCTTCTTGCTTTCCTGCTTGTTGAAAGTCCTCCTCTGTAGTTCTTGTTTTTAAGAATTCTTTAGAAGCTTCTGACCTCTCTATGTCCCATTAGTCTCCTACCATTTTTCGGCAAATTATTCAGGGTTTTAATAAAATCTTGAAGTGGTTTAGAATCTTACCTCTCACAATCTCCTCTCTGGCAAACAATATGGCTTCTGTTTTGCCAGATCTACTGATGATGTGCTAACGGCCATCACTGAATATCTATATCAAACTCTTGATAATGTGAAGCTCAAGCTGTGATTCTAGATATCTCAAAGGCATTTGAGAGGGTTTGGCACGCTGCTCTGCTACATATGCTCCATGGCTACGGTATTACAGGACGAACATTTGATTTAATGCAATCATTCCTAGCAAATCATTAATGTCATTTTGAATAGGCTCTTCCAGATCCCTCACATGAACATGGGTGTCCCCCAAGGCTCTATTCTGGGTCCTACACAGTTTATGATCTTCATTAATGATCTCCCTGATGTCAAGTAGGCATTTCTGCTGATGACATTACCATTTACTCCTGTCTCAATAGCAAATCCATCAGAGTTGATAAAGTTAACTTGGCCATTGCTCTTGAAAAGGACCTCCAATCTGTGGTTAATTGGGACAGAAAATGGCTCATAAATTTTAATGACTCCAAAACAAAACTGCACTCATTTAATCACCATAGAGAAAATTTTCTGCCCACCATGAGCATGGTTGATGCTAGACTCCTGAAGAGCAACACACTGCGCTTTCTTGGCGTCACATTTTCAACTGACTTGAAGTGAAGCAACTACATCAAATCAATAGCTGCATCATCCCGTTCCCACCCCTTCACCGTTGAAACTGTTAGATGTAGACGTCTCTTCTACTCCAATAGCTTCATGTCTCACACATCTCGCCTGTGGAACTCCCTTCCTTATTCCTGCTTCCCTGACAAATACAAGCTCCATCTATTTAAGTGTAACATCAATCGAAATCTCCAGCTGCCTTGATCTATCCTCTTCCCTTCTCCACATCCTTTCACCTTTCATTCCTATCTGCTCTCGCTCCAAATCTTCTGTTACCCCCTAGCCTTGATCGATCCACTATCTTTCTCCACATCCTCTCCTTTACCACTCCTATCTGCTCTTCCTCCAAACCTTCTGTAACCCCCTGCGTACTAGTGGCTTCCAGCCTTGCTTGGGTTGATATGCTTAAAAAAAAAAAAATCTACTGTAAGGAAATTTGAATCACTGTGTTGTACCAGAAGGTTTTTCTCATCAATCTTATGCATTTACAAATCTACCATTCAGCCATGCATTGAACACTGTTGCTATATCTGGTCAGGTGCTCCTGCTATTCCTCTTGAGGTTCTTGAGAAAATCCAAAGAAGGATCTGCAATGTAATCGATACTGACTTGCATCTCAACTTCAGTCACTTTCTCACTGACGTGACGTGGCTTCCCTCTGTCTTTTCTACAAATATTTTCATGGCTACTGCTCTGACAAGCTTTTTCCCTTGTACCTGGACTACATGTGTTTAAGTGTGCTACCAGATTGGCATCTAGATCCCACCCTTTTACTGTTGAATTAGGTAAATGTAACCACCACTTCTACTCCAAAAGTTTCTTTTCTTGCACTTCCCACCTGTGGAACTCCCTTCTGTTACCTTACTTTCCTGATAACTACAATCTTCAAAAATTTAAATGCAAACGTCAATTGCTATCTTCTTGAAGCCTGTTCAGCTTTTATCCTTTCCTCAATCCCCCACTATAACCAGTCTTTTCTCTCACCTTTATTCTGTATAACCCCCTCTATTCTAGTGGCATTCCCACCTTGCTTGGGGTGTAATGAGTGAAAAAAAAAAGATATCAGAAAACAGTTTCATATTGAATACAAAAAGAACAACCAACCAACATTATTTTCTATTTTTTCTCTACTTTTTAATTTGTAAGCCATTTTAGGTGAATTACATGATTGGTGCTACAGGAATATATGCCAATACCAAAGTCAGCTTAATTCAACAAGCAATTACAATCAAAGAAATAGCAAGTGAACCTCTTAGATATAAATGCAAAATTTTAAAAAAATGATTATATACTAATGATGCAGTCATTGTCTAAGCTTGGTCGGACACAAGGTCATATTCATGGGTCAGCAGAGTGAGGATCAAATTCACTGCACTGGCTAATGATCTACAAGAACAACTAAACATCCTTATGATTATGTAAGGTAAGCATAAAAGATCCAGGGTGCAGATTTATATTTTGGTAAGATTCAATAGTGACACTCTCAAGAATTTTCCATCTAAGTTGCTTTCTCTTTTAATAAGTGTAGCATTCTTTAAATCAAAGTTGTGGTTAAATTTATTTTTATGTCTATATTCTATCTGAAATTTTACATATATATCTATGAGACAGAGTAACAAGATTTAGAACAAATGTGGTTAAAACATTGCTATATTTATAGAAGAGTCTCTCATTGCAAAATCATTGAACCAACTTAAAATTCCAATTTGGAAAGACATCAGTTTACATTTCCCTTCACTCTGTCACATTAATAGATATTTTAAGTCATTAGTTGACAGAGAAGAGTGCAGTCATATCAATGACTCTTCCTTGATACCAGTACCATATAAATCAATACTTTCAGAAGTTATTTGAAGAGAAGATGGGCATCTGTCAAGTAACTCACTTTGTCGAAGAGATACTAGGACAAACAAGCCCAGCATAGAACTCCAATGATCTACAAGATCACTGGATTAACATTTTACAGCTATCTTGTAACGGTCACTTACCTATCTATATATTAATGTAACTATTATCTATATAATATAAATAAATTCATACAGCTATTGGAGTACCTCCAACAAAACCATCATCCGTTGAAAACCTTGGTGTAAAGTATAGCTTCAAAGCTGAAGCATCATTACTACTAGTCTAAGGTACTATAAACTTTTTTGGTTTTTCCATCATGGTATGAGAATGACAAGTCCATGCAGCCCAATCCTGAAACCTCTTCATATATTTTCTCCCTTTTGTTGGTAATAATCCAAATTTGGTCTGGTATTTATTCATAAATGTATGTAACTTAACAGATAATGTATTGATGAAAGTGTAGGATGATAATAATGGCCAACACAAACAAAGCACAGGATTTCTAATCTAATTTTGTTAATGTGATACTGATGGAACTACTAGTTTTAAGTATTCTTTTTTCTCTTATTTTGTTAGCATTGTATGAATTTGTAAGCATGTATTGAAAAACAGGTTTATATTACAGGTTGAGAATTCCTTTAAATGATATTTTTGGGACCAGAAATGCTTCAGTTTTTAGATTTTTTTGGATTTTGAAATACGGGCTATTTAATTTGTATATAGCATCTATAAAATGGGGAAGATTGGGAATGGAATCCAGGCATGAACATGATATCCCTTTACATTTCATAGCATAGCTTATGCATATAGCCTTAAGGTAGTTTTATATAAATAACATATACCCTGAAGGTAGTTTTATATAATGTAATATAGTATATATGTAATACTCACACAGATTTTCAAGTGGTGAAATTAAGATTCATGTAAAAATAATGTTTTGTACTTTTTGTACAAAAAAAAAATCACTACTGATGAAAAATATCTAAATGCAGGACTTTTTGACATTTTGAATAATATCTTTACTGAGCATGAAACACCTGGTAAGTAATCTACAAATGAATGTGTCATTGTGACAATCACTAACAGAAA
The DNA here is from genome assembly GCA_964036315.1 of Acanthosepion esculentum. Classification (NCBI taxonomy): domain Eukaryota; kingdom Metazoa; phylum Mollusca; class Cephalopoda; order Sepiida; family Sepiidae; genus Acanthosepion; species Acanthosepion esculentum. Next base: position 25,204,535 of record OZ038484.1, on the reverse strand, counting down.
TTCACACCAATGTAGGCTACGTAGCTGAGCTGGAGAACCCATATCAAGGGAAGATGAGATCCCTTACAACAGCCACACATCAACTAAACTAGGAACTTTTCCAGTGCTTTCTGAAATTTTACATTTGTGACAGGTCATGTCAGCAACTTTAGGAAATTGGAATTTCAGATAAAGAATACTCAAACTGTTCTTGAATTTGAAACGATATATTATTATTTGATTTATTGCCACATCAGAAAATATGGTTTAGACAGAAATAATTTGATTCTGCTTATTTCTGGAAACTCCAAACACTGACTGCAGCAGTGATGACCTCCCAGTCATGTGTAAATTAAGAGTAAAATTACAAAAATTAAAGAAGCCCAAAGAAATGCCTCAGCTGCAATACAACAAAAAACCACAGCAATTCCATTTGTAAACAAAAATATACAGTTAGAGTTAAGAAGAAATACAAACCAGGTAGACGAGATACTGAAAGTGTAACACCTTAAAGGGGGCACTAGCAACAACAGCAAAAGAAGTCTTCCTGTGGTAAGAAAGAGAAGAGAAAAAGAGAAGTAGATGACAAGTGAAATTCTCAACTTAATGATGCAGATAATGTTAAGAAGTTGAGCAGAGTACAGAATACGTGAGGTTAAACAAAAGCATTAGAAATAAATACAAGCGAGCAAAATTGGAATGGCTTAATGAGAAATGTGCGCAGATTGAAAAAGTGTAGAATGCAGAGGAAGCAGGTATGCATAAAGAGATAAAAGAAATGGCAAAAGAAAATATGCTTTTTGGCAGGATATCTAAAATCTGACAATGGAGTTATCATAATGGAAGAAGCAAAGGCGTTATAATGGTGGAATATGTATATAATAGAGCTATTCTATGACGAGTACTGAACTCTTATGTAACATTGTCCAGCATTCACTGCCATATAGGGGGACCAATCTCATCACAGATAAGGAAGGGTTGTGAGGCAATAGAAGGATAATGAAAATACCATGGACTGAACATGTAAGCAACAACATAGTTTTAGTGAAAAAAGAAAAAAAAAGGATACTTAGTGTCAGAAAGAAACAGTTGAAATTTCTAGATACATAATAAGGAAAGGGAGTTTTGAAAATTTAACACTCTCAGGACATATTGACAGCAAAGATGACAGAGGAAAGCAGTACATAATCCACCTACATGACTCCTGATACTATTCTCTACCTTTATAAGAGCCATACCAGACCAAAAATGGAGTACTGTTGTCATATTTGGGTAGGAGCTGCTCAATCTTGAGTTCAAAGCATTCCTGAGTTCTTGTTGCTTCTTCCCATGGACCACTGCCCTGTGGAGCAGACTCCTAAGAGGATGTTTCCTCAATCACTACAATCTTAACCTGTTCAAGTCTAGAGTTAATCTTTATCTTCCCTTCCTATCCATATAAACTACCCCTTAACATAACCCTCTAACTCAAGTGGCCCCTTGTACAGGGTAAACTTTACTGGAAAAAAAACTAATGGGCTTGTGTAAATGGTCAACAGAATAGGATTAGGAGAGATAGTAGAAGGACAAACTTTACTAACAGCTACAAAAGACAGGAAAACTTTGGTGAGCCATGATCAGCCATTTTCTGACAGGACATGGCATATAGAAGAAAATTCCATGATACCAAATGAGAAAAATATACAAAACAAAAGAAAATCTATGATACAAAAATCTGAGGTTAGCAAAACATTAGTCAAGATAAAGAGGAACAAAACAGAAAGACCAGATGAGATTGTCACAGAGATACTGACAGACTTTGAAGATTTGGAAATTGATAAGATTCTTCTTCTATATGCTGTATCCCTTCATGACATTGTCAATCATGGCTTTCCATAATTTCCTGTTCTTTGTAGCTCTTAATAAATTTATTTTTTTGTTCTCTCTCCTAAGCCCTGTTCTGCCATTCATTTACTCAAACTCATTACATAGGTTACACATTGCTTTCCTTTGTTCCCCTTGCCTTCAATCTGTCCTGTGAGTATGAGATTATAAAAATGACAAACAAAATACAGTGGCAAAATATCAAACAACCCCAGCAGATCAATGTTCATATCATTGCCAAAGAAACCAGACATAAATGAATGCAAACTCCATGAAACAGTCAACATCATGAGCAACATAAAAAAAGTTGTCTTCCTTACATTGTTCTTCTTTTATGTGCTGTATCTCCTCAAGACCTGGGTGATCATGGCTCACTCCAACTTCCTGTCTTTTGTAACTCTAAGCAATATTTGACTCTTTACCATCTCTCTTTGTCCATGGTCTGCTAACCATTCACGCAAACTCATTAGGTAGATTCCTTGCTGTTTTCTTCTATCCCTCTTGCATTCAACATGTGAGTGTTAAATTCTCCAATACTTCTTTCCTCATTATGTGGCCAAGAAATTTCAATTGTCTCTTTCTGATTTTAAGTACAAGTGTTCTTTTTCTTCTGTTTTCTTTAAAACTCATTGCTCCCATATCCAGTCCATGATATTCTCAGCATTCAGCCACTGAACCACATCTTTGCCATTTCGAGTCTCTTCTTCATCTGTAAAGATATTACCCAGCATTGAGGTTTTAGGAAAAGATGTGTAGTAGTATTAGTAGTAGTAGTAGGATAATTTTAATAAATAAAATGAAATAAAAATATTTCTTAAATCTCTTGAAACGTACCACCTTAACACCTCATTAACATTAACACTCTTATACTTAAGGACAGGTCAATCAGCTAACTTTATTTCTGAAACCAGATATTTGGATAAGTGAAAAAAAGATCAAACTGAAGGACACTGCTAGAGGCACTCTCTGATCACTCACTGACCTCAGGATAAACTCAGGATAAACCCAGAAAAAGAAGGCTTTGAGGTCAGTTCTCTGTACCCATTTGCCAGAAAGCAAGACAGGCCAGTCCTCTAACCATCAAAGAACTAATCAGAATGTCTGCCTGTTACATACAAGGAGGGGGTCTCGCTCTCTGTCCCTCTCTATTCCAACATATCATGAGCTATGAACTCTGTTGCATGAAAAGGATTCAATTTGTATTCATAAAAAAGTAAATATACCTTCCAAAACAACATTCGCTTAGCGTTCATTCATTATGAATGTAAAAAGCAAGATTCTGCACCACCCTCAACAGATGAACAATAAAATATTTCTGGGATAATTGATTATTTTAGCAGAGAAAGAGATGAAACATTTGGAAGCACTCAACAAAGACTGGTGATCTATGGCAGTCATGTGACATCAATGTTAATCTGAAGAAAATGGATTTTTGATTTCTGGAATGCATAGGGGCTTTAAGTAAATGTCAGCATTTTTTCAAATGTTAGTGAATACGATAAAAAGCTTGCATCTTGAAAAATTCACTTTTAAGTTATCAAAGTGACCTTTGAACTTTTGGAAAACAAAAATAAGATTCATCACTTCTGTTATTTTGTAACCTTTATAAGTTGATCATTTCTGTGAATATTTCTACTAAAGTTTTGATTTTTACTTTTTTTATAGAATAAAAATTGCAAATAAATCATAGATGAAGTGTTAAAACTTGGCAACTCATAATTCATTCAAAAAAATTGTCAGATTATAAAAAGTATTTTCTTAAAATCTGTATTCATTCTTAATGTCTATTTATCCATTTCTGTTTAATCTCCACTTCCCACTCCCATGATATGGCTTCCCTCACTCTTTTTTATAAATACTTTCATGGCAATTTTTTCTAATAAGCTCTCCTCCTTGGTACCGTGACCACATGAATTTAAGTGTGCTACTATATTGGCAATTAGGTTTTATTGTTTTACATGTGAAATAGCTAGATGTAACAATAAGCACTATTCTAATAATTTCTTTTTCAAACTTCTCACCTGTGGAACATGCTTCCAGTTTCTTGCCTCCCTGCCAACTACAATCTTCAAAATTTTATGATTAAAAAAAAAGTTTAAGTTTAAATTCAAAAAAATGTTAGTTTCAACATACAGACAAACAATAATAGTGAATAAATGCTTGTATTTAAAAGAAACACCTTTATTTGGAGATAAAGTTCAAGAGAAATTTATTATAAAAATTAAAACTTTATAGATTTTCTCTTGCAGATTTTATTCTTGTCTGATTTTTTATCTTGTACAATATCTGACTAGGCTACTTTAGTGTGTTGGCTACTCCTATAATTAATGTATAAGGTTTCTTACGAGAATATTTTATCATACATGAAACAAGGGTGGTGAAAAGATACATGCACAAAATAACAGAGACTGATTGATTTGCAATGCAAGATAACATTTATTAAACAAAATAACAAAAGGAAAGTTTAAGAGTTTCTTTTCCTAGAAGTAAATTGCATACACAACAAAATTTATTAATGAATGTATTTGAGTGTGACTTGCCTGTGTATGTGTGTTTGTGTGAGAAGTGTCCACAGCCATTTTTGCTTCAGTATGAAAAGTCAATAGCACACCCTTCAAAAGAGGAAAACCGGAAGAGAGAGTTATTTAAGGCTTTACCTGTTTTTCCCCTCAGGGCTGCTGATGATACTATGTTTATTAAGGCACTACAATACATTCAAAACACAAAACAACTTTTTCATTAAAGTTTTTCTAGACATTTAACATTTTCACAATCCAAAATGGCCAGTCATGTTGAACTGGATTCATGCCTGGAAATTTACTTGGCTTTAAGTTACTTTAATACAGATTTTGACCTACTATTCTTAAGTCATTATAACTATATAACATGTTACACAATCTTCTATGAAAAGAAACTTGTTTTAATATTATTTTAAAATAATCATTAGTTAATATGAAGAGAAATCTCTCATAAATTCCAACATTAGATGCAGATCACTATTTCCATGGAAAGTGCTCAGATGAACTATATTCCTTAGTTCCACAAGTTCTAAGCTTTGCAGCTAAGACCCACCATGCCGTGCACATTGTAGTGAACCACACTCATTCTCTTTGTATTCCATTGGTAAGATGTAAGTTCCATTCAAACAGATTTTTCCCATGAAATACTATTTTGTGGAAGCAATTCCCAAGAGAATGCTTCCCTGATCACTACAATCTGAACCTGTTCAAGTCTAGTGTTAACCATTATCTTCTTTACATATCCTCAAAGACTGTGCTCCTTGCCTCTTACCCTGTAACCCTCTACCTCGAGTGGCTCACAGGACTTGTACAGAATTAACATTATTATTAAAATGATAATGAAATTAATGGCTCAAGAGTACAGTCACTAACACATGTTTTCTGTCTCTTTCCCCCCAGCTATGGGTTAAATAGTAGAATTTGCTTGCAAAATGAAAAAAATTATTCATACTATCTAAAATATGATTCAGTATTAAATAAGCCACAAAAGGTTGATAAACCATGAAAACAACTTTTTTCTAAAAAAAAAATGACACAAAAATATCTTCTGGGTCTTAGACGCAAAATCGATGTATGTTAACGCTTACCTTGAGGCTATAGACTACCAGTACTTGTAAAATTACATGTAAATTAGAAGAGTTTTGTATAAAATGACCATATTTAAATCTAATCTTAACTTCATAGTGTTTGCTTTAAGCAAAATCTCGTTTTATAGATAGTTTGATAATTTGCCTATTCATTTTGATATACATGCACAAAACAAACATGAAACAGAGATGTCTTTGTTTGTTAAACATTTTCAATATTTCTAAAATGTTTCAAAAGACAAAAATTTGAAAAATTCATAACAATCATTTCTGAACGTGAAGATAAATTCAGTTTTCTTTTATTTTTTAAAGGAGAACAGAATTTAAGCTGTAAAATTCCTCTATGTTCAAAATTCTTTGGATTAATGTGCAAAACTATTCAGATTATCAAATATATATGTTATTGTTTATATATTATAAACAATATTGTTATTTTTCGTCATTAAGTTTAATATGTCAAGTGTTCAGCAACCAATCAGTACTTTGCAAAAATGAAGCTAATGGTTTTATTTTTTATTTAATTTCAGGTGAGTGGTATTATCTTTCATCAAGAAAATTTTGGTAAGAATTTTCTTTCTTTTTTTCAGTGTCTGAGATGTGTATTTATTTTTCAATAATGTTTTAGTCTGTAAATATTAGAATATCTTTGATGTAATGTCACAGATTAAATTGTTCTTACATGTATCTTTTTAATGCTACATCCCTTCAAAACATAGACAATCTTTGCTTTCTACAGCTTCCTTTTCTTTTTTTTAAAGCCCATAAAATTATAAAATGTGTAATACCATGACTGTTCATGGGGAATATAAAGTGATTTTTAGATAGCACCAAAATCGATGCATTTTTTTCTGAAATGAAAACAAAAATCACTCTACCTTGATTTTAAATATTTTCAAAAAATCAAGGAATTATCTGATTCAAACAAAACTTTCAGGACTTATTTATTAATGAATGAATAGTACACTGAATTGTTTATTTTATCAGAAATCATTTGAAAATATCGAGCTGGGTCTGTTTCACACTCCCCTTTGATACCTTGTGTGCAACTTTTAATTTGGGGAGAATTCATCAAATTTTTTACAGTTACATAAAGAAAAGTCCCTGAAAATGTTATTTCAGTAAAAACTTTACACAATATCAAGTGAGAACATACAGAAATCTTACCAAAAATAATTTGATAAACTCAAAAAATATTTTTTTCTGTTAGTTCATACTTGCATAATTTAATAAAACACAATATTTTCTTTCAGATTGAACAGAAAAAAATTTACTTAAAAATCATTACTTGTAATTTTTCAGTGTGATTTTGAAATTCATCCCTTTACTGTTTGTAAGAAGATTTTTTTTATTAAATAAGGACATGTCTGAAGAATCAAAAAATGTAATGTTTAATGCCATTTTCCAGTGTGAACCTTTTTGAAAAGAATTTTTTTTTCATTTTAACACCTGTTAGATTATTTTTGATATAGTTGTTCAAAAAGGAAATAATTTTGAATTACCACTTTTGACTACTTTTACCTATCTGAAGAGTAATATCATATACTAGCAGCCATACCCAGCTGGTCGATCAGAAAAAGGATTCAATTAGAATGGAGCAAAAACAGCATCATGTTTAGATGTAACAGTCTATCTTCTTAAATTACTTTAAAGTATTTTCATTAAAAAACATTTGAATCAATGCAGATACTGATATAACAGAAGTAGTCTGTATTTATTCAATCAAAGTTAGCCGAGGACATGAGGGGGTAAAACAGGCAACATGAAGACCTGCTTCAGACCACAATTATTTTGGAGTTTTTGAAATTCAATTTGTCAGTGTGCTACCAGGGATGTAAAGGAGGATACATTTATAAAGGAATTGCTAAGCTTGATGAAAATTGGTTGAAAGATCAACATAAAATAAGAAAGAAACCAGTAAAAATCACCATTTTTTGCTATTTACGCAGGTTTTCACTATATGTGTGGACTCAATTATCAAGTTAAATGACTGTTAAACAATCAACTTATTGTTGGCTACAATTGAGTGAAACTTGAAAATTGAGGAAGTTTTTAGTTTAAAATTTGTGTTGAAATTGATTTGTGCTGAAATTGATTTTTCATTTTTTGCGGTTTTTCACTAAACACAGTGGTGTAGAAATAAAAATGAGGTTTCCTTGAGTTTGTCATGATGTAAGTAACCTACATACTGAGTTCAAACAAAATCAGAGGAAAAAAAGTTGTATTCATCGATTTTTGATCGGCTTTATCGATTATTTAGTTTTTTAAATTATTGATTTTTTTATTCTACGAACCTATCTCTTACATTGTACAATGTATGTGCCAAGTTTGGTCAAAATTAGTCGGATGGATCTCGAGTGAAAATGTATCGCATACACACACACACACAGACATCCTCTGTTTTATATATATATATATATATATATATATATATATATATATATGATGATTCAATAATGCTTAAATTCAGAATAATTTTAAAAAAAACATTTGGTGCAATTGGATATTTTATGACGTCAAACAAAATAACAATAATAAAGTAAAAGAAATGTATTAAATTCAAAAGTATTGTTTAGAAAAAAATTACTTTGAATGTAGTATATAAAAAAATTATTAATTCTAATAAGTTTCATAAAACCAAACAGAAGAAAATAATATATTCTTAAACTATTGGTTGTATGAGATTAAAGATAATTTATTTTTTAAACATAAATACAAATGTCTTGATTATTGCACTGCTGGTGTTTCATATTTCTTTAATTTTTTATTTTTTGTATGCCTTTTAAGTCCGGGGTGTAATGATAGATATTTATTTTTAACATCTGACCCTACCAGCTTTTGTGCATAAATAAATGTTATTTTCATTAAACTTTAAGTAAAAATTAAACATTACTTTTGCTAAAGTCAGTTAATCAATTCTTAACTTTACTAAATAACTTTGAAACATATCTCTAGGATCAATATTTGATTTTTAAAGAGATTTTTAAATTTGTTGTTTATATTTTTTGTTTATAATTGTGGTTCGATAAGTGGCAAGAAGACATGCCTGTGTTTTAAAAATGTCTAAAAACTTTCTTTATAAGTGGAAATTAAGTTTTCTTTTCATTTGGGATTAGCTCTAGGCTATAATATTTCAAATAAAGCTGAAATTTAAGTTCAAAGAAGGCATTTAAATTATTTAAAATGTGTTTTTCATGTTTTTTTGTTTTTTAGAAAGTCAGTGGTGGCACCTAGTGGTTTCACATTAGATCCTCTATGATTTGTAGTTTTCCTTTTAGACTGGTTGCCAATCAAGTTTAGAGAGTCTAGTCTTCTTTGCAATTCAACTCAAAACTCATAGGGGATTTGGATTCATGCCTTTCCTATAAACATTAATATTAAGTAAACACAAATTATTTCAGCTGGAATCTGAATTTGATTTACCAATTCTGTCTTCCATGCTAATTACCGTTATGCAATCTTGTACCTCACCCATAACTGACTGATTCAAGAAATGCAGCTTATTTAAATTAATACTTTTATTCTTGTTGGTTCTATCACTATTTTCCCCATCAATGCATTTTTGAATTTCCTTTGATGTATGGTTTCTGATGAACAGATTGTATAGCAGAATTAAACCAAAAACAGGAAAAGAACAATGTGTTTTGTTAAAGACACTGGAACAAAAAATGTAATATTTATGATCAGAAGGATAACAGAGACTGCAATAAAAATGCAGACCATATACCAATGTTTTATAGACTATGCAAAAACATTTGATAATGTACAACACATTGGTCTATTTGAACTGCCAGAAAAAAATATTTATTTGAGAAAGATATTAGAATAATCTACAACATTTACTGGGCGCAAACTATGTGCATATGGACAGAAAATAAATTGAGCAAATACACTAAAATAGAAATGAGTGTAACTGCTGTAATTTAACTTCCTTGTTCCTTTTCTATAAATACTTTCATGATAATTATTCTGATGAACTTTAATTTCTGGCATGAAAGGTTAGCATTATTTATATTATTTCTATACAGACTTCTGTTTCCATCTAAACATTTTGGCCATTGTGCCCTCTATCCTTCTTCAGGTAAATCCAGGTAATCTACAGAGATATATTGTTCTTTTCTGCTCTCCATGTCCAGGGATATCTTATCTAGTTCTGATGTAGTACTGCACAGTTATTGCTTGCCCAAATTCCACTGAGTTCAAGTACACATAGCCCAACCTAAGGATTGAACTCACAATTACTATATCACTAAATTCACGAACCGTCAGTAGGCAGGTTAAATTTAAGTCACCAAGTTCTCCATACATAACTGTTCCATGGAACAATAGCTTAGTGGTTTAAAGCATTGGTTTGTGGATTTGATGACAGAAATTTCAAGTTCAATCCCTGGGCTGAGTAAATTTTACAAAAATTTGAGAGTAATTGTAAAAATCAAAGTGTCTAGACTTTATGAATTTAAACACAGTACAAAATTGGCAACAAGGTCTCATCATTTTACAGTTGAATTGTCTAGATATAACCGTAAATTCTATGCTAACAGCTTCTTTTATCACACTTCTGACTCATGGAACACTCTCCTGGGAATTATGGCCACATCACATTGAAACACCATTTCATATACAATTACCAAAGTTAAGCAACATTGAGCCTGGTCAGTACCTAGATGGGTGACTGATTGAGGATACCAGGTACTGTAAGCCTGGATGTACAGGTGGTGTAATGCTTAATGGCTTGGAATTGTTAATTGGGAAGTCGAGTTCCAATTCATGTTAGGTTAGTCATAGTCATTTACATACAAATACACTTGAAAAGGGTATGAATCCACCTTTTCTCCTCCTCCCCAGGTATGGGTTAATTAGTAAGGATTGTATCATTAAATCTATTATTATCTCCAAAATACATTCTTACAATCTAAAAATATTTTCTGGCTTTAAATAACTTGCAACAAATCAACCAATCAATCTCATCCAGCTTCTTGCTTTCCAGTCAAGTTTGATCTTCAGAAATTTAAATGCATTATCAATCGTTATCTTCTGTCTTCTTAATTCCCATCCTTTCATTGTTCTCACTCCTTAATAATGTTTTTTCCTTTTTCTTATATTCTCTCACACTCAGTAAACCCCCTGTGTTTTAGTGGCTTTATTACCATGCTTGGAGTGAAATGATTAAAAAAAAAAAAGACAAGTATACATTCTTCTTACTGGATTTATTTTAAGCCTTATAACAATGCAATTCTAAAAGAATAGGATTTATTATTTCTGGGCACAACTTTAACAAAGTGCAGCACTAATAATAGAAAATAATAAAAATTTCTTGCCAAATCAATGAAGAATTAAATTCTCTGTAGATATTTCCGGATACTATATAAAAATTATTCTGCCATGAGTATTAAATGTTTTGGAGTTAATAAACTGAAAGCTCAAAGTAAGCTTCTGAGAATTTTGATTTCACAGAAATATTCTCACATTTCTTTACAAAATTGATTAGAAGAATTCGCAATACTGTTTATAATGACTTCAATAAAAAGAAACAAGTCTTAAGAAAGATTTTTTTTTTGTAAAAAGGCAATGATACTGAGCATTTGCAGTTGTACTGGACAGCAATATGACTATTGGCAATTTTAAAAACAAAACTCCATTTGAAGTAATGTTGATTGTTATAAATAAGGTTAAACTGCAGTAGACCAAAAAGAAAGAAAACAGAAAAAAAAAAGTTTTTTTGAGAAAAGTGCTGGGAAATGAAAATGGTCACATAAAAAATTGATGGCTTTTTACATTATTGCATTCATTGATTCCACAAAAAAGATTTGAAAGGAGTCAAGAAAAAAAAAAGATATTGTAAAATTTCTGTGTTTTTTTTATCTTAAAGTATTCTTTTTTATATAATATTTTGCTTAGATATTTGAACAATTGGGATCCACATTTATTAAAGTTGTAAGTTCATAACTTGAGAAAAATGCTTTGATTTTTACAATCACTTTCAACCTTATGAATAAAACACATTAACCTTTAAAAAGAATCAAGATGCTGATCTGGATTCTGATTACTAAAGGAACTTATAGAAAGCTTTAATTTCTGGGATGAAAGGTTAACATTATTTATATTATTTCTATACAGACTTCTGTTTCCATCTAAACATTTTGGCCATTGTACCCTCTATCCTTCTTCAGGTAATCTACAGAGGTATATTGTTCTTGTTCTGCTCTCCATGTCCAGGGATATCTTATCTAGTTCTTATGTAGTACTGCACAGTGATTGCTCACCCAAATTCCACTGAGTTCAAATACACATAGCCCAACCCAAGGATTGAACTCACGATTACTATATCACTAAATTCATGAACCATCAGTAGGCAGATTAAATTTAAGGCACCAAGTTCTCCACACATAACTGTCCCATGGAACAATAGCTTAGTGGATTAAAGCATTGGTTTGTGGATTTGATGACAGAAATTTCAAGTTCAATCCCTGGGCAGAGTAAAATTTACAAAAATGTCACAGAATTTTATAAAAAGTGAACTTTTCAAATTCTGTTCAAATCAAAGATATTTTATTTTCTTCATATTTAAAGAATCATATGATAGTAAATCTCATCAAAATTGTATCTAAGCTTGAACCTCAGGCTAATCTCATCAATTTTTACTACCAGCTCCTATAACCATCTGAATTTAGCTTGAAGAATTTCTATATATATGCAATGTGAATGCTATATTACTAAATATTATATGTTGACTTGGTCCCTTCAGAACATGGGTGATCAGGGTTCTCTACAACTTCCTGACACTTGTAGCTCTTAGCAATGTGGGTTTTTTTTTTGTTATCTCCCCTAATCCCTCTTCTGACAACCAGTTACATAAGCTTATCAGATAGGTTATGTGCTGCTTTCCTCTGTTCTCCTTTTCTTCAGAATGTCTTGTGAGTGCCAAATTTTATAAGCCGTCTTTCCTCATTACATGCCCCCAAAATTTCAGCAATCTCTTTCTGGTTCTAATTATAGGTATCCTTTTTGTCTACATTTTCCTGAAAATTTTGGCACTTCAATTAGATCATATGATTCTTATCAGATGTGAACTGCTTTCACTTCATCACATAGAATTTGAACCAGATGTTCTTGTGCACCACGCATTTGACATTGAATTTCACTACCTTAACCTGCATGTCACTGGACCTCATAAACTTGCCAGTATGATGGTTTGTAGTGTCCTGAACTTGCTGAAGAAACTCATCTATCTTTACATTTGACCATTTAGAATATTTCTTTCTCTTGGCCATATATGACATGCCCCTACCAGAGGTCTCCAGCTTATTCCTAGTCACTTTCAACAAGCTATCTGCAAATCAGTGTGCTATACCTTTCATTTTCTGTCAGATTGAAAGTTGTCATTTTAATGCCCTCAACATGACTGAAAATGAAATGTGAAAACTTTGTGTATGCCATGCAACATTATGTCATCTTCCATTTACAGCCCTTGAGAAGTATGTGACCAAATACCTGACATACCATGTATATACTTATGATGTGCATTTATGGCTTGCATATCTGGACATTTTATATATATATATATATATATACACACACACACACACATATTCCACTGATTTATTTGCTTTTGACACAGTGTCAGATGAAAGGTGCCTTAAGTTTTATTTTGTTCGATTTTAATCAACAGTATATTTATTGTATTCAATATTAAATTATGATCTCTATTTTAAAATTATTGTATATATATATATATATATAGGATTAACATGAGTAAACATTTATCACTTAGGTGATTGATGTTACCTTCAACATCCTGACTTCAAAGTTTTATAGGTAGACCTGTCCATCCACTCTTCAGAGGATACAAAAATAAAAACAGAAATAGCAACTTGAATACATAAATAACAATGTTTATAAAGAGAAATAATGTGGGATGAAAAATCCTCTAAAAAAATTACTGTTGTTTACATTTTGGGTATAAAATGGAAGCTTGCTGTGGCTAATATGTGGTTTTCCTGATGAAAAAGAAAGGGATTCAGGTTCAATTCCGGTTAGGGCACAAATTTTTCTTCAGTAGGACTTCTCAATTTAGGCTGGTTGTTATTAATTCAACTGTTTAAGAAATTAAAAAACAGGGATAGCACATAAAACATGTGTATCTACTAAAAATAATAATTATAATAAGAAATCTATATCAATCTATCTGTCTATATATATAATAAACTTGAGTGTCAATGTGTCACACTTTTTTAATTAAAGGGACACAATTCTCTAACTTTCAACAGCTCATTTTCTTCTTCTATATAATAAATGCAAATGTCAGTGTGTCACTGTGTCACACTTTTTCAATTTTACTCTTAGAGTCCAATATATCATACCATTTTGGAATCAGAATGACTCCATGAGCAAATTAAAAACATTCCAGGCTAGGATCCAGACCTGCAATCCTAACATTTTGGATCCCTAAGTTTTCATTCCTGCAATTGATTTTAGCCATTTTTTTCTTTTTTGTGATATTTTGTGAAAAAATTTTTGTACAATAACAATTTTCATAACTTGGAAATAAATTTGGGAATAATCGAAATTAATTGCAAAATCCTGTAAAAGTCACCCCCATGTAATAAAAATAATTGTTGGTACAGAAAATAAGGACCTACATACATCAAATTGTCTTTAAAGTGAAAGTGGCAGCAGAAGAATTATCATTGAAATTGTAAAATGTAAGCTTAGATAGTAATGAAATAATTAAATGCAGCAATCAGTTTTGAGTTCTTCTGTAGTTTGTTGTTGCCTCTCATATCTACTCATCGCTACCTATTGTGATGAAGTTTAAATCAAGTTCCCTCCACAGGAGCTAGCTTAAATACTGCCCAATAGGGCAACTTATAAACTAGCATGTGTGTGTATATATATATATATATATATATATATATATATATATATATATATATATAGTCAAACCTAATGAGCCAGACAAACCTACCAAGGTTTCACTTAGGCAGATCGTCAGGGAGCCAGCTGACCCTGACGATCTGCCTAAGTGAAACCTTGGTAGGTTTGTCTGGCTCACTAGGTTTGCTCTACGTTTGTATCAAGCTCTTTAGTTGTTTACTCTTATCGGGATTTTTTCTTTGGGCCTTGAACCTGTATATGTGCGATTTTTTTTTTTTTTTTTGACAGACTTTCATGTTCCTGGCTCTTTTTTTTTTTAAAACCTTTTTTCCCTTCGAGTTTGATTTGGCTATTGTTAAATCAAGAATTCGAAGGTTTTTCGACACGAGTATAGTTACCTATATTTATATTTTTATATATATATATATATATATAATGTACACATAGCTACATTAGTAAATCCGATGAACAAAGCATTTATTCTACACATTTTTCAACATAATCTCATTCCTTGTCAATGCACTTTATACTCCAAATATTTATTAGTGACACTAATTGAACATTATACAGTGAAAATGTAAAATATATAATTATCTCTAATATACATAAGAAAATGGAGAAAAAAAAAATATATATATATAAAAATATAAATATAAAAAGGTTTATCAGCAGGCAGCCTGACGATTGCCTCTAGCCTGTCACCTCTGAGTGTTGACTTCAATGTTCACTTTTATATATATATTTACATACGCTCTTTCTCTGATATTGAGCACTTTATCCCGTAAATATAGCACACCTTAATACTATATTTCTTCATATATATATATATATAATCACTGTTAAGGAACATTTTAATAGCACATGGTATGCACATGGTGACATAGGTAAATATGAATTTGCCTGACTACTAAATATCTATTATCATTTCCTGCTTGTGAAAATTTTCAAGAAAAAAAAAATCTGTGTTTGCATCCAGAGCATAGAGAGAGCAAAACTACTGAGGAATATTATAGACATATTGAGATTGTGCTGAAAATTAACACTTGTTATGTTATTTAATAAATAAACACTTATCACTGCTATAGAAATTAGTCACTTACCCTTTTTTCTTGTTATGACTGTCATTCATGCAGTAATCATATAATTATACATAATTTGAAAAAAAAGACAAAAGGCATTAAACTACAAATGTAATTTTATTTTTTTTTTAAATTGAATATGATATTTTTTATAGGAAGCCATAGATATAAGTAACAAATCTTGAACATGAAGAATTATTACAAATATACTAACATCATTCTAATGATCTACTTTCTCATAGAAAATGAATTTATATTCCAAGAGTTGTTCAGATTATTGATCTTATTCTTTCTGTTGTCTTTATTGTTATTGCATGACCTCTGGGCTTCCTCAAGTCTAAAGTGTATGAAAAGAAATGCCCCCCCCCCTCTTTTTTTTAATTAGTATCCACCAGTACCATAAATGAATAGTGTCAAATATATTGATCGGTCCAACCAATTATTGGCAATCCTCATAATATCAAATTTCTCAGTCAATTCCATATCTTAAATATAACATTGCTTTTGTAAGCATTTCCTTGCTAAACATAGAAATCCTCACTGGTCTAATCTATACACTTTTCTCCAAGGCTTATGTATGTACCACCCACACATTCAATTTGGATGGTTGCAATGGATAGTCTCTCAAGAATGAGAAATTGGAGAGCCAAGTTTGAATTCCATTAAAGTCCTTAAATCCCCTCATGTGCAAATACTCTTGGGAAAGGTATGATTTCAGCTCTTCTCTCTCCAGCTATGGATTAAATAGTAGGAAAGACTGGGCTCTCTAATCCTAGTTAGTTGAGAAGAAAGACAACTCTGAATTCAAAATTGTATGTGGCTTTGGGACCAAATCATGGATTGCTCTTTGGCAAAGCATAGCACCCAAAATCCACTGCTACCAGGGTTATGGTGAAGACATTGGCAACAGGATGTTTGGTGTGGTCAGTGACAAAATCTAACTGACCAGATTGTTGGTAATGAACTGCAATGGGGTCATGCAGAAGATACTTTATACTGGACAATGAATGAGACCGAATTAATGAGTCAGATGGAAACTGCAGGAACACATAGATAAATGCCTTGTGTCTTTTAATATATGCACAACTGAAGCCCCTATGATGTCATATGGAGACGTCTTAATGGATGACCTATTCAGTTATGTATGCACCCTATTTCAATTTTCTCATCCATCAATGATGTTTCTTATCTATGACTTTGGACATATCAAAGTGGGTGATTTCTTCTCTTGCCCCACAGGGTTTCCCATTCCAGATTGTTCTTCTTCACTTTCTGTTAAGTCAGTGATTGTTGCCTACAGTATCAGGTAAAGGCTATCGTCATTGATCTCAAAAATGTGTTAAAGAAACAATTATTCATTCCATATGACATTTGAAATGGTGAATAGCAGACAAACCTTAGAAATACCATGGAGCTGCACTAATATATAATTATATTTAATAAAAGGATTTGTAGACATCAGGTTGATTTTTCAGTAGCAAAACAGAATTTTGTAAACTTATTAAAGTTGGTCCCTCATTAGAGGAGCAGATGACTTTATTTATAATAAGCCCTTGCACATGTAAAAAAAAGAATATGGAACTTCTCTGATGCTATAGACATTGTAACATACCAAAAGACAAAATACAACATTTGCACTACTAGCTGGTGACCTTACATGACTAAACTATCCTTGCTACATTGAAAACAAACATACCGTCCTTCACCACATTGTCTAGTTACTACTTTTGGATGCATACATATATATATTTACTTCCTCCCAGCTTCTATCTGTCTCTCTCTTATATGCACCACGACATTTACAATTAAACTCTTAAAACTTCATCTTCTCACCTCATCCTTCTGTATTATGGTTAAATATAAAAATTTATTTTGTATTTTTTCCACACTTTGTACATTACTTTTAATCATTACATGAGGCTACTATACACCTAAATCAATTATACTAAAAATATGATTGGAACACTACATCTGTAATTCATACCCCCCCCCCATAACCACCATAGAACATAGAAAGGAATTAAACTATTTTCTCTATAATGTCCAAGTCATCGACACCAACTCATTTGTGAGCATTATGATCATCATGCTTTCTCTTTTTTCCTTTCCTCCCACATGGTGGTGGTTGCAGAGATGGCTGTGAAGGCCCAGCCTACTCCTGAAGGGTCATGAGCTGGAGTCACGGAGGAATGTGGGTGGTGAACACGGTTGGGTAAATCAGGCCCTATTTACAGCATGTCACAGATCCTCTTCATGTTAACAGTTAGACTCAAAAGTCTCTGTCCCCCACCTGCCAGATAGTCATAAGTCAGGTAGGTTAATTTCCAGTGATGGTTTCCCAAGCCACAGGATCAATGTCAGTTTGTGTCAGGGATGTCTTCAACTGATCCTTGAAGTATCATTTTAGGACCCCCCGCATAGCTTCTTGCCACTGATGAGATCTCCAAACAGGATGACATGAGGGAGTCAAGAAGGACATATTCTGGATACATAGCCCATCCAGCAAAGTTGATGTTGGGAGATGGTAGACTTGATGCTGAGGAGAGACATCCAAGAGAGGACCTTGTTGTTGGTGATGCAGGCCTTCCAATTGATGCAAAGGA
>OZ038484.1:25011533-25184033 GCA_964036315.1 Acanthosepion esculentum | reverse complement strand
ACTACTCACCTCAAGTTTTTTTTTTTGTTTCTAAATGAATTTAGCAATAAAGACTATTAAATTCTGTTCTATGAACAACATTTGTTACCCAGCAGTGGGACTGAACTTACATTCTTTTGTTTATAAAAATTACTGCCATGTTAGATTAATCTGCCTCCCCTTCTGCTTCAAATAGGTTCAGCCCAAGTCGTTCAATTTAGGCTCATTGCTTTTCTCTACTGAGGGAAGACTCAGTTGCCTGGTGAATTCTTGTCAGAGTAATTCAGGATTGAACAGACTTTCTGCTGTCTGAATAATATCCCTAAAAGAATTTAAAACTGTTTTATAACCAATAAGATGCAAGTTCAATCCATATGCTGGGCAACAAATATTGTCACTAGAACAGAACTTAACAAAAACAATTGCTGAAATAAGTTGACAACAGAATGAAGTCCAATGTGAACTAAGAAACTGATATAAACAGAGTAAACCTGTTGAGTTTATGGCAAAAAACTAAAATGTTACAAAGGAAGGAGGAGAAAAGGAAGGGGAGGAGTTCAGTTTTCTTATCCTTCCTTTTTCAAGTCTATGTTGAAAAGGGACATGAGCATTTTATCTTCATCAGTGCAAATAAAGGTGTTGTATAGAAATTCACTTTCCTTTTTGATTTACCTATATACAAATTGTACAAAATACAATGTAAGCTTGCACAAAACTTTCCTGAGGTACAAGACATATTAACAGTTTATGAAAAACAATTTTTTTTATTTAACTACAAAAGAATTTTACTTTCTTATATAACAACAGTTCATATAAATCATTTTTTTTAATAACAAAAGAACTTTGAAAAATTTGAAACATCAAAGAAGTGGGAAATAATGGCCTTTCTCAGGCAAAGTTGCTTCCCTGGGACCTTTAGACAAAATATTCAGATTTTTTGGAACAGGCATTCTCAAATATGAGATAAACTCTCACAGGTTTAGAAAAGACATTTGTATATGAGATAAATATCTCAAATTTAGAAGATTATTGTACTTCTTTTTCAACAGTAATAGCAATCTTTCTCATCTCGGATCACCATCCAAAAATGTTCAAATTCTTTCTGAATTCACAGACAAAATTTCTCCTTTATATAGCAAACATGTGGCTACAAACTTAATCAAAAATCAACTCTTTCGAGAGAGTATACTTTTTTATCCTCATTGGTTAAAAGCTCAAGAATCATTATCAAATTAAACTGTGCTCTTTTTTCTTTTTTTGAGGGGGGGGGTTCATGAGTTGATCCTCATCATTTTAAATCTTTGCCACAGAATGTTTAAAACCATCTGCCTTCATTTTGGCGCTTTCTTATGACATCTGCCTTTTTTGCAAATCTTTCTCCACATTTTTTATGAACTGTCTGCCTTCATTTTGGCAGTTTCTTTTTCAAAGAAACGATCTTGGGAAATTTATAATTCACTTAGTTTTTCATGGAAAATTATCTGACTATTACTTAAATTTTTCACACATTTCTAACATAATTGTTTTTATTATATAAGTTTTTATAATATTGTATATCACATATACAGAAAGAAAATATGGAGGGAATTTTCTGTTGTTGCTGCTTCAATCTACAAAGTAATTACAATAAAAACAATCTTCAAAATTTCATATGAAAGAATTCATTCATATGAAATTTTCTGTTGTATCCTTTATTCTTCTGTTGTATTTGGTAACATTCTTTAAATTTTAAACTGAACCCTTCATCAATTCCACATGGATGGACTGTTGTCATTCTGCAGTTCCTGCTAATGGATAATCTCATATTAATTCTTCTGTTATTTTGTTGTTTCTTTTTGTTAAGTTAAGCTTGCATTTGTTTGGCTGGATACACCTGCCTGATCCACTTATTGAACTAACAACCAGATGGTAAAATCCACCAGTTGGAAAAAGTCTTCAAAATTTCAGATTAAAACTTGTTCAAATCCATGTTCCCTGATTTTAAGTTTTGTGTCACATATAAAAATAATAATTAATGCAGACATAAGGAAATAATGCAATCCCATTCTTTTAGTGCATTAGACTGGAACCACATAGAAATAATGTGCCAAAGTAAAAGTCTCCACCTAAAAGAAATTCAAATTATTCTAAGACTATTAATGTCATTTATTGAGGATACAACATTCTGTCAGGTATGTGTGTTATTTTACATCTTTGAAAAATTTGTCCTTTCAGAAATCCCACTAAGCTTTGTTCTGAAAAAATACAATGAACTGTTGATGCAGTCAATGTTACCTTGAAAATGCCATATTGATTAAATCCATATAGATTATTATTATTATTGATAGAAGAGAGCTATTATATATACAAATTATGATTAATGTAATAACTCTATTTTCTCAGTAATTCTGGCATTGATTTCTGACTACTTACAATCTATTTTCCTGATTTCTAATGCATTTCCAGTATAAAATCATTAATAATGCATTTTTATTATTTATACAACACACACACACATATATATATATATATATATATATATATAGTAACCTATTCTGTCAGTAATACTTGCGTTGATTTCTGATTATTGATATTGTTTTTCCTGATTTTCAATATACAACAGCCAGTTGCATGCCAAAACTTGCTAAAACAAATTTTAGACAGAAAATGACTAACTTTAATGTTCAGTTTCAAAATTTGTCCCTATCACCACAAATATTTGTTTTTAATCAATAGAAAGGATGTTGGAATAAGTGTGCAAAGTTTTAGTAGAAATACTTTGAAGAGACTAAGGCATCATTGCATCAGATGGCTAATTTTCTCTTGTTTTTTTTTGTTGTTTTTCATTAATATGACATGGTTGGATGTTTTACAAACAAAAGCCATATATCTGTTTTTTAAATTCATAAATATGAATTTTATTTATTTCTTGTTAGATAAAAATTCAATGTTATTTTCTAAAAAATTAAATTAAAACTGCTTTCCAAATGTAAGATAATGTTAATTTTTGGCTAGTATTTACTTTCATCTTAATTTTTTGGTTCCTTTTTTATTGCAAATTAACTTTAATCATAAATTTTCTAGCTGTGAGTAGACAATAAGGAAACTCATAGTAAGATTCCAACTCACTTTGCCTTTGCTTCAGGAAAACCATTAAAAGTCTACATGCTTTACAGTCAGAAATTAATAATGATGATTGACAATGCTTCAAAGTAAAATAATAAGCTGTTCTAAACCAAGAATTATCTTAAATAAAACTTCCCAATTATGGTGTTATTCTATTTGTAAAATGTTCTGCTTAACTACAGAATGGAAGACATAATTAAATGATCAGAAAAAATGTTATCACATTCAGTATTCACTGCTATACAGCAAAAATTGTTGATTGTTCAAAAGCTCTTTCAATATGGCAATATGCATTGTTTCTTAAATTTACAAATTCAATTTAGCCTTTGCATCAATTAGCACATGCAGAATATAATCAAATGCACAAGTGTAAAGACCTTGATATAAAACTGATTTGAATAAAGCATTCAGAATCAATGAAGTTTTACACTAGATTCTTTTAAACGTTTTTAGCATATCCCATACTCCTAAATGGCTCTAGAATTTTTTACTTTGTTTATAAAAGATGAAAATATTTTCTGAATTGAAATTGCAAACACCATTGATAATGTACATGAAACATTGAAAAATGGCCCATAAATTTTGCCTCTTATTTTTCCAAGTGAATTAGAAAAGAAATTAAGAGAAAATTCTGTCTTTTATAACTTCCTTGCAACATTAAACCCAGCAGCATTTTGAATTATATATTAAGCTTCAAATAGTACTATATATTCATGGGGAGGACAAAAAAAGTTAACTTTGCATCGTACAATCTGATGTTGAGTCAAAACAACTTAATGAGTATAATTTATATTTTTATATTTTGACAATGTGTTATCAAAGGAATAATTTATTAGACTTTTGATCCAGACAAGCCAATAAACAAAGAAATTATTTTGTAACTTGTTAGTCTTCTTTTTGACTACTGATTTATAGAGAGAACTCTGTAAACAAATATCAATGCTTCTGTTTCATTCAATGATGTTTTTTTCAGACTCTCATGAACATAACAAATGTAACAATGCCTAACCTCAGAATTTCAGATCAAAAAAAGTCATGGCTATAATCAAATGCCTGATTCATGTTGCAGTTTTATTTCTATGAATGTATAGCTCCATGTCTTATGAGAAATTACTCACATTTAACAATAAATTCAATGTTTTCTTTTTGTAGTTTATATCTCTGTTTGAATTTCTGAAGTGAGGAATTATTATTATGCATATTAATACTAGTTTATTTGTGCTGTCAAAAATGATAGCAATATTTAAGTTTTTGATATTTTACAAGAACAGGGCAACTGCAAAATTTATCTGTAAACTAAACATAATTTCAGAAATAATGATACTTTGCTTCAAGTTTGAAATTACAAACTTCTATAGTTACTTGATCATCAGAAGAGCCTAATACACAGAGACACACATGCACATATATATATTAATCATTTCACCCCAAGCAAGGCAATAAAGCCACTAAGATGCAGGGGGTTATCGAATGTGAGAGAATATGAGAAAAAATACTATTAAGGAGAGAGAAAAGAACAGGAATTAAGAAGAGAAAAGATAACAACATTGCATTAAAATCTTTAAAGATCAGCATTTACTGGGAAGCAAAAAGCTGGAACATATATATGAGTGTGTGTGTAATATATATATATATATATATATATATATATATATATATATATATATATAAGACTAATAGTGGCAAAATGAAAAATCCTTTTCAGAGATATATTTCTTTCAAAGAATTTCCTTTCTTTGACCAGTATCTTTTGGCTTTATGTATGAATAAACATTTGATATTGCACGTTGTTTTATAAGCGTTAAGTTGTCCAAAACAAGTAATTCTCAATATTTATAATCAGGATTGCTATTATAAGAATTAATATTATAAGCTGAATTGACACAATATATTACTGATATAAGTATAAGTATATCCTGAAAAAGTCACTGAGAGCATTTGATTAATACCAATTTTATTGTGTGAACATTGCATAATTTGATATAGTGTGTGTGAATATGTGTATGTGTGTGTGTATATATATATATATATATATATATATATTATATATATATGGGGACATGGCCATGTGGTTAGGACATTCGCTTTATGACCATGAGACCTGGGTTTGAATCTCAGCATGGTCAATTTTTCAGGAAGGAGATTTCTTTGTTATCAAAATGGATCGAGGTCGATCCCAGTGTGCAGCACCCCTGGAAAGTGTCTAAAAACCATACCACGGGTTGACCCAAACCTTGTTTGTGAAATTGGGTATATGGAACACTTGGGGGCTGTTGATATCTGTGCTAGCATGAAGTCACAAATCATCGTGACTGAGAGCTTGAGTGTGCTGGCCTTGTTCAGATTGTTGATCATGCTAGATAACACGATCTCTGTCAAAAACTGTAACTAAGGTCTGCTCAGCATAGTTGCAGTATAAACCAGAGGTGGGCTCTGTGTGTGGGTGTTGAGTAAACACAAATGTGCCTGAGTGAGCGTCTGCAATAGGGATTTGCTATCTACCCTAGTAGACGAGTATCCTCGAATATGAGTTGCCAGTTATATATTTAGTTTACGAAAAACTAGGTAATCCGCATGGGTAGACCCAAGGAGGATAAAATCCAGAGAGCTCAATGTAAATCAGAGCTAATAATTTAAATAAAAAATAGACCACTTTAATGTTCCATATAATAAATTATTTCACCACAGCCCTTTTAAAGGACCGCGGATCATCAGATTTTATTTCCAAAGGTTGAAACAAAAAAGGAAAAGAAATTTACACATTTATGACGGGCAGTAATAAGTATATGTAAATTAACGAAGTGAGGGAGTGAAGGGGGTAGAGAGACATGATTGAGTTAGATGTAACATTTCTATTCTTTCAAATTTAAATTTTTAGAGGAAATCCAGACATTGACACATTAAATCTGTTAACTTAATGGAAGTTACATATTGATATGGGAGGAGCATAGGACAAAAAGGCATAAAGAGAAAGAGAGAAAGAAGTTGTGATAAAGTGTCATTAACTTTCTTTGGAATGGACGCTGTTGTTTTGCTTTACTTTGAGAGTTCATAAATATTATAATGTTTGATATAAGTTTGAATGTTTAAACAGTCTAGGGAATTTAATTATATGTTAGTTAAAGTTTTTTTTAAAAACTTTATTACAAAAGTTTTGGGGATTTAATATGAAATAGTCGATTAGAAAAATATTCATAGAATTTACATTAAAACACTAAAAACTTTATTTTCAAATATAAGTTTACTTCTAGTTGTAATTGATTATTAAGGTGATATCTCTATCAGTTTGAATTTTATTCATGAGTTCAATTAGCGACTATTTTTAGATTGGTAATTTCTCTTACTTAAAATTTAGTTTAATTTAAAACTAAATTTTAAGTAAGAGAAATTTTTAATAGTAGTAATTTTCCAATTACTACTATAACTACCATTAGAATTTATCCCTCCTTCCATTGTGATATGTCCCAGAAAGGGATATATTTGATCGAAGTAGCTAAGTGGTTTTGGCTACTGTAACCAAGTAGTACACGGTAACAGTAATCAACTGGTACTCATCGTAGTTGCAGGCAATATGCTTAGGCAATAGGTGTAGACCAATAGGATAACCAATGGTGTAGTCCAATGGGCATCGTCATTCCTCCTGACATGGTCTCTCCATCAGTCTATATTTATGACTGACATCAGCCAATCATATTCCAGTGAGGGGGAACACAGGTGTATGCATATTCCATTATATCACACTGTATTACTATTTTCTATTCCCACCTTTCTTCCCCCACCCCTCACTCTTCGGCTGCTTGTGAGATGCTGTGTCTAAACTTCTGACAATTGTTATCGGCAAGGAATTTTCCCAGATTAGCCAGTAGTCAACATCCCACCCATCCATCACCAAACTGCTATCAACAAGCACTATTCTTTCACTCCATCACCTTTTTGCTTTATGTATATTTTTTCTCAAACAAATGGAAAAAAGAAGTGACGTTTCACATATGGCTTGCTTACAAGCAGAACTGTTTATAACCAATTTGGGTTCTTACCAGTCAAGGTGCAATTGAAATGCACCGAAACAAAGTTGCATCTTTGTAGTGAGTAAACTGTTTTTGTCTATATGATAAAATTATAAATAATTATCGGTCTACTATCAGTATCGAGCTCTCTTTTGGATTAATGCTGTGAACATTACAAATTATATATTACTTTCGTTCTCATTGCATCAGAGATATATATATATATATTGTGTGCAAATGGGAAAGAGAAAACATTGATCCAGTAATTGATCAATTTACATGTGATGAATGTCACAGAGTATGTCTCCCCAATGCAGGCCTCATTAACCACAAGAAGAGTCAAATTGGTAGACTTTTCATATATTTTAATCAGTACTACACTGGAAATAACATGCAGGGTGTGTCAGAAATCTGCTCTGGTCTCACCCGTCACATGAAAACCCACATACAAACGGAACAAAATTTACAAAACAGGCCAGGCACTGTACAAAACAACTTAGTTTGTCACATTTGCAAATAAGCATTGCAAGTTATAAGGATTTTCATGAAAACCAATAATATTGATCAAACTTGTCAATGATGGTCATAAGTCAATAGTCTTTATATATATATGAGAGAGAGAGAGTGATTTACTTCATATTCATTTTTAACTATTATAAATAGTTTTGTCTGCTTGACTGTTTTTCTAACTGACACTATATGACAACAAGTTTGTTTTTATCATTAATAACAGTGTTGTTACCTGTTTGCATCATCATAATTAATGAATACACATTGCCTTTTATGTATATGGATACTTATCCAAACTGTTGTCATGTCTTGGGTATGATGATAAACTACATCTGCGTCCTGGGTATGATGATAAACTACATCTGTGTCCTGGGTTAGATGATATACTATGTCTGACAGCAAGGCCTCTGATAAGGTTTTGAGGAGTGTGGAACCACCTCTTAATTGCTGGTGTTCCAAGGTTCACCCTGACCCAGTGTGGTAGCACCTGTTAGAGAGAAAACTGTTCTCATTCCACCGTATATATACATGGACATGCTAAAAGGTTTTCAGTCCCAAAAAGAAGTCCTTCCAAGATAAATTTTGATATTTGGTGAAATTTTGTGTTATAGATCATACCAAGAACTTTTCAGTAGCCTGTTGTCTATCATGTATCAATTACACATTGCTAGTTTATTATACTGATTTTGCTCAGTCTACTAAATCAGAGTATATAAATTTTACTGCCTGACCTACAGATTGAACTCACAATCACCTGATCATTACAAAAACTTAACCAACACTTTTATTGACATGGCCATTTTTAGGTAGGACAACCAGTTTTGGGAATTTTGGTGCTTTATGCAACATCAGAGGAACAAATTATCTTGGAAGAAATTAAGATGAAATATTCTCTTGCACAGATAGTGAAATAAGAACTGTCTACCCTTTTGGATTGAATAAAGTGTTTGGTTCAATGTAGCATTGCACTTTGGATCAGCATCTGATTAGGTTTTAGATTACACTGCTTGGGTGATTATGGTGACTTGAAGAAGAAAAAGTGGATAATCAAAAAGTAACTTTTGTTGAAAAATCGTGGATCCTGAAAAACAGTTAAAGAAATAATTCTGCTTTATTCATGTATTTCACTAGTTAGATGAAACTGCTGCAGTTAGACTTCTGGAAATAAGGAAAACAAAGCATGTCAAATAAGGCTCCTTCCTCCCAGCGCTAGTTGCAGTGAAATGGTTAGCAGACAGAACTGTTCCTCTTTTATGGTGATTCAACTCCTTCCTCCTGCCATCTTAATTTTGAAAATTAATCACAGCTCACAGACCACACTTGTTCCAGACCAAAATATTTTGCTTGAAACTGATCAGAGATAGATAAGAGTGTTGCTTATAAAGTCTACAAAATGACTGTTCAAGAAAATAAAGAATATTTATTTAAAAAAATAACTGAAACTGAAAATTAAGAAAAAAAAAGCTATATTTAATTCAATTTTTCAATCAAGTTGGTTGGTTAAATTTTTTTAGTGACATATCAACCTCTATGGGTTAATAACAAAATTTTAACATTTTGAATGCAATTGCATACTTTCAACTACAGATAAAATGTATTGTTCATTTTGCTATAAAATGTATTTTTGGCCCTTTTACTATAAATAGGTATTGCTGGTCATTTTACTACAAACATGTATTTGCAGTTATTTTACTATAAAAATGTATTGCTGGTATGTTTACTATAAACATATATTTTTATACTGTCAGTGTTCTGTTTCTGTTTGGGGATTTGCTATTTGCATATAGCTGCAGCCCCAACAGGTGCTACCAACTCAGCTTAGGTTGGACCTGGGAACAATAGCAATTAAGTGGTCCCACACACACCAACATCTGCAATCTTCTGATCAGAAGTATTACAGCTAGATGTAGTTTATTCTCAAAACCAGAACTAAGTTACTAATGAGCATCTCATAAAAGGTCTTCAGGCAAGCAGTAAATATCTTTTATCAGATAAGCTTCTTTTGTTTAGTACAGAACTTCTCCGTACCATTACCATTACATTAATTTACACCAAGCAGGTATTAAAGACTAAACTATATAGCTTCTAGCTCAATTCTACTTTTACAACCAAGCACTAAGCTACTTATAAGAATCACATCATAGTATATCAGTGGTAGATAAGCAATCGGTGAATGCATGGATATATACCTACCTTCTGTCTGTAGAGAATATTCTTCTGGGGTGATTTTAACACCTCTCAAACTGACATACATGAACAGGTGACAGAGGAACTGAATAAAAGATGAGACAGAGTACTGCACTCTAATCACATTGCCAATCATTCATGAGAATCTGTAGTTATTAGGATGATTAAAAGACAGCATCACTACAGAGTTTGATGAGATATACCCAAAGCCTAAACTATCACCTCTGCAAAACTCATAACTCTTTCTTTCCTCTTTTAATGTAGACTTTCCTTAATTAGACTTTTTATGATCAAGGTAACTATATGTTAATTTTACTATTTAAAAAAAGACAGTTGTATAAACATGTGGAACCCACTAAAATATTGTTTATAGTTATAAACTAATAGGAATATATACTTGAAAAATACAGTGAATAAAATAAGTAAAGGTTTATTGTAAAAACCAATACAATAAGAATAATGGTAACAGTTATGCACAAGGTCATCGCAAGTCAATCCAGTAGTGAGTGCTACTATTGGAAGGTCGGTAGTTCTCACGTAGGTCTGAGACGTACCCAACAGATCCCAGCTAGACTTACAGATACTTATAGGTTACTACTTATAGTGTAGTCACACATGGGGGTGACAGGTTATTCCATTACATCAGAGATGAATCTTATAGGTAGTTACTACCTATAGTGTAGTCACACATGGGGGTGACAGGTTATTCCATTACATAACCATTACCTACACTACCATCACTCTAATCACTTCATAACCATCTCCACTACCATTAGTACTGCTTTTTAACATTTTTCTTATCATTATTATTATTATTATTATCAGTATTATTATCATCATCATTATCATGGTTACCACAATTATTATCATAATTATGACTGTCATTATTGCTCTCATTTTTTTTCCTTTTTCATTATACTTTCTTTCCATCATCATTAAGGCTAAATTTACCATTAACACATCAATAACTATTATAAACATATTAATAATAATTAATATCACAGTTATTATCATTATCAGCATAATCACAATTGCCAATAACACACAAGCAGCTAGTGTTGAAAATACAAACATCATCATCACCATGCCCACAAAGAGAACCCAGCTTAACCAAAGTCATGGTAAAAGACCCAGACCAATATGAGTGTATGTGGACGTCTACATGTGTGTATGTGTATATGAGAAAGCTTAAGTTTCTCTGATGGTGTAGGCGGTAGATCTGAAAAGCATCAAGAACACCCCTACCCACTCCTTATTGAAAGGAACATCGCTACATATATAATAAAAGCTACGGTCTCAACAATGAAATAGAATTACAACTGTGTATGTATGTATGCCCGAATGCATGGATGTGTATCTATGTCTAGCCTCAGATTGTTTATATAGATGTGTTTGTGTGAACTAAAATGCATACACCTGTGTTTATGTGTGTCTATGTGTATGAGAGTGTCACCCCAAACAAACACGGAAGTAAATTCCCCCTCCCACCACCAAACATAGTCAAACAAGCATAAATAGATCCAATTTTAAAAATAAACCAGTTTGTCTGATGATCGCAAAAGTGTGAAACAGTGGGTGGGGAAGAATTTGAATCAGAAACATTATTAATGAGCAAGAACAAAAAGAGTAATTAGGAGGTCAGTAGATAGAGATTGACATTGGATATTTTAAAATTTGTTATATTCATAGCAGAAGAGTTTTCAATATTGGAGCATCTATTGATATTGACTGTATAGAAATCAACACTGCATTGTGACTGTCTTGATCTGAAGATCATATTGAAGTATAAGACTGGTGGTCACTGCAGTGTTGACTCTAATGCCTATTCACACACACACACGTGTGTGTGCGAGAGTGTATCAGAAAGAGAGTGAAATTGAAGTATGTGTATCAGAAAGAGTAAAAAATGATTAAATATATATATGCACACACAGGAAGGATAATATATCTGTTGGTGACATAGATAGAACAATGCAAATATTATCAAAATAGTTAATAAAACTAATAAAAGTCAATGATCTTGTGAATTTTCTAATAGTCATCTTTCTTCTCTGCTCATCAAATATTGATTTCTCATTTCTTTTTAATTATGTTTTCCTTCTTTTATTTACTCAGACCACAAATCATCTTCATTACCCAAAAATTTAAAAAGATTTTCTGATCAAAACATAAAAACTGATAGAGTAGTCAATGTAAACAAATTTGCAGTAGCATTTTAAAACTATTTTCTCTCCATAGTTGCTCATCATTATGATTGTACCTTAACCAAACAAACATCTTTTGTCTTCAGCAGAGTTAGTCACAGAAAAAGATGAAGTTTATATAACTTTGGTTACTTCAGCTAAGAACAAAGAATGTTGTTATAATTGTATGAATCATTTTATCTAAAAATGTTTGGCATCAAAGAGAATAAAAGTAGTGGTCAAAACAGTACACGAGATAAGAAATGAATAAAATGCTGCTTTGGACAAAAATGACTAAAGAAGCAAGTAATCTTTCTTTGGTTCCATCATCATTTTTATCTAAGTAACAATTGTAGCACATTCTTCTGGGATGTTTGTCTTTTTTATTCTGCCTGTATCGTTCTCTTTCGTTTTTTTTTCTTCATATATTTCTTTTCCCGCCTCTCATACACTCATCTTACAGCAATGGTTAACACTCTGATAGCACAAACTTGGAGCTCCATAAATATTGCCTTGTACTAGAATTAGTTCAGACAGAAAATCCCTTCTTATTATTATGCATTGATTCATTTGGATCAATTTCCTTGTCATCATCTTTTTGCTCCAACTAAAAATAAGAACAGTATACCTATACAGGTCAAATAAAGGGTATTACGTCAACACTTTCAGATGCTTGCCAAATGTGACAGGCAACAGAGGAACATTACAGAATCGACAGGTTAAATGTTATAAGAACAATAAAGAGGAAGAAAATGATACATATGAATTAATCTATGACAACAATGTTTCGCCTCAGAAATCCAGATGAAAAAAATTCTCTTATTTTTTGCTTTCTTGTTGATCTCTTGTTTTTTTTTCTGTCTTTCCTTTTTATTTATCAACAATTCTTTTTTCTTCGTTTGCATTCTTTTATTATTGTAAGACTAACATCGTTTTTTAAACTGCAATCTTAGCACTTTGTTTAGGATATCATTATTAGTATATCATTCTTAATCAATGGCCATTATTGATGGACCTCTCACTTGCCACAGATATGTCCATGCATTTTCTTTATATAGGCTATAAGAAAAGCCAGACAGGGCAGAAAGAAAGGGACTTCCCACACAAACACACTAACCATAAAGGCTATATCTAAAAGCACAGCTGACTGCTCGTCTGTCTATTGGGCTGTCTATTGTGAACACAGAAAAAGAACAGACTCCACTATCATGACAAGCCCAAACCAATAACCAACAAGCAGTCAGCCAGGTTAAGGATATCATTATTAGTTACCATTCTTAAGCAGTTTTATTTAATCCTGATTTTTTCAGGGTAT
Organism: Acanthosepion esculentum; assembly: GCA_964036315.1. Classification (NCBI taxonomy): domain Eukaryota; kingdom Metazoa; phylum Mollusca; class Cephalopoda; order Sepiida; family Sepiidae; genus Acanthosepion; species Acanthosepion esculentum. The sequence goes on along the minus strand of OZ038484.1, from coordinate 25,170,747 downwards.
TCTCTTCAAACCATGTTCTTATTGAAGTATCTTTGAAAATTTAGGTAAGTTCTGTTCAGATAGTCAAAATGTAGAATATTTTTTCCTTCTTTTTAATGTCAAGTATCTCTATTTATTTTGTAGCAGAAAAACACAATTTACACATAGCAATAACAAATTAAAGCCAAATTTATGCAATAATTAGAAAATAGATATCTCTGACTAGACACCAGTTTTTGTCTAGCTTCATACTACTTAAAATAAATTTTAAAACAAACACAAATATACCAGAGTACTGGCCATTATCAATTCAACTCTCACTTGCCACAGATGTCAACAACTATATCCATTCATTTTCCTTATATAGGCTATAAGAGAAGTCGGCCAGGGCAGAAAGAAAGACTTCACACACACACACACACACACACCGTAGAGGCTACCTGAAAGCACAGCTGACTGCTCGTCCACTCATTAGGCTGTCAAAATGACCTATTGTGAACACAGAAAGAGAACAGACTCCACTATCATGACAAGCCCAAACTGATAGCCAACAAGTAGTCAGCCAGGTTAAGCATACTCCTTTTTCATGCTCTCATTTCACACCTCATACATCATACATTCAAATGCTAAACTATACCACTTACCAGAGATATTTTCATATCATGTAAGTGAAAATAAATCTTTGGTCATTTCTCCAAACCCATGTCTAATTTGTTTCTTTGCTCCACCAAATTCCATCTCGGATCAAATCTAATGAATTTTTTATTGAACAAATTTAAGTCTCAGTTTTAAAAATTAAGGAATGTAAATGGAAAAGGTCTGCATTTATTCAGCATGTTGCAACACTGCTCATAGTTTGACTAAAAGCAGTGGCAACAATATTTTGCACATGTAAATGACAGGTGTAAGGTAATGGAAGACAATTTCAACAAGGTGATATTTTATATATTTTTTATATAATAGAATAAAAATAAAGATATGAGTATGCATGCAAAAGAATACAAGTTAGGAATGATGTGGATGATACACATGTGAGTGTGTGACTAGATTTCAGTCACTAAGGGAAATATGTCCCAATGCCCAGGCGCAAGATCCCAGTGATGAGGGAAGGAAAAAAAAGATAAGAGGATGAACACAGGAAATGTGTCCCTTTTTAGAGGATGAACACAGGAAATGTGTCCCTTTTTAGAGGTTGAAGACAGGAAGTGTGTCCCTTTTTAGAGGTTGAAGACAGGAAGTGTGTCCCTTTTTAGAGGTTGAAGACAGGAAGTGTGTCCCTTTTTAGAGGTTGAAGACAGGAAGTGTGTCCCTTTTTAGAGGTTGAAGACAGGAAGTGTGTCCCTTTTTAGAGGTTGAAGACAGGAAGTGTGTCCCTTTTTAAAGGATGAACACAGGAAATGTGTCCTTTTTTAGAGGTTGAAGACAGGAAGTGTGTCCCTTTTTATAGCTGCTTGACAGTGCCCTCTAATGACTTGTCAAAACTGGCAAAGCTATATAGGAATAAATCACAAGTAATTCTTTGTTTCACATTACAAGTTTCATGTTTTACTTTATATTGATTTGAAGGATATTTTTGATGTTTCAATTTATTTCTTTATATTTTTCTTCAAATAATTCAAATGTTTCCTTAAAATAATTCAGAAATAAAAAAAGTGCTTCTATCTACTTAAACAAGTGGACATATATATATATATATATATATATATATATATATATATATATATATATATATATATATATAAGGAGGCATGGTGGAGTAATGGATAATGGCTTGGATTGAGGAATCAGAGAGCCGAGTTCGAATTCCAGTCAAATTCATTACATTCACTTACGTGCTAATACCCTTGGGAAAGGTGTGAATCCTCTTCTTCTCCCTCCAACTATGGGTAAATAGCAGGACAGACCGGGTTCTATAGCCTTAGATGGCAAATCTTATGTGTCTGTGTTGGGCTCTCAGTTTCTAGGAACTGATTTGCTTGACCCTTATATGTCGAATTCGATGGGAGAGTCGATGAGATATATATATATATCAATGGTTGAGAAGGAAAACGCCTGGCATCAAAACCTTGCTGCCTTCAGCATGCTCTATTGAAAGGCACTGTTGTGTGTTGTTGGTGGTTGTTACAGAGAGGTTCAACTCAAAGACTAATAAAACTTGAGGTTTGTTCACCATTTCTTTGGTAATCTTTGCAAAAATTGCATGTTATCAGTAGTTACAAAAAGTGTGGATGGTCCTGCATATGCCTTTATCACTATAATCAAATCCTCTGTGTGGGTCTTCTCAAAACTTTCATCATCTCAGTTCAGGCTGGTCACTTTACAAGGATGAGGGAAGACAGAATAGCTGCAGTCCTCATGTATAGCCAGCTTAACAGTGGACAACAGAGTATTGGATGGCTGTGGCTCAGGTATAAAGACAAACTAAAGAGTGACCTTTCAGCTATCAATGTGTTCCATACTAACTTGCCCTGAATAAAAATAACTGGAGATATTTGTGCCTGAGTGGTATCAGAAATTTTGAAATCAGTCATATTAATCAGCTAAGAGACAAAAGACAATGGTGAAAAGTATCAGCAAATATTCCTAATGGCTTTGCTATGTCCCAAGATCCTTGCTGTTGCACAATATGTGGACTTGTATGCAGGTCACTAGCAGGACTGAAGTGTCACATATGACACAAATATAAAAAGTGAATGAGGTAGTCAGATCCTAATACATTGAAATCGATAGTAGAGTCCATCATATATATATATATATATATATATATATATATATATATATATATATATATATATAAACTTGTGATCTTATAGGTGTACATTTACTACATGAAATAAGTAAAATAAAAATAATATAGGATTCTACAGGGATGACGGCCTCATAACCCTAAGAAAAATAACCATAAATTTTTTTATAACATATAGGATTTGACATAGACATAAAAAAGACTAACAGAAGTAGATTTCTTAGATGTCACACATAACCTATTAAAAACTACATACAAATGATAGAGAAAATCCAATGTCAAACCACTTTACATATACACATCCTCCAACCATCTGCCAAAAATAATCAAATTCCACAATCAGTTAACTGCATGCTATCTGACAATTCTTCTAACAAAACCATCTTCAACAAATCCAAAAAAAATTAGGAAACTGCCCTAAAAGATTTTTGTCAAAACTCACATACACACCACAAAAAGAAAAGAAAAACATAGTATGGTTTAACCCAGTGTACAACTAAAATGTAAAACCAAATGTAGGAAAAATATTCATTACAGTCATACACACAAATTCCCCCCACAATCTAGCACTCTTCACAAGATATTAAATAGAAGCTCAATAAAAATCAGCAACAGTTGTACCAAGAACATGACACAAATAATAAAATAGTACAACAGAAAAATAACCAACAAACCAAATTAAACCCACCTGTAACTGCAGAGTAAAGAATGAATGTCCCTTAAATGGCTATTGCTTGCAAAACAGTGTAATATACCAAGCCACTGTAAAATCAGCAAATAATAAAAAATAAATATACATAGGAGTAACTGAAGGACTGTAGAGACAGTAAAACTATGCACACAAAACATACTTTACAAATAGTAAATATGTAACCAGTATAATGCTTTCTAAACATATATAGGAAATTAAAAACAAAAATCAAATAACACCAAAAATATCATGGAAAATAAAGAAAGCAATATCAGCCTATAACAATAAATCCACAAACTGTAAACTCTGTCTGAAGGAGAAAATAGCTATAATTACTTTCCATGACCAACACAAATTACTAAATAAACAATCAGAACTTCTCAAAAAGCAGAAATAAAAATAATTTTTACTGACATGAAAATAATTTTTTACTACATTACTTAAAAATTAAAAACTAACACTACATAAAATGCGTAACATACTGTAGACAAAGCCAATAACTTCAACTAAACAAATAACCAACCTCTAAGAAAATAAATAAAATAAACAAAAATCTAAATAAAGTAAACCATAAACAAATTAACAAACTATGAATACATGCATAAATAAAATTAAATGATGATCAAGAACAAAAAATTAAGTAATCAGTAATAAAAAATGAGTAAAATGTTAACAAACAAAACTATAAAATAGCTACAAATAACCACATTCAGATCTACAATTATCCAATAGTCTCTTGAATAATTTGAAACATAATAGACTTCACTAGCTACAATGCACCAAACATTGACCAGCACATATAAAAAGTTGAGCCAAAACACAACACACATCACACATGGCCTGAAGATTGAAGCATGGATGACTGTCACTGCTTTGTGTTGACTTGTGTCAACTTTCATATATATATATATATATATATATATATATATATATATACACACACATTTATCTTAAAAAGACATTAAGTACCTCACCAGATGTAATGATAGTATGTGAAAGCCACAAAAATCTGCAAGAAATAACTCCTATTTAATAATAGTGGAGGATTTTTCACAGATTTTTGCTGCTTTGATATACTATCATTCCATGGGATGAGGTAATTATTGTATATACTCATGTATTGTGTGACCCCCCGCCCCCCCAAAAAATTTCACTTATAAAAACGATTTAATCATGTATCTCATATATCATGCAAGTTCCTTTTTATATCATGTATGATGTAACCCCCTTAAAATTAGCTTCAAAATTAGGTCTTCAGAAGTTGCATGTATATCTTTTTAAGATAAATATTTTTAATATTGCTACACAATCTACGTTTCTAGCATTTTTATAATCAACTAGGACTGATCAATGCAAAGAAAGTTTGTCTCTTAATTGATTTGAGTGAAGATTTTTATAATCATATATGTATTTAGGCATCAATTTTTAATTTATTCATGTCTGGTTGAATAACAATGAAAGTTCCTTGTTAGTTATTTGCTTATTTTTTTGTTCTAGATTTTCTTGAAATTACCTTTATTTTCATTGGTATTTAATCAAACGTGTGTACACATAAATATATATATATATATATATATATATATATATATTTATATATATGTATTAGGGGGAAAAGTTTTCATGTGATATATTTTGTCCTTTATGACTTCATCAGACTAAAATGGTATATTTATGCAACTACACATGAAAGAAATAGGAACACTGAGAATTTTAAAGTTACATTTTTTAATGTGTTTGCATATATAGTCCAGCCAATTTCATTTTTTTTTTTTTGTTGTTGTTCATTTTATGGCCAGTTTGTGTGGAGCACTGCCAATACTTGATATAAGAGAAAGCTAAACAAGCTAACTAAAACATAAAGGAAGAATTTACTTTATCACCTTTAATAATTTTTATAAAAAATTACATAGAAGAAACCTGAAGGAATTTAAATAAAATATTATATGAACACAAAAGGGATCTTTTACAAAACAACACATTAAATGCATTAGTTGCTAACCATAATGAGTTTGACCATAATTTTGATTTAAAAAAAATGCTACTCTAATTAGAAGAGAAAACAGCTGAAAATGTATCAAAAGTGCTTTAATTGCTAAATCATTCACAGATTCTTACATTTCACTCTTCTTAGCAGATCTATTATCCCAATGTTGGATATATAATAACAAAAGTGATAGAAACATGAACAGAAAGAAAAAGAAACTAAATTAAATTGACTAAACTATATACTTAAAACATGTATTAAAAAAGAATTTATTTAAAATTCTCAGCATACCCTCTCCTTCATGCACATATATAGTTACATAAACATCACATTAGTTTGATGAAGTCCTAAAGGACACAATGCATCAAGTAATAACTTTTTCCAATGTGTCATTTTTTTTCAATGAAATTGTTCTTGATATATAAAAATTTATATATTGTTTTCTTATACACTTTATATTGATTTGAAGGTTACTTTTAATGTTTCAATTTATTTCTTTATTTTCATTTCTTCTTCAATATTATATCTTGTTTCCTTAAAATAATTCAGAAAGAAAAAAAGTAATTCTATCCAAATGTACTTACACAAATGTGCATATAAATATACATACATATATACATATATATATATATATATATATATATATATATATATATATTAAATATATGGTGCAGTTTAATTTATATTACAATGAATCATTCATACAAAAAGTTAATTAGTAAAGTTAATGAGATAAAATTCACTTCGCTAACTAAATTTTAAAAATGCATTAACCCACTAACTACTCAATGAATATTATGATCCTTGTTTTTTAACATTATAAACTGTATTTGGTCTTCCTTAAATATTCAAGTACTTTTGACAAGTTCTCTGGTCATCCTCAGGCATGGAAACTATTTTTTGTTGGTAAAATTCAAACCTAATACAGTTTATAATTTTAAAAACAAGTATCATAACATTCATCGAGTGGCTAGTGGGTTAATGTACTTTTAAAATTTAGTTACTGAAGGGAATTCCCCATTTTATATCATTAACTTTACTAATTTACTTTTTGTATGAATGATTCATTGTAATATATGGAGAAAAATGTATGACAAAATGGAAAAAGTTTTCTTGTGACACATTTTGTCCTTTAAGATTTCATCAAATAAATTTATTATGATAAATTGCCATATAGGAATAAAGTGTCACAGCTAACATTTGAGTTTGAACAAAGATCACCAGAGAGCAAGCACAGTCTACCTCATCTTGAAATAATTAAATCACATGATAGGTAAAGGAAAGATGTATGTATGTATGGGAATTGACAGCATCTGACAGAGTATTCTTTGAAGGCGTTACTATTATTGTATCTATGATTTACAATGTCTCTCCTACAAATGGGCATTACAAAACAAATTTAGTCTGATGAAGTCGTAATGGATGAAATGCATCACAAGAAAATTTTTTCCACTTTGTCATACGTTTTTCGCCAATATTGTTCTTGATATATAAAAATATATATCGTTATCTCATAAATATATATATATAGAGAGAGAGAGAGAGAGAGAATTATTATTATTCCTTGAATAAATGAGTTCATGTTGTTAAAGGCTAAAATGCCTGATTGTGCTGTTGAATGATACGAAATTTCAGACAATCATGTTTTTTTCTTGTCTTTTACTTTATACTCTAACTATATTTACATCAAACCCAACTTGTTCTTTATATTTTCTTTATCCTTAATACTAATTTCTTTCTTATTATTTATTATTGATTACTTAGGATATTTTGTATATATTCATATATTCCCTGCTGATTATTATTATTAAATTTATTTAGTTGTGGTCATGCTTGCATTTGTACAGTTATTATGAAATGGATTAAGTCCGACAATTATTTAATATATTTTCTGTGTATGCGTTATTTTTATAGATATAATTTATTTAAGTAAATGTTCTGTTTTTTGTTTTTTTTTAAAAAAACATTTACTTAAATTGTATCTATAAAAATAACATGTAAAGGGAAAACATTTTAACTTGTTTATTATTTATTTACTTAATTTGTTCATTTATCTTTTTCTTTTGGGGTGTTTGTTGTTTTATTTTGTTTATTTTAAAGTATTAGCATTGTTTAAAGGATATTACATTATCTGCATTGTATATAGTGCATATATTTACATTTTTCTTGGTGATGTTTTACAACATATTCATTTTTAGTTTTAAGTAATGCAGTAAAATTTTGTTTTCATATCTGCATTCTGATCTTTTATTTAGGAATTTGTGTTGATCTGCCAAGGTGATTATAGCTATTTTCTTCTACAGTCAAATTTTACATTTGTTGGAGCTGCTGCTGTTTTCCTTATTTTCCATAATATTTTTGGTATAATTTGTTTTTAAGTTCCCATATATGTTTAGAAAGAGTTGTGCTATTTGTGTATTTACTATTAGTAAGGGATGTTTTCTGTGCATAGTTTCTCTGTTTCCAGGGTCACTCAGTTACTTCTATGTATATTCTTTGTTATCTGCTGTTTTTACAGTGGCTTGATATATTGCTTTGCAGACAATTGCAGTTTAAGGAACATTCATCATTTGCTCTGAAGTTACATGTGGGTTTGTTTTGTGTTGGTAATTTGTTCATTATATTTCTGTTGTGCTGTTTTATTGTCATGTTCTCATGCATCAGTAGCTCATTCTTAATATGTTATTGTTGAATGTCTTTTGTAGTGTGCTTGATGGGGGGAGTGTTTGTAGATGAGTTTAATGAATATTTTTTTATGTTTCTTTTTATGTTTTTGTTGTACACTAGATTATTTCCTTTTCTGTTGGCTTTTTTCATACTGTGTGGTGTGTATGTGAGTGTTGCAGAAAATTCATTATGTTTTATGGCTGTTTCATTATCTTTTTTGCCTTCATTGAAGATGTTTTTATTAGAAGAATTGTCAGATAATCTATGGTTAATTGATTGGGGAATCTACTTGATTATTGTTGTTGGGTGGTTGGAAATATGTGTATGTAAAGTGGTTTGTCATTGGATTTTCTATATGTTTGATATGTGCCTTTCCTTGGGCTGAGTGTGCTGTCTAGGAAATCTCTTTCTTTTAGGTTTGTTTTTACATCTATGTCAAAACCTATACTTTTAAAAATTTTATGAGATATATATATATATATATATAAAAGTGGACATGGAAGTCAGCACTTAGAGGCGACAGTCTGTTTCATGCTAGTGCAATCGTCAGGCGAGTCAGGGAGTCGCCTGACGATTGCACTAGCATGAAACAGACTGTCGCCTCTAAGTGCTGACTTCCATGTCCACTTTTATATTTACACACGCTCTATCTCTGATATTGAGCACTTTACCCCATAAATATAGCACACTTTAAGACTATATTTCTGCATATATATATATATATATATATATATATATATATATATATATATATAGTATCTGTTGATAATTGGTAGGGTTAATTCCAAGGAGGGCATGAATTGAAAGAGAGCTCACTGTAAGAAACAGAGCAATATAATAATAATAATAATAATAAGTACAAATGATCCTTAAAAATCTATTCAGTTATAATTTATTCCATAAATATATACAAATATTCATCTCTTTACACTTAAGTTATTTTAATAAATGGAGTCAATTTGTCCAGACAGAAGAGGGAGAGAGGGAATAAAAGAAAAAAGGAATTTTTTAAAAAACTTATATTGAAATTTTTATTTTTCTTTCTTCCTCTTTTAATATAATTTTTTCCCCTTTTTTCTTTTTTCTCTCTCTCTCTCCCTCTTCTTTTTTGTCTAGACAAATTGACTCCATTTATTAAAAACTTCAGTTTGAAGAGATGAATATTTGTATATATTCATGAAATAAATTATAACCGAATAACTGAATTTTAAGGATCATCTGTACTTATTATTGTTATTATTATTATTAATATATATATATATATATGTATGTATGTGTGTGTTTGTGTTGTAGCATACCTACAGACAATAATAGGTATGTCCCCATTCACATAAATACAGTAGTAAATACTGTATGTTGGTCTGCAGTTGGAGGTTCATTGTAGAATTCATTTGACTCGATTCTATCAGTTGACTACTTCTATGCACCACTGGCAAATCTTATATGTGTTGTTCTTGTCCTATGTATTATCATTCATTGCCAACCTTTGCACAATTATTTTGTTCAGTAACCTTCCCTAGGTTACAACCATTTGTAAGTTCATCTGATAATAAAGCATCTTATAACACACACATATATTTAATTACAATACCAAAAATTGTGTTTCATTAAGAAAAAAATAATTGTCAACCAGTGTATTTCTGGAAGATAACATTTTTAAGGCAAGCAGTTTTTGTGATTAAAGTTCTTAAACTTATCCAGAGTGAAAGCATTAATAGAAATAAATAAAATTAAATGACCACTTATCTTACTCCTACTCTAAGCTTTCCAGACATTACATCCATTTGTCAGGGGGACTTGATTGTAACATTAAATATATTTTCAGAAATCATTGTTTGCTAACTTCACTAGTATCGTCTTCAAACTCTTCAAATTAAAAAACAGTGAAGAAAAGAATACTGAGCTGTTACATGACATCTGTCCTTTATGGCAGCAAATGTTGAACGATTTTCTCAAAGACAACGGTGATGTGGTTCTATAGAAGGATGCTAAGGATATCATAGACCGAGTGTATGAGCAATGATGAGGTCTTAGAGAGAATGCAAAGAAGATGGAGTCTTATACTTAACATCAGGAAGAGGCAGCTGAAGTTTCTGAGACATGTAATGAGGAATGAGAGTCTGGAGAATCTGATACTCACAGGTCGAATAGAGGGAAAGAGAGACAAGGAAAGCAACGCATGACATACTTAGCAGGCTTAAGCAAGTGGATGACAGTATGTGGTCTGGGGGAGGAATCAGAGGGAAAGAAATTGTTGAGAGCGGCAAGTGATAGAGGGAGAGGTGGAGAGCCATGACCGCCTATGTCCTGAAAAGACATGCCACATGAAAAGAAGGATGAAAATATAATAATTTCTATAGAAGCTCTCTCACTTTGCTGAAGTAAATTATTTTTGACAAAGTTCAAAATCAGAAGTGGAAAAGAGACTTTTAACCAGAGTTTTTCTTTTAGCAAAACTTGTAATTTCTTTTCTGTTCTTGCTTAACTGAATGAAAAAACAGTCGACAATTAACAATAAGAAAATGAAGAAAGGAAACTAAATCATAACAGAAATACCATAAAGAACATTATAACTGTATGCCAAGCACCCATCTTCAAATCCTGAGTAAGAAAAGAACTATGAGGTCTGGCTCTCAGGTGCAAGTACACAGACAGCAGTGGGTGGGGGACTACCTGATATGATTCCTCAGACAATACCCTAGTAGGAGGGGGTGGTACAAACTACTTGTGTATAACACTTTGGACTATGACATCACCAAGTGCATCACTGCCAGGAACAACAAAAAACAAATGATTTTACCTGAAACTGGAGAATGGCACTCTTAGAAATAGTTATCATGCACTGATGTCAAGGTTTGCCAAATACAGCTGATAGAATTCACTTAGTACTGTTCATGTGGATCTTTATTTTTTTCTTTCATTTTCTTGTATCATGGCTACCATTTGAAAGATTAAATTCTGGAGAACAAAAAAAAAGATTAGAGCTCTTTTATTAATGACTTTTTAGCAATCAGCAAAGTTAAGATATTGATTCTGAAGAATTTTAATTTTAACTGAGGAAAAGTTCTTTTGCTAATAAAGCCTGAACAAAACACAGTTATCTTAGCACTTGCAGTAATAAATTAAAAATTAGTTTAATAAAGATATATAGCTATATTAAATTTCTTTTGGAAGGCCTCTTTGTTAAGTGCTATGTCAAAGGGATAAAAAAAATGAATTATATAGACATAAAGATTTCCTTGTAAACTTAGAGATGTTAATATATGTGAATATTTCTTATATATATTGTTCTGGTGTCCTAAAATTAATAACATGTGACATTCTACCTTCAGGCTTTTAATACAGTGTAATGTACTAAATCATTGTTGGTTTATTAACTCTTTTTTTTTAATCATTTCACCCCAAGCAAGGTGATAACACTGGGAGTGAAAGAGAAGGCAAAGACTTTAGAAGGAACCAGAAACCTAGTAATGGTATAAATTTCAGAGTTTAGGCATTAGAAGTAAAGAGTTGAAATAGAATGTAGAAGAAACCAGAAACCCAATCCTAAAACAAGTGATAAACCTCTACTCCTGTTCAAAAAACCAAGGAGGTGTGTAAACTGGACAATACTCAGTACTATCACATATACATGGGACCAGAGGCCAATATTAATCAGTATTTCTCCTTTTGATGATGCCTGAGATTAACCTTTGCCTCTCTTGACAGGCAAGTATCCCAGGAAATGGACTTAGTTAATTTTATGCTCCAAAGCTGAAAGTCTGAGAAGTGATATAATATTAATAAGATTAAGAAGGAATTAGTAAAAGAAAGAGAGAGGTGAAGAGGAGTAAAAAAAAGGGTGTAATAAAAGAAAAAAAAGAGCAAGATGAAGAAGAGGAAAAAGGGAGAAAGATAAAGAAGAGGAAAAAATGACGTGAAGAAAAAGAGAAAGGTGAAGAAGAGGAAAAAATGACGTAAAGAGAAAGGTGAAGAAGAGGAAAAAAATGATGTGAAGAAAAAGAGAAAGGTGAAGAAGAGGAAAAAATGACGTGAAGAAAAAGAGAAAGGTGAAGAAGAGGAAAAAATGACGTGAAGAAAAAGAGAAAGGTGAAGAAGAGGAAAAAATGACGTGAAGAAAAAGAGAAAGGTGAAGAAGAGGAAAATATGATGTGAAGAAAAAGAGAAAGGTGAAGAAGTGGGAAAAAATGACATGAAGAAAAAGAAAGAGGTGAAGAGAAGGAAAAAGGTGTGAAGAAAGAAAGAGACAGGTGAAGAGGAGGAAAAAGTGTGTAAAAAAAGAAAAATGAACAGTAAAGAGGATGAAAAAAGGTGTGAAGAATGAAACAGAAAGAGAGGTGGAAAAAGGTGTGAAGAATGAAAAAGTTTAAAAGGTGTGTACAGATGGAAAATTGTAAAAGTAGCAATACACTAGCATTCTTTATGAAGAGATAAAGCAAAAGATAGATGAAAGGGTTCATTGAAAAGTGTGCATTCTTTATTCCATTTTTGCATATGAAACAAATTTACATTCACAAAAAATTTACACAGCACTTATTTGAATTAACCACATTACTTAGAAAGATTACTTAATTACATATTTCATAATTGATCTAAAAAACTAAACTGATTAATGTCTTACTTAAATGAGATTTTTTCAAACCTTATAAAAATGGACAGAAAGCATTATATTATTGAAATGATGCATATTTTTGTATTATTTATTATGAATTTAAATTCAAATTATTTACTATGCAAATTTAGTCAACTATTAGAGTAAATTTTTGTCCTGCTCCAGTGTAGTTTCTATCTCTAATGCTCCAGTCCACACGATATCCTGCAACACTTCCATAGAAATTTTTTTCCTTAAAATGCTGTGGTTTTTATGGCCCTTGTGCACATTTGGTTTTATTGGTGGATGTTCATCTGAAGATGACTGTGAATAATTCAGTTGAGAAAATTTGCTGCCGTTTATCCTTACACTGAAACGAACCAAATGAAATGATTTTATTACTTATCTTTAATTGATAGAAGGTTACAACAATGTAAAAACAGTTGGCAATAATAAGTGAAAGATGACAATAAAACGGTGATGATAATTTATGCCTAATTTGTTTAAATAATGTACTGACTATTGTTTGTGTCATGTGAGAATAACTGTAAGTAAAATGATGCACTAGAATAAGTAACCAAGTAATTGTTTTAAGTTCTCTGAATATCAGTGTTGTAACTTTGGGAAGGTTACTGAATAGAATAATCACATGAAAGTTGGTAATGAACAATAACAAGAACAACACATATAAGATTTGCCAGTGACATGTAGAAATAGTAGTCAACTGCTAGAAGTGAGTCAAGTGAATTCTACAATGAATCTCCAACTGCAGATCGCAGACCAACATACAGTATTCACTACTGTATTTATGGGAATAGGGGCATACCTATTATTGTCCATAGGTATGCTACAACAATCGGTGCCTTATATATTTGTAAAAATATAGATGGCTAACAACACTGGCAGGAGATCATAAGAAATGTAGACTCATAAGATGATGGATAACCTTTGTTGTAAATAGTCATAAAACTTCCATGGGTGCAGTGAATTCATTATTATTTAAAAATTCATTTATCTTATTTACATTTATTTGTGAACTATTGTCCTCATTTTTTTATTATTATTATCATAACCATTAAGCTGCTGTTCCCTTTGGCCTTGATCAGGTGTTTTTCAAGCTGGATAACTTTCAGAACACTTTATTTAATCTACAAAATTGGACTGTTCTCATTCCATTGTCCATGTCTATGGATATCTCATCTAGTTCTTATCCAGTACTGCTCTGTTTCCACTGAGTTTAAGTCTGCATATTCTGAAACCAGTATTGAACTTGTGTTCTGCACTCTGAAATGTGTCAAAAGACAAACTAGTGAGCCTTTATTTTCTGTATAAACTATTTCTACAATATTTCCAGTATCAAATTTCTTCCCTCGTGAGACAATAGTTTCACAGATTCTGCCTTTTCTTGCATTTAGATTTTTCATAATTCTCTTTCATTATTATTTTAGTCTTTCAAACAAAACAATTTGAATTAATCTAGAAATTAGTTTCATAATCTTTGTCATTTTGAACACCTGGATATTTGTTAGCTTTTATTAAAAGCATCTCACATCCAGTAACTATTATGAAAATAGTTCCTTTTCTTGTCAATAATTCTCTCTTCAATTTTTCAAATTTAATCTCCTCTTGAACCTTTAGCACACTGAATTATTAATATTACTTCCCTTTCAACTGCATTCTTTTTCAAGGCTTCTCAATTGCAATAACCTTATTAATTTCACTCAAAGGTTTTTTTCTGTTGTCACAGCAGGATATAACAACATAACTATGAAATTCAAACATTCAGGAATCAGTCATCTTCAGTGGCTGGATAATATTTTTTGTACAGCAAATAAAGTTACATACATATTGATAAAGGTTAAAAATTATTCACTGAAAAGTAACCAAAAGTATGTATGTCAGTCATGACTGATTCTTTAAATTTAAGATAGATGATTTGTTTCTTACAAATGCCTTTTAAAATCTGGTTTTACTTTTTATCAGTATTTGCACAATATTTCCACTGTTGAATTTTCACTACAATTTTAAGAATCTCTCATTAGAATCTAAATAACATTTTCTCTTCAGGTGTTTATTGTCTTCTACCACATTTTTAAAACAGTTCAAACACATCATCTTTCATTTAAAATTATCAGTTTGTTTGCTGTCTAGAGAATTCTTTTATAACCAAAAAAGCTGGAGAACTCTAGCCTTAGAGATTGTTGTCTGTTTCAGATGCTTGTTTCATACAACTTTACACTAAATATTCATAGAGAAGTTTCTTTTATTTCATACTAGTTTAAAAGTCACATTCTCTGCAAATTTTAAGCTAGCTCCTGCAGCAGGCTAATTGGGCCTCTGGCCTAGCCTAGAAAACAGCAATGATAACTTTGAAGAAATAACTTTGTATTCTTCAATTCACTCCATGAAAGTGCAAAACCTTACTTTAATTCTGATTTGGGGCTAGAAAATTTCCAATTCTGGCCAAAAGACCAATTTGGTCTGAATTGTGGATTATTAATAGCAGCAACAATTGAAATGAATCCCACATGTACTGTGAAGAGAAAATAATGACATAATCAAGATGTTAATGTTCCACAATACTTCCAATAAATGTTTAGGAAGGAAACCTCTATCAGTACTGGAGAGAGCTATCTTGCAGGAAAATAAGTTTAAGTCTAGTAGACTTAAACTTATTTTCCTGAAAAATTATTTTAAGAAAAAGATTTTATAAATTTCAACTGATAGCAGCCTTATAAAGAAACAACTAATATTACCATTATATTTAATATTCACAAGAGGAAAAACTTTGACCTCAGTTCAAAGGGCCAAGAATTCTTTTCTTTAAATAGTTTGCATATGTATTCAGTATTCAAGGAGTTTTATGTCATCAATGCTGTTAAGGACAATTATTTGTATAAAAATATAATCATCTTGTTGATATACTAAGAGTTTTACTTTATTGAGACACCATGTTTTCAGCAGATGTCATCAGATGAAAGTAATATTGTTTTTCATTGGCTGAAATGTATCACATTAACTCTCAACCTCTAAGGCAAATTCAATTGCTGACTCTCCATGTGGTAATTACTGTGTCACAGTAATGTTCTGGAGTCTGAAATGTATCAAAAGACAAAAAGACTACTGAGACTTTATTTTCCTTTTCTTTATAACATATGCTGCTGTACACAAATGATCCTCTTTTGCTATAATGCAAAATGATATATACTCGTATACTATTGGAATTTGGTAAATAAGTACATTATAAAAAAAAAATCTTCTCATATGAGATTTTTTTTTTCATGTTTTCTTAAATATGCTAATTATAGTAATGTTCAACTTGTAAGGCAAAGAAATAGAATTCACTATGGCAGCAATTTGTCACCTGTTTAATAAATAACTTTTTAAATGAAGAATTGAATTAAATTTTCTATGGCAAGATTGTAACCTTATATGCAAACTATAGAATCCCCTTTCATTAAAGTGTTCCTTAATAAAACAGAAATACTTTTTTATGAAAACTATTTCATAGAATATATTTATCAAAAAATACCTTAATTCGGAAGATTATAAATTTATCAAGTACTTGAAAACTTGAAAAACTGTGCACAACCAAAATAACAAAGAAGAGGAAGAAGAAAACAAAAAGAATTTCAATAAATAAAGTAATAAGCATATTCTGATATAAAAATAACTTTTTTTATCCTTTTTCATTTGAGCATATTATTGTTATTTAGGTTTATTTTAATCATTTCATGTAAAAAACAAATTAATAAGCTGACAATAATTCAGTTGTTTTGGTCATCACTGCCATCTTGAATCCAACTGCTTCATTAATAAATGATCAATGGTAAATAGTAATAAAGATGAAGATTTTATCCTTCAAACATCAACAAAAAGCAAGGAATTATTAGTTTATATAGGGATTATTACTTAAAAAGATTAAAAAATAACAAAATTGTTTTCTTCTTTCTGTAAACATAATAATATATAATAATCACTTGTATCTAAAAATGTATATTTTGGCCATTGTTAATGATTCTAGTCAGAAATGATTTAAAAAATAACAGATGAAGAAAGAAATAAGTTGTCAATAAATGCAGGAAACATAAACTTAAGCTTCCTCATTTCACCATCTTAGAGTGTGATCCTTTTGGAATATTCCGATTCACTATGTTTGCCAAACTTTTACACTAGTAGGTCTATTTAGTGTTATAAATATGTGTATGGTAGCATGGGATAACAAATGAAACACTACCACCATTTAGGCAAAAAGAAAAGAAGATAAAGATTGCAAATATAAAAATCATTTGTATTTTCTAATACAGCAGATACTAATAAATAGTCTCTGTGTGGGCAAGGTATGATTATTTTGAATGTGGGTTGAGTTGGTAAGATCTGATGTTGATATGTTTAGCAGATTGGTTGACTGAGGTAATGGTGGTGATGACATGAGAAGCCTGGAAAGAATAGTGAAGCTTGATCAAGCAGAAACGTCAGTGATATTTTCAGATTCTTGTTGGATGGGAGAATAAACAAAAACAGCAATAACCAGCTTGTGAAGTGGTTTGTAAAGAAAAGAAAATTGCTGATATATGGTTCTTTAGTTATCATTACAGTGAATGTCTAACAAAGGTGAGTCTTGGTAAGGCCAGGAATTGACAGATTTATCAGGTCAGTTCATCAAGGTTATGGTGGTGACCACAAGAGAGCCCTGGAGTGGATTGTTGAAGCTGCAAATATGACTTTACCAATACAAAGGATGTGAGCAGAATATCTGTATGTGAGCATGGTGTGGGTATTTGGAGGAAGCAGATATGTGTGTATGGTTAGTTGATTAAAATCACAGTTGTGATGTTGAGAGCCTGCCACTGTCAACAGCTGGTCTGTCACCTGCATTCTGTGTCAGTCATTTACAAGGAGGTTTCTTTTAATAAAATCTGGTGGCTATCAGACTCATCTTTTTTCTTTGGCAATGTTCATGATTTGCTTCTTTTATATTATGTTTTAGATTTTTACAGAGATTTGTTTTGTGGGCTGGAAGTGATGTTTGGAGCCGCTACACAGACAACTTTTTTTATTTTGGGTTTCGCTTTCTTAGCACTCACATCCAACTGACATGTAAAGTGAATCAGAATAAGAACTAATTTGCAACAAAGTATAACAACAGCATAGGGTTACTTAGATATTTTTCATTTTAATGTGGTAATTTTTTGTTTTGTTTTAAAGATTTTTATGCTTAATTTTAATGGATAAAAAGGGAAAATTTGCTTTTGTAAGGAAAGAGAGCCTGTTGTCTTCCATGGAAAAATGTAATTTTCAAAAAATTAAATGTATTAAATAAAATGATAGCCTGTGTATTCTTTTCATCTTTAAGTTAACTTTTTGTCATTGTTTATTTAAAAAAGTAATTGAATGACAGTGTTTATGTATATAATGAAGTAGAAAATTATTTAATACTTTTTGTTAAGTTAAACATTTTTATATTAATGCTTTTATATAAAATAAATAATTTATAATTATAATTTTTTTAAAATAATTATTTACTCATTTATTAATTTTGCCACTGTTTAATGAAAAACTGATTGAAGTATGTTGGGTTTAAATTGGAAACACTAAAATATCAGTATGTTTTTTGCCTTATTTTCTAGTGTTATTGCATGTGTTTTAATTTACAAATATATTCACTTATATAGAGTACATAAATAATTTTTTATCAGAACATTCTTTCGGATATGCTGAATCAGATTATATATGGTTTTAAAAAGGGTTTATATATTGCAGTTTTAGAGTTTAATCCAGACACTCACACACACACACACGCCCTTCATTATAGAGTATATACCAGGCACATTCTAAATATGAGTTTGTTGGAAAGACCTTGCCAAGTTCCCATTTAATGTTTTGGGGTTTCACTGAAGCATAGGATTCTCTATTTTTACCCTTTTTTTTTTAAGCAATTTTTCAAGGTTTTAATTGCTAGACAGGATACAGTTTCTGTTCTAAAAACATGAATACTCACCTTTACTGGAACAGTGCAGGAATGGTACTGTTTGTTTTCACTTAGTACATTTTAGGAAGGGAAGGGGTTTACAGACATTTTAAGTGTTTGTAGAAATGAAACAGTCCCTGGAAAGTTGCCAACTCAGAATCATCTACTAAGAATTACCCCATAAAACAATTTGGTCTGATTGAGCATTGGAAACAGATTCTTTTTAAAAAGTTCTTACTGTTTTGACTTCAGCCTTTTCTAATTATCACTTTTTCATGTTACTAGCTATATGTTAAGATCTGCAAAGAGAACATCCACAGTGGGTTTTTATAAGGAACTAAGTCACTGGACTGTAACAGAATGATTTCCCAAGAGAAAAGATTGTACTATTTACCAGATTTTGCTCCAGTTAGATTTTAAATTTAGTTTGTATGTATTTTTTTTATTTCTCTGTGGAAGGGGAAAAAAGTGTTGAGTAAGCTTAGAGTCATCCAGTTCAAGTTTACAATTTGGTGGGGCGTGTGCCCAGTGAGAATTTGTAAAACAACAGGCATAAAAATGTGAGTATTTGTAAGTTGAAGGTCCAGAGATTTTATTTTTTCAAAGGATATAGACAAGAAAAAAAACTCACTCAATTGCTAGGTCTGCTGCTAGGAAATTTAGTTCTCTGTGTCATGCTAGACAGTGTTTTCTTACCAAAATCTATCTTACATATTTATAAGTCTATAATTCAACCATGCACTGAATATTGCTACTACATCTGGTCTGGTGCTTCTGCAGTATAATTAGAAATTCTTGATAAAATTCAAAGAAGAATTTGCAATGTTATCGGTCATGATCTGGCAACTTAGCTTCAGTCATATTCCAACTGCCATAATATAGCTTCCCAGTGCATTTTTTATAAATATTTTCATGGTAATTGTTCTGATGAGCTTTCTTCTTTGGTACCTCAACTTTGCAAATTCAAGTGCAGTGCTAGATTGTCAAATAGCTCTCCTCATTTTACAGTTGAAATGGCTAGATGTAACCGTAAGTTCTATGCTAACAGTTTCTTTTCTCTTACTTTCCACTTGTGAAATACTCTTCTGGTTTCTTGCTTTCCTGTCAACGTTGATCGTCAAAAATGCCATGTCAATCATTATCTTGTCTTCTTAATTCTTGTTCTTATATTATTCTCTCCCCTTAAAAATGTTTTACTTTTTCTCATCTTCTTTCACACTCAGTAACCTCTTGTGGCTTATTAGCTTTATTGCCTTGTTTGGGGTGAAATTATTAACAAAAAGACTATAAAGTTTAGAAACTTACCTTTGTTCTCATCATTTATTATTAGGGCTGCATTTTTTATACTTTAAACTATTTGTTGTGGGCCAGTGTATGCGTTGAAAGATAAATACATGTGTCTCCTGAAATGCCCACAACAAACATGGTAGACTCGGAATATGAGTCTACCTAAAAAAAAAAATGGACAGAAACAACAAGGACCAATATATATGTGTACAAACAAATGATAATGTATTAACAATAAAGGGTTACATATACGATAGAATCTTGTTGTGTTTTTAAACTAGTGAATTGTTTGCGTATGTATAGTTTGGTGTAGGAGAAAGTCCTAGAAAAATTGACGTGAAAGGTGCGTGCGTACGTACGTACGTATGTGTGTATGTACGTATGTGTGTGTGTATTGTTTATGGTTATCCAAAAAGGGAACACATTCTTTTGCAAGAAATTTCCATGTTGATGTATATATGGAAAAATGAGAAAAAGAGAGGGTGAGAAAAATATCACCAAGTATTTATAGACCGGAAAGCGTCCCCTAGTAGCAGTTTCAAAAATTAGGAGGAGGTAACCCGACACTATTCTTTATCATTATCTGCTCATTCCCTGTTTTTTTTTTCTTTTACGGTCTGTTTCCATAAAAGTACATAAAGTAAATATGTATAGGCTTTTTGAAGTAATTCGAATACTCCAATAGTCTCAAACATAATCCTCTATTTTTTTTTTGATTTTCCCATATACATAAGCATTTACTCCTCAGTACCAAGTTACCTGCTCATAGGTATAATAGGTATAGGTAATTTACAAGCAATTATATATGAAGTGTATTGTTAAGAAACCCTTTTGGCTTTATTATCTATGGATTGCTTTGGATTCAATTTCCAAAGTTTTTATTTCTCTAACAATAAATAAATTTCTCAGTCTTATGTTTTACCTTAATTAGTAGAGGTTGGTTGTTGGTATAAAATAAACATCATGACACACATGATACATGCAACACATAACACAAATGTCACATGACACAAGGGAGAATAAATATAAAACAAAGCCAAGGGCAAAATAAACATGCCATTTTTTTATAGTTTAACAAATTTAATTTTATTCACCAAAATAAAGTACAAGTAGTCTTGTATAGGAAAATGACACATTTTATACTTAAAATCATACATAGTTGAAATTTCTAGGACACATAATGTGGAAAAAGGGTTTAGAGAATTTGACACTTACAGGGCATATTGAAAGCAAGAGGGACAATGGGAAGCTTCAAATTTACCTACCTAACAAGCTTGTGAAAATAGCAGAACAGAGATTAGGAGAGATAGGAAAATGACAAATCTTATTAAGATCTACAAAGAACAGGAAGTTGTGAAGAGCCATGATTGCCCTGAAGGTTCACAGCACATAGAAGAAGATGAATCTTATGTGGCAATTTCTAATGGTAACTTTAACAAAAGCATCAATAGCATTGTATGAAATTTCAAATATCTTTAGTAACAGTGAACATGTTTAAACTTTTAAATAGCATATTTTCAAAACAAAATACGTAATTAAATTTATTTGCAATTTGAATCCATCTTAATGAGAAACTTCTTTCTTCTGTTATTCTTTTCAGCATCTTTGTTTCTTTTATGGATCTATTTTTTACCCATTGCCAACCATTCTTTTTTTCAAGCATCTCTATTCATTTTCCCTTGTATTCACTTTCTTTCTCTGTTAATATTTTCTAAGCATGAAATATTGCTGTCATATATGATCTGGTGCTCCCACTGTACATCTTGAGGTCCTCAACAAAATCCAGAGATGAATATGCAATATGATAGGTCCTGATCTGGCATCTAGTCTACAATTACTTTCCCACAGACATGCCGTGGCTTACCTCTGTCTCTTCTACAAGTATTTTCATGGCAACTGTTCTGACGAGCTACATTCACTGGTTCCCGGACTACACAAATTTAAACCAGCTACAAGGCTGGCATCTCGTCCCACCCTTTCATTGTTGAAACCGTTAAATGTAACCATCTCTTCTACTCAAACAGCTTCTTCTCTCACACTTCCTGTCTGTGGAACTCCCTTCCCCTTACTTACCTCCCCGATGACTATACTCTTCAAATATTCAAGTGTAATGTCAATCGACATCTGACACCATGAGCTTGTTCCCCATTCCTCTCTGTATCCTTTCCTGAAACACGCCTCTTTACTCGTTCTCAATCTTCTGTAACCCCTTGCATGCTAGTGGCACTCCCTCCTTGCTTTGGGTGAATTGCTTAAAAAAAAAAAAAAAAAAAAAAAGAAGAAAAAAAACTAAGCTTAAATCAGGAAGATCAGTGCTAGGAAATTTAAGTTGCCCCCGAGTTTGAATTTTGAAGTGAGCCTGCTTGCTTTGAACATCAGCACTGAAATATTGCCTTTTACATAGTCTTGAACACAAACTTCTAGCACAGGAGAGAAATTTACAGCTATCTCACCCACAGGGAAAACTTTTTCTTTTCTTACTTAGTTTACTTTTTTTATTTTGAACTTTTTTTTCTTTTTCTTTCTCTCTCTATTATTTGCTTTTTTG
The DNA here is from genome assembly GCA_964036315.1 of Acanthosepion esculentum. Lineage (NCBI taxonomy): Eukaryota > Metazoa > Mollusca > Cephalopoda > Sepiida > Sepiidae > Acanthosepion > Acanthosepion esculentum. Next base: position 25,148,283 of record OZ038484.1, on the reverse strand, counting down.
ATTCATTTGATTTGGTTTGTTTCGTCTTACAATATATCAACCTCAATTAGTTATTTAATGCCAACAAGATTTGTATTACTGATAATATTTTTTTCTTCAAAAAATATATGGCTGGTAATATTTATTTTCTTCAGAAATGTATTGCTGGTAATAATTTTTCCTCAAAAAACTTATTTCTGGTATTAAAACATATTTTTACACTTTCATGGTGTTTTGACCCCAGTTTGGTGGTTAACTATTTGAGCATAGTTGGGACCCTAACAGGTGCTACCACCCCAGGTCAGGGTGGACTTGGGAACACCAGCAATTAAGAGATAGTTCTACACTACTCAAAACCTCCTGAAACCTCCTTGCTGTTGGATGTAGTTTTATCATTTTACCCAGGATGCAGATGTAGTTTATCGTCATACTCAGGACAGTCTTTGTTTGACATTTTTTCTTACATTTTACACCTTTTCATTTTTTATCATCTTCACTCTTTCTATTTTGCTTTCATCATTCTATTATTATAGTTGTTTGGGTCCTTTATTCATTTAATTCTTTTGAATAAAGACAAGAGGAAAACTTAGCCAATGCATTTTGTCCTCTAAGGGACAAATGTAAGGATTAAATTTTGCAACAAATATTTATAAACAAGAGCAAAAATGTTAGGTTTTTTTTTACCGATATATTTTATTTCAAATTTTACGTATCTAATTTTTCCAAATTTTTTCACTTTCATTTCTTTTTATTCTTTTCCTTTCCTTTCCTTTTCTTTAATTTTATTTCCTTTTTGTTTTCTTTCTTTTCCTTAACTTTTTTCTCCAGTTTCATCTTTTTTTCTGCCTTTCCTTTAATTTTTTATCTTCCTTTCTTTTGTTTTCTACTTATTTTTATTTTATTCTTTTTTTTCTTTTTCTCTAGTCACAGTTTTTAATTACAATTTATTTTATTCTTTCTCACTTTCTGTTTTTCTTTTCTTTTCTTCTTCTTTTATCTTCATTCTCCACATTCTCACTTCTTCTCAACTTCCTGTTCATTTTCAGTTCCTGCTTGGCACCAACATGAAAAGAGGTGTAAAAACAAAAAAATTCTAACATTAACAAAAAAAAACTACACCTTTAAAAAGAAAAACAGGAAAGTAAACAATGCTGCCAAAAAAAAGCAAAGGGACTTTCCAATTCTCTTGTAACTTTTTTGAAAGCACGCCAGCCTGTATCCATTTTCATTGCCTCAATTTTTTTTTAAGCACCATCACTACAATTTCAATCAATTACAATGTTTTCATTTAAGCATATCTCTCAAAGCCATATACAGTTGTCTCCCTTTATCCAGTAAAGATATATTTCCAAGATCTCCAACAGATGCCTGAAACCACAGAAACCAAACCCTATTTTAATGGGATAGTTTTAACTAAGCTAATGGTTTTACATAGAAAAAAGGTCACTATAATTTGAGTGTTTGGCATACACACACAAGTTAGAGAAATAGGCCTTGTTGAGTTGAAACTTTCAGCTATTTGGAGTTGGATAGAAAAACAATTTACATCAATATATAACGACAAGTTTATTTACCTACATACATAATATTATTTTTAACAATTTAAACAGTGGGAAAAAGACAAATGTTATGTTAAAGTTCATTTGTTAATATTTCTTTCTTTTGTGTATAAGTAATAAAATGTATACTTGTGTATGAAATTGACAGTTAAGATTAAATTCAATGAAATTAGATAAATTTTTCAAGTTGCTTTGAAAGTAGTATAAAGAAGTAGTGTATGAATGGAAGTTGAATGGCAAAGGTTCTTTCTTACTGTTATCAGCTATCAATTAAGTCAGTTTTCTTTCACACTGAGTAGTTTTAGGTTTCTTGCTTCAATAAAATGGAGTAACTGCTGGCTTCTGTACTCTTGGTCACTCTGTATCTAGTTATGCTGTTACAGGTCTTTTAAAAATGTTCAGACTACATAAAAGTTGATCAGATAGATGTGTTTCTTTTCAAAGGTATTCATTGGCTGAAAAACAATTTTATTTTTTGTTTTAGTATTGAGCCAGTTTTGAATATTGTGTGTCAAGTTGAAAATGATTTCTCTTGCAAGCCTTTATTGATTTTTAATTTCCAGTGGCTTACAAGCCGTCAGAGTGAAAACTTTCATGAGGATGTTTTTTTACATTATTTACATTATTCGGACTATTGTTCTCATCTTTTTCGCCATATTTATTACAATGTTTCAGTCATTGTATGCTCCGGCCTTCTTTAGGTGGTTGGAATGTCGAACTGAACCCTTTATTTCACTCACTGGGTTAGAATGTTCTAGTTCCACGTTACCAGTTATCTCCTGTTAATTCCCCTCTCCAAGTTCTCCACTGCCTTAACCGGGTATTGAACTCACACTCTTTGGGTTCTGTCAATGGATCTAACCAACACCTTTATCCACTGTGCCATGTGTACATAATACCTCATCTCAGAAATATAGACAGATACTGAAAGATATTTTTTGTATAGGTTTTTTTTCAAATAGGCTTCTCTTAGTATCCATGGTAATTGGACCCAAGATCCCCATAGATATCAAATCTATGGATGGTCAAATTCTTCATAGAAAAAGGCATAATAGTTGCATATGAGCTATGCTTATCCTCTTGTATACATGGAAATCATCTGTAGATGATTTAAAATATCTAACACGGAGTAAATACAATGTAAATAGTTTCTGTATTGTTACAGTGTCTGCATAGATATATATGGACGCGTATGAGATTTTTATCTCTTATATTATATTGACTGATACAAAATATGGTGACTAATAATAAATGGTTTCTGCCTGAGCTATGATTGACAGACAGAAAGTGTGTCTGACTGAGAAAGGAGAACCAAAGTTGACTGAGTTGAAATGAACATGCATACCAAAATAATATCTGAAAATTAAAAATAAGGTTTTAAATTCTCTCTATTCAAAATCATAGTGTGGCTAATCTTTCTTGGTGTAGGGGAGATATAACTCTGAATAAATAATTATAAACATTTATATGTACAAAAAAGAAACTCATAAAAATGAGAAACAACAAGATGTGGAAACAAGAAAACAAGTATTTATTATCTGGTTGTTATGTGGTGTTGTAGACACGAGAGACAAAAATACTGAGTAAAATTGTTAGTTTGGAGTCAAATGTCGATCAAATATGGATCAGAATCCGACAAAAGGACGAGACAAAGAAGAAGCAGAGTGTCTTTCTCATATGTTTTTTTTTTTTTGTCATGAGTGTCCAGATAATTTAGTTAGAAATACAAGAAATATCTGTGGTTTTCTTACCTCAAATTTTGTTGAGGGCTAAAAGATAAATGTTAGTATCATGGCCTTAAAAAGAAGATGAAATTTTCATTGGCACATGTTTTGACAACCTGTCTGTGTTAATTGCCTGTCCAATCGTGAGGATGTAACATGATTGTGAATGTAGAGGAGAAAAGTGGGGTCAATTCTCATTGGTTTAGAATAAGTGAATTAATGATAATTATAATTGTTATAATTATTTTATTATAATTATTTTTGACACTATAATTAATTTTTATTTATTTTTTATGGACACAACATGACACTATAATTAATTTTTTATTTATGCATTTCTTTATTGATATGACAAGAGTAATTTAATGGTGTTGTTGTGTCCATTAAAAATAAATAAATAATAATTAATTATACTGTCACAAATAATTATAATAAAATAATTCTGACAATTATAATTATCATTATTGACCCTTTCTAAACCAATAAGAATCAACCCAATAGACTATATAGTTTACTCAGTAGTACCATATTTGGTGCCTGTAACACCACATAACTGTCAACCAGATAATAAATAATACTTAATTTGTTGTTTCTACATCTTACTGATGTTATGAAATAAAATTAGACACATCTCAGCTGATTTTCAGGCAAATAAACTAACATACTCAAGAGCGAGAGTTGGATGGGAACGGGACAAGGTCCCGTAACAAAATGACCATTATTGTTGTTTACGCATAGGCCCGACGCACAAGTTCCGGTCGAAAAATAAAATAATATTTCAAAGTGCTTCTATTTTTCGACCAATAAAAATGCTTCCCTCCTAATTATACTCGAGTCGTTTTTCGAGCCCGCTAAGCCATAAAAAACACCATAAAAAGGGTCACATGGGGAAGTACAAAGCAGTCAACGGGAGGCCGGGGAAGAGATCTGTCACGGTCAGTCTGGGCAGTCTGCAGCAATCAGCAGCAGGAGGAATGCCACGCCAACCAGTGGGAACTACTATGAGAGATCAACCCGTATCGGCAGCCGGCTTATGAAGTATACCACAAGGTAGCAGTCCCAAACCACATGTTCCTATTGAAATAAATCACGTAAATCTATTTCTGCTGTTGTCGTATTTCTGTCTTGCAACCACATACGCTTGTCTATAACACTGATTATCATTTTCTATAAGTATTTTTGTATATATAAATGTTAGGGGGTCTGTAATTATTTATCCAGAGTTATGACTATCCTACAGTGTATAGAACATGCAATAGTACTGTTAGGTTAGATTGACACCCAGGCAAGTCTTCCCAACAAGAAAAACATAGAAAACGGGGTGTAAATAAGACATGAGCACAGGCCACATAGAAGAACATTTATTGAATATAACTAACAAAATGTAAGGATTAATATATTTTTTTAATCAATTCAATCAAGGCAATAATGCCACTAAGACGCAAGAGGCTACTGAGAGTGAAAGAGAAAGAAAAAACATTAGAAAAAAATGGAAAACCAATCCTAAACAAAGGAATAAGGGATAAACCTCTACTCCTGTACAAAAGACCAGGGAGGTGTGTGAGCCAGATGATAGGTTAACCTATCTATTCATACTGAGAATAAAATAAATAAGATAAAAAAATAAATAAATAGATGGCAAATAAAATTTCAGAGATGGTAGAAATATAAAATTGAAGTAGGCCTTTAGAAGGAATCAGAAACCCAATCCTAAACAGGAAACAAGGGATATGTCACTATTCTTTTTCAAAAGACCGGAAATGAGTATGAACTGGATGACAAACTTATCTACTCCTACTGAGAAGAAAAAAAAAACTAAATATTAAATAAAATTCAAGAATTAGGCAGAGACATTACAAGTATAGAGTTGGAGTAGACTTTACAAGGAACCAGAAACCCAATCCTAAACAGGAAACAAGGGATAAACCTCTACTCTTGTTCAAAAGACCAGAGAGTAGTGTGAGCTAGGAAATAGGAGAAGCTATCTACTCCTATTAGAATGCATACAAAATGATCACAAGTGAATCTACTTACATTAATGCTGTCTTTTGTTAATTTGTTCCCAAACAAACCTTATTATAAATTTGGAGGCAAAGCAGAGTTATTTAGTTACGTAGTGGAATTAGTAGCTTATTCAGTTTATACACACTGTCACATATTTGCTGTCAGATCTCTGGTCCAACTCCACCTGGAAATCTTTTCTTTTTTGGTGAGCTTATAACACATTCATTTCTGTGTGAATATTTTAAATTTTTTAAAGTCTTGTCAGAATCATAGTTAATTGTTGATGATTGGGTGGCATAGACATCATTGAAGGACTAAATGATACTGGTTGTTGTTTATAAAAAGTGTAAATTATATCTTCCGAGTGGATGATATGAAGAATTCCATTTGACATTCTGCATACATACTGATTGGTTGAAAATTGTGATCACATGATATGCTTTCTCCTACATCTGAACTCCTATTTTTCATATATAATCTTTAATTTGGTAGTTACTTTCATGATTCCATCAAGTCATATTCAAGGTTTGATCCACTTTCTTAGCACTGACTCTACTTGAATATCGTTGTTTATTTTGAACATTCCTCCACAAATACTTTCCAGACTGATGGATGTAATAAATCAATATATGTTCTGTCTGTACAAAGTATCAATATCAAATGTATGTCTTTGTTCTAAAGTCTTCAGGTGAGTTGTACCATTCTATTTATCTCAGACCAGTTCATCATTATAAATAATAGGCAGTTTCAAAATGCATGCACATTTTTTTTTATAATAAAAGAAAAACAAATGCTAGTTCAATTTTCAAAAATTTACAAAAAGTCAGGAAATTATCCAATTTAACTAAAATTTTCAGTATATATTTATTAATGAATTAATCTTATTTTGAATGTGTAATTATTTTAGAAAACTTTGTGGAAATTTTTAGGAATGGGGCATCAGTTTCACATGCACTCCATTTCAATATATTGTGTGTACTTTTAAATTTGGAGTGTGTGTTCACAAAAACTTTTACAGTTATATAAAGAAAAATTCCTGAAAATGTTTGTTTTTTTCAATAGAAGAATTATGCAATATCAACTGTTAATTGATTGCAGTCACATACTGTTGATGATCTGTGAGCTTGATAACAGGTCATTGTGCAAATAAACATTATTCTAGCTATACTTTGAATAGAAATTAAGTGCTTTTACAAAATACAATTAATTAGTCTTTAAATTTAATAATTTACTTTGAAACAAATCTCCAGAAAAAATATTGGTTTTTGAGAGCTTTTTAAATTTATTGTTTTCATTTTTCATGTTGGTCAGGCTGATCCTAAAAGTGACCTAAAATCTACTGTTAACTAGGTCAAGTTGGCTTGTTAATTTTAATGCCTCAAAAACAAAACTGCTTTCTATTAATCATCTGAGGGACCCCTTCTGCCTTCCAGCAGCATGGCTGATGCTAACCTCCAGGAGAGTGACTCATTGTGCCTTCTCAGACTAATGTTCTCTGCTGACATGAAAAAGCTGGTTCATTGTGTTGTATGAGAATTTTTCCCTCCAGAATCTATCTTACATATTTATAAGTCTATTATTCTTACATACTTCAAATATTGCTGCCACACATGGTTTGGTGCTCCTGCTATATATTTAGAGATTCTGGATAAAATCTTAAAATGAATCTGCAGTGTTATTGGTCCTGACCTGGCATCCTGTATTCTGTCACTTTCCCACTGCCATAATGTAGCTTCTCTGTGTTTTTTTTTCTATAAATACTTTTATGGTAATTGTTCTAAAGAACTTCCCTCTTTTGTACTTATATTTTAAGTGCAGTACTAGATTGGTAACAAAGTCACATTATTTTGCAGTTGAATTGGTTAAATGTAACTGTAAGTTCTTTGCCAACAGTTTCTTCTCTTGCTTTTCTCACCTGTGTAAATCATTTTCAACTTCTTGCTTTCTAGCCAAATTTCATCTTCAAAAATTAAATGCAATGTTAGTCATTATCTATTGTCTTTTTGATACCTTATCTTTTATTGTTTTTGTTGCTTAATAATATTTTTCTTGTTCTCTCACACTCAGTAACCCCTTGTGTCTTAGTGGCTTTATTGTCTTGCTTGGGGTGAATTATTTTTTTTTAGAATGGAGGTTTGATGAGTCAATGAGTGATTGCAAAAGTTTCTGTCTAAATTTTTTAATTTAAATATGTAGAATTACTTTTCAGATTAGCTTTGGGTTATCTTTTAAATAAAACCAAAATTTAACTTCAAAGAAGACATTTAAATTATATAATTATTTAAAATACGTTTTTATTTATTTATTTCTTCATTACATAAGAAGAAAAAATACATGAAATGATGACAATACTAGTACTAAAGAAGAAATTGACAAAATTTTATATTCCCTAGAATGTTAAAGCAAATCTTTGACAAATGTCTGCAAATAGAAATGTTTCTTTATTCTGCATCTGTTTAACCTTTAACTTTCTGGAGGTGATTTTGTTTGCAATGCAAAAATTTTATCCTGTCACTGCAAGTGACTCAGATGAATGAATGATAGCATATTTGAATTTTGCAGTTGTGTTGTCATATCCTACTATGGCAACAGAAAATGACCATGACTGAAATTAAGTAGTGCAGTAGAGGAGCCTTGAAAAACAATGCAGTGGAAAAGAAAGTAGTGAATAATGCAGTGTGTAAAAGGTTAAAAGCTTCATGATAATAATACATATGTTCTTTGTTAATAATACTACATATTCATGTAAATGAGAGTTCTTTGAGGATACGCACATGTGTAAGTGAGTCAAAGGGGGAAACTCACTGTGTGTGACAGGAAATTGATTGCAACAAGTGTCTTTGGCTCGCTAGCAGATTTGTTTGGCTGGAGTGGAAACGGACATGTTTTGTTTGGGTATCAAAAATCTACTAAAGAATGAGCTGCTGTCGGCTTTCTTTCATCACTCTCAAAGAGATCAAAACATAACTTTTAGTTTTAGGCAGGTATGCTGCTTGATAGAAATGGTTGGTTGGAATTATTAAAGAAGGGTGACAAAATTTCTTTTTATATTGTAAAATGAATTTCTGCACGGAACCGCATACATAGATAAACTTGTTTTTATCATTCTTGAATTAATTACCAGTGAGTATACATCCACCACAAACTCTTGATAATGTTATGTCAGTTGTAATACCCTGTCGTGTATATAATGTGCTATTAGAAATAATTTTAGAAAGTTTTTAAAAAACTTTTGTGCAAGATATAAAAAATAACTACCAAATATGCAAACTTTTGTAAAATATCAGTGTTGTAACCTAGGGAAGGTTACTGAATAGAATACTCGAACAAAGGTTGGTAATGAATGATAATACTTAGGACAAGAACAACACATATAAGATTCACCAGCAATGTGTAGAAGAAGTAGTCAACTACTAGAAATGAGTCGAGTGAATTCCACAAAGGATCTCCAACTGCAGACCAACATACAGTATTTACTGCTGTATTTAGGTGAATGGAGACATACCCATTACCGTCTGTAGGTATGATACAACAATAAGGTAGGGATAATATCAAACAGGGAAAAAAATAGCAAAATGAAAGACCATGTGCTCATGTATAAAGTTGAGAAAATTCACACTATGATATACTAATAATATTTCATGCTCAACAGTTAATGGGAGTTAATAATATCATGTTGGTTAATCACCAGATTATCCATGAGCTATGGAAGAAAGGAATATTCTTCCAGTTTTAATTTTCCCTTTTACTGGCATTATTATGTCCATGATATGATAACACCTTATTTCATGAATGGAACAAAATAGCTGAAAGAATAGGAATGACAAGCATACGTGTTCTCAAAGAGAGTTTTATGCTGCTAAGTCATACACAAAATTATATAGACATATTTACATTTTTGTTTCACACAGACAAATTATAATATACATGCAACAACAAACTGTGTGAAAAAGACACAGAAAGATGAGGTCTTACTTATAATAATTCCCAACAGGAATTGTTGCTGCCAGAGATTCCTCTCTTTCTAGAGAAACTGTATTTAGGATTCCAGGTTTGAGCTGGCCGGATATATCTGTTGTGTCACTAGCAAGGACATATTCCTCTCAAACAGGAAACAATGAGTTAAGGTTGTTTTTTTTCACAACATGAGGACTCTGAGATGAATATAGTTTCTATATCTGCTGAAGATGTATTCCAAAGGCTAAAATGGCATCATAGGCTTATTAGATGCACCATGTGAGAGCTGGTTGGAGGTGGAGATCTAGCTAAAAAGCAACTTGCTCAGTTTGACTCTTGAAAACTAATGGACTAGCCACTTTCATCACTCTATGAAGTGACGTCACTAAGTGGTTGTCATGTGACCCACCTGACTTCATCTCAACTATAGGGAGATAATCTCCTTTTGTATCCCTACAACACAAATTACATATTAAGGGGGTGAAAAGATGTAAAAGAAAAGTAGCTCTCCAATTTCGAAAAAACTCAGTACTTTTTCAAAGGTTGAAGAGATATTTAATTATATAATAAAAGTTGTCTGTTCATGCTTTGGTCAACAACCAGTAACTGTTGAACTGTTTCTATCAGTTTTTCAGAATTATGTTTGTAAAATCACAAGAATGTTCTACTGCTTTTGTTGAAATAGTATTTCTTCTGATTTTTTCTGAATGAGAGCTTGCCAAAGAGTTTGAACAGTGGAGATAAATAGGTGAAAAAATTGTTATCGTCTTGTTGGTTCTTTGTCTATATTTCTGAGATGAGGTATTATGTACAGTATTTACATTAGTCGGACTATTGTCCTCATCTTTGTCGCCATATTTGTCACAACGTTTCGGCCGTTGTACGCTCCGGCCTTCTTCAGGAAAATAAAGGGTTCAGTTCGAAATTCCAACCACCTGAAGAAGGCCAGAGCGTACAACGGCCGAAACGTTGTGACAAATATGGCGACAAAGATGAGGACAATAGTCCGACTAATGTAAATATTGTTGGTTCTTTGTTAACAGTTCCTCTTATGTCGTAATGTTAACAAACTGTCATTTACCTAACCTACTTTTTAAAATGGCTAACCTCTTATCACTCTGAAGCATCGTGTGCCAATATGTTCATTGATGTAAGCCTTCACCAACTTGTAATAATGGAGAAAAATAGGCTCCTGCTGCTTACATGCTAGGTATTTCTTTAAAAGTTATTTTTAAGCATGCAAAGTATTTATCAACCAGTCAATTTGAGTTTAACGGAATTTAAATTGAGTTTTTAAGAGTGTTTGATTTTGACTTGATTTTTATCCTCTCTTTACAGGTGTTGCCCAAAAAGAAATTATGAATGCAAATGATTAATTTTTGGCCCAAATATGTGTTGTCCATTTCCTTCCAAGTTGTTGATGATCTACCTTTATCAGAATATAGAACCAGAAAAATCTTTCAAATATTTTAACATTTTAATTTTTCAAACACTTCTTTAAAAATTGATTTGTATATTTTATTGATAAGAATAAAAGCTTTTTCTACTAATTTTTTTATTTTAAAAATAAATTTTTATAATAGGTGAATTTTTGTATCATCCTTACTGGGTGATTTTTGTTTTGGAATTGGTAATGTGGATGATGAATCTTGGGTTATGATTGTTCTTTGTGAAATTGGGTCTGCTCATGTTTGTTGTTGTCACTACTGATCGATATACGCGGATATCCTTTGACTCTGTAAAACATTTAAAAGGGTTTTTATGCACCATTCTTTCATACATATTGTTGTGTCCATAAAACAACAAATAAAAATTATTGTTGACACTATGTCAAAAATAATTATAATAAAAGAATTATAATAATTATAATTATCATTAATTCACTCATTCTAAACCAATGAGAATTGACCCCACTTTTCTCCTTTACACAGACACATGACATTCTAACTACTGGACAAGGAGTTCACGCAGGTCGTTAAAATGTGTGCCAATGAAAATTTCATCTCCTTTTTCTTTTTTCAGGCTATAATAGTAACATTTATCTTTTAACACTCAACTAAAATTTGAGGTAAGAAACCCAAAACACTTCTTGTATTTTCTAACTACATTATCTGGACACTCCTGACACACATCTATAAAAAAAACATATAAGAAAGTCTGTATACTCTTTGCTTATTCTTTATCTTATTCTTTTGTTGGATTCTGATCCATATTTGATCGACATTTGACCCCAAACTCACAATTTTACTCAGTATTCCTGTCTCTTTTTTCTCCAACATAACCAGATAATAAATAATACTTGTTTCTTTGTTTTCATCTCTTGTTGTTTCTCATTTTTATGAGTAGTTTTGTATATATAAATATTTGAGCATTTATAATTAATTATTCAGAGTTATAGTTCCTCTACAGTGTATATGCCTTTTGGTTGATGAAGTTTCATGTGTAACTTTTTCAGCATGAACTTAAATTAAGATATTTTTGCTTCCAGTTTTTCTTATTTCTAAAATACCCAGAAAGGTCATTGAAGCCAGGATACTAACTCAGCTCGTGTAGATCAGCCTATACCTTCCTTAATGACTTTCTGAACTGAAAGCAAGTGGTGGGTTATTAGTCCAACTATCTTTGAAGACATTTGTAGCTCGTGATGTTTTCGGTTATCTGTGAAATCGCTTTAGCAGTCGATTAGCGCATAAGTGGTAGGCAGTTGTTTTAGTATGCTTCACTCCAAGAAGTTCACTGAATTCCTTGAATAAGTTTGACTGAAATTGTATCCCTGTGTTTATTATTGTTATCGAGAGTACACCAAAAGTAAGCAATCCATTCTCCTCAAATGATTTTGGACACTATTTCGACAGAAATGTTCGTGATGGGCATAGTCAAGAAATAATATTTCCAGTTTACAATTCCCCATTCTAGGCATTATTATATCCATGATATAATAACACCTACACACAGGCAAAACCAAATAGCTGAAAGAAAGGAATGACAAACATATATTATTCCCAAATAAATTTCATATACCGCTATGTCATACAAGAAATTATATACAAATATATAAATACGTGTTACCAATTTGTCCCACAGGGAGAAATTGTAACATATGAATAAAACAATCAAAATGAAAAATCAAGAAGTGTGAGGGTCTTTCTTGTAATATTTCCTGAAGGGGAAAATGGTCAAGCTGATGTGGGTTCTTCTGCACTCCCTACCTGTAGGCTTGAGATGCCATCTAGTGCCTTAGCAGTCTGTCATCAGCAACATGAGCAGGCAGACAGGTCTTGTCTCTGTGCATGCTAAATAGCAGTTCTGCTGTTTACACCCCATGAACTCCTGTCATTTAGTGGTCATTGCATGACCCTCATGACTTCATCTTAACCAAGGAGGGATAATCACCCTCTACATCTCTACAATATGTACTTCCATTTGAATACAGAATAATTGCAAGAACTTCACTAGGTACATTCAAAAAAGCAAATATTCAAGACTTTGATTAAAAGGGCTCAGTAGCTATGTATGCATGCGAAAGAGAATATATTGTTGATGAGAAAGAAGAATTTGGTTCATACAAATATGTTCAGAAGGAAGGGAAACAGTTAATTAGCAGTCGGTGACTCTAGTGTTTGTAGCTGGCATTTCGTGAGTGCTTATAAGTGGGGTTTCTCTGAAGTTGATGCAGTAACAAGTCAGTTATATTTATTTTCTACTTCTGACTTTTTTCAGGTTGCTGGTTCACTTTTTATTTTCAGATTAACTGTTGGCTCCCAGGCTTAGTGGTTTTAAAAACTAAATAGAACAGTTTCCTTAGTTAATTATTCTACCAGAATGAAAAAAAAATGGTGTATTCTCTCTTACGTCCATCAAAATGAAACTTGTTAAATGAAGATAGGTTTTTCTTTTTCTTCGAGAAAGTCAATGCGAATTCTGTTTTTTTTTTTTTTTTTTTAGATCTCTTTTGTTAGTTACAAATTGTTTGTGGTGATTCCTGACATTGGTCAATTTTTTTTGTGTGGGTATCCATATGTGTTTAGCCTATAAATGTCTCATACAGCATTTTTCTATCAAGCTACACATCTTATATCCAAGATGCATTTAGATATGTACTCCAGATGGTGAACATCTCTTGATATCTACCTAGCAGTGTGTGTGAATGGTGCATACAGGAAAAGTTTGTGATCAGTAAATACAAGGGGTAGTGGATTACCAGTTATCTTAAGCTCAAGTGAAAATCTTTGTTTAGCATGAAACTTCACTGAGGAATATGATGTTGGTGTTATGTTAGTGGATTCCATCCCCAACAGCACGGTCTTGAGGCATCAGTGGTTAACATTAGCTTGGCGTTTGGATCACTTACACAAGTCAATTTCGTTAAGTTTACCTAAATGCATTTGGTTTGTTCAAATGCTGTCGTTGCACTTTTTTCTTTTTACAGTAAGGTTCACTCTGTATAAGGCCCAGGAACCCCTCAAGGTAGAGGGTTACAGAATAAGAGGTGCATTTTATGTGGATAAGTGGGGAAGTTAACAATTAACATTGGACTTGATTAGATTAAGATTGCAGTGATCAGGAAAACATCCTCTTAGGAATTGATTCCACAGAACAGTGGTTTGCAAAAAGATACTGCTTGAGTAGAACTAACTTCTCACCAATGGAATATGAAGGGAATGAGGGTGGTTTGCTACACTGTGTGTGGCATGGTTAGTCCTAGCTGTGAAGGTTAGAACTGGTGGAACTAAAGAATGTAGTTTGTCTAAGCCCTTTCTATGGAAGTAGTGATAGAACAGTGAGAGGCTGGCTACATCTTGTCTACAGGGTGGAAAATAATTTGTCACCCACAAGCACACAGAAACGCTTTTGTATTCTGTCAAGACCAGAAAGTGAGGACATGGCAGATTCTGCCCATACATAGCAGAAGTACACCATTTTAGACCTGATTTAACTCTTTTAAAAGTAGAGAATAGTACAAGAAGTCAGGTACTTGCTGGAGTGGTATAGGAAACTGACCATTTTTCCTGCATCTTTCAAATGGATCATGTGCTTATCCAGGTTTTGATTTTTGTTTTTAACATTTTAGTTAGAATATAGATGATTGAGAAGTAATCCGGAATAAATCATCGGTTATAATTTCCTTTGCAGTGGTATAATTCAGCCATTATCAATCTTGTGTTCCAAGAACTGAAATTTGGGCATTCTAAAGGTACCTTTTTGGCCTTAACTTTTAGTCCAATTTGAGATAGACTATGGACAACTTGGTGTTAGCATGACATGTTATTTTTGTATAAAACAAATGAAAATCTTAGATCATTTTGCTGCTTTCAATGAGCATCAGGTTGGGAAACTTCCTGCGGATTTGATTCGCCTCCAGTATGACAGGCTACTTTGTCTCCACTTCTTCTCAACAATATGCAATTTCTGACAGTTCGAGCAGGAGTCTGGATTTCTTCTGCTAATTACACAAAAAACTGCAAATAAAGAAAGTTCAGTGCTGATAATTTTAATGTATTTCACCAGTTCAATTTCAAAAATGACAAACTGGAGCAGTCTGAATTTCTACAACACAACTCTATATACCATTCTTTTCTATTCTTCATCTTTTATATAACAAGTCATTTCAGAACATGGATGATCCTGGTTCTCCACAATTTTCTGTCTTTTGGTGTTCTGAGTAATTTTATACCTTATACCATCCATCCTTCTCTGTGTTCTACTGTCCATTCACACGTACATGATAAATAGGTTATACACTGTTTTCTCCCATCTCTCTTGTCTTCAGTATATCCTGTGAGTATTAAAATTCTGTAGACATTCTTTTCTAAATTCCCCAGTTCATCCATTTCTCTCTCTCTCGCTCTCTCTCTCTGACTGTAAGTATGTTTCTTTGTTATTTTTGTTTAGTATTCAGAATGCCAATGATAGGTATATTTTTACATAAGTTCTGACATTAGGTATTGATAATCAGCAATGTGACAAATTGGCTTTCAACTCTTCATGGACAGTCTAGTGGCAGGCTTACTAACAGCTTTTGGCGTGATCAGTACCACTGGTTTATGTTCAGAAATGATTTCAGTCGATGGAGTGGCACTCACTTCAGCCTCTGCAAATAAAGCCGTTGCTTATCCACTGGCCCTTCACAAACTGTCACTCCAATAAGTGCCTTCATTTCTATTTTCTCTCCAACAGCACGCTCTCTTGTGACACAGCAAATTATCAATATACTCGTGCCTTCAGGCTATATCCTTCTGAAAGATTCTGCACTACTTGTTGCAAAGCTGGATTTTCTTTTGCTTTTCTTGCTCCTTTCAGGGCTGTCATGAAGACACTTTCTAAATATAACATCATTATTGCATTTACATTATTCGGACTATCGTCCTCATCTCTGTCGCCATATTTATTACAACATTTTGGCCATTGTACGCTCCGGCCTTCTTCAGGTGGTTGGAATGTCGAACTGAACCCTTTATTTCACTCACTGGAGTAGACTGTTCTAGTTCCATGTGCCATGTCTAATGGATGTCAGTTATCAGTTATCTCCTGCTTAATTCCCTCTCCAAGTTCTCCCCCGCCTTAACCAGGTATTGAACTCACACTCTTTTGGGTCCTGTCACTAGTCACTAACTAACGCCTTTATCCACTGTGCCATGTGTCCTTGAGGATTCAATCTGACATTCCAACCACCTGAAGAAGGCTGGAGCGTACAACGGCCGAAACGTTGTAATAAATATGGCAACAAAGATGAGGACAATAGTCCGAATAATGTAAATAGTTTACATAATACCTCATCTCAGAAATATAGACAGATACATTATTGCATTTGTTGCTTATTAAAATTCTTAATATCTCAGCATTTTCATTCAACTGACCAGATTTATATTTGAGCTTATAGATGTGTGCTAATAAAATCAAACTCTCTCTTTGAGTACATGCTTGTGCTGAACTCACTATTGGATTTTCAAACCCCAACAAAGCTATGTGCAGTTTGTAGTGTTCAGTGCTGATAAACTTTCAACCTCATAAGTACTATTGAAATTTACATTACTTAAATGTTTTCTTCTTGAGATAGCTCTTATCTTCCTTTGCAGTTGTTCACATATGTGAGACATAATAGGGTTTTCTGAACTATTTGGCATAATATGCGTTTGCAATGGCCCCATATAGTGATTGGAAAGTTTGCGTTTTTAAGCCTCCTCTTGTCCTATTTCTCAAATCATGTTCTTACATAATAATGTATAAAGTTACTTGAGGGTTGTCAATAAATTCGTCAAAGCATGTTATAGTAATTAACTGTACTTAAAAAAAAAGTTCTTGGCTGAGTAATGTTTATCAGTGTTGGTGCTTAGCGAATGGTCTCAACCTTTTTTGCCAGAGTACTGGCTCCACATTTGCTAACAAGAACCCTAAGTTATCTATGTTGTATGCTAGGAAATTGTCTTTTTTTGTTGTTTTTTTTAACTCACAACTCATTTTCTTCAAAACTCTTTCCAGATTTTTTAGGTGCTCTTTTTTATTTTTGCCGTTTACTGAGTAGGATTTAATTATCTCCATTAAATATTTTTCAAGTCATTCAACGGCGTGTCACTAAACTTCCTTGGATGCATTAAATTTTTCAATATAATGTTTCTGAGCTTAAATTTAGTAGAAACTAGTTTAAAAGCCTCCCTATCAGGCAGCATTTAAGCTAGCTCCTTTGAAGGGCTCTTGATTGGGCCTTCATCATGACAGGTAGAGAGGAGTAGATGCGATAGGCAAGAATAAACTAAAGAAGAACTCAAAATTGATCGGTGCATTTAAGTATTGCATTAATATTTAAGCTTACCTTTTAAAAGTTTAACAATAATTTTTCTGCTGTCACTTAATTTAAAGACAATTTGATGTATGTAGGTCCTTACTTTCCATACAAACAATTATTTTTCTTTCATAGGTAACTTTAACAGAATTTTGCAATTAATTTTGATTATTCTCAAATTTATTTCCAATTTATAAAAATTGTTATCATACAAAAAAATCATAAAAATATCACATAAAAATATCTCCAAAAACAATCTCAGTAATGAAAACTTGGGAATCCAAAATTTCAGGATTTAATTTGCTCACAGTCATCCCAATTCCAAAATGGTTATGATATGATGGGCTATAGCTTCTAGGTGCAAAATTGAAAACAGACAATTTTATTTTGAAACAGTGTAATTTGAGAAAAGTAATTTTTTTTTATTTGAAAAACAGGTATTGAAAGATAGAGATTTGTGTCCCTTTAATTGTTTCTATCAATAGAAGCCAAGATGGGGGAATCTGAAAATAATCTCAGTAATGAAAACTTGGGAATCCAAAATTTCAGGATTCTGGATCTGGATGAATATATATATATGTCATATTAAACCCACAGTATATATATATATGGCGGCGGCTCCCAGTCGTGTCCGAGTATCGGGTTCCGTCATGAGTCCTATACGACAGAATGCCAATCACTGAGGATATTTGTTTAAGTGGTTGTGGCTGTGCAACGGCCACGCACACTTTTTGGAGGGGCGAATTTGATTAAAAATGACTGAAAAGGTACTGTGGTTTTTTATATAGTTTTTCATGTGTTCTTATAATTTTTCTTTTCTGGATATAAATTATATAAAAGTATAGCTGAAAGTACTCAAACATATAAATCATTTGGACAATTTTTCTATAATTTACATCCAGAAAAGAAACAGATTATAACATTATGAAAAATTATTTAAAAACACAACCACAGTACCTTGTCAGTTGTTTTCGATTAAACTTACATTTTATATATATATATATATATATATATATATATATATATATATATATATATATAAGTAGTATGTGCAGAAGACAAATAAAAACAAGGCTTTACTTGTAACTTCCTTATGAATGCTGCATACAGCACAGCCTTGGGGTAAATTTTTGGTTCCTTTTCAGAACCTCTCAGACTGGGGAATGCTATACAGTAACTCCCTGTTCTCCCTAATAGGTTGCCACAAGACTTCCAGGGCTCTTTCAAGGTATCAGTACATTATTCTTGCCAAAAGTGATATAATTACCTTCTGTAGCCCTGCACAGATACGAAATAAAAAATTCATCCTTCATACCAGTCATCAAAGCTCATTTCGTTTTTAAATATTTTTAACAGTTCCAAACATTTCTACTTGGCTATTCGTTTTAATTTCTAACATTTCAGGTAGTTCAAACTCTACATAGATGCTAAAAACTGGTAACCATTTTTCACAAACAACGTTATAAAATAGATGATATTGTGGACATTTTCTAACTAGAGTTGTCACCATTACTGACTGGAAAATTAATTTCCTAGAAACTTGGTGTTGAATTTACTCAGCTTAAAACACTGTTTGGCTTTATTGTCAAATTTATAATGTTACAAGCATGTGTCACTCTGAGGTTGTTTGTACTGGCATCTTCAACGATTTGCATTTCTACTCATAATTTATGTTGCTTCTTGATTGCATTTTTTTATACTAGTATTTGAGACTGAATTTGCTCTTTTATTTCTGCTATTGTTGTCTGCAATAAACACACCTTACATTTCTGGTCAATTCTAAGACTATAAGTTCATTATTTTTCAGTTGTATCCTCTCATATTGATATTGGCAATCAATACCAATTGAAGAGTAGCCAATGTTATGTTAATATAAAAAACAAACCTCTATCATTTTCCACTACATAGAGCGAAGGCATTTCCAACCAGTGAGTGTGTTCAGATTGAACTTTTTTTGATAAGCCTTGCCTACAAGCCTGATTATGGTGACATTAGGTCTGTTTCATAGTAATAAGTAAAATGAATGTACTGGGGAAAAGTCTTAAGAAAAGAATTGCTTCACAAAATTATTTTTAACCAATCAGTAGGATGGAATTTGAAACCTGTGACAAATTTGAAAAGTAGCTTATTGAGCTAGCTTCTCAAATATAAGGAAAGTGGTTAGCTAGTTTAAATTACTATTCATCATGGTTCTGTTGATTAGTCAGGAGAGATGAGGTCAGCAGATCAAACTACCTTAGCCATGCAAAAAGAGAAACAAGAGAACACCAAATTATGTCATGCCTTGTGAACCACTAAGAAATCCTGGACAATGCACCAAAATTTAAAGCAGATAATATTGAACTTGTTCATAAGAAACAAACATGAAACTTGGCCAAGTTTTCCCCAGTAATACAATAATAATTCACTCACTTCAATTATAATTTTACAAGGCTGTACCAACTTAAATTTTTTCACCAATGGCAGACAGTCTGCAATTTTTCCATTCCACAGACAGAAACTCCAGTTGTGTTGATTTATCAACTTCTGGGTTGCTCTATAAAATTTGACAACACCTTGTGAACTTTGCTGAAACTTTACACTCTCTACCAAGGATGTTTGCACTTGCTAAAAGTCCCCACTTTCTTATGAACTTAATTTCTTTAGGTGCTCAAAGGAATATTTTGATCACCCCTTATACTGTTTTTGCCATTTCAATTTCACATTGAGTAAGAGTTCTTTTCTATTGTGCACTTAAAGATATTTGATATTTTTTGTATATGGGAAAATCTCCATATTAGGGCTTGCAGACAGAAGATTCACTTTTGTGGGTGCTATAGTATAAACAAAGCATTGCCTACTGTCCACTTGGGGCTCTTGATCTCTTTCATGATGACACACAACCAAAGCATCATGACATATAATGACAAACAAACACCACATCAGCTAGTTCATATCTAAGTACACTATCCATCGTTAATGCTATTATTTAGGCCACAATAGTTGGTAACTTGTTCCATTCTAAATAATCTTCTTGGGTATTGAATGATTTGAGATACAATGCTTGTAAAATTGTTTTCTTAAGTATAACAGGTTTACGAACATTGTGTGAGTTGATGTTCAGGATATTCTCTAATAAGTCAATGATGACAATCACTGAGATCATTCACTCCTGGTAATAAAATTTAGACAATGTAGGCAAATTTGAGTCTTTGCCAGATAATTTCCACACCATAAAGACAGCCTTGCCTGCAGAAACTGTAGTGATAGAAAAATAAGTAGAAATAAATAAAATTTTGTCATCTCTAAAAATAAATGGATAATAAAAATCACCAGGCAACCAAAGCCATAGTTCAACCAAGCAATCAGAAAGCTTTCACAACCAGAATATAAGTCAATGAGAAGCAGAGCACATTTTTCAAAGCAGATTTATAGATGTGTATATAAATAGATGGAAAGTCAACCAAAATGAGAGTCCATGAATTAGTTTGTTCATTGTCTGTTATAACTCACTCCTAGCGGTTATAATATTATGTCTCACTGAGGCTACTTGCTGTGACATCATTAGAAATTCTTCGCAACTGACTCCAATGAACTTTCTCTGACTCACTTTGAGTTCTTTATTTAAGGTGTCTTGCCGAGTTCATTTTGTGTTACCAGGAGGTGTCTTAATTACTCCACAACATTCCCACTTTTGAGATTTTTTTTTTTTTTTCACTAGTAAATATTTTATTTTATTTCTTAGTATTAACACCCTCCTCATTCTGGTGAGTTCACCACATACTGAACTTTGTACAGTGTAACCCGGATATAAGTTGTCGGGACCGGAGGAGTCTCTTATATCAGGGTTTCTCTTATATCCGGGTTTGGTCTATTATATATACATTAACACAGGCTCTAATTTGGGACCAGATAAAATCTCTCTTATATCCGGGTTTCTCTTATATCCGGGTTACACTGTATTTCTTTCATTTGGGTCAAACTCTAGATTTTCCATGTTTCCTTTTTCTGGTAATCATACTTGGGGTGTTGGAACATCAAAAATACCATCCAGTACTTACATAGGTTCTACCTTTCTGTCGGGCATTTCTTCAGTAAACCTTTTCTTGAACTGATTCCAGTGCTTTTTAGGCTTACATGTTTTTCCTTTCACTATATATATCATTTTTTGTGACTTTATTACACCTTCTTCCAACATTTCTTTTCCATTTTTATATACTCTGAAAAGCACTTTTTGCAACGATTTTGAAATTTTTGTCTCATTTGTTACCCGTTCTTATCCCTTTTTAACCTGGTAACAACTTGTCGAGCACCGATTTAATTCTTCTTGCAAACATCAATTCTGCTGGTGACATGCCTGTCAGAGTATTGGGATTTGGCATTATCCGGTATACTCTCAAGAATTTTTGTAGTGCTTCTTCACTCACTTTGTCATTGCTTGCTTTTCTTCAAAGCTCTCTTAAAAATACCTACAAACCGTTCAGCTTGTCCGTTTGACCTTGGGTGATACAATGGGATAGTAATATGTTCCATTGAGAACATTTTACAAAATTCTTTAAATTCATAAGCAGTAAATCCGAGACTATGGCATCTGGAATGCTATATCTTGCAAACGGATCAGGTAAAAAATTCACTGTAACCGTGGAAGTTGGTTTTTTGCACTTACAAATTTCAAGCCACTTAATAAAGCTATCCAATACCACAAGATAATGTAATCTGATTATTGGACCTGAAAAATCTATGTGAAGTCTTAACTGCAGAGTATCTGTCTTTGGACATGGTTGTAATTTTGTGGTAGGTGATTTTGCTGCCAGACTGCAGTAATGTATTTGTAATATATCTGTAGTAATCTGTTTCACATTCCTCATTGTCATGTCTTATTCCTTGAGCCTCACAACTGGCTTCCTTTTCTTGCTCAAAGACAAAATCTGCTGGCTTTTATGTGTACCACAGTCAGTTATGCAGATTTTTTCATGCCCACCTGCAGGTACTAGGTAATTTGCATGACCATGTATGGTAGAGGCAATTTTGTGGCTCTTTCATCAGGGAGATAGGCCATGCCCATTAGGCAGACATAACCTGTGCAGGCTTTTACTAATTTTTCAGTGTCTTGATCCATTTTGGCTCAATATACATAGCTTCTCATAAGAGATTTAATTCTTGAAATTCCCGAGTGTCCACTATGAAATTCATTTAATATCCGCTTTTGTAATATGATAGGTATTACTACTCTTTGTGCAAACATTGGTACTCTGTCACATAGCAAGTAAGCATTCAAGTTTGGATTGTGTTCTAAAAATTATCTTTCTTATTTTCTTTAAGTCATTTTTTTTTAATTTTTGAAATAAACGTGTCTTGTTCTGCTTTTACTTTTATTTCTTCCAGGGTAATTGTTAGTTCGCATACTACATTGCATGAAATATTTTTAATTTCTATTTCACTTTTAATGTTGCGATAACAGTGTCCTCAAACGGTTCAGTATTTTTTGGTATCAATGTTGATAGACAATCAGCATGTCCTAATTTCTTGGATGGTTAGTATTCCATTTTGAAGTCATACTTTAATAAGGTGGTACCGCAGTGTTGTAATCTATTCACTATTTGCATAGGGATTCCTTTTTTGAATTATAAATTGATAATAGAGAACATTGGTCATTCTGTAAATGAAAACTTCTTCCTTGTAAAAGTTGAACTTTTTCACTGTAAATATTATTGCTAACACCTCTTTTTTGATCAGGCTGTAGTTTTTTTTTCTGCCAGTAGTAGTGAATGTGAAGCATGTGTGATCACTTTCATGTTACCATCATCATATTTATATAGAATTACAACTCGTATAGCATAGTCACTAGTATCTGATGCCAATAAGATTTCTGCTTTTGGATCATAATGTGCTGATGATAAGTCTGATACATTATTTACATTATTCGGACTATTTTTTTTTCACCATATTTATTACAAGGTTTCGGCCATTGTATGCTCCGGCCTTCTTCAGGTAGTTGAAATGTCAAACTGAACCCTTTATTTCACTAACTGGGCTGGACTGTTCTAGTTCAACATACCATATTTAATGGATCTCAGTTATCAGTTATCTCCTGTTAATTTCCCTCTGAAAGTTCTCCTCTGCCTTAACCGGGTATTGAACTCACACTCTTTGGGTCCTGTCATTGGATCTCACTGGCCTTTATCCACTGTGCCGTGTGTCCACCCCAGTGAGTGAAATAAAAGGTTCAGTTCAACATTCCAACTACCTGAAGAAGGCCAGAGCGTACAACGGCCGAAACGTTGTAATAAATATGACGCCAAAGATAAGAACAATTGTCCGAATAATGTAAATAATGTACATAATACCTCATCTCAGAAATATAGACAGATAAGTCTGATTTTAGTATTTTCTTGACATCTTCAAAATCATCTGACACTTATCAGTCCAATTCCTCTCTATGCCTTTTTTAAGAAAAATTGTTCTGTGGAGCTCCCAAATTCTGCATATTAGGTATATAGATTTGATAATAGTTTGCTAGTCCTAAAAATGCTTTTTAAACTCTTAGCTTGTCCACTTAAATTTTTACAATAAATATTCATAGATAAATACCACAACTCAAATAATTCTATCCAGTCAGTACCAAATAAGTTTGTATCATTTTTAACACACAAGCCTTAGATTTTACACACTTGTTACAAAATGAAACATTACAAATCATTTCACCAATAAGAAATAATTACTAACCTGACATGTCACATGCAGTTTTTTGAAATTCTTTTTAATGTAGGTTTACCAATTGCTTTCCATGTGGCTTCATTAATTATTGTGGTATCACTACCAATGTCTACTTGCATTTTTACATGCACATTATTAATTTTCTCATACAAAAATCTTCTTTGGTTCTCTGCAATTATTTTTCCCATTGTGATGATATGTATGAAATTTTTTTATGTGAGAACTTTTCTTTGATTTAATTTTACAGTGTGACTTTTTATGTCCTATTTTACCACACTTGTAGCACTTTGAATTGCTAAAGGGAAGGTCGTGTCCAATATGTACACTTCCACATCTGACACATGGATTATATTTTTCTTTTTCTACATTTTCTTTAGCTTGTATGTATGCACATTCTTTTTCTTCAGTTTCTTCCGTATTGTGTCTTAAATTTAGGATTCTCTGACATTTGTCCAATATTTCTTGTAGTATTAGTTTGTGCTTCTGTTCAAGTTTCATTAGAATTCTAGCATGTATGTCTGTGCATTTTTTCATCGTTAACCCTTAAATGAAAATTAAGTCTTTAAACATTCCAGAGTCAGTTTGTTTAATGTGAATTTTCACACTCCTTGTATATGATTCCAGCATATGTGACAAAATCTCCATCTTTATTTTTTCGGCAGATTCATGCACTTCCAACAAGTATTGAATAAAAAAGTTTTCTCACTAAAATTTTTAATCGGAATGTTTACTGTTTCTAAAAGCAAATTTCTCCTAATTTTTTTTGTTTGTTTTTTTCGGTAGTAGAAAATTAGTGCTTTTATGTTCTACCAGTGCTAACTTTCTCAACAAAAGCCTTGTTTATTTCTCGTCTTCCCAGTCGCTGCATTCTTCTCCAAAAATTTGCTTGTATCTTCTAAAATAAGCAGAAAAGGTAATTTCATCATCTGAATTGTATGTAAATTCAGCTGTGATATTTGGCACTGCTTTGGGAGTGAAAGAACTTGGGGAATTTTCCATTTATTTCCATATTACTTCAATTAAATTTTGTTGTTCTTTCTGGAATTCCAACAATTGCTGTTGTTGCTGTTGCATTTCTAACACTTGGGCTAATAATTCTTCCATATTTAAAGAATATCTGGGTTTTTTTCTTTCTTTCTCTTTTTACACACACCAAAAAAAATTAAACCAACATGGTTCTAATTTCTCATTGTCACTATTATCATGTGTGCTGAAGGAAAAAGTACTTTTTCCTACACTGTATGAGTTTTGATCCCTCATCACTACTATTATAACTCGCTCTTAGTGGTTATAATATTATGTCTTATTTAGGCTACTCACCATGATGTCATTAGAAATTCTCCTTGACTGACTCCAACATGTAGTATTGCATGTAAACGAGATACTGCTATAAAAGCAGCATACCACAGCAAATACCAGTCAAGTTACCATCTGTTGACCTGACAACATCTATTCCAAAGCTTACTCTACTTTATAACACAACAGACTTCCTCTCATTCTGAGTTCTTTATTTAAGGCATCATGCCTAGTTCATTTTGTGTTACCAAGACTATCTTATTTACTCCACAACATTGTCCAAAACTATGGTCATTTTAATATGCCCAGAAACAAAATACAACATTTACACAACTTGCTGGTGATCATAGATGGCTATACCATTCTGCTACATTTATAAACATATATTTTCCTTCACCACATGGTCAAGCAGTAGCTACTATATTGGAATACATATATACATATACATATATATATATATATATATATATATATATATATATATATATATATATATATATAATTACTTCTTCCCGGATTTTTTAACTTTATATCTCTTATACACCAGGACTTTTACACTAGAACTTCAACTGTCACCTTATCCTTCTGCATTATTATATTGTGTATATAATGTTTTATTTTGTATTTATCAACATTATGCATTTTTTTAAAAAATCATTTCAGAAAACCAATATACATCTAAACCAAATATACCAATATATGGTGGAACGGACATTGTCATAAGATAAACAACCTATCCATAACTGATAACCTCTTATCCCCCATAAAATAACTTAATTGTAATTAAAAAAACATGTGGGTCACAGATTTACTCACAGTAATTTGGGAATAAAAGAGTTTTGTTTGCCAGAACATTATTAAGTGAAATATATATCTTTGTTTGGAATGTTTGCATATGTTTTATGTTTAAGAAACAGTTAAAACAAAAAGTGTTGATTTGATGGTCACTAATTATTTTTTGGGATTGCAAAAGCTTGTCACCAGAAGTTGCATTATTAATTCTATATCATCAGTCACTATTTTATAGTTGACATATAGTTAGCCCTGTCCTTGTATGTTTTAATCTCTATGAAGGGTGTAAAGTAATTTTCTGACTCATAGGGTTGATGGAATTATCCATAGTTACTACTCACCCCTGAATTAAAATACACTCTCCTACCAAACCGGTTTTAGTCAATCAACACTTCACGTTTTAAATCTCGACTTTTCATTGGTTAAGACAACACAAAATGTGTAGCAATTGTCTAAAATCTACTTTCCCGCTCAACGCTCTGGAGCCGATTTTAGACTCAAGAAATAAATAAATAGGATCGTTCGATCCAGTTCAAGCAGTCAGCCACACAACCTCCGAGAGATGCTTAACGAATCCACACATGTCATTACATTGACCTAAAGAACATTTCGCGCGTCAACTTGCTGACTCAGTAATCATCATTTCTCTCTCAAACTCTATCTACAAATTTCTAAGAAAAGTGATAATATACACTACCAAAATAGAAATTGTAATCAGCAACCAGATAAATACAAACCAGTCAAAGGTGAACAACTCCTGAAGACTTAAGACATTTATTTCCTATTTTAATCACGCACACAAACTAACATTTATTTCTACATAATTGACATTTTTCATTCTACACAATTTAATCTGTTTGAATACATGAACAATGTTGAACTGTGAATCATTAAGACATCAAATCAATACATGGTCATACTTTGCATTATTCAATCACAAGTTCACTATATGTATATAAATTGTATACAAATGTCTATTATTATTATTGAAACCTAAAATACCGTTGTTTCTTATTGAATTACCTTGCAATTGATTCGTTTTGAATGCTCACCTTTCTTATATTTGTTGTGGATTAATATTGTTGAACACACCTATTATCTAGCCTTCTTACCATTTTAACCTTCTGATAAATCAAACTCATAACAATCCCCAACAGGATGTTAAGAGCCCGGAAAAAAAGAGAAACAATTGATTTTTTTTTATTACAAAGGCAAAGTCAGTTTTCCTCCTTTGACAACTAGGAAGTAGAGGAGATGGAGGCTGTGGTCTCTGAAGGTACAATATGAATCAGGGATTAATTTTTATCTTGTTTTCATATCTGGATTCAGGTTAATGGACTGATACTGTTATGTCCAATACCAGCAAAGGCACAGAGTGAAAAGAGAGAGAAAGAGACTTGTTTTGGAATTCTGAGATTGAAATAATCTGATTAAAGCATTTCTGTTCCCTGTACTTATTTATTTATTTATTTATTGCACAATGGGAAAAGAGTTTATTTTATTTATTTTTTTTTGTAATTGTCACAATACATCCCCACCCAGAAACTGAGCTTATAAGTGAAACAGTGGAACTCATTCTGTTTGGAAAAGACCATATGTCTTAGAGCATGTAGTTCCAGAAGAAGGTTGGGTCTGACGCAATTGAATCCTCAAAGAGCACTTGTCTGAAGTGTCATTCTCAACAAGTTAATTTTTCTTGGTATTGTCACTATCAGTTGGTGGTCTTCAGTTGGAGGTAGTGGTTGTTGAATTACAGGCATCAGCCTGTTCAAAGACACATTTGTCTGGTGGAGCTCAATAATAAATTACTTTTCAAAAAGTGCAGCAAACAATCCAATGGTCACCTCACTTTGACAAATCTTAATCAGACATTTATTTAGCTCTTGGGAAATTAAAGGTTTTGGAAGCTTGTGTAGGCAACCCTTTGAGAAAACACCTTCCAGTTTCCAATAACTGACCTTCACATTGGTAAAAGCCATTGATTCCTTAAGTTTTTAAAGTTTTTATGAACAGAAAGAATATTTCCCAAATATACATGGCCCAGTGGATAAAAGCATTAGTTGAAGTAATCCAAAAAGTGATTTGACCCAAAGAGTTGTGAGTTCAATACTTGGAGAGTTGACTTACTAAAGGGAATTAACTGAAACTGAGATATTCAAAACAAAGGCATGGCATGTGGAATTAGAACAATCTACTCCCATAGATTAAATAAAGTTTGAAATTCCAATGTATATCACACTGAAGAAGGTTTGAGTGCACAGTGGCTGAAACATTGTGAATATGGCAATAAATATGAGGACAATAGTCCAAACAATGTAAATAGTGTAAAAAGAAAGAATAATATTCATTTTTGCTAGACAGTGAAACATCCTTTAGATTTTAGTGTTGGACTATCCACTTGTAATATTTATAATTGTAAACTAAAATATAAGGCCAAAGAAATTCTGATGAAGGTACTGGTCTGACAAAAGAAGAGTGTTTTTGGCAAAATTTTAAGGACTATGTCTGCTGATAATTTGTGCATGACTGGTATCCTTTGTTGAACTGTTTCTTAAAGTATTATCTATCTGCCTTGAAAACCAGCATTTGGAATCATGGCTTTTTATCTTTGCTTTAAATGGCTTCTGGAGCCAGTGGGAAAAATTAGTTATAAGTCAGGAGTTTGTTTTTACTAAGCTTACTTTAACACAAAACCACAATAGAGTAGCACCGTGTGTAGTTCAAACTCACTATACAATTGAATTGGTTTGTAAAGCAAGCATGCTACCCATTATGCTACAGCAGACACTGAGTTGCTATAAAATTAAAAAGGGCACATATTAGCATCAGAAGGATATGTTTGAAATTTCTAGGGTACATAATGAGGAAAGAAGGCTTGGAAAATTTAACACTCACAGGATATATTGAAGTAAGAGGGACATAAGAAAACAGTGCAAAACCTACCTAATGAGCTTATGTAAATGGCTGGAAGAACAGAGTTTAGAGATAACAAGGGCAAAATTTATTATGAACTACAAACATTCAAGAAATTGTGGAGAACCATGATCCCAAATATCCTGATGTTTCACAGTACATATGTCATGCTATGGAGATGTACACATTAAATTTTGAAAATTATTTTGGAGATTATGCATCAGTGGTGCTTTACTGTTAGTAACAGTAGTCAAGTGAACATTCCTACAGAAATAGACCAGGTTCTAGATGGCCATGTAGCTCACTAAGATCAGTGTATTCTCTGGGTAACAGTGGCAGGCCACACAGCATCCATAGCACAGATTAGACTAGACCACAGCAGTGTCAAAATGGATCACTGAGAATGTTTTACATGCAACAGGACTGTGGGTGCATATACAGTGTGTAGTGGACCATGCGGTGTGTGAATGTGAGAAGAGAAGATGAGTTATCTCTAGGTTATGGCTTCCGCTGGCTGGTCCAGCTACATAAGAATGTTGGACTTTAATGGAGTCCAAAGAAACAAACAAGACCGATATATATGTACAAAACAAATATATATTAATACGTGAATTACAAATAGATTAAAACACAAGTTACAATACATTGAAGACATGAATAAAATGTTACAGTGTCTGTATGGAAAGTTGTGTGTCTGTTGTTTTTAGTTGAATGTCCGTACGGGTGAATTTTGTTTTAGCGTGTTCCCAGAATATGGGAAACGCGGGTTGTGTATGAGAGTTCACATATTGGAAATTTTTAGAGAAAGTTTTTTGTACCTCGCCCCACATGCGAGGTTGCCGGCCCCAGGAGAGGCAGTTTGGCCGCACATGTGCGAAGCCGTGGAAAGAGAAAGAGGCGAAAGGTCAGCCCGTATTTATACTCCCGGGAGAGAGAGAGACCCCTGGTGAAGGGTTAAGGAAATGAAGGGGAGCTAACTGCGACAAGTGTTTTAATAAGGGGCTGAGTACTTTTGATACACACTTTTTATTGATCTGTATATGTGATCATTTACTGTAATCCAGAACTGCTGTGTCATATCTATCCTCCTCTATGGCAACGAATGCTGGTCAATTTCCTTCCAGATGAAGATGCAACTTGAAGCAATAGAAATGTGCCTCAACAGACAGTATGAATACCAAGAGCAGAACATGTGAACAATATTCATATCATGGAAACTAGGAAGATACACATACTTAAAAGCAGAAAGAGACAATTGAAATTTCTGGACACGTTATGAGGAAAGACAGTTTGGAAAATTTAATACTCACAGGATGTATTAAGAGAATGAGGAAAAAAAGGAAACAGTGAACAACTTACTTAATTAGTTTCTGTGAATGGATGGCAAAGCAGGGACAATCGAAGATGATAGAAAGTTAAACTTTGCTTCAAGTCACAAAAGTAATGTGGTGTTGAGAGCCATAATTGAAGTCCTGAAGTGACTCAGCACATTAATGATGATAATCTGTCTATATTTCTGAGATGAGGTATTATGTACAGTATTTACATTAGTCGGACTATTGTCCTCATCTTTGTCGCCATACAATGGCCGAAACGTTGTGACAAATATGGCGACAAAGATGAGGACAATAGTCCGACTAATGTCCTCATCTTTGTCGCCATACAACGGCCGAAACATTGTGACAAATATGGCGACAAAGATGAGGACAATAGTCCGACTAATGTAAATAATGATGATAATGTCTGAAACTATTTTTAATTTTCTGAGTTCAAAAAATGCTGCTTCTATGATTTTCTTGTTAATGTTTGAATTTTTTCTTTCTTAAATTTTAAAATTATTCCCCTTTAAAAAGTAACATTTTACCGATAAGATTTTATTATTTCTACTAATCTGTTAGAAATGTTCATAGAATATATGTAATATTTTTATGAATACAGTTTGTGTCTGCTGTTCCTGCAGATTTCCCTTTTATCTCTGAAAATTTTATTCTCTTACAAAATGTTCTTTATTTCTTTCAAATATAATAAAATTGAAAATAATACAAAAGTTTTAAAGAACTTCTGATGTTAATAACAAGAAAAAGAATTTTCTCTCAATCTTCAGGCGATCCTTACAATGTCTAAATATAGCATGTTGCTAAACTATAATGATCTGAGTTCAACGAGAGATTTTTTAAACAAATTCAGCCATTTTTATGATGATTACAAATTCAATATTTTACTCAGTACTCCACAGTTGCACTCATATATAATATTGTTGAGAAATTTTATCTGAATTGGATGAGGAGTTATCATTATTTTCACTATTTACATTCAGACTATTGTTTTTTTTGTTGTTGTTATCCAAATGTTT
Organism: Acanthosepion esculentum; assembly: GCA_964036315.1. Classification (NCBI taxonomy): domain Eukaryota; kingdom Metazoa; phylum Mollusca; class Cephalopoda; order Sepiida; family Sepiidae; genus Acanthosepion; species Acanthosepion esculentum. The sequence goes on along the minus strand of OZ038484.1, from coordinate 25,117,230 downwards.
CAGCCATCGTCCTCTCCAGAGACTTTATCAGGTTTATATCAATCTGGGTAACATACAGGGAATTCTGAACTGAACCCTTTATTTAATCTACAGTGATAGACTGTTCTCATTCCACTGCTGATGTCTAGCGATATCTTGTCTAGTTTTTATTTTCGGTACTATTGTTCACCTATTTCCACTGAGTTTAAGTTCACACTGCCCAGGGATTGAACTTACAATTACTATGTTACCAAATTCAATGATTAAACCAATGCTTTAATCAATTAGGTTATTAAAGCATTGGTTCATGAATTTTGTAAATTGTGATAACAGCAAAGATGAGGACAACAGTCTGAATGTAAATCATGTTAATTATCATTGTCACATAATATTTGTAGTTACATATTCAATTCTCAGAATGAAGTTACGAAACTTAATTTTATATATATATATATATATATATATATGTGTGTGAAGAAATATAGTCTTAAAGTGTGCTATATTTATGGGATAAAGTGTTCAATATCAGAGATATAGCGTGTGTAAATATAAAAGTGAACATAGAAGTCAACACTTAGAGGCGACAGTCATGCTAGATGCAATTGTCAGGCCACGAGTGCTGTTATTTTTCTTGGCTATTTATATATACAGGTCAGTGGTGCATTGTGGGTAGTCTATTTTGGCGGTTATTTTACCGGAAGTCATTTATTTATTTATTTGGGTTAAATTATTTTGCTTGTTTATATATATATATATATATATATATATATATATATATATATATAATATATGTGTGTGTGTGTGTAAATATTCTCAGATAGAGTGTATCTGTAGAAGAAACAAAATGAATAAAGGGACTTTATCAAAGCAATGTAGGATTTATTATGCTGTAAATTGTTATAATTTAAAGTCTGGTAAAAAGTAAAATGAGTAATATTCAATATTTTTTTTTTTTAAATGAATATTGTTTGAATTGTGGTTAGTATTATGAGATGGACATTTGTGCTTATATTTTCAAGGCTGAAGTGATTGATTTAGCCATTTTCTTTTGATTTTTCAACATACTTATTGTTGCGTTGGTTGACTTGGGAAAGTAGTAATTCCTTTAGGAAAGGTGAAATTGGGAAAAATCCGAGGTGTAAATTGATATTTTGATAATATATATATAAATGATTTTCTTTATATATATATATATATATATATATATATATATATTCTTTATTGAAAAGAATTATCTAGATCTTTATGGTTCCATGTTGAAAAAACAAAAATCATTTAAAATCCTTTTTTCTTTTTCTTGCAGGTAAGTCAGTTAAAAGAGCCTGATGTTAAAGTTGATGAAATTAACCACAGGTATTTATCTGTATTTTATTTTGTAATGCTTGAGGATATATATTTTCTTTTTGCATTATGATAAAGAAAAATAAATCAATGTGACATTGAAATTCAGGAGACATATAAAAGATTGAACTTGAAAGTTTACACTGAAATGGGCTTAAAAAGTATTTAAATACTTTTTAAGACCATTTCAGTGTAAACTTTTTCTTGTCATGTTGCTAATTACAGATTTACTTTAACAATCTTTCTTGATTTTGTTTGAGACAAACTGATATAAATGAGTTTTTAGGGAATGTGATGAGCTTAGTTACTCTGTTATTGTATATTGATCTGTATTGTTTCCCTTGTTTCATCGGATATTTTGCATATCTGTTGAAATCATGCCATCAAGATATAAAGGACCCCATTTTTTATCATTTTTTTTCTTAAAACATTTAACCCCTTAAACTTCGAAACTTTTGGGCAGCACTTGTTCATTCTTGTGTGTGTGTTTGTGTGTTCAGAATATCATTAAGGGAAATAACTCTTTTGTCTATACCTTAACATCAGTAATGTCCCTTGTTAATTGATTATTTTTGTTAGTTGATTTTTTTTCTGATTTTTTTTTAATTTACAAAGTTAATTTCTTTCCTTTTGTATTATTCATAAAAATGCGTTTCCTTAATTGAAGTTCACTGATCATATTATCATTATCCATTTAAGAGTTTGAATTCATTACTTCGAGAAAGGGTAAAGTTTGTCTTTATTTCTGAGCTGAGTTATTGTAACTATTTTCACTATTTACATTGTTCGAACTGCTGTCCTCATCTTTATTGCCATATTCACAACGTTTCGGCCGTTGTATGCTCTAGCCTTCTTCAGGTGATATACATTGGAATTTCGAACAGAACCCTTTATTTAGTCCATGAATAAAAGCAGTGATTGAGTAATCCAAAAAGTGACTTAACCTAAAGAGTTGTCAGTTCAGTACCTGGCCACAGCGGAGAGAATAAAAACTTAGAGATTTGAGTTACTAAAGGGAATAAACTGATACTGAGATATCCAAAAAAGGCATGGCACATGGAATTAGAACGATCTACCCCCATAGACTAAATAAAGGGTTCAGTTCATAATTCAAAAGTATATCACCTGAAGAAGGCCAGAGTATAAAACTTATATTTCTTAGTATAGCAGGATAAATATTTGTTGATAGGCATTCAAATAGATACACAAGATTCCAGCAGAGTACACTGATTTAAGTCTGAGGACCTACCTGCATCAATATTTAAAATTTGATAATTAAAATAACATGTGAAGTTTTCAGAGGCAAGTCAAAAAGTCACATGAGATGTGGATTAACATAAACAACAGGCTCCAGAAAAAAAAATTACAAAAATAAAATCTAAACTCAGATTATAAAAAATTTATGGACATATTTGAAAACACATGAGGCATAAAAGAAGAGAAACTTTCAACTAATCTCTGTTGGCTTGAGTAAATTCAGAAACTTATCCACTTAAAAGATGATAAATATGAGACTTTGCAACAGGTTGTGGTCAGTCAACACAGAATGTTAGCCAATCTACACTAATTTATGCCAATCACTTCCTTTAAGCTAAAGAGATAAAAAGTAGCTAGAGCTGAAAAGACACCCTAACCACAAGTTATTATGCTTGTATTTCATTTTCCTGTTAACTACTAATAATGGCAATTACATAAGATGTGAAACTTTCTATCGGACACACGTCCATTTCTATGAGCATTTCAAATAATGTCTGTTTACTATGAAAAAATACATTCATAAAAATCAAACCAAAATGCACTATAATATGCCAAAAGTTTGTTGCAAATGTGTAAATAATTGCAATTTTAAATTAAACCACAATTATTGGAATATTATTTATATTAACTGAGACAAAGTATAATTACTCATGTCCCTGTCAACATCACAATCTGTTTTACACCCACACATGGAAAGTTTTACATAAACAAAAACATCTGGACATCTTCTTTATGTGCTGTGTCTCCTCAGGATATAGGTGATTATGGCTCTCCACAATTTCCTGTCCTTTGTAGCTCTTAATAAATTTTTTTTTTTATTATTATTTCTGCTAAACCCTGTTCCACAACCCATTTACTCAAGCTCATCAAGTATGTTATGGGCTGTTTTCCTCTGTCCCTCTGTCCCTCAATCTTGAATAGATCTAATATTTTATTTGCCTAAAACCTTTACTTTTATTTGATTTCTTTGACTACATTTTGAGATTAAGTGGGTCCTTTCCACTGGGTCCTTTGACAAATTTTTTCTGGTAGAATTTTTCAACACAGTCCACCACTGGTTATGTCTATAAGGCAATTAATTTTTTTTGTTGTACCCAAAATGCAAATAATACTTTCATTATATCTATAAGGCAATTAATACATCCATTATATCTATAATGCAAGTAATATTTCAATTATATCTATAAGGCAATTAATACTTTCATTATATCTATAAGGCAATTAATACTTTCATTATATCTATAAGGCAATTAATACTTTCATTATATCTATAAGGCAATTAATACTTTCATTATATCTATAAGGCAATTAATACTTCTGTGAAATACAGATTTCCTTTGTATCCTTCATGTATCAGTTTTGTTAACAACAAATAAAATACACTCCCTTAATGAAATATTAAATTTTGCATGGGTATGAGTAATTTCAGGCTTATATACACTGATATGCCAAAAGTCATAGGATTAGTGCCCCAAGGGGGCAATTGAATAGCAAAGGACACCTTCCAAAAGCTAAATAAAGTATATTGGGGGAAAAATTATTAAAGTAGATCCTGCAACAGAAAACTATGATGAAGAGTAATAACCAGAGTGGCACACACAACATAGGAGATTTGGGTCAAGAATCATAAACATTTTATTGCAAAATCATCTCATGGATTATCCTAGACCTACACAATGTCAGTGCATTGTGTGTTGAAAATATGAAAGTTTTGGCCAATAGCAAGATAAGAAACATGTAAAACAAATTATATTCATGCAAATTGTAAAAAATTACAAATTTTCCATTACAAACAACACAACATAAATTAACCTTGAAGTGAAGAAACACTCTTTCAAAGAAAAACAATATTACCAACGTGGAAACAAAGTTTATTACAAAAATGTCCAAATTCCTGAAAACAGGTAAACTAAAGCATTAATATTTGATAGTTATCATTTCCTTAAAAAGGGTAAATCCAAAGATAGAAACTGGAATAGTAAGTGAAACAATGCTTCACTTCAAAAGGAGTCTTCTTATATTGCTATTGTAGTTGGATGAAGGGCTTCTTTGGCCTTGATGCTTAGTTGCTGGATGCAGCTATCAATTTGCTGCCTCTGGAATGACTGGTAATAATTTAGGTTTGAATCTGGAGTGTTCACCTTTCCCACAGGGCAGCAATTTAGGCCAGAAGCAACAATGTGCCATGAAGGTGGAAATTTTCAATTCTATCTTAAGAAGACATTGCAAGGTCCTTATGATGACACCTTTTAAGAATGTGATTGGCTGTGGGGATTTCATATTTAACCAGCATATTCCTAGAAAGTCTGGGTGTTGATTGGCCAAGAGTGTTGTGATGTCATTAATTTTCAAGACACTAGGATGAGTTACATAAACATACTGCTGAAAACTTGGAAGACCAAGAAAATCATGATGTCAGCAAAATTTCTTCAATAGAAGCTATGAGTCACATTTTCAAAATCCTGAAGTTTCACCAATGTAATAAAATTTGAAATCAATAAAAAATAATTTTTATAAGTATTAAAAAACAGGAAAATTTCATTAAAACAAAGAATACTGACTATATTTCTGAGATGAGGTATTATGTACACTATTTACATTATTCGGACTATTGTCCTCATATTTGTTGCCATATTTATTACAACGTTTCAGCAGTTGTATGCTCCAGCCTTCTTCACATGGCACAGTGGATAAAGGCATTAGTTAGATCCAGTGACAGGACCCAAAGAGTGTGAGTTAAGGCAGTGGAGAACTTGGAGAGGAGAATTAACAGGAGATAACTGATAACTGACATCCATTAAACATGGCACTTGGAACTAGAATAGTCTACCTCAGTGAGTGAAATAAAGGGTTCAGTTCAACATTCCAACCACCTGAAGAAGGCCGGAGCATATAACGGCCAAAAGATTGTAATAAATATGTAGAAAATGATGAGAACAATAGTCCGAATAATGTAAATAGTGTACACAATACCTCATCTCAGAAATATAGACAGATACATTATTGCATTTGTTGCTTATGAAAATTCTTAATATCTCAGCATATAACAAATACTGCACAGTCTCATTATTGATGAAGAAAAAATTTGAGACAACAATATGGTTCTGCAGATGGATGCTGAGAATACCAAGGACTGAATATGTGACTAACAACACAGTTCTGGTGAAAATGGAAATAAAAAGTATACTTAGAATCAGAAAGAGACTAGAGTGCATAATGAAGAAAAAAGGCTTGGAGAATTTGACACTCACAGGACATACAGCAAGAGGGGCAGAAGAAAGCAGTGAATAACCTACCTAGCAAACTTGTATAAATGGTTGGTAAAACAGTAATTAGAACTGATAGCAAAAAACAAAACTTACTAAGGGCTACAAATTAAGTTGGGGAGAGCTATAATCGCTCATGTCCTGAAGGGAAATGTCACACAAAAGATGATGATGGTTGTGTTGGGAATCATCTAACCCAGAAAAGCATGGTAATTTGATGCAGCATCAATTCTACAAGTGATTGGAAGACCTCTGGAGAGATGTTAGACTGTGCTATTTGATAGCTGTTCACAACTCTGTGATATTTGTTAGTAAAGAAAATTCCTTACAAATATACCTCTTCACCACATTTCATAAATGCTTGGTCTCAGGTTTGGTGAATATGTGGTTATGCTATTCATTAAAATTGTCCAGAATACTCCACAACTTGAACTTGATAATTCTGTTGCAACATTTCATCATTGTTTTGATATGTGGAGTGCATAAATGGTTGCAAATAGTTATTGAACATTGCAATGTAGTAGTCAATGGTTGATAACATTTTTAGGCAGACCAGTGAACCCAATCTATCTGCATGAGCAGCACTCCACACTGTTATGAAGCCATGAGCAGCCTGAACACTTCCTTGTTGACAAATGGGATCCATGGTTTTAATGTTATCACTACACCTGAATCCTGACATTAGCACAAAACAACAACAACTGTGACTCATTGAACATGCCAGAAATTGCCAGTCCTTCAGGGTCAATTAACAACATCACAAGCCCTGGTTTCTGGTGTTAACAAGGACACTCTGGTCAGTTTTTATTTCCTTTTTTCAATGGAGGCTGAATTTCTGGATATGCCTTTAGTACATCTGGCATTGAATCTGGATTTGATCTAAGCCAATTTTGCTTGTCTCTTAGTGCAGAAAATACCTCGGGTCTCTATCATTTGATCTGAACCAGTGTTTCCAGCTAATACACTGCTAATGATGGACAGTAATACTTTCCATCAATAGTTATGTAACACCATAGATTGAGGGATATCAAATGTCCCCACCATTTCAGAAATGGAGTGTCCCATCCATTTGGTAATTATCATTCCTAATTTGAGCTCAAGTAATTTATGACACCTAACTTGTGTCCAAACTGACTCACCAGATGGCAGAGCACAAATGATATATGTCTGGGCATTTGTATATCATGCTAGGGTGGGACCACCTGACATTACTGTTATCCCATGACTTTTGGCATGTCAGTGTACATATGTACACACACACACACTATATATATATATATATATATATTGTGTGTGTGTGTGTCTATATATATATATATATGTGTGTGTGTGTGTCTGTATCTATGTGTGTATCTTTATATATGTGTGTGTTTGTGTCTCATATATATGTGTGTGTGTGTGTCTGTATCTATGTGTGTATCTTTATATATGTGTGTGTTTGTGTCTCATATATATATATGTGTGTGTGTGTGTGTATGTCTATGTATATATATATATATGTATGTATGTATGTATGTGTGTGTCCATATATATATATATATATATATATATGTATGTATGTATGTGTGTCCATATATATATATATATATATATATATGTATGTATGTATGTGTGTCCATATATATATATATATATATATGTATGTATGTGTGTGTCCATATATATGTGTGTGTGTGTCTAAAAATTTAGGTATAAATGAAAATATATTTGTAAAAAGACAATATGAATTAAAACAAAAGGAAAAACTGTAATTTACCTGATAAAGTCCATCAGTCAATGGAACACGTCAGTAAAGAAAAGCTTTTCATTTTGTCTTTAATCATATATATATAAATATATACACACACACAAACACACATAAAATATAACATTAAATTGTATTGTTGATCCTTACCTAAAAATATTTGTAAAATTATATTGTTGATCCTTATCACATGACAAACTGCCCCACACTTGAAACTTTGAGTTGCCTCGTGTAAGAACAATCAACAACATAATTCTGTCTAATCTTTATTGAAACACTGTCATTTTGCATTGAGCACTGTGCTTTCACTTTCAACACTCACTGAGCACTATATATATATATATATATATATATATAATTTACCGGCCTGAATGTTTGCAAAGACCCTCTCGCACATTCACATTTAATAAGACAGTATAATGGAGTTAGGCAAGGTAAAATTACTGGTAGTCTATGCCATGTGCATAAATCTGCCTACAAGATGCTTCAAATTTGCATATAAGACCCAGGGGATATTTTTTATATCTTATTTTTGGATGGGCAAAGGATGGTCATATAAGCCATCAAATTGGTAATTATCTGCAACTAGGTGACGTGTTGTTTGAATAAGAACCAAAATTGTTTACTATCATGAATGCTGCAACTGAATTGCAACTCTTGGGAAGCCATCCAAATGTTATCAGATTTCCATTGTTATTAGAATGTCTTTGTCTGTCACATTCAATCAAGCATTATGAACATATATAAATGTATATGTAAAATCCATATTTTTAAATAGAAAAAATAACTTGCTTAAACCAAAAAGACTAAACCAACAACAGGGCCAGTATTTTGAGCAGAATTATCCAATTTAAGGACAAGTCATATTCAGTTGAAGACAGATTTGGGCTTTTATCCAGGTCTTCCACTGTGCATCTTCATATATTTGCTTTTTACTTTTTCTTTCTGTTTTTAATCTTCTGCATAACATAAGGAGACATGAATTACTGATTTACTTTTTTTTTTTTATTACTTGGAGCCATGAGCAGTTAATCTTAATAAAAGATGCTGAAAATGGATGTCAAACGGTGATAGTATAACGAAAGAAGAAAATAGACATGTGGGAATAGCCTGAGTGTTTATGTTAACAGCTGTATAATATGCAGATAAGTTTTTGAACAAGTTTAGAAAAAGATAAAATCAAATATTATAGTTATTTATTCTGTAGATGGTGTTTTTTTTTCTATCCACGTTAATACTTTAAGAGTAAAACAGATTGCACTACATTACTATAGCTTTAGTATCCTTTATCCGAAATTCTAAAATCCCAAAACCTTCTGTTGGAGATTCATTGTGAAATTCACTTGACTCACTTCTAGCAGTTGACTACTTCTTTAATGCACTGCTGACAAATCTTATGTGTTGTTCATGTCCTAAGTATTATCATTCATTACCAACCATCGTGTGATTATTCTATTCAATAACATTCCCTAGGTTACAACACCTTCAAAATTCAAAAGCTTTTCAGGTGCTGATATGACGTAACACAAAAGGAAAATTTCAGAAAGCAACATGGCTACCTGTAGCATGATTATTGCATTGCTGCATTACAGATAAAATGCTGACTTTTTTCAGTTTTGATTACATTTAACATTGAGCAGAATCCATGTTTTGTTTGTATACAAATATCATACCTGTATGTATTGTAACATTTCAATCAAAATACAACATTGTTGGTAGAGACTGATAGCTTACCAAATTTTCCTTCTCACACTCACAGTGATATCATCGATGATATACCCTCTCCCTCCAGTTTTTCATACCTGATGTAGAAGTAGTGTTTGGTGTTGCATTTATATATTTTTTGTAAGTCGTGATCCTTTTTTTTTGTACAAATACAGAAAATACAAAACATTATTTATACATGAAATCTTAATTTCACCACTTAAAAATCTAGTACACGAGTACTATAATTATTTGGGAAGTGTTTTAACAAATGGACAGAAAGTGTAACACTGAAATCCAAAGGTGCATTGGGATAGCAAAAGATGCCTTCCAAAAGATAAGCAAAGTATTAAGAAACAGAAACATTTTCTTAGAAACAAAGAAAATAGGGCTGAAATGTAATATCAGTCCTCCTATATGGTAACAAAGAGATTTTGAAATAAGAGAAATGTTGTTCTACAGAAGGATGCTGAGAATACCATAGGCCAAATATGTGGGCAGCAATGAAGTTTTAGAAAAAATGAAAACAGAAAAATGACACTTATAGTTAACATCCAACTATTTAAGTGTAATGTCAATTGACATCTCCAGTTGCCTTGATCTATCCACTTCCCTTCTCCACATCCTTTCACCTTTCATTCCTATCTGCTCTCGCTCCAACTCTTCTGTAACCCCCTTGCCTTGATCGATCCACTATCTTTCTCCACATCCTCTCCTTTACCACTCCTGTCTGCTCTTCCTCCAAACCTTCTGTAACCCCTTGCATGCTAGTGGCTTCCAGCCTTGCTTGGGGTGATAAGCTTAAAAAAAAAAAAAACATCAAGAAGAGAGTTGAAATTTCTAAGGCACATAATGAAGAAAGAGGGCTTGGAAAATTTGATACTCACAGGACTGATTGAAAGCAAAAGAGACAGAAGGAAACAATGCATAATCTACCTGGCAAGCTTGAATGGATGGCAAAACAGTGTTGGGAGAGATAGCCAAAAGCCAAACTAAGAGTTACGAAGGACAGGAAGTCCTGGAGAGCCACGATTGTCAACATCCTGAAGGCACACAGCACCAGATTCATGTTGAACAACTCATTTTCATAACTTGATAATTTTGCCTAAGACTTGTAATGGCTTACAATATTTGACTGATTACAAAAAAAATAAAATAGAGTAAATTTAAACAGCACTTCTAGGATTTCCCTAACAATGTACAAAAGGGCACACTGGGAACATTTATATTAACTTTATATTATTCACCGATATGCATACTCATGCATCATTATCTCCATCAGTATTTGCATATGTATATATGATTTGTATGTAATGTGCGTGTGTGTATGCTAACCTTGAATGCCTGCTGGTAAACATTTTTTTATCAACAATGATAAGTATCTGACCTCATAACACTGTTGCTTGTTTTATAGTGCTTAACTAAGGGCTCACAATGCAAGGTTGAATGACAAATATTGTCTGCAATTGATTATCATCATCTGTTTCATATCCTAACAAGCTGTTACCTCAACTATTGCAGGCAAAATTCCAATTATGTGAATATTAAATTTAAAGGATGAGTGTAACAGTCTGGAAGAATAGAATTCCAGTTTCAATGATCATTAATCGAAACTTTTGTCCTCAACTTAACATGGAATAATTCTGTTCCTCTCTCAGAAAAGTCAGCTTCCCAGAAGTCTTTAAGGACATTTGATATCACCAGCATGTTCACCAGGTAAAAAGTAATGATATCAAAATATTTCATAACTGCTTTATCTTTATTTTAAATACAGATTTCATTGAAAACTTAATTTTAGGGAAAGAAACTGTTTATATCAGAGAAATTTGTAGAGTGCAGACATTATTTGATAATATAGAGATTTCACTTTTTTCTTTCTCAAAATGTACTAAAAATTTGTCTTTCATTTTTTTATACACAGGTAAAGTCCTGTCCTTCATTTATTATTTAGCTCAGACCTTCCAATACAAGGCTCAAGTTTGATCCTTGCTGAGTGTCCAGCTGCTGTGATAGATGAAGTTGAACCTAGTAAATAAACATAAAATTGCTTTCATTTTTTACTTAATAAATTTGTCAGTCAATGTGGGTGGCCATATGATTAATTGTATAAAAAATGGAGTCAGCAAATAGAGTTCAAATTCATATTCACTGTACCTAATGCCCAACAAAGGTATTCAACTGTCCCTCTTCACTACCTCTAGTTATGAATAAAATATCAGAGCAGACTGAGCTCTCCAGCCTTGATTGGTAACTGTTCTAGGTGAAAAATAAAGACAACTGTTGAATATGAGGTTAGTGACCCCAACCTATTAAAACATTGTTTCTACCTAAACCACAACAACAGCCATGCTGTTGTAGCCTGATACTGCACAAAGAACTTGCAAGAATAAACAAATAAACAAATTTAGGAATGTCTCAGACATTTTTGTCTGAATTTTTGAGACAAGGAATTATTATTATTGTCATTATTACTATTATTCACTGATTTGCTTGAAGTAGTATTCTCATCTTGGCTGTTATTGTCACACTACTGCAATCATTACACCCAACATTCTTTACATATAGTAACCTTCTGAATTAAGAAAACAAAGAAAGCTAGAATAATTAACTAGGATGAGATATCCACTAGCATAGTATGAGAACAATCTACTTGTGTTGATTGAATAAAGGGTTTGGTCAGAAATTCCTGAAATGTTACCAACTATGACAGATACCTGAAGAAGACTTAAGATTACAACAACCAAAACATTGTGACAATAACAACCAATATGAGAACATTAGTCTAAGTAAACCTCAGGTGTTATTAGCATATAATTTATAGTGTCTATAATTAAAAAATTATACACATCAACACTTAAAAGCTTAGAGAAAAGATGAGAGTTTAAATTCAGTGAATATTCAGATAAAAATGAGAATGATTTAAACAAGTCGTCCTTGTGTTATGATATTTATTATGCTAACCCACATTTATGGCCATTGTGAAATGACCAAATCTATACTTACAAAAGAGTTTATATTCATTGTGAGACACCATGGTGATAGATGCTCATTCACTTTGCATGTATTTCCAACCTTATCTCAACTTATTGCACATAACAACCACTTAATAGTAATATCCTGTGAACAAGCCAGTTGTTAGAATTTGATATCTGGCAGCTATTAAAGTAGAAAGAACATTGGTAGACACCTATATGCACCTTTTGACAACAAGATGACGTGTCAGTTAAAAACCTTTTTTATTGCTGATTCTCGTGTTAAATGACTCCACTATTAAAACTCATTACAGTAGGGATTTTACTTACATCAGAACCAACTTACACAGAGGGGATCAAAATAACACCCCATCATAACTTGGGGACTATCTGTACATTCTTAGAGATTTATGTCTTTTTAACAAATTTTAATATTCCTTTAATTTTTATATAAATTCCAATTTTCTGAATGTTAAAATGTTACATTGAATTTTTTTTTTCACTTTTTTCAGTAAATCATTTTTTTCTTTTTCTTTTGGTAATTTTTTCCCCTTTATTTGGTAAAAATCTTTCTCCTTTTTTTTTGTGAAATTTTCTCCCTAATAAAATCCTTCTTTTTTTTTTCTTTGATAAAATAATTTGCTTCATAAAATATTTTTTTCATAAATTCATTTTTTTTTTAAAATAAAATCATTTCAATACATCAATAACTGTGCTGTACATCTGCAAATTAATAACTTCTGTATATATTAAGCTTCATTTAGTCTGGTCCAAGGTCATAAAAATGAAGCACCCTGTGAAGATGATATTCACTACACTATCAAGTAACCTACTGAGACTAACTTGTAAATTAAGGACACAATACGAAGTACGTCACAAAAGTTCCAAAGTTAAACTTAGTCCGGTACAGGGCCATAATAATAGTGCAATCTGCAGGATGAACCTTGTTGTTCATCATGCTAAAGCTAGAAGTTAAATGCCAACCATCACATTGGTAGACACCAAACTGATGTATTTATAGTGATTTTCCGAGTCTAGCTTAGATGTGGCACAAGGCCTAAAGTAGGGAGCACCCAGTGAAGATTGAACTCACTACTCAGTCACAATTGTTCTCGTGGGACAAGTTTTCTAACCATTGCACCACTTCAAGGTGCCCAACTGATGTATTTATAATATGCCAAATTTCTCCTGTTGTAGATTGTGTATATCACCCTACCATTCACAATATTTCTAATGAGCAATGTTTATTATATACAGCACACATGAGAGAGAAACTTGTTTACCATTATACTGTAGTGGATACCCAGCTTCTCTATTTGTAAGTAACATGGCAAGTGAATCTTAGTTTTAAGAAATCATAAAAAACACATGGTCATAAGTATTGTGTTTAGTGCTTTCAGGCTTGATGTTTCTAAATGGGGATTGTCTTGGATTTACAGGGAAATCATATTCATAATATGTATATAGATTAAAAATTTTATAATAATAATTTTTTTTATATATTTTATTTATTATATTTTATATTTATTTTATTTTTATTTTTTATTTTATTTTTATTAATATCGAATTTTACAATAATAATACTTTTTATTTTATATTTTATTTATTATATTTTATATTTATTTATATTTATTTATTTTTATTTTATTTTTATTTTCATTTTTATCAATATCTAATATATAATAATTTTAAATTTTTATTTTATATTTTGTTTATTAAATTTTATATTTATTTATATTTTATTTTAATTTATTTATTTTTTCACTTAACTTTTTTGTTAATAATAATTTTTTAATTTATAAGCTATGTATATAAATTAAAAATCATAAAAACCACATGGTCATAAGTATTGTGTTTACTGCTTTCAGGCTTGATGTTTCTAAATGGGGATTGTCTTGTATTTGCAGGGAAGTCATATTCATAATATGTATATAGATTAAAAATTTTATAATAGTAATCATTTTTTTATTTTTTATTTTATTATATTTTATATTTATTTATATTTTATTTTAATTATTATTTTTTTTATTTTTTTTATTAATATCTCATTTTATAATAATAATAATTTTTTGTTTTATATTTTATTTATAAAATTTACTATTCTGATAGGGAACAGTAGTCAGTCAAAGGAAGTAATTTCAAATTAGCTTTTTGAACCTCTGTTCTAAAAATATTTTTTCTCGAAATATATATTAAGATATGTATTGCCATTTTATGCAGATGCTTGTTGATTCCATTTTCTTGAACAAAGTAACTAATAATAACAAAACAAAAGTCATTGAAACAAAGCAAGTTCAGTCGACCATTGATGACAATTCCAGAACAACGTAACTAAAGAATTTTTTCTATCCTCTGCCAGCCGCAATGATGTAGAAAGCATTACCTCAAACCATCACCATTATATTTTATATTGATTCTTATTTTTTTAATTAACTTTTTTTTGCTAATAATTTTGTTTAATAATATTTTTTTAATTTATAAAGATATGCATATAGATTAAAAATCATAAAAAACACATGGCCATAAGTATTGTATTTACTGCTTTCAGGTTTAATGTTTCTAAATGGGGATTGTCTTGTATTTGCAGGGAAGTCATATTCATATTATGTATATAGATTAAAAATTTTATAATAGCAATCATTTTTTTATTTTGTCTTGAGAAGGGAAATCATATTCATTTCATATGAGAGAAACTAGAGAAGATTACATAGTATATATTTCATGGTATATAAAATCCACTTTTTTTTCTTTAAGTATTCGAATTTCTTAAGACTGTAATAAAGTACTGAAAAGAAAGTTGTTTTGAACTGATCCAAGTAGAAGACATGGATGAAGGTCCATTAACATTCGATGAAACATCCAAATTTTATTCTTAACATCCCTTGCCGAAATAGGGTTTCTATGAGACTTATATAATAAGATAAATTTATAAGAATTCTTTTGGGTAAAAATATATCTAAATTTTGTGATGACTCACTGTCAGTATTCCAGGAATTATTCAAACTCTTTATCTTTGTTGTTTTGGCCTCAATTTTTCAATCACTGTGTTCTATAGACTGAACATGTGAGCAATGATGATTTTTTAGAGAAAAAGGGAAACAATTATACATAACATCAAAAAGAAACTGTTAAAGTTTCTAGGACACATAATAACGAAAGAGGGCTTAGAAAATTTGACACTCACAGGACATATGTCAATATGTCCTGCAAGTGTCAAATTTTCGAGCAAGAAGGACAGAAAAAAAAGTGAACCGGGTTTAGGAGTGACAGCAAAAAGACAAAATTTACTAAGAGCTACAAAAGACAGGAGATTGTGGAGAGCCATGATTGCCAAAGTTCTGAAGTGACATGTCACATAGAAGAAATGGAGATCCTGGTTTATAGACTTAAGATGGTTTTATAAATAGGTAAATGATGCTTAAATATAACAAAACATATTTGATGGTATGTAAGTCCCACTTTTTTATCTAATTGTTAGAAATTTATTAATTTGTAATCAATGCATGAAAAGAAATTCATTTTGAATGGCCCAAATAGGGATGAAGATTCCAACAATATTCTATATACTCTTTTCAATAATCTTTTTTTAATATTACCTTTTGCAAAAATGAGTGATCTTATATGTCATCATTTATCTTAATATTTTGAAAAATCAACACATGCTGTAGTAATTACAGGAAACTTTAGCTATGATTTCCATCAAGTTCTTCTGAATACTTTTTTTTACAATGATATTTACCCTGTACAAGGCCTGAGAGCCACTTGAGATAGAAGGTTACAGAGTAAGAGACACAGTTTATGTGGATATGTGTGGTAGATAGTGGTTAACCCTAGACTTAAACAGGTTAAAATTGTAGTGATTGAAGAATCATCCTCTTGGGAGTTGGTTCCACAAAGCAGCAGTCTCTGTGAAGCAGCTGGTTGAGTGGAATTTACATCTCACCAATGGAATTCAAAGCAAATGAGGACGGTTTGCTACAACATGCATAGCCATGAAAACTAGAACTGGTGGAATTAAGGAATAAGCACTTTCCTTGGAAATAGTGCTGATTCCAATAAAAAAAAAAGATAAACATTAAAAGTCATTTGATATAGTATATTCCTGGAGGACAGATAAGCCAAAATATTTTTGTAAAAATTACAGAGATGGAGATTATAATCTGATTAATTCATTGAATAATTTTGGAGATTATTATATTAGTTAATAGCAGACTGTTATCCTTGTCTTTGTTGTTGTTAGCACCACATTCCATCTATTGTGTCCTCCAGCTTTCATTAGATGAAGGCCAGAGAGCGCAACAGCCAAAATGTTGTGATAACAGCAACAAAAATGAGAATGATATTCCACATGTAAATAATGATAATGCCTCATCCAAGAAATCCAGACTGAAATTTTGGAAGTGTTGTATTTTTCCTTCAAAACCTGTCCAGACCATCTTGGCCAACATTTTGAATGTACTAACTACATTCAGTTATAGTATTTGTTAGCATATAAAATACTTTTTGCAAAAATAATTGGTTCAAAAAATATCTTCTGGATCTTATATACAAAGTTGGGATATGTTGTAGCCTAATATTTACCCAACTACTGTAGACTCATAGCACTTGTATCAAATATAACTCCATCTCCTCTTTAGTTCCATTATACTACTCTGTGGAGTATAGAGCCACAGCCTCATCACCCTAGGTGTTGCTGTTAAGGTTTCTGTAGCAAGTAGGTTTTATTTTATGGAGTGAAGAGTTCAAGCTCATACCCAACCAGTTTTGAATTCAGAGTTGTCAACCAGCCTGCTCTCCTGTTTAACCCATATCTGAGGGTAAAGAAATTGATTGATACCTTTCCTACAGGTATTTGTACAAAAGTGAACGCAACAAACTTGGCTAGAATTTGAACTCAGTACACTGATTCCACTTTCCGTGCCAATAACCATTATGCTATGCACACACCCATAACTAGCATAGACTGACTCCATAATTTTGTCATATTAAATGTAACTAGCAACATAACCCATCTTTGCCCGGGTCTTTCATGACTTGGAATTTTTGCCGTTCAGTTCAAGCAGTTTAAGTTTAAAGTCAGCCCACTCGAAAATCAATATTAGTAACAATAATTGGGTGCAACTGAGGCACATCCCTAAATGTGGGGTTAAAAATTTAAAGTAGGGGGGGCTGAAAAGGTCTGTTTTTGCATTCTCAATCTTGCAAGGAACAAACCTCTTCCATGGACCATCATAATAATAATATACAATAATTTTTATTTATAATATAATTTTTTTTATAATTCTCATAATCTTTTGCGTTATATTTCAACTCTCTAAATTGTTTGTACACTGTTTTTTTTACAGACCTTAAATTTTGCCTTTGATTTTTGCACAAAGTGTAAAAAATCAGTTTTCATCTTCAAGGTTGTAATTTTTTCCAGCCAATTCGGACTCAAAACTGGCACTGAAGGATTTTTTATCAAACAAAAAAATTTCATCAAAATCAGATGAAAACTGTGAAAACACATAAACAACATCTGATCATACATACACACACACATTTTGAGAATTATAGATATAGATTGAGAAGGGTCTTATATGTTATCAAATATGATATTTATCAAATGATCCAAAAGGTAGAGTCAAGCAAATGTTTATTCTTTTTAATTGTTATCCCAAAGAACAAACCAGGCCATTCATGTCTCTGTTTATAACTATATACAGGGTGCTATGGGTAAATTGTCGCTATTTTATATTTTTTATTTCACATATGTGCATTGTTTTTGATTTTTTTCAACTGCACAGTATAGTAGGCTCATTTGGGCATGGTCTGTGAGAAAAAGAGCACCATGGCACAATTCACTCCACCAGTAATTCGGAAACAGTATGCTGTACTGCTTGGCATTTGCACTGGAATACAAACATTTCAAAGTGTTCAGTTCATTTTGAAAAGGATTGGATGATTGGTGATTACGATGATGTTTGGAGTGATCATGAGTGATAGTTATGTTATGCCTCCATTCATCTTCCCACAGGGCTTCAGACTGAACATGGAGGCCTACATCAAATGCATTAAAGAGGTAGTGCTGCACTGGGTCAAGAGGGTGGCTCCTGGAAGATCATATATCTGGCAACGGGATTCTGCACCATGTCACACAAGCAAGAGAACCCAGTCATGTCTGTCAGACAATTTCTGCAACCACAACACCCTCTTAAATCTGACTACCTAACTCCCCAGACTGCAACCTCCTTGATCATTATGTGTGGAGTGCAGTTGAACAGAGACCAAAAAAACTCCTTGTAACACTAAAGATGAACTGAAGACAAGGATTATGGCAGCATTCACCAAATTAAACAAGGAGACCCTCCAGAAGAGATGCAGGAGATTCTGAACTCATCTGGAGGCCATGGTTGAAGCCAACTGCAATTTTATTGAATAAATTTATTTTCATATTTCAATATATTTTTGTCTAATTTTGGTAAATATACTCATTAAAGTGAGATGTCAGCGTTATTTTCATTTTTGCATAATTTAGACGACAATTTATCCATCTCACCCTGTACATATATTTGTGTGTGCCTGTACACACACACACACTCTCATTTTTGTTCATTTACTGATTCTTTTTATCTCAACCAATCAATGTGCTGCAATATTGCATGTTGCATTTTAAATAATTTACATGTCTCTTGGATTTAAGCTTATTCATTTTCCCCCAAGTATAACAGAAATACTCATCTTTTATTCCCAGCATTCTTGTAATCTGCACCACATCACAGTAAAATATTCTAAACTTTATATCCACATCTTTGTCACTTCTTTCAACTGCTGGCATCTTCATCAGAATATTTGGCATTCCAAGCCTCCACACCTCCTACTTTGGTGACACAGCTGTACCTGTCATCACTAGCATCATTCTTGTGTAATCCTGTAAATTTAGACAGACATTTTTTTTTCTTTATCTCATATATCATTCCACCATTGTAAAGTTAAAAAAAATGTTTTCTTTCACTTCTCAAAAAACTGGCAGAAATTTCTATAAATGTTGTTTGGTATTTTTATTTTATTTTGTCTTGTCAGACTGACTAGGTGCTTTTCATTTGTATTTGTCTAATTCCACCAGACAAGAAATATTCCTTTTCATTATTTCTCTTGTATCTGGTAAGTTTTGTTTGTTAACTGAATCTTTTATGTGCCATGTCCCTTCAGAACATGGACAATCATGGTGCTCCACAACTTCCTATTCTTTGTAACCATTGTAACCATATAATTGTGTTTCTCCCTTTGCCAAGCCTTCCCCCCCCCCACTGTTTCACCATCCATTCATACAATCTTGTCAGGTAGGTGTCTCTGTGCCTTCCTCTATCTCTTTTGCCTTCAATATGCTCTGTAAATGTTAAGCTTTTTATGCCCTCTTTCCTCATTATGCATCCAAGAAATTTGGGCTGTCTTTTTGATTCTGAATATAAATGTTCTTTTTGTTGTCATTTTCTTTAAAACTTTCTCACTGAATATTTGCTGCAACCAAAGAATTCTCAGTATCCTTCTGTAAAACCACATTTCAATTGCCTACAATTTTCTCTTCATCTACAGTGAAATTATGCAGCATTCACTAGCATACAAGAGAATTCATATCACACAGCAATTCAGCACTCTTTTCTTTGTTCCTAACAAATTTTTCCTCTTTCTTAGTACTTTGTACAAATTTAGGCGTTTCTAAAGTAGTGAAAAATACCCTATTTTAGAACCAGATTTCTTGGGTTGAAGTCCTATAATAAGCATCTTGTTTTTCATTCTGCACTATATATGATGATTGAATTAATCAGAGTCATTGTTTTCTCTAGAAAAATAAATGATAGGTTGTATTCTCAATCTCATTAAGAAATGAATCTATTGGATTGACAAAAGGTTTCAAAACATTTTGTGCTTTCAGTATTATCAGTTTTATCATTCCCTTCCCAAAGGAATAAAGAACAATTAAAATAATCACCACATTCATTAGGTTTGTGCAAAAGTTTCCACTGTAAAAAAAAAAAAAAAAAATTTCAACTGTGTGTTCAGTCTTTTAGTTTTCCAAAAACTTTTGCGCTTATCTAAACTTGATCTCTTTCTGCTCTTGTAATATTTTTACAATGGCATTTTGAAGACCTTAACATTCAGGAAATTCCACCCTGCGTGGAAAAAATATTAATTATAGGGTGCTAAGTATAGTCAATAAAGAATCATAATTAGAAGTTTTTTTCCAAGTTTTTTAAACATCATCCATGCAACATGTTATTTGCCATTGTCATCCAACAAATGGATTTTGTACAATTATGACTTTTTTTTCAACATCTGCATTGACCCCATTTTGGCATTCAATAAGCAGTTCCCAGTGAAAAAAATTTTAAAAAAATGAGCAATATTTAGCTTTCAGAAAGTACAATATTCCTTAATCTTGGGATGGGATAAGATATATACAGTTTCTTGGTAAGTATGTTGTATATATATTATTTTTATACAGCAGCCCAGTTCTAGGGTAGGCAGATCTGTTGTCCAAAATTGGAAGGATTTTGTCATCTTCCAGCAGGTAAGCCTATCTATATGCTTTTAATTTTTTCTTAATTAAAAGAGTTGGTGGTGCATCTAGACTCAACTTTGAAGCTTAAACTCTTAGCCAATTGCAGCCAAATAACTTAAGAACTGGGTTAGGGACAAATTGTTGCAATATTATTGTTGTAGCATACCCATAGATGATAATGGGTACATCCCCATTCACATAAATACAGTAGTAAATACTGTATGTTGGTCTGCAGTTGGAGATCCATTGTGGAATTCACTTGACTCACTTCTAGCAGTTGACTACTTCTTCTATGCACTGCTGGCAAATCTTATATGTGTTGTTCTTGTCCTAAGTATTATCGTTCATTACCAACCTTTGTGTGATTATTCTATTCAGTAAACTTTACTAGGTTACAACAATTATTTAGTTGGCCAATTATGGATTGAACCGCTGAGCACAATTTATTCTGATCCAGCTCCACTGGTCATCCTTTTGCTTGTCCAAATTGTTCTGATCAGTTCTTCTCTTTGGTAACTCAACTTAATGAATTTAGGCATAGTACTAGATTGGCAGCTAGGTCTCATCATTTTACTGTTGAAATTGCTAGATTTAACTGTAAGTTCTATTCTAATAGTTTCTTCTCTTGTACTTTTCATGTGTGGAAATCTCTTCCAGCTATTTGCTTTCCTATCAACTACAATCTTCAAAAATTTAAATACAGCATCAGTTCTCATATTCTGTCTTTTTGAATCCTGTTCTTTTTATTGTCCTTTCTTCTCAACAATTTTTTCTCAGTTTCCTTCACACTCAACAATCCTTTGCATCTTAATGGCTTTATCACCTTGCTTGGGGTGAAGTGATAAGAAAAAGTTAATGAAAAGAAATTCCTAGATCTTAATGTTTGGGGAACATTCTCATTTATTATATTTGAAAGTAAATAAAACAGGCTTTTTCTTTCAAATTTTCCTCTCAATCTGTAATAAATAGACTAAAAGAAACTCATTTTGAACAGAGTCAAATGAGGAATATGAATGAAGTGTTCCATATTTCATCCAAAACCTTTTTCTTAATATTTCCTACTGACATAGAAAAGAAGACTTTACATGGTGCCTACTAATTGGAATGTTGGCAAGTTTTTACAAATTCCTATACAACGTATAGATTCTATCCAAGAACAACAAGACATGGTATACTCTTTAAAAAGGATAGAGAAAAAAACCATTCAAAATATAATGATCAAATCAACAAGTTTGAATAATTCAAAGAATTCATAGCCCTGCTAAAAGTTTGATTTGGCTGAATATCAAACACTTTGACAACCCTCAAATTAGGTAGTTCTAATACAATAACTCTCCATTTTTATCAACAAATTCTTTTACCTGATGACAGAACAGCAAGACTTGATAGCTAAATTATTTTCAGCACACAGCATGTTAGCATTTTCTTTGATCTTACCTCACCTGTCACACCTGAATGCATTTGCAAGTTACACTTATTAATGATGGGGTAGTATGTCACCAGTATGCCAGAGGTGACATTGGGGGTATTTGCATAATGCTTTCATAGCCACCCTTGACAAATCTGAAAAAACTATCAGTGCAAATATAACTGAACAGTAACTAGTCAAATATCAACAGAATTGGCTTTTACAAATTAATTTTCTTGTATGATATAACAGTTATTGTTAAAAGTTTTTTTTTTTTCGGGTATGACGTGAATCTTTTAGGGAAAATGGCACTTTGAACTTAATTATTATTTTAAATGTTTATGTCTGATTTCTTCAAATTCTTCAAATTCTTATATATCCATTTTTAATGTGACATCTTGCATGGTGAAAGACATTTTTATTTAACTTATTAATGCCAAACATAAAATCCAGTATTAATTCTAGGTTCCTAAAATATCTGGTATTACATATTCATAAAAATCAGGTATGTACATCTCTACCTATTTCCCATGAATAAGTTAATGCATGTTATTTCTTTTGTATAATAATAGCTACAAGTATTATGAGTTTTATGTTACATTTTGTACTGTATAGTATTTTTGGTGTTATTTAATTATATATTGTTAATCAGTGCATTTTGGTTGTTTTTGATATAATGATCAATACATGAATGAATTGCATTAAGTTTTGACAAGTGACATGTTAACCACAAGAGAGTGTGGTGGTAGTGTAACCAATAAAAAAATTTGATGTTGCTTTGTGATTATTAATATTACTGTGATCATCAAATTGGACAGTTTATATTCAAACTTTCCTCTGAAACCAGGATAATGGTTCAAACAGAAGAAAAAATAAAATAAAATGCTTGAACAAAGAACTTTTTTTTAGTCTTCAACCAAATATACATAAATAAAATAAAAATGCTGCCCAAATACCCTGCTATCTCTCTCTTTCAATATATACAGGATGTGTCAGTAATACCTCCCACCTGATGGTAAGACATTAGTGACAATGGTGTCTTCATCTAGCTAGCATCTTACCATTATGTGGGAGGTATTTTTGCTTCACCATATACATACATATATATATATATATATATATATATATATATATATATATATATATATATACACAAACACACACACTACAGTTCAAAAGTTTGAGGGGACTCCTGGTAATGTTTTAAATTATCCCAAAAAGTAGTTTTGTTTTTTAAATAAGAAAATTATTATACATGGTTAAAAAATGTGTGACATGATATTTTATTATGACAAAAAAGAAAAAAAATCAAATTTTACTCTCATCAAAATGGCCTCCTTTATGCTTGATTAATGCAGCACAATTTTCAGCATTCATTGCAAAAGTTTCTCAAAGTGTAAGTTTGATAATTGATTCAATTCTTTTTTCAATGAGCTTAAGAGTGCCTTTTTTTGTTTTTCACTATTCTGTCAAGTTCATCCCATGTTAATTCTGGGGGTAGCTTCAAACTTTTGGGGGATTTTTTACGTGATATTTTGCAATTATTTTTTTTTGTACATTAATAATTTTTATAACTTGAAAATAAATTTAGGAATAATTGAAATTAATTGAAAAATCCATCGAAAGTCACCTATGAAATGAAACTAATATATATATATATAAAAGATGTAGAGCTTTAAAAATTCACTTAATATTGAAACCACAGCTGCATCACTTATTGTATTTATGGCCCTGTATTCCACAATGAGTCTGCATATATATATATATATTCTGTTTGTTACTCAGATTGTTGATAAAGGACACAGGTGTGTCCAAAAATTCTGCAGTTAAAACTTTTCTCTCTGTGCTTCATTTCTGTTAAATGGTTGATATTTAATAAATATTTATCGTACTGATTATATTGGTATTTTTTCAATTGTCCTTTATTTTATTAACCAACCTATCTCTTCTATACACTGGTACACACACACACACACACACATATATATATATATATATATATATAATGTGTGTGGTTGCTGAACACATACTGGAAAATATTTACCATGTAGAATTAGGATGGTGAAAGCATCCAAAAATTACATGCCCTGATCACTGTCTTTTATTATAACTGACTCATCAACTCATGAAGATGAAATTCAGGGATAGACATTTTGATGCGGCAACAGATGTATTCCCAATATTTCCGTTATTAATTTTTCACTATTTTATCGTTCGTCTTATTTTTTTGCTTTTTATCACAACTCACAGATTGTTATTAAAGAATGTGGATTGGAAATTCAGTAAGGTCTCTACTACTATTTTTATGTGCCATGTCCTTTTCAGAATATGGGTGGTCATAGCTCTCCACATCTTCCTGTCCTTTATTGCTCTAAGTGATGTTTGTTCCCTTACTATCCTTTCAAATCTCTGTTTTACTATTCATTTATATAAGCTCATTAAATAGGTTGCACTATTTTACCCCTGTCAAATTCTCCAAAACCTGTGTCTTTATTATATATGCAAGAAATGACAATTGTCTCTTTCTGATTCTCGGTATAAGTTTTTTTTCCTTAAAATGTCCTTATTGTTCACATGTTCCATCCATGATATTCACAGAATCCTTCTATAGAACCATATCTCTAGTGTCTCCTGTCTCTTCCTCATCTGTGAAGAAATTGTTCAGCATTCATTAATTTTACAAAAGGACAGATATTACACAGCAGTTCAGAACTTTTGTCTTTGCTTCTAATGAAATTTTCCGTTTTTTTTACCCTTTGTTTAGTTTTTGGAAATCATCTTTCACCATTCCATTCTGCCTTCAGATTTCTGTGTAGCTTTTTTCTGTTCTCTGTCATAACATTTTCCCAATTAGTTAAATTTCTGTATTTGTCTGAAAACTCTAGTCATGTTTATAAATAGTTTCATTAGATCAAGACTTTCATATGGATGCCATTCATGATACCAAATCCATTCAGAAATATCTAAACTGTCAGCTATATGCAACCACTTTGTAAGATCAATGGCAAGAAAAGGCTTTAAGCGAGTCAAAGTTGTGGGTCTTGGCAAAGATCACCCTTCTTTGAACATCGTGAACTGATGCTACAGAATCACAAAGAACTGTGCCAAATAACAGAAGTCATATCACATGAGGACTACCAACAGTGGCAACAACTAAAATGGATAACACATGTAATGCGAAGAGAAAATAATGACATAATCAAGATGTTGACATTCCACACTTCTTCAAATAAAAGGTTAGGATGGAAACCCTCCATCATTACTGGAGAGAGTGATAACAGCTACTACCCTTGAGAAACCTGTTTTCCCAAAAAAGTATTTTAAGAGAAAGATTTTATGCATTTTAACCGAAAATAATCCTGGCTCTTTCAGTCAATGAATGGCAAATGTTTCCTTGTAGAAGAACATTTAATATTACCATTAATATTCATTCTGACATTTCCAATTCAGAGTTTGCTTCTTGGGCTGCCCTTCTTACTAACAAACATACATTCTATTTTCTTATAATTCATGGTTAGTCTATTCTTCTCACTTACCTTTACTAATTTGACTAGTAGCTCCTGCCATTTTCTTTCTGTGTCTGCAATCAACATGGCGTCATCTGCTTATATGAAGGTAAAATATCAGATATTGTAGGAAAAATAAGGCTATTTAGTTTCATTAGAATTACTGTTACCAATTGGCCCTTATAGCCTAATCAGTAAGTTTGTTGCCACAAAAAAAGCAGGCTACAGGTTCAAATCTCATCAGGGGTTTATTTTTAAAAATCTCATGTCTCAAAGGAAATTTGGTAAAAGATACTTTTCCCAACTGATTGAACATGTTCGCCATTAAAAAATATAAAGAAATGATTAACAAAGTGCTTTCTTTACACCAACATGAATTGTATTTATACAATTCTCTAAGCATGAAATAAAAGCTCAATCTATTTAAGATATATTTAATCTTACTTATATTTCTAAGTATACCAGAATAGAAATGAAATCCTTACCCTCAAGAATTTATGCTTTGTTTTCTCCTATCTGTCATGTAAACAATGTAATTTAGTCTCTTAACTGACTGTCACAGGTGCAGTCATGTTACTTTGTTTCATACTAATTTATAATTTTATAATTTTAGAAGTAATTTCAGATTCAAATTTTTGGTTTCAATAATTTAAATTTAGTATATTTAAAAATCAGTTTGGGAAATAAATTGTCATTAGAAATACTGTTATTATAATTACTATTTGCTTACATAACGTTGATATCACAGTGAGGATTTCATTAAAAATGTCTAAAGTATTATTCAGTGTACTGATTATATAGTAATGTAACAAATTCTGGTAGTAAGGTAAAAAAGAACAATGAAATTCAAATGTAACAACCATTATTGATAAATAAAAAAAAAACATTAATGACCTTTATTCATCCAAACTGTACATAAATTTAGGATGGAGGTGAAATCATTACTGCTATAAAAATACTCCCTTGTTTAGCAAATTCTTCTTCTTCTTCTTCTATGTGCAGTTTCCCTTCAGGATGTTGGTGATAATGCCTCTGCACAATTTTCTGTCCTTTGTAGCTCTTCATAAATTTTGTCTTTTTCTTATCTTTTCTAAACCCCGTTCTGCCACCCATTACTCAAGCTTGCTAAGTAGGTTGTGTGTTGCTTTCCTCTGTCCTTTTGTTTCAAATTGTCTTCTTTCCTCATTATATGCCCTATAAATTTCAACTATATCTTTCTGATACTATTTACATTATTCGGACTATGGTGATGGGGGGGTAGAGTTCTCGTTGTTAATTGTTGCTTGTATCAGAAGGTAGATAAATAGTAGCAGTCCTTCGGGACAGCCGCTAGTTTGGCCTAAAGGTTCAACAAGCGATCAAATTGAGGTCACCATAACATAAACAAAATAACATACGAAAGAGAAGGGTATATCAAAAACACTTTGTATTTAAATGCAACATCAATGAATAGTACAATGTTTCTTGATTTACACGCACAAAGTCCGTTACAAAATGTTCATTCATAGAAGAGAAATCCGATTATTAAAAGAATATAAGTGTCTTTTGTTAATACTTAAGTTCATGACGTGCTGGTCACAGGAGATGAAAGGTGAGGTCAATGGGTTGGTAGGAGTCCTTTGATATCTCCGTTGGTGAAGGAAGGCTGAAGGCATCGGGTTTGACGGGTGAGAAAAGCGTAGCGACATTCACTGACGGTACTTCAAAGCTTTCTCTCTTAGAAGTGAATTTATCGCTCTATTTATGTGTGCCCTTCGGATCAGAGTCAGTCTGCTGAAACAAACTGTTGGGTATGGCGCGGAGCTGTTTAATTGGTGGAAAATTGCTTATCGTTCTTTTTATTTCTTTTTAGTTTTCCACCGGAAATTCTGCGTGGAGCCGGGTGCGCAGAGACCAGTATTGGTCATTTGCTGTCTAAACCTCTGAGGGTTAATATCCGGTCCTTCGCTTGCTCCGTGCCACCACAGGACTATTGTCCTCATATTTGTCGCCATATTTATCACAACGTTTCGGCCGTTGTACGCTCCGGCCTTCTTCAGGCGGTTGGAATGTTGAACTGAACCCTTTATTCCACTCACTGGGGTAGACTGTTCTAGTTCCATGTGCCATGTTTAATGGTCTTCAGCTGGTTGGAATGTCAAACTGAACCCTTTATTTCACTCACTGGGGTAGACTGTTCTAGCTTCATGTACCATGTTTAAGAAGAAGGCCAGAGCGTACAACGGCCGAAACGCTGTGATAAATATGGCAACAAAAATGAGGACAATAGTCCGAATAATGTAAATAGTGTACATAATAGCTCATCTCAGAAATATAGACAGATATCTCTTTCTGATGTTAAGTATAAATGTCTGTTTTTAGTATAAGTGTTTTTTTTGTTTCCATTTTCTCTAAAACTTTGTCATTGCTCTCATGTTCAGTCAATGGTATTCTCAGCATCCTTCTGTAGAACCACATTTCTGTTGCCTCAAGTCTTTTCTTCATCTTTGAGAATTCACTTCTATGTAAAAGGACTGATATTATGTAACAGTTCAATATTCTTTTCTTCGTTTCTAATTTAATTTTCTTGTTTCTTAATACTTTCTTTAGCTCTTGGAAGGCATCTTTGCTATCCCAATGCACCTTAAGATTTCAGTGTCAGACTTTCTGGCTTCTGTTAAAACATTTCCCAGATATTTTAATTACTGTAATTGTTTTTGGTGTCCCCAATTTGTAATTTGCATGATGGGTTGGTCCTTTTGCTAACAACCATACATTCTGTCTTCTTGCAATTGAACAAAGTAAATATTTATAGCCTAAAAGAGAAAAATA
This sequence comes from Acanthosepion esculentum, assembly GCA_964036315.1. Lineage (NCBI taxonomy): Eukaryota > Metazoa > Mollusca > Cephalopoda > Sepiida > Sepiidae > Acanthosepion > Acanthosepion esculentum. The sequence goes on along the minus strand of OZ038484.1, from coordinate 25,088,700 downwards.
AGATGATTAAGCATTTATTATTTTAATGTTTCATATAAAGTTTATGTAGTAAATTTCAGCCATTGTACATTGTTAATTAGTTTACAAGAGTTTCCAGGTGTCAGAAATTAATGCAAGCATTCCTGGAAAATATTTATTATATGTAAGAGTAATGCTACCTTAACTTAAAAAAAACATTAAAAATCCCTGAAAAAGAAAATGCTTTTGCCATATTGGAATACATGCTCTATATAGCAGTTTCAGTTGACTGACATATTGTCTTTATTTATATGAGACTTATTTCCTTCATATTGATAAAATTATTTTGTAGTTTCATCACTATCCATACACATAATGAATTATCCAACAGTCTTTTGGGTGTTCTGGTGATAAAGATGTCTTTATCAGTATACACTGATTTATTGAAATTGTTGTCTTGCCTGTTATAATAACAATGATTTAGTCATTTATCTTCCAAAAGTTTAAAAAATATTAAGAAATAAGAATATTTCATTAGAAACAAAGAAAAGCATGCTGAAATGCTCTGTAATATCTGTCCTATATGGCAATGAATGCTGGACAGTTTCCTCACAGATGAAAGGGTGACCTGAGATAAAACTGATGTGGGTTCTACAGAAGGATACTGATAATACCATGGACAGGGTATTTGAGCAACTGTGAGGTTTTAAATAAAATGGGAACTAAAAGGACATTGCTTAAAATCAGAAAGAGATGGTTTAAATTTCTGAGATACATAATGAGGAAAGTGTGTCTGGAGAATTTGACACTCACACGGCATATTGAAGACAAGAGGTGGAGAGGAAACAATAAGTAAAATACCTAATAAGCATGTTTAAATGGACGGCAGAATAGCAACTGAGAAGGAAAGGGACAAAAATTGCTTTGAGCTATAAAGGATAGAAAGGTGTTTAAAAGCCATGATCACCACATCTTGAAGGGACATGGTACATACAAGAAGACCCTCTGACCTTCTTCAGTAGAATTCTAGTAAATTCAAGCTGAATCCTTTATTCAATCCAGAATGTTCTCATTGGAATTATTTTGTATTAGTAATGCACGGAAGCCTACTTAGTTAACAACCTTTTTACTGATCTTCTTATCTTCTTACTCGTCTTCATTACTGTCAATTCGCAAAATTTAATTTAAAGTTCACACATTGTGCAGTAATCAAGACAAGTGAAGATTCCACAGATTGCTACTCAAGCCAAACATATGTAAACAAAACCAGTATTGCCAGCCGAGTTCTAACTGCGACGTGAATGAAGCCAAACTTGTAGTCAATAACTCCTAAATTGTTTTCTTTTGTAAACTTTTATTGTTATTTTCAAAATAAGCATGCAAATTTACACCAGAATGGAAATGTTCATTACAATTGGTTTTCGAGACTTAATCTGCAAATTTACAATTAATTCTTGTTAGAAGGCTGAAAAGTAAAATATTGTCATTATAACAACAAAGATGATGAGGACACTCTCAACAAATAATTTGTTGTTATGATAATTTTCTCACCTGGGAAATTCTGACAGTAATTTTTTAAAGTAAATAAATTCTATATTATAAATATTCTCTGTCTATCACATACTGTCTATGTGTGACTTTGCATTTGTGTATGTAATATATATGAATATATGTCTGTGTTGTGTGTGAATAATTTACATGTACTTTTGCCACTTAATATCTACATGCATATACACTCACAATTTGAATTTGAAATAATATATTAAAATAATACATTCCTCATCCTCTTAGTCTGGACAACTTCTACCTTGTGCTGAGCAATAAAATCATAAATTTGAATACAAGAAAAATCAAATATTTTTTAAACGTTAAAATATTAAATAATTATGAAATTTTATTGCACTTTTCGGATATTATTTGGTGATAAATAGAATTATTTATAAAAATTTTGTTTTTAATTTTGTGGAAATATTTTTAGCTCTGCCACTAAATTAAAATATATATGCATGCATGCAAATTCCCAAACACACACAATTTAAATGAAATTGAAATGAACAGCCATGTTGCGAGGGCAAGTTTCCCTTTCCCATGGGTAACAGGAAAAGAGTTTAAGCAGAAATATATAGCCCATTGGAATTATTTAAACTGAATATATATTTCTTATGAATGTGCACTTGGTGTAATGGTTAATGGGCCCAATATGAGAAATTAGTGATTTTTTTTTAATTCCAGCCAAGTTCATTACATTCACTTCTGAACATATATGCTTGGGAAAGGTATGACTCCAGTTCTTCTCCTCCCAGCTATGGATTAAATAGCAGGGAAGACTAGGCTTCCTGGACATAGTTGACAACCAGTCTTGGAAAAGACAATTCTGAATTTAAAGCATCAGTGAAGTGACAGGTACCAGACTAGTAATTTATGAAAATAGTATAATGCCGAATAAATCTGATTATAGTAGGTTGTAAATTAGGCCAAAGAAAACTTTAAAAAAAAAACACTTTTGTCTGCATTTGATTTTGTAAGGATCCCAACTACCAGGAAGAGCAGATATTATTTGGCATCATTATTCATGGATTGTGCAATTGTTATCTATGAGAATAATGAATGGTAAATGTTGGAATATTACCCAAGAACTTCATTTCCACTCTAGAATGCACAATTGATATTGATTAAGCAAACAGACATAAATGAAAGAGATATATCAAAAATGGCCATAAATGTAGCCCGGGATAAAATCTTATTATGCTGTTCTCTACTGATCGTTTCTAATAGTCCAACAACGGCCATTGGGAATAAGACATAAAGATTAGCATAACTTTCAAAGCGATTAGTTCCTAATCTAGTCAAGCTAGCAGCTGTAGAAGACGACAAAACAAGATATTCAAAGTTAAGATCTTCTATGGAGTAATTTATTAAGAGAATGAGGAACAAGGGAGTTGCCGATATGAAGAGGCTGAGAGACTAAGATCAAAGACAAGGGATAAATAGACATGCAGAATTTGTCTAAATGGGATAACGTGGGATACATATTGTATATAACTTTGAGAACGGTTGTTAACATTCCAAATTTTCTTCAGACAATTGATCCCCTTCTTCAAATTCTTGATGTTGTTAACACAAAGTTTCAGACAATCCATTCTTCAGCTTTTGTCAGGTGAACAAATGAACTGATTTGCTTGTTATATTTATAACCAGCTTTTCATGTTGCCATAAAGCCCTTGCCAGGAGTGCATCCTGTTGAGGGCTTAATGGATCAGCTGAAACATTGTGCTAACAATACCAAGAAAACAAAAAAGTTCTGAATTGTCCGAACATCATTTGGAAGATATTTGCAAATGAAAAAAATATTAAGCAAGATTAATAACAGTTAATATATATAAATAGAATATTTAATTTAACAGACAATAATCTTTCTTCAGTAAGAAAATACCAGCTTCATTATAATAATTGCTTATTGAAAGAATACAATTTAATTAACAAAGTTTTAAGTTATTATTAACTTGAAAATTATCATTTTGAAAACAGTAATCATTTACCATGACTAAAAGAGGTTATTCCACTGCAATGCTATAAATAAGGCTGATTTAATTTTTTGAATAGTTTTTCCAGTTCTTATATGAAGAATTTTCTAAACATTTTATCATTGATAATAAAACTGTTGGAATTTTAAAATAAATTGTTTTCAATATTGATGTAATGGAATAACCTGTCACCCCCATGAGTGATTACACTATAGGTAGTAACTACCTATAAGTATCTGTAAGTCAACAGACTACAGAATCTAGCTGAGATCTGTTAAGTGCGACTCAGACTTACATAAGAACTACCGACCTTCTAATAGTAGCACTCACTACTGGATTGACTTGTGATGACCTTGTGCATAACTGTTACCTTTATTCTTATTGTACTGTTTTTTTTTTTTACAATAAACCTTTACTTATTTTATCCACCTTGTTTTTCAAGTATATATTCCTATTAGCATGGAATATAACAAATATGAAAGAAGATAAATACAGAGAAAGCTGTTCATTATAATCATGGTTGTTGATTGTTATTGTTGTCATTCTGTCCCCAAAACTAAAAGTAGTACCAGTTATAATAAAGTCTCAAGTTAAGGTGTTTTTTTATCCCATGACCCATAGGGTTGTAGGGCCACCATGTATTTACTGCAGCTGCAATAGAAGTGGTTTTTCTTGGGCAAGATAGGCTGGTTTTGAAGTTTTCCCTTCTCCTAGACCAGTTGCCACCCAAGGCTATAGAACCCAGTCTGTCCTACTATTTACCTATAGCTGAGAGGATAAGAAGAGAATTCATACCTTTCCCAAGACTATTAGTACATAAGTGAATGTAATCGATCCGAGTGGAATTCAAACTCGGCACTCCAATTCTTCAATTCGAGCCGCTATCCATTACTCCACCATACCTCCTGTATAAGGTACTGTAAAAATTGTTCATAATATCTGTTGTCCCAAGCACTTTTGGCCTCTTCTTTAGCCATTTTCAAGTGGTTTGTTATTAATTTCTTTTCATGGTTGCCTTTTCACATTACATCTTAAAAGACAACCATTGAAAGAAATCAATAACAATTAGCCACAAACCACTTGAAAATGGCTAAAGAAATGTCCGAAAACACTTGAGACGATGGGCTGCCACCAAATGGGAAGATTTAAGAATACAAGAAAAACTCTATAAAAAATTCATTCAATTTTCTTCATCTGTTAAAACTTTTGTGTATGTTGTAATCATTTCCTATATCACAAATTCTCATCATTGTTCTTTTAGAGATGTAAAATCTAAATGATTCAATAGTGAATAGAACATTCATTTAATATTGAGGAAATATTGAACATAAACAAAAAAATTTTCATATTTTATTACAACTTTTATAATATTTAGAAATATATTAAAACAAAGAAGAGAAAGAGCAAAGAAAAGAGAGAATTATAACTCACCTTAAAGTAGACAATCAATAAACATGACAAAACATAAAATGATTAATAATGTTTTCTTTTCCATACTCTTCATCTCCCTTGTTTTAATATACACTCATACCTCAGTATTACAGACCTCCCTTTAACAGATATCAACAGATCTCCCTTTAACAGATATCAGAAGTGACAAACAAAATCTGGATCAACCAGCTCAGTTTGTAATTCCTGCATGCTACAGATGAAGTTATGGCAACACTGGATACAAGTTGCTGTTTCAGGAGTTGACCACTAGTTGGCAAGTCATCAATTTGTTTACATTAATGTAACCACACATGTAGCTGACTGCTCTATGGGTTTTCCCCTTTTTATATATGCCATTGTGTTCAAATAGTTTTATATTCATCATTTTCGATAACCATTTCATCTGGAGAAAGTTTAGGTAAGTGGAAGGATGAATTTAATAGTAGCACAAAAGTTTGAGGTAATCAAACTTTGTAACTATTGATAATCAGCAATGTTTTCTCCCTTTTATCCATTAAAACAGGGCAGTATTCGTATTATTATGGGAAAATATACTTTTTAAAATGACTGTTTTTAAAGCCATGATAAAATTTTGTATCCCCAACAAATTATATTTTATAAATACAATGCAATTTGAAAATTACCTAAATATTGGTATCATTTTGTTTTTGAGAGCACAGGTAAACTTGAGAAAATTCTGTTCCAAAACAGCTCTTTCAAATATTTCACTCATTTTCTATGAGTCTTCTGATACTTATTACAAATTTAAAATCAACAAAGATCTTATTTCAGATAAAAGCAACACAGGCATTTGTTGTTATGGCTGATGTAACAGTTTTAAAAAGTCTGTGCTATACACACACACATGGTACAGTTATCAAACTTTGCAGTCAAAGATTCCCATCCCAATTCCAATGCCTGGTTAATGAAATGAGAATGGAACAAATTTTCTTACCTCAGCATGGAACAAATGTGAAAGAGATAACCTTACGATAACAGAAGTGAAGAGGTTTATCTTGCATCAACATTGGAAGGAGAACAGCAAGTCTGAAGCAGCACCTTCAAGCACAATCAATTGAAACTGTAAAGCTGTTAACACTAAAGATAATGCTTGATAACAGAAAAGTGGTACTTCATTTAGTGACTGACATACTGTAGGCACCTGGCACTCAGATCTATGTTTCTTTTTTTTACAGTAAAGTACAGTTCTCATTCACATCATTTGTTGAATTCAATAGATTGTAACATGAACCCAAATGGACAGGGATAATACACACACACACACACACACACATATACATACATACATACATACACACACACACACACACACACACACACATATATATATATATATATATATATATATATATATATATATATATATATGAGTGAAGAGGATGTAGTTTCTTAAAAAAGGAATAATAGAACCTTGTTTAATGTAATGTTCTGCATGACTGAGCAGTAAAGCACCATGCCAAATCAAATGGTGGTTACTCCTATAGAGAACGATGCAGGTTCAATTCCTGCTGGGAAATGCATTTTCTTTCTCAAGCATTATGATGATCTGGATTCTCAACAGATGGTAGCTCGACTGGCATTTGTTGTGGTATTCTGCTCTTATAGCAGTGCCTCATTTATATACAATACTGCATTAAAATTTCTCAAATGCACAGTCTGATAGACATGCTACACACTGTTCTATAAATTAAAATATGGCATCTATTTAAAATATGAAGCATCCACTATAATAACATTTGAAATAATATATATTATTTTTTTCAGACTCTTAATGTTTTCCAGGGAAGAAAAAGAACTTATTAAAGTTGTTAGTCTACTGTATTCCCTACTGTTGGGGTGCACCCACCTTCACAACCACAATAGACTGATCCTATTATTATAAATAGAACAGTAGTTCTAGAGACTGTGAGAAGTGTAGCAGTGTAGTGCAGTGCAGAGTTAGACTTCTGTAGTGATCAGTTACACTTCCGTTTCTCGACCGGAAGATACTGTTGGACTTTATTACTATTACTTATTGTTACTACTAACCTACGTTCGTTCTACTACTAATCTCTCTGATGTAAATACCTCTCTGAATATACCAGTATTTATCCCTACGACTGTGTTTGTTCGTTATTACCATATACTCACGTGGAAACACTCCACATCTCAACAGTGGCGACGAAGGATGTTTTATTGATCTCAACACCTACCATATAGCATGTACCTATAATTCATCATTAGAGATCATTAAAAGACAGGGGTATTTAGGTTTTATTTTGTACCAGTAACCTGTATAATGATATTGTCATCCTGGCTAATGAAACCACTAAACTGAATTTCTCATATATATTACATTTTATTACATTCCAGACTTCATCTATTACTCTCAGATTGGCATTTATGTATCTGCGTGGCCCTATTCCTCATTCAAAACATGGACCTTATATTCTCATGTGGAATGTCTGAGAGAAACTGCCCCTGGTGATTCTTGGGGCTGTGTTTGTATATTAACCTTTTTGAAAAGTTTATCCTACATATCAGGTATAGCTGGGACTGATCACATAGATCCTCACTCTCACAGATAAACCCTGTATCTGGCTTCTCTGAAAGAAACTAAGTCTATTCTGACATGATCTGGGGTCGGATACATACTACATTACTACCCAATGCCAACTGTTTGGGCACAAGATTCAGGGGGATTTTCAGTTTTTCTTTTTCAGAAAAAGCATTCATCTGATGTAGGGTTCTGGAAATTTATCAATCTAATTAGGATAAAATTTATTAACAGTTACAAAGGACTGGTAATTGTGGAGAGCCATGATTGCCAATGTCCTGTAGGGATATGGCATATAGAAGAAGAAGAATTAATGTCCATTTGAGTAAGCACATTCAAAATTTCTGGTTTTAAGCAGGAATCTCTCATAACCAAGTTTTGAGAATCTTCACCTTCAGTAATTAAAGTTCATTCAAGTTAGCATCTGTATCCTATTCTGTTCATGTTATAATTATTGCTAAACACTTTGTGTTCATATATTTTATACATTATGCAAAAGCATTTGATAAAGTACACCACAAAGAACTGTTGGAACTTCTAGGTAGCATTGACATATTTGAAAATGATATTAGAATAATCCAGAAAATATAATGGTAGCAAGCCACTAGCATATGAAGTGAAATTGAATTCAATAAATGTTGTAGCATACTTACAGATGGCAATGGGTATGTCCCCCTTCACATAAATACAGTAGTAAATACTGTATGTTGGTCTGCAGTTGGAGATTCATTGTGGAATTCACTTGTCTCACTTCTAGCAGTTGACTACTTCTCTACACGCCACTGAGACCACCAGTGACCTGATTACTCTCAGGCCATTTTTCCAAACAAAATAGTTCTCATAGTTTTATGATTTCTAGAAAGAAATTAATAGAAATACTACTTTTTTTTTTTTTTTAAGCTTATCACCCCAAGCAAGGCTGGAAGCCACTAGCATACAAGGGGTTACAGAAGGTTTGGAGGAAGAGCAGATAGGAGTAGTAAAGGAGAGGATGTGGAGAAAGATAGTGGATCGATCAAGGCAAGGGGGTTACAGAAGATTTGGAGCGAGAGCAGATAGGAATGAAAGGTGAAAAGATGTGGAGAAGGGAAGTGGATAGATCAAGGCAACTGGAGATGTCGATTGACGTTACACTTAAATAGTTGGAGATTGTATTTGTCAGGGAAACAGGAATAAGGAAGGGAGTTCCACAGGCGAGATGTGCGAGACATGAAGCTATTGGAGTAGAAGAGACGTCTACATCTAACAGTTAACATAAGATAAAAGTCAGATAATCTAAAAGGGGTGTTTTTAAGAACACTAAAGGGCTAATTATATAAATGATTGAATGGTTAGCAGGTTCTCTGATTCTAGTGCTCAGGGATTTGACCACCATGCAAGAGTCTTACAGGAAATTTTCTTTGGGCTTTTTCAGATAGAGATGTTGAAGCAGTCAGACCTGTTTTTTCTTCACACTCAGTTCTATCAATACTGATGCTATAAGTCAAAGTGCTTAGCCCACATGGTGCCAATGAGATAAATGCTATTAAGTTTTCCCAAATTGTACCTTTAGTTTAAAACAAAATATTTCTCATAAGCCATATTTTACGTATTTAAAGTAAATAAGTTCAAATACCCTAAAAAACATTTTAATGTATAATTCATTATTTTTCGTGAATCAAAATATTATTAAAGTTAAATGTTTGCCTTTGTAGCTTTTTATAGACATAAATATTTTTCTTGTTGGTTTTACATCTTTACTACACATGCTTTGTAAAACTTCATCAGAAGTTTTTTTTGTTCTGTTTAATCTGTTGTTGCTGTATCTTTATAAAATTTGTTGTTTCTTTATAAATATTTGCCTTTGCATCCCTATGTATATTTTGCCCATTGTGCAAACCCTTTTGCCTTGATTGCAGTTTTCATATCCTTCAACATAATTCACACAGTTTGTCAGTTCTCTCATGCATACAAATGGGGCAACAGTGATTACAATGAGTTAGGATCAAATACAGATTGAATATTGATTGAATATTGAATATTGATTGTACTCTGACAGAATAATAAGATAAAGAACCAATAAGAAACATTTATCAATCGAACATGTTTCACTTTTATTAAAGCTTCATCAGAGATTGAGATACTGAGAGAAAGAAAGAAATTTTGGTATTTTTACTTTTGTGTTGATTGATTTTTATTGGTCATTCATGTATCATATGCATTCAGCATATGATACATGATACAAATGTTAGTATAATTTGCAGTGTTCTGAATTCAATGAAAGATCCAAATTTTTTTAAAATCTATTTTTAAGAATATCTATTTTAAAAGAAAACATTGAAGTCTACTTCCTGAAGATCCGTTCCCAAAACAGAACCTCCCCATTGCATTAAAGGAATAGGGTTAAAGATATATCCAGAAAACTGTAGCAGCATGCAAAAAAACAAAAAAAAACAAGGTAATTTTTTAAATGTCATCTCTGTTGAATAGCTTTCCAAACATTTAACATATTTTTCATGATTTTAGGTATTTGGGATATAAACGACTGTTCAAAACTTAACCGATATCAGTACATAATCTATTATCTGGAATTCTGAAACCACTCAAAACCATTTTCATCAATTTTCCCACTATACATTTGGTACCAAACATTTTCTAATATAACTTATGTTTTGAAATTTACTTGCAATGTATTTTCTGAGGCCTTGTGAAGTAGAGAGTAAGTTATTTAGAGATGGTCTTGACCCAACCCATGCTACACAGTTGTGTCTCAGTGTTTCTCCTAGTTTGACATGGATCTGTTACTCACAGATATTTTGTTTATTTCAGATGGATTTTTTTAACCTTATCAGATAAGAGACATCTGACACTCATTTCTCCAAATAAAGAATCTCTACCAGGAAACCTATAACCTAGGGATCTTACTTGTATTATTCCACATGCTGGACATGCAAGCAAGCTCTTGATCTAATGTGTGGGAGCAGTAACATGCATGCTACATCCTACCTTGCACAGATGTATGGACTTTCACATCCTCAAGCAACAGAAAAGGGGTGATACCACAAAACCAGCAACCTGACCCATTCTGATTGACAGACCTTTTGCATCTGCCATAGATGTACTAGCCTCTTCACTGTAGACACTACAAGCAAAAGGCAAACAGATGTGAAATCCTCTCCCAAATCACTATCTGTGAAAACAAACCATGATACTTGAACTACCATCCCCACCACAAAAAAAAAATTCTGAATTCCAAAAAGTGTCTAGTCTCAAGAGATCAGATTGTGTACCTATAATAACATTATGTACAATGAAAGAGTCTGTGGATCCTAAAATACTTATTATTTATAGTGTGTCACATAATCTCTTTACCTAATATCATGCTACAAATGTTATTAACAGTTCAGACAGAACCAGCTGTGTGTTCTCTCTACACTGTTGCAGTAAATTTAGAATTAATTCCCAGATTACCAGACATTAAACAAAAGGTTGCAAGGCATGAAAACCCATGGGTGATATATTGTGCTTGCATCTGACATGAAGTTTGATAAAAGAAAAAGTATTATTGTCTCTTTGAATATTCATATCTACTAAAAATTTATCTGTTTACTCACCTATTTATTTATTTTTTTTTGGCTTGAATGAAAGGTTGTTAGCAAAAAGATGAACACTAAATGCAAATTACAAATTGAAGATATCAAAATCAAACAAATACAAAAATTTAAATATCTTGGAAGTGTTTTAACAAAGGACATAAAGTGCAACACTGAAATATGAAGTTGCATTGGGATAGCGGAAGATGACTTCCAAAAGCTAAGCGGAATATTGAGAAATAGAAAAAAATTTGTTAGAAGTAAAGAAAAAGAGTACTGAACTGTTACATAATATCAGTCATCCTATACGGCAATGAATGAATGAATGAATGAATGAATGAATGAAGAAGAGACTTCAAGCAACAGGAATATAGTTCTACAGAAGGATGCTGAGAATACCATGGACTGAACATGTGAGCAATGAGAAAGTTTTAGAAAAAAAATAGAAACAAAAAGGAAATTTATATTTAACATCAGGAAGAGAGCTGAAATTTCTAGTGCACATAATGAGGAAAGTGGTCTTGGAAAATCTGATACTCACAGGACATATTGATGGCAAGAGGGACAGCAGAAAACATTGCATGACATATTTAGTGAGCTTGAGTAAATGAATGGCAGAGCAGAGTTTAATAGATGAAAATGACAAAATTTATTAAGAGGTACAAAGGACAGGAAATGGTGGAGAGCTATGATCACCAACATCCTGAAGGGACACAGCTCATAGAAAAAGAATTATGAGTTTGAGTAAATGAATGACAGAGCAAAGTTTAGAAGAGATAAGAAAAAGACAAAATTTATTAAGAGTTACAAAGGACAGGAAGTTGTGGAGAGCCGTGATCACCTATGTACTGAAAGGATATGGTGAAGAAGTGCTGAATGATAATTGCTTGTCATTTCTGTATCTATAAAATCCAAAATTATCATTTTCTCTTTATCAATAGTATTAGCCAGTAATTGTTAAACTTTCCATGCTCACAGCACACTTCAGAACATGTAAAATATTTTGATGTACTTTGTAAATAAATTTGAATATTTATTAAAAAGTGCTATTCATATATGAAATTTATTACAAATTTCAGTTCATGAATTTCACATTTTGAAATATAATTTTGCTCTTTCATGGTGCTCCTAATTTTATCTCAGGACACACCAGTATGCCAGAGTGCATGGTTTTAGAAACATTTGTTTCTCAACAAAAAGAACATGCAAACATTTTTTGATTAGAGTTTAAATGAACAAAATATCCTTTTTGTTTACTTTCAAGATGTTACTGAAACAAAATTCAAGTTTTTTTTTAGAGATTTTCTTTTCAAAAGTATCATTACTTAACTTCATTGCTGCTAACCTCCTTTTGTTTGCTATGCCCCTTCAGGATGATCATGGCTCTCCACAATTCTTTGTCCTTTGTAGCGCTCTAAACAACATTTGACTTATTACCATTCTTTTTTATTCCTGTCATGCCATGCATTCACAAAAACCTGTTAGATAGGTTACTTGCTGTTTCCCTTTGCCTTCAATCTGTCCTGTGTGTGCTAAATTCTCTAAGCCCTCTTTTTTCCTCATTATATGTCCCAGAAATTTCAACTCTCTTTTTAATTGTAAGTATCAATTATCTTGTAGTTCCTATTTTCCTTAAAACTTCTTCTGCCAATATCTCTGTTGCTTCAAGTCTCTTCATCTGAGAATATATTTCTGCATTCACTATCATATAAGAGAATAATGCAATGTGTATATATATATATATATATATATATATATATATATATATATATTGCATTATTCTACAATTAAAAAGAGAAAGCGGAAATTTCTAACACATATAATGAGGAAAAAGAGGGCTTGTAATTGTTTAAATTTTCCGTATTTTGGCTGGGAGAGTGCTCAATATCAAGAAGAGCATTTGCTGCTATAAACAGTGTGAGGATATAGAAATTAAAACTGCATAGTGATTGTCAATTTCATCATCAGACTAATATATATATATATATATATATATATATATATATATATATATATATATATATATAAGGAAAGAGGTTATAGGTGTTCCAACAAGAGAAAAGTGTATATATTAAAAAGAAGAGAGGAACCACAAAAACAAAACTGCTTACAGGCATACACACAAACCCTACACAACATAGGAAGTGTGTGTGTGTGTATATACGTGTATACTAATTCCTTATAATAAGACAGTATATATGTATGGAGAGGGAATATACATATACATACACATACACATGCTGACAGAAACACACAATACAAAAAGAATGGAAATAGATCTAAGAACACACAGGGGTCATTAAAAGATAAGAATACAGATATCTTTGCTCACCCTGATTCGGAGCTATCTTTTATTACCCTTCACGCAGAACTTTCTCACTGCCAGTTCAAGGAAGACATTTGTGTCACTAACACACAAAAAAGAGAAAGTTTAACATAAAAAAACATTAGAAAAATTAATTCCTTTTAATAATATGTGGAAATATCCACTCTTTGCCTGATAAAAGTCACAAGACCAGAAACGTGTGTAGCAAAATTATGGAAAATAATGCATAATATATCTTTTTTTTAAATCCACATTACAAACAAAAACGTTTGCAGTTTCTCTCTTCTTTTTAATATATATATATATATATATATATATATATATATATATATATATATATATATATATATATATAGTGATTTTCCAAGCGTAGCTTAGATGAATGTAGGGAGCACCCAGTGAGGATTGAACTCACTACTCAGTCAGACAAGCTTGCTAACCATTACACCGCCTTGAGGTGCCCAAATATATATATATATATATATATATATATATATATATAAAAAAAATATTAGTGGTCAATATACATATATATATACATATATATTCCCCCTCTCTCTCTCATCTTCTGGATTTTAAGTTCAGATCATATTGTTTTTTTATTGTTCGTAGTGTCACTACAAATGTATACACATTTTCCGGTGTCTGTTTTTTTAATTTTAATGTAGGTCAGTGATTCGGTAGCAAATTATGCATTGAAAAATAATTCATAGTTATCTGTATCTCACTCATTTAAACCATCATTTAACTCCTCTCTTTAAAACTTCTCTCTGTTTGATTTTAATCCCCACCTTCACCATTAGGCCTTTTCTGTTCTTCTTTCTTCTATTACACCCCTCTCTAGAGCTTTCATACATCTCACTTTCGAACTTGTTTCCCACTCCTGCACATACACTCTCACTAAAATTTTGCTTTTTATACCCGGAGTTATATTTTCCGATTTCTTTTTGAATTTGTAGGTCTGATGAATTGGATCGTGATTACAATTCCAATGTAATAAATTATAACCATAGAATATTAGTGTTTGAGCCTTTTATATTATATTTATATATATATATATATATATATATATATATATATATATATATATATATAAGGATGCCATATATATATATATATATATATATATATATATATATATATATATATATATATATATATAAGGATGCCATATATATATATATATATATATAAGGATGCCATATATATATATATATATATATATATATATATATATATATAAGTATATATATATATATATATATATATAAGTATATATATATATATATATATATAAGTATATATATATATATATATATATAAGTATATATATATAAGTATATATATATATATATATATATAAGTATATATATATATATATATATAAGTATATATATATATATATATATAAGTATATATATATATATATATATATATAAGGATATATATATATATATATAAGGATATATATATATATATAAGGATGCCATATATATATAAGGATATATATATATATATAAGGATGCCATATATATATAAGGATATATATATATATATATATAAGGATGCCATATATATATATATATATATATATATATATATATAAGGATGCCATATATATATATATATATATATATATATATATATAAGGATGCCATATATATATATATATATATATAAGGATGCCATATATATATATATAAGGATGCCATATATATATATATAAGGATGCCATATATATATATATATATATATATATATATATATATATATATATAAAAGGATGCCATATATATATATATATATATATATATAAGGATGCCATATATATATATATATATATATAAGGATGCCATATATATATATATATATATATATAAGGATGCCATATATATATATATGGCATCCTTCTATATATATAACCACATTTCAGTTGCCTCAAGTTTCTTCTTCATCTATGAGGAGATTGTTCTATTTTCTAATATTTCTAATGTTTTTTTTCTTGTTTCATAATACTTTGCTTAGTTTCTGGAAGTTGTCTTCACTATTTGAATGTACCTTTGGATTTTGATGTCACATTTTCCATCCTCTTTTAGAACACTTTCCAGATATTTAAATTTTCAACATTTTCAATTTGTTGTTCACATCTTGAGCTGTTCCACTTGCTTACAGCCATATATTTTGATTTCTTACAATTTATGGTTTGTCCTTTCTTCTCATTTGCCTTTACTACCTCCTGCAGGATATCCTGCTGTTTCATTTCTGTGTCTGCTGTCGACACTGTGTCATCTGCATATCTTATGCTATTAAGATTGTGGCCACCAATAATAAATCCTGATAGTACTTCCAGTTCTTTCAGGGTCATCTTGTAAAGGTGGAATAATTCCAGTGAGAAGGCACATCTTTTTCCTCTTTCTACATTTGTGTATTTAATGAATTCTGTTGTATAGGAATTAAGTTTTGCTGCCAACACTTGGGTTTGAACACAGATCACCAGAGAGCAAACACAGGCAATCCCATTTTGAATAAGTAGATCATGTGACAGTAAAGTAAACACATAAGTAGCAGGTAGTGTGATGTCTAATCACCATTTCTATTCTATCCTCTTTTACTATATGGATCACTCTTTCTCGCTATTCTCTATACAATTCACTACACTGATCACTATTTGGTGGTTACATTTTGGGCAAGTATTATCAGTGTGAGTGTTATTCAAAAGTGTCTGACACCAGTATTGTTCTATGGCGTACTATAGTTTTATCTGCGATTACAAATTCTCTACTGCAATGAGCATTATGAAAGTGACAATGGGTATTCATTGACATTACAAAAGTGGCCACAAGTGTTTGTTGACATCACAAAAAATTCATTTTCTATCTGAATGCTGGTATTTTATTCCTAGTATAAGTTCAGGATCATTTTAATATCTTTCCCATATAAATCAAGCTTACTTGGCAGTTCAAATAGTTCTTTGTGTCATAACTTATCAAAAGATTTTGTGTATTGTATAAAACATAGTTATACATCCTTCTGCATTTATATTGCTCTTAATTATTGTTATAAATTAAGAGTTAATAACAAAATAAGGTTATTATTACATGTTTACTGTAAATTTTTTTTTTTTAAGCTTTTCATCCCAAGCAAGGCTGGAAGCCACTAGCATGCAAGGGGTTACAGAAGATTTGGAGCGAGAGCAGATAGGTGTGTTAGAGGAAAGGATGTGGAGAAGGATAGTGGATAGATCAAGGCAACTGGAGATGTCGATTGACATAACATTTGAATAGTTGGAGATTATAGTTGTCAAGGAAACAGGAATAAGGAAGGGAGTTCCACAATCGAGAGATGCGAGATATGAAGCTATTGGAGTAGAAGAGACGTCTACATTTAACAGTTTCAACAGTCAAAGGGTGGGAGCGGGATGCCAGCCTCATAGGACACTTGAATTCATGAAGCCTGGGAACCAGAGAAAGCAGCTCATTGAAGCAATGCCTTGTTAATGATATTACTATAGGAAGGTGTTGAATGCAAAGAAAAAGAGTTGTCAATAGGGGAGGATTAATGCATGAATTACTGAAACATCAAAAGTGATAAATATCGAATACCAGGAAGAAAAATGATTGCCAGTTATTAGGAATGCAAACAATAATTGTAGAAAACATTGCAAATGATTTTACTATAGAACTTTATTGTAAATCTAAAATTTTCCAGAATTAATGCAAGTATTCGAGAGAAAATAAAAATTTACTATGCATAAAATCAACTACTAATAGTTTTACTATGCATATCATTAGAAATAATTTTACTCTAGAAAAGAGTGAGCACTGCATTGTAAATTAGACATTTCCCTATAAGGAAACATTTGGCATTCATTGACCAAGCATTAGAGCTGCCTACAGTTGAAATTTATGAATCTTTCTCTTAAAACAATTTTTCAGAAAAAAAAAAGCAAGCTCTCATCATTTTACATTTGGAATTGCTAGATGTAACCATAAATTCTATACTAACAGTTTATTTTCTTGCAGTTCTTGTTTATGGAACTCTCTTCCGGCTTCTTGGATTCCAGTCAGGTTTGATCTTCAAAGATTTTAAGCACAATGTCAGTGGTTAGCTTCTGTCTTTTTAATTCCTGTTCTCGCTCCTTAATAATGATTTTCCTTTTTCTTATATTTTTTCACACTTAGTAACCACTTATGTCTTAGTGGCTTTATTGCCTTGCTTGGGATGAAACGATTTTAAAAAATAGGTTTCTCAAGTCCAGTAGCTGTTATTACTCTTTCTAATATTGAGAGAGGCTTCCTTCCTTGCCAGAATAGGACTAATATATTTGTAATGCAATTATAATTCATTGCTAATGATTTTACTACAGAATGTATTGAATATCAGCTTGTTTGAGGTAGTTTGGAATATTTGCATCTTAATTATGACATTATTCTCTGTTTGAGTTACATGTGCTATCCATTTTTGTTGTTGCTACCATTGAAAGTCTTCAAGTGATGTGCTTTCTTTTATCTGGTACAGTTCTTTGTTTCATGAGGTTCCAAAAAGAATGCATACTGAGTGCCAAAAATAATGGTAATGTAACCATAAAGGACTATTCTTCATGAAATTAAATCTTTGGTGGAGAAGAGATAAAAAGATAAAACATTAAGCATGAACACTTGTATCACATGTACATACTTACTTGGCCATCTAACCTTTGCTTTACCGCAGAACAGATTGAGAATTTCATATTCAGTGAACCAAATGATATATTTCAGTGCCCAAGAGTATTGGCAATGGAGTTTTCCTTTTATACTAAATGATGCTGGAAGTTAAGATAGAGAAACCTGTGACTGTGATGGAGACATTGTAACCTGTGACTGTGATGGAGACATTGCAACCTCTATGGAACTACATTAAGAAATATGCAGCTCCAAGGAGGCCTTTAGAAAAACAGAATAAAAGGATTTCTTGTTGAGCTATGATCAATTAAGAACAAATGCTTTCTGGAATAATCAGTGTCCATTCAACTGGCCAATACCCAAAGGAAAGAAAATAGAGTTCAGGGAATGATTTTGCCTGCTCAAAGAGATAATGGTACCAAAAACTTTGTATCATTGTTGGTCTTATTCAGCTTATAATTCAATCAAGATCAACTGGATTCTATATGAGACACATCCATTTGATGAAAGCAAGAAAAAATGAAAAAAAATCTCCCTACAAAAAAATAAATATATATTATTCTCTTAAAATCGCAGCCAGAATCTTTGAATAAACCTGTTTTAAAATATAATGCATTTTATAATCAGCAGCCAGTAATTGATTCACAATGGTCATTTTAAACAGAAACTCAGTCTGATTACTTAATAAAAAATTGGTTTTTGTTTAAGTGTTTCTCAAAATGAAACCATTGTGTTTTAAAAAAAAACATGAAATCGGTTAATAACAAGATGCATCTGTTACCACACTGCAACTGGAGTAAAGGAGTATCTGTCTATCTTAGAAGTGTTATCTGGAATATATAGTTTGTTTACATTGGGTTGACCAAAATGTTTGTTCACTTATTAAGTAGAAAATTTACTCAATAAACCAAACAAACCTTTAGGCCAACCCAGTAGTTATCAAGTGGTATGTATATTTACCAAAAAGAGATCTATACCACCAAAAATGTTTTAAACTATTCCATAAAAATGGAATAAAAATAAAAGTCTATCTGTAGAAAAAAGTATACCTTTTCTTAGCAACGAGTCGTTATCCAATGTCTACATTTCTCAACAAAAGAAAGTACCTGTTGGAGAGAAGACTTCTTGTTTGGGCCTGTGACCCTATGCATAGATGAAGGAAAAGCAAAGTAAGAATTTCTTTTTAATAGCATGTGTGCAAGTCAGCTGCTGCTTTTACTACATATTTTCTCTACAGCCAGACCCGATATAGCCTAAACTCCTGAAAGTAATATCACATTTGAGCATATATACTTGTTTATCACAGCTAGGCATTAACAGCTGTAATTTATTTGAAAATGTAATTTTATTGTTACAGTTTACTTTTATATGAGGATATTAAATCTTTCAGACTTTTGTTTTTCTGAGCTTAGTTTTAATATAATAACAAAAATGTTCTAATTTAAACTATGTTGCTTTTTTCAGTATCATATGTTAGTTAATAAAAAGTAAATGTTTTGATCCAATCACTTTGGTATAAAAGAAATTTACTGTCATGTAGCATTTTGTCTGTTAATGTTTATGTTCAGTTGTTTTCCTTTGTGAGGAGAATATTAGGATGATTTCTTCACTTGTTTTGACTCTGGGAATATTCAACTTACATAAAGTTTTATTCTGACTGAAAACTTTATCATTTATAGACATTGTTAAGAACTTATATATGCAGAAATGGGGCAGGGGTTGTGATGGCCCCAGGCATCCATATCAAGAGGCCAAAGAGTGAAATAAAAATTAAGTTTTTGAAATCTGGAAGAAAGACTATATTTCATGTTTCATCTGTTTTTACATAATTAGAATATTTTCTTTTCTCACATTTCTCAGTACTCGGCCCTATAGCACCCCCTCCCATACTTGAGTCTTAGGGACATACAATCAAGGAATTGGCCCTGGGTGTTGCCAAATCTCTGCACACCACTGATCAAAGTATCTGTCTGGGATCAAATTTCTCCCTCCAGCTCTCTGACTAGGATCAAAACATCTTTACCCAGCCTTTGGGTGGGATCAAAACATCTTTACCCAGCCTTTGGGTGGGATCAAAACATCTTTACCCAGCCTTTGGGTGGGATCAAAACATCTTTACCCAGCCTTTGGGTGGGATCAAAACACCTTTACCCAGCCTTTGGGTGGGATCAAAACATCTTTACCCAGCCTTTGGGTGGGATCAAAACATCTTTACCCAGCCTTTGGGTGGGATCAAACTGTACTCTATCTTATCCTCATCTCTAAGCTCCAAGGGAAACATAGTCCCAGATATTTCACCCTTGCAGCAACACATCTCTTATTGCACTAAAGCAGGAGGGTTTGTGGATGTCGATGCCAGCATGGGAACTGAAAAATGTTTTTCTTATTGGCCCATATGTACACATATAGTCACTCCATGTTAAACCAACCTGGCATAATTGAAGTGTGTCCTGGTTATGACGATAAACTACGTCCAACAG
The DNA here is from genome assembly GCA_964036315.1 of Acanthosepion esculentum. NCBI lineage: Eukaryota > Metazoa > Mollusca > Cephalopoda > Sepiida > Sepiidae > Acanthosepion > Acanthosepion esculentum. The sequence continues at coordinate 25,068,191 of OZ038484.1, read as the reverse complement.
CAAGGCCTCTGATCAGGAGGTTTTGAGGAGCGTGGAACCACCTCTTAATTGCTGGTGTTCCTAGGTCCACCCTGACCTGGAGTGGTAGGGTCCCAGCTATGGGCAAATAGTTAACCCCCAAACTGGGGTCAAAACACTATAAAAGTATAAAAATAGATTTTAATACCAGAAATACTTTTTGTAAAATAATTATTGCCAGCAATACATTTTTTAAGAAAAAAATATTACCAAAAATAGATTTATGAAGGAAAAAAATATTACCCACAACAAAAATTTTGTCAGCATTAAATAACCCATTGAGGTTGATATGCCATAAACCAAATGAAACCAGAACTGGGAAATGTGGGGTAGGAATAGGTAAGTACCACTTTTATTTAGTTTTCAGCCACAGATTAAATTATTATATTTCTTGTTCTCCATGATTTTGTCTTAGGGAAATTCATAATTTTGTAATGAAGAAAACTAAATTCTGTTGATTCCAGTCATGGCCGCCAAACTTTTTTTTTTCCTTCTTTCTAATATACATATATACGCAGTCCACATTCTCAAATACTAACTCTGTAGAGAGGTAAGATAAATACAGGACCAGAGCACATACTGCTTGATCTAAGTACTGGGATCAAAGTGTAGTATCTGCCTTCAGGTAAATAAACTTCATTTTATCTCTCAATTGTGTCTCTGTCTTCAGATAGAGCATAACTCAGTTGTATCTCTATCTGCAGACAGCACAACTGAAAATATTATTGAGAGGTTCCTGGTCTTGGAGAACAGCTTCCCACTGCAGTACCTCCCTCATTGTACTCAAAATACCAATTCTAACACAACTGATGGTTGCAAGGGCTGGGTTATTTTGGGACCTGGCCTAGGTGCTCGGGCGCCCTACATTAAACTGACCTTGTGTTGCATCCTACCAGCATGGAGCAGTAATTAAATACTAAGTGTAGTATCTGTTTCAGTTCCTCTTTGCTATGTTTCTGCTTTCAAGCCGAATAAAAAAAAGCAATATGAGAAGCCTTACTCCATGAATACCAACTTGTATCTGGACTTCTCCCACTTTGCATTTAAAGGCTAAGGTCTGTATAAATTATTGCTTGCATGACAGTAGTTACAGGAACTGTATAATTTTTGTCTTTAGCCCAAATATACAGATATGGGCAAAACATTAAACTGAACAGGTGTTATATCCTACCCCCATGAGGGGGTAAGGTAATTAGATGTTCAGAGCATAAGATCTGTGTACTCGACCAAGAATCAGCATAGCATTGAGGATCAAAATGTCAGTTCCAGCAATTGTTCACTCTATTATATATTGCGCTTTAGATATGGAGATTAAATTAAATATCTTTCAATAAGATTATGATTGAAAAAATGGCAATTTCTTGTGATAATTAAAAAAAATGATAGCATTTGAAATGTCATAGCTTGAAATCAGAATGTCTCAAAATGAATCCAACAAAACAACCTATAGCTTTAAATAGTAGATTATTTCTGGAAAACATTCAATTTTGAATGGTTATTGTGTGTGTAAACAATTTCTTCATTTCTGTTAACAGGTACTGTAACTGTCAGAATTGCAAGGTAACAGGAAATATTTTTGTTCTCTGCCCGACCACCAAGAAGGGATTCCAAAATAAATTCTAGGAAATGAATTATGCCAAAAACTTTTCAATACACCATTATATATATATATATATATATATATATAATGGAATCTGGGGGTACAACAGTTCTATATTATGCAAGACACTGAACTGTTAGCCTACCAACACAAATTTGATCGAAGTAATGAAGGTTTAAATAAGACTAGATGCACTCTAGAAAGATTGTATTATAATGACACTATTCTGTCGCTATTGTTATAACACACTCTTACTTATATAATGTACTTCGTATAAGGATTCTCTATATGTAATTCTTTGACTACTTTACCATTATGCCTGTATTAGTTAGTCTGAAGAATGACTCCAAATGCCTACAAGTCTAACCTCTGACCTGGAGCTCTTATAGTTATGGACTAGTTTGTATAGTCACTGGGAGGGAGGTTCTATTTACTCCACAACATTCCCTCTTTTGCTGTAAATACTTTTATAAACATTTTATTTTTTATTAGTATTAGTATCTTCCCCCTCCTCTTTCTGAAGAGTTTGCCAAAGTACTTGACTTTGTAGCACTTCCACCTCAGATCAACTTCCAGTTCTTCAGTACGCTTTCCTCTTCTAGAACTTGTTCTTGTAGGTTCCACAACTTATTGTGATGTTGGCACATCAAAAAATGTTATGTAACATTTTTATTGGTTTTTCCAATAATACTGAATCTTTTATACTTAACATCAGAAAGAGTCAGCTAAAGTTTCTGGAACACATAATGAGGAAGGAGGGCCTGGAAAATCTGATACTCACAGGTTAAATAGAGGGAAAGAGAGACAAGGAAAGCAGCACATGACATACCTGACGAGCTTGAGCAGGTGGATGATAGAACTTAGTCTGGGGGAGGAAGCAGAGAGAAGGAACTTGCTGCAAGGGATAGAGGGAGGTGGAGAGCCATGATCGCCCATGTCCTGAAAGGACATGGCACATAAAAAGAAAGATGCTGCTTTTTATGTTCAATTTTTTTCCCTTTCACTATGTAAATCAATTTCCTGATTCTTGATATTATGCCATCTTCCCAGGTTTCTTTGCCATCCTTATATGCTCTAAAGAAGATTTTATTGCCCATCTTGAAACTTTTGGTGTCATTTTTGTTAACCGTTTATGTTTTTCAACTTAGTAACATCTTGTTGAACACTGATTTTACTCTTCTGGCAAACATTAATTCTGCCAGTGACATGCCAGATGGGGTATTGGGTTAAAGGTTACCTGATAAACTCTGAGAAAATTTTGAAGTGGTTCCTCATTTAATTTCTCAAGACTTGCTTTCTTCAATGCTCTTTTGAACATTTCCACAAACTGTTCTGCTTGTCCATTAGGCATTGAGTGATATGGAAAGTTTGTAACATATTCGATCGAGAACATCTTACAAAAATCTTGGAATTCTTTTCCCGTGAATTGTGTTCCATTATGAGTTACTCTAGTATCTGGTATGCCTTCATACAAGAAATTTACTGTCACTGAGGATCTTTTTTGCACTTACAAATTTCTGGCCATTTTGTGAAACTATCAACTACCACAAGATAATATGATCCATTGATAGGACCTGTAAAATCTATATGCAGTCTTGACTACAGCATGTCTCTCCTTGGCCAAGGTTCTATCTTTATGAAAAGGTAGTTTTGCTGTTTTCACTATCCTTTCAGTATCTTGGTTCATTCTGATCTAATATACGAAACTTCCCAGCATAAATTTCCTTTTAGAAATAACAGGATATCAAACTGAAAAACCTTTAATATTCATTTCTGTAACACACTCAGTATAACAACTATTTGGCCGTACATTACTACACCATCGCATATCGAGTACACATTTAAATCTGGATTTCATTCTTTGTTACTTTCTTTCAATTTATTTTTTATTTTTGCAATAAAGACGCCATTTTCTACTTTTTCTTTTATTTCATCCAGGGTTACCGGTAACTCTTATACTACTTTATACAATTTTTTTTATTTCCATTTCACTTTTTAGTGTTGCAATGACCATGTCCTCCAATAGTTCTGCATTTTTAGGTATTAATCTAGATAATCCATCTGCATGTCCTAATTTTTAAACAGTTGGTACTCCATTGTAAAATCATAGTTTAACAGGATGTTACCCCTGTGTTGTAGTCTGTTAGCTGTATGAGTAGGTATACCTTTCTTTGAACCATATATTGTTAATAAAGGTCTGTGGTCAGTTTGCAATGTGAAATTTCTTCCATGAATAAATTTATGAAATTTCTTCACAGGAAATATAATTGCTAGAGCTTATTTTTCTACCTGGCTGTAATTTTTCTCTGCTGGTTGAAGCAATCATGAAGTATGGGTGAAGGGTTTCATTTTACTGCTATCAAATATACATAAAATCACTGCTCCAATACCGTACTCACTAGCATCTGATGCCACTACAATTTCTACTTTTGGGTTATAGTGTGCTAATGATAAATCAGACGCGAGTCTTTTATTAATTTTGTCAAACGACTTTTGACATTTATCATTTCAATTCCAATTCCATTTTACTTCTTTTTTATGTAGACCATTAAGTGGAGCTCTCAAATTATGCATATTATATACATAAATTTGATAGTAATTAGCCAGTCGTAAAAAAGGTTGTAACATAGTCACATTTCTTGGAGTAGGCATATATTTAATTGCATTTACCCTCAATGGGTCTGGTTGCCTACAATTTCTATCAATAATTTGACCAAGGTATTTATCATTTGCATGTTGGGCTCTTCCTTTTGCTAATAACAATGCATTCTATCTTATAATTGATGTTTAGTCCTTTCTTCTTGCTTTCCTGTACTATCTTCTGGAGGAGTTCTTCTAGCACCCTTTCTATATCTACTATAAACACTGTGTCATCTGCATATCTTATGTTGTTAAGATTGTGGTTGCCAGTAATGAATTCTGATAGGACTTCTAATTTAATACTCTCAGAATCACCTCACTGTATATGTTAAATATGTCCGGCAAGAAGACACATCCTTGTCTTACACCCCTTTTCTATTTTGTATGTTTACTAAACTCATCTTTATGAAGATGGTTTTCTGGCAGTATAGGTTCGGAATTGTTCTAATATCCTTCCGAAATATGTCATGGTTACCTTGTAGTTCAACAGTTCTTTGTGATGTACTTTAACGTTATTTTCCCTCATGGATTTTATTCATATTTCTACTGTTTAATCTTTAATATCACTTGTTTTTTTATTGTTTCCTCTAGATGATCCTTTGTTTGAATATTGTTTTACGTTCTCCTATAGATCTCTGATGTTTTCTATTGGATTAATAACGGGAGAGGCTGGGAACCATTCTATTAATTATGTGCCATCAACAAGATTTTAATCTTTGCTATTAGTGATATTTATTGATAATATTGGGCTGGAATAAAAAGTTTATAGCATTTTAAAGTGAATTTCAAAGAAAATGTTCAGATTTCTTTTACATGGATTGATTCAAACTCATATATGTATCATTTTGTTCCACTACCTTTTGCTAAGTTTCATGATTCCATCCTCCCAGAACTTGTCATCTTTCTGAGTAAGGAAGTGATAGTGATTGAAATAAGTGATAATCTGAAAGTGCATGAGTGGGTGAGCATGGTAAATGTAGTAGGACATTGCAACCCAGCTGTAACAATTTCTGTTGGGTCTGCAAAGAGATGTGAGGTCTGGCCTTGTCCTGATGAAACATTACACTCTTTAAATTGACTAATCCTGGACAGTTTTTATTAATTTCTACCTTTAATCAGTCCAATTGGGAACAGTTCTTGTTTGAATTCAACATCTAATTCCTTGGAAATAGCAGAGCACATAATACACAATGCCCTCCAAATCTCAGCAGATCTACAGCATCATCTTTTTTAGATGCAGACTGGCTTTTGGATTGGTTAATGGTGACTTATTTTGTTTTTCCCAGGACCTTTCTAACTTTACATTATTGTTAGTAACCCATTTTTTATCACCTGTGATTATTCTTTTGAAAAATTGGTTGTTTTTTTTTTGTACTTGGGTAGAGAATTGCCAATGGAAATGTAGTCCATTAAATTTGTTAAGTTAAATCAAGAGGCAGCAAAACTTCATAGCCATTCACATATGCAAATCTTTTCAAAGAATCATGAGGCAGCAAAACGTCATAGCCATTCACATATGCAAATCTTTTCAAAGAATCATGAGGCAGCAAAACGTCATAGCCATTCACATATGCAAATGTTTTCTTACAATGCTCATATGGTTTATGAGACTGCAATGTCCCACGTTATGTAACTTGGATTATTTTTAATCAGCATATCTGTTTGCTCATCAGCAATGGCTGCAGACCATTTGGAATATTCTCAGTTTTCCAAATCAAATTTTCCACTTATGAACAAAGCAAACTACTTGTGTGTAGTCCTCTCAGCTATGGCACCTTCTTGATAAATTGCACATATCTTTTTTGCTGTTTCTACAGCATTTTTCCACTCTGGAAATAAAAGAGAATCAAATGATGAAGATGCAGTTCATTTACTTTCATTTTCACTTTTATTGTAAAAATGGTTAAAATTCACATTTCACTCATGAATCATATAGAAAGACACATTGAAATGTCACTTTTCAAAATATATATATGTCATCAATTTCAATTACATATGCAATGAAATCAGATGTTCAAATGCTCCCTGTTGAAAAAAACCTAAGAACATTTATTCCAACCCAATATAATGAACAATACTAAAGTAGCATAAAATATCACATTACTAAATGAGTTATTGTAGATATTGCTAATAAAAATAGATATTATAAGCTGAAATTTCCCTGGTGTATTTATCACATAAATATCTCCTGAAAAATACCAGTTTTACAAGGTAACCAAAAAAGTTCTGTCCGTTTGTTGATTAGTCATTGAATGAAGTTGAAATATATACGAAATGCGTGTAGCAATTGTTTTCAAATTCGGACAGCCGGAAGTAGGAACATCAGACGTTATAAAAAATACGTGCACCATGCCCGGCCATCAGTTATAAGCCGGACAGCTGTGAGAAGGATGGAAGTGTCTAGAGATCTTGTTCAGGGCTATTTGATTTACAACTTCAAAGTGGGCTTATCAGCAGCTGCATCAAGTCACCACATATGGCAAGCATTTGGGGATAGTGCTGTGGATGAACGTACTGCAGGCGTTGGTTTTGAAAATTCAAATCAGGAGATTTGTCTCTCCATGATGAGCCTCGCAGTGGACGACCACAGGTCTTGAATGACAGAGTCCTGAAGGCGGCCATTGAAGAGGACAGTAGTCTAACGTGTGGTGAACTTGCAAGACAGTTCAACGTTTCCGATGAAACAGTTAAACTTCACCTGCACCACCTAGGTAAGACGTACAAACTGAGAAAGTGGGTTCTGAAAACACTGTTGGAGGTCCACAAGGGACAAGTGGCAGTCTGCGTATCGCTGCTTTCTCGCCACCGTACCATATCCTTATTCAATCGAGTGCTTACCAGTGATGAAAAGAGGGTTCTGTATGAAACTCCCAAGTGTTCCAGACATTGGTTGTCCCCTTAGGATGCTGTCCCTCACACTGCAAGACCGCCTATGCACCCACACAAGATTATGCTTTGTGTCTGGTGGACAGGTCGTCAAGTGGTTCATTATGAACTGCTACCAATGGGCCAAACGGGCACTGGAGACCTATACTCGCAGAAATTGAAATGTGTGGAACAGGCATTGCGCCAGAAGGGGCCAGCACTGGTGAATCGCAAAGGTGTGCTTTTCCTCCATGACAACGCCAGGCCGCATGTCGCGCAAGTGGTCAGGGATACCATACAGCAACTTGGGTGGGAGACTTTGTGCCATCCACCTTATTCACCTGACCTTGCACCATCCGATTACCACCTCTTCCACTCCCTGAATAATCATCTTCATGGGAAATCCTTCACCAATGAAGCAGACTTGCGCAAAGCCCTCACGGACTTCTTTGCATCAAAACCCCCCGAGTTATACCACAAGGGCATTGAACAGCTGGAGACACGTTGACAGAAGGTGCTGGATGCCGATGGCGATTACTTTGAAGACTAAATATACGTTACAAATACTGTGAAGCGTTTTCTTTTTTTTCCTTTAAAAATGGACAGAACTTTTTTGGTTACCTTGTATTATAAAGATATTAACTTGTGTAATAAAATATTAGGTAATCCTACAGTATATAAAAGTATCATGTGTACAAATTTAGGTAGATTCAGCTATATAATGCTAGTGATATAGAAAATAATATTGTCAGCATACAAGCTGAGTCAAAATTAATATTACAACAGAATCTACTTTACACATGCATACACATATATATATATTGATTTATTTTTTACTTTATTATCAACCTTAAATAGGTCACTGGAACAATGCTTAAACACTTTGCATGATATCATTTTATTTGTTTTTTTCTTATTTGCTTTCTGTTCCCCCACCCTAACCTTGCTCTCTGATGCAACACAAATAGTAAATTAATCAACACAAACAGTAATAAAAACTAATGAATATATACTAAATGCTTCACTTAATAGTTTTCATTAAGAATGAGTCAGTTGGGATGAAAAATACACTAACATTCAAAATAAAATCACTTTTAATGAAGACAGTATTTTTTTCCACGAAAATACCCTAATGTTTTTTGTTTTGATCAGTACATTTTGACCATTATATTTGCCAGCTTTTCTCACATGTGTATCAGATTATAAAATCTTTGAAAATATCCTATATATTCTCAGTTTTTCCTAACTTTCACCACTACTCTTCTGAGAACAATTTACAATTCTCAGAAATTATATATGTAAGATTGATGCTTGTTGCTTCAAATTGTGAATTATTTTAATTGATATTGTAGCAAAAATATATTTTTAAAAAAGATAGAAATTTGTGGATATTTTAAATTTTTTTCCGAATGCAACATCATTCTTTGCAGTTTTCATCATCATAATCATTACCAGCAGTTTTGTCAAAAATCTTTTGGTTTTGACGTATTATTGTTTATTAGTGTGTCTTGGTATGGCTTCAAAAATTAGAATCTTCCAGATTATTTTACATAAAATTTTGCTTGATGACTTAATACAAATGTTGTTCCATTTAAACAAATATAATAATAAAGTTTAAGAGAAGTGTTTTGTCACTGAGACAAAATATTATAAAGAACTCATCCTTTCTTCTCTGTCAATGTCTTCTTTCATCATGACATCTTCCTCTTCAATTCTGTGTCTTAATAGGTCAGAATGGGCCATTAGGCTTTTTCCTTTCTTTGATATAATGGCCATGTTATGTACCTTTGCATGAGGAAATTAGCTCTCTCAGGACTTGCTACTATGTCTTTATTATATCACAGTTACAAAATTTGTTTAGTATATTTTCTTGGTGATTAAGAAGAAGAAAGAAATTACATGCTGAAATTTTGTTGAGTAAACAGGTTCAGGCTGTTGTGAACAACTTCAGCTTCATCAGGTTGCTAAAGTTTTTTTGGTGTGCATACTCAATATTTGTAAACAATGACTGGATCAAAGTGGTGTCTATTTTACCGGTTGGGGAATGGTGTCCTCTCTTATCTTTCATCAGATATTTGAAGAATGCTTCATAAAAGTAACACATACTATCTTTTGATTTTTTGCCATAACAGAAAAAAATGTACAATAATGAGCTACAAGTAAAAATCAGCAGCAATAAGAAAAGTTCTACACTCAGAATTGTCCCATGGTACAATAGCCTAGTGGATTAAAGTGTTGGCTCATGAATTTTTGCAGTAGTAATTGTGAGTTCAATTCCTGTGCTGGGTAGTGCAGATTTAGATTCTGTACAAACCAGACAACATTGAGCAGTACTAAATAAGAACTAGATGAGAGAGATATCACTAAACATGATCAGGGGAGTGAGTCTTCCCCTATAGATTAAGTAAAAAGTTCAGTTTCAAATTCCTTGAAGGATACCCAGGTCAAAGCCGGAAAAATGTGATAATAACAAAAAAGATAAGAAGAGGTAGTCTGAGTATAAATAATGATACTCCTCATCCCAGACATTGTTTTTTAATTTCTTTGATAAATTTCTATATTTTATTCTGTTATACTTTTAGTCAATTCTATATTAAATGTGGATCTGGACAAAAACTCAGAAGCAAGTTAAAAAGTAATTAATTTTTTTTCTAATTTTCTTATTAATTGCTACAAATATCTAGACATCCCATTGACCTTACAATGCGGAGATACACCATAGGACGTGATCAGCAGGCTTTTAGTTTTCTAGTCACAAATAGCCAGAAAACTAAAGAATTTTACAAAATCCTTAAAACAAAAAAGTAAGACATCCCCTCACCTACTTATCTTTTCCTTTCAGAAAAAAAATTAACCAATCAGAATTTAAGTTTACATTATTAGTAAATCAATATAAAAATCCTTAGTAGGCTGAAGACAACATTATCAAGAACATCACAGGTGTCTTTACTTTGTTAGTCTCCACTAGTTACACTCCAGACTAAATAAATACTCATTGATAAGGCAGATAAAAATTGTTGTAAAGTTTTTCTGATGTAAAAATGCAACCTCGTCATCATTGTACCAAAAATAATCTCATACCAGCCTATATTATATCCCACCCTCCTATTTTGAACCATAATGACAGAGGTAATATGGGGTGGAGCTTTTTCTGGCACTGAGGGTTGGGGTGGAGGATAAGATAAGAAAAGAGGAGAAAAGAAGAAAAAGAGAAGATATTTTTTTTTATTTCTGATCTCCATTTTCTTCTTGTTTTTATTTTATTCTGCCATTCTTTGTCCTTGCATCAGAATCATCAGTTAGGCCAAGCACAGTAGAACTTCAGAGAAAAAGAGAAGCTACAAATATATTTTAGGTATCTTGTATCACACCCCCAGCAATTTTTAGTGGGAGGCTATATATTCATGTTGGTGGTTGATGGCACTGAGACAAATGATATACTGGTAGGCAGTCACACTCCTTGACAGTAATAGACTATGACAAGATGAGCAACTCTACAAGCCAAGGCACACGACAAAGCCAATTCTCTTTTGCCATCATCACAGTAAAAATAATAATAAATAAATATAAATAGATAAATAAATTAATAATAAAAATTAAATAATAGTATAAATAAATAATAAATATAAATAAATAAATAATAATAAAATAAAAAAATCTGGGTTTTTAAATTAATTTTTTAATTAATCTGAGGTTTTAAATTAATTTTTAAATTAAATCTAGGTATTTTGGGTTTGTTGTTTTTTTTTTTTATTCATTTCATCCCAGGCAAGGCAATAAAGCCACTAAGGATCTACTGGGAATGAAAGAGAATAAGAGGATGATTTTAGGAGAAGGAACCGGAAACCCAATCCTAAAGAGGAAACAAGGGATAAATCTTTACTCCTATTCAAAATATGGGGGTGGTTTGAGGAAACAAGTTTAGTAAAAAATATATGCCTAAATCAACATCTTTATTTTTTCTTATAATGTAGTTAGTGAACACTGTGCAATCGCATCTCCAGTGAAGATGAGACTTGAAGCAACAAAAAATGGGGTCCTACAGGAAGAAGCTAAGAATACCATATACTGAACATCAACAATAAAGTTTTAGAGAAAAAGGAAACAAAAAGGACACTTATACTTAGTATTAGAAAGATAAAGTTAAAATTTCTAGGGCACATAATGAGGAAAGGGGGCTTAGAAAATTTGACACTCACATGACATATTGAATGCAAAAGGGACAAAGAAAAGCAGCACATAATCTACATAATGGGCTTATGTAAATAATTGACAGAACAAGGATTAGGAGAGATAGCGAAAAAACAAAATTATTAAGAGCTACAAAGGACAGGAAATTGTGGAGAGCCATAATTACCTACATTCTGAAAGGACATGAAATATAGAAGTACCAGAGAATGCATTAGCATTTTATTGTTTCTTTTTCTTCTTCCTTGAAGCAGGTGTTACTTTTCAATATTTGTTTGTGTGTTTCCTTTTGCAAGCTCTTAGGCTCCAAAGCTTAAAGTACGTGTCCATAACTGCTCCAGCTGTCATTAATATTAAGAGTTGGCTGTTGCTACTGGTTGTGGCCACTACTGGCAAAATATAAGAACAAATATTGACTACATCAATACACATGTGTACAGGCACAAATGCATAAGGATGATTGTTAGTTGGAGGCACAATGAGGAGACATAAAGCTGTCCTGTGTTGAGTTGAATAAAGGCTTATATCATGTTAACATGCACGAATATTCAGCTGATGTTAGTCTAAGATGTTCTCCTCAGCAAAACAGACTGGTTAACATCATTTTTCAATTTCATTTGTTTGGATGAATCTTATAAAGAAAAGACAATATTTTAGTTTCCATCATCAAATTATTATTCCTATTTTTTTTAAAAAATACTTCCATAATAAGTCATTCATATAACTTGTATATATCAATCCAAGTAACCTTCTGGGAATTCCTACAAGAGTAGATTAAAGCATTGGTTCATGAATTTGGTGACATAGTAATTGTGAGTTCAATCTCTGAGCCAGGCAGTGTGTACTTTGACTCAGTGAGAACAAGCCAAGTAATAACTGAACAATATTAAAAAAAAATAACTCAAGTTATCCCTAGACATGAGCAGTGGAACAAGAAATGTCAATGCCAGTAGATTAAATAAAGTGTTCACTTCAGAATTCACTGTAGGTTACCTGAATCAATATGCACCTGTCAGAGTCCCAACTATGGGCAAATAGTTAACCCCCAAACTGGGGGGGAAAAAAAAAACACTATAAAAATGTAAAAATAGGTTTTAATACCAGCAATAAATTTTTTGAGGAAAAATTATTACCAGCAATATATTTTTGAAGAAAAAATATTACCAGCAATAAAAATCTTGTCAGCATTAAGTAACCCACTGAGGTTGATATGCTGTAAAACAAACCAAACCAAGCTTCTTATAGGGGGTGCTCAATATTTGAGAAAAACACATTTAGCAAGTCATAAGTGGACAACAACTGAACATATTGTTACACAGCATGTGCCTAATTTTTCAACCATTCTTATTTCCCTCTCAAACATATCAAGCACATTAACATGGCAGGTTCCAATTTCATACAGGAAATGAAAGGCACACCATGCTCCTGACATTATCCAGCAACTTCTCAAAAGAGGCCTGGTGAACAGGAAGAATGACATGTGGCTCTGTACTGACCCCCCATAGATATACCCACAGTGATACATATCCCGTGAACAACAAGGGACATGTCATGCTATTCCACTTCTTCCCACAGGATTTGGCACAAGTGGGTGGCTGTCTGTGTTCCAACAGAGTACTGCTCTCTTGAACATAAACCAAGGATTGGATGCTGAGTATTTTTATGATATATCCCAACTTGTAACCTTCTAGCTTTCCTGATTTGAATCTCTTGGATGATTGCATCTGAGGTATTATTGGTATCAATAGGAACACTATCCAGCAGGCTTACAATACCAAAGTCGTGTCCTGGGTAAGATGATAAACTACATTTAGCAGCAAGGAGGTTTTGAGGAGCATGGAACCATCTCTTAATTGCTGGTGTTCCCAGGTCCACCCTGACCCGGGGTGGTAGCACCTGTTAGGGTCCAATCTATGTGCAAATAGTTTACCCCGAAACTGGGGTAAAAACACTATGAAAGTGTAAAAATGGATTTTAATACCAGAAATACTTTGTAAAAAATTATCAGCAATACATTTTTGAGGGAAAAAAATATTACCAGCAATACTTTTTTTTTTTTTTTTAAATTATTACCAGCAATACATTTTTGAAGGAAAAGATTATTACCAGAAATAGATTTTTGACAAAAAAAATATTACCAGCAATAAAAACTTTGTTGGCATTAAATAACCCATTGAGGTTGATATGCTGTAAAACACACCAAACCAATACCAAAGTCCTGCTGAAAGCCACAACTGCGGACATGATTGATTACCAAAATGAATGAGAACTACCTGATAGGGTCATACCGTCACTTTCTTACTAAAGGCTGAGAGTAATTTTATCCAGTAACATTTTTTTTGCTTTTTAAGTTGAATATGTGTGCAATCCTTTTAAAAATATACTGATTTTGTTTCTATTGCCCATCTTCATTTATAATTGTTCTCAGTTACCTCACACAGCTTGTATACAAAAAATCTGACTAGATGTCATGGTAAAATAATGTTCTTATCTAAGTAGTCATGTCTATAATTCTTATACAAGGTTTTAAAAATAAAGTAGTTTAATGATTCCTTTTAATGACTGGAGTTGTCATATGATGACTGAGGAGCTTGACTACCAAATTTTGGAAATTTTCATTTTAAAAAATATAAAGTGCATTAGTGCAGAAAATGAAAAGTCTTGAAGAAGTCGTTATGTCTGTGGTTAGCTATGAGAAATGTTAAAACATTGCCTTTGTATACCAGGTTCAAATATAGTAAATTTTAAAATGATTGCTGGTTCAATTTTTCTCCAACCACCTTAGTTTGCTGTGTCATTATTTATATATATATATATATGCTCTCCACCTTCCCAAGATTGATAAATTTCAGAGAAAATATGTATCCTCTGACAGGAATCAAACTTGTATCACATATGGAAACCATCGTTAGGCCTGACGTACTGTTAACCATTCAGCCACAGAGGACTTCCAGTTTAGCAAAGTTCAAATTACTGCTATAATATATTCAGAGCAGAAATAATGGTTTCTGTATCAGATACAAGTTTTATTCCTGTTGGAGAATGCATATTTTCTATGAAATTTACTTGAATATTCAGGCCAGTAAATGTAATTAAATACTGTTTAGTTAAAAACAGAGCATTTACTTAAATAAGTTGTATCCATAAAAATAACGTATAAACAGAAAATATATTAAAATATTTGTCGGATTTAATCCATTTCATATATATATATATATATATATATATAATGTTGAATAAATAGCTACAGTGAATTTCTATAGTAAAATAATTTCCAATTTTTACTATGAAACAATTTCTAATGAATTTATCTATATGGTTGCAGTATTTGCTGTGTCATTATACTGGTAATCATTAGAGTGAATGAATGTTTTAACATATTCATCTATATTTTATCTTCAGTTATAGTGTTTGTTGCAGACTGTTACTATCTTACCTTGTTGTACAAACAGGTTTTGAAATTCAAGATGAAAACTGTACACTGTTGTATGAACACATATTCTGATAAAAGTAAGGCCCTGTGTTGTTCTTATATATAGAGTTACCCAAATCAACATGCTGCACCATAAAAAGTAGGAGGGACTGATATATTTTAGTACAATCTGTGAATATCTGATTGGCTAAAAATCAGCCAGAAGATGTAAGAATGAATTGATTTCATCTGACAATCATCATTAAGCAAGTTCTAGTTTTTTCTAATATTGTAGTTCAGTAAATTGTATCTGTTTTGGTGAATAATTTATGAAGAGTTTTACAATATATTGTCATTTCCTTGGTTTGTTTTTAGATGAGAAAGAAATGCATAATCTTGAGCATCTAATTTTTATATTATGTTCCAAAGTCCTTCTGAAGATTACATTTTTTTTAATCTTATTTTTATAACTTGATTTTAGTATAAAATTGTTCACTTTTGGATATATGGCTATCAGCTCCAAATGATTGATTCGTTTTCTACAAATTGTCAACATGTTCTGGGCTATTTCAAGCCAGAAAATATTTTTAGATTGTAAGAATCTTTTTTGGAGATAATAATGGTTTAGTGATACAAGTCTTATTAATTAACCCATAGCTGGGGGAAGAAGAGATGGATTCAGATCTTTCCCAAGGGTATTTTCACCTGTGAATATAATGGGAATTGGAACTGTTTTCTCCAATTAAAAATTCCAAGCTATTATCATTACCCATACATCCAAGCTATCATCATTACCCACAATTCCAAGCTATTATCATTACCCACACATCCAAGCTTACTGCACCTCATAACTTCAGTAATACTACAGGAACCAATTTCAATGTGGTGTGGCCATAAAAAATATTTAGAAAGATTTATAACAAAATTAATTTAAAAGACTATTGGACTAAACCATAAAGATTTGGTTTTGCACTCTTTTGAAAGTTCAAGATTCAATCAATGTTGTATTTTTTATTGATTGTTACAATAGAACCCACTTACTTGACATATTCAGTGCCAGATGATGTTGATTAAAATTTTCATTGCTCTACCTATGCCAAACAATATTAATTACATAATTACCCCCTTTTTTAATGTTTGACTTACTGCTGTGACTAATACCTGTTTTTCATTAATGCTGTTTAGTCTCTTGAAATTTTACATTGTTCTTTTATTGATTTGCATATATCAATAAAGAAAATGTTGGTGTTAAAGGCTGCCTTTGGCAACCTGTATTAAGTGATAAATCACTTTCTATTTATAGAATTTATAATGAAATTATTTGTAAATGATAGTTATTAGTGTTTTTTAATAATTATTATCACTAATCCTATGACATTATTGCTGCTCTCTAATTAGCAGACAGTTTTCTCTCGTTAACTTATACTTAACTAAAATACTTGGAAGTCAGTGGCCCAAACTGAGTGGAAATTGATTTTTTTTCCTTTAAATTAGCACATTTTAATTGTGCTAACAAAAACAGTGCTACAATGTTCCTTTTTAGCCGTTTTAAGGTAATAAACACATATGTACAGAAATTAGATCAGTATTATGTAGATGCTTATTCAAGAAGGTGCAAGGTGTTACTTGCATTCATTGTTCAACTTCACAGGAACCAGTATAAGTTACTTAATGTTAACATATGGTATGGATATATGTTTCAAATGAATTTCAAGTCAATTTTTAAAAAATATTTTTTGTTATCAATGATAAGAGATATTTTTCTGATTAGATATCTCTGTTTCAGAATGCTGATTTTTACCTATCAACCTACCTCTCAGATGAATAACACTTCCTTAACTCCTCTTAAACAAATTTATGAAACAGCCACAAATAACCTCATTACCTATGAATCAATAAAATAGTTTGTACTTACCGCTATAGAAATGGTTTATATAATGCTTGCACTTTTTCTACAAACAAACATTATCTTAAGAAAATATTCAAGTTTACAGCTCTTTTGACATTTCACATCTTAAAAATCCTAATTCTATATTAATTAAAAAATAACAAATTATGTCAGTCAACAAAAAAAGAAAAGCAAAATTTAAAATTTTTGATAAAGTTGAAACAGACAAGAAATGCCTTATCATAGAACAATGGTTAGCAAGGTCATCTTGTAGATCCTTACTGAGTTTGATCCTTACTGAGTGCTCCATATGTAGCCTTGTGCCATATTCAGCAAAGCTTAGTAAATATCAGAAGACTAATCACTACCAATGCTCAAGTATGACAATAAACTACATCCAGTAGCAAGGCCTCTTATCAGGAGATTGGAGCTTTTGAGGAGCATGGAACCACTTAATTGCTATTGTACCCAGGTCCACCCTGATCCGGAGTGGGAACTCCTGTTACGGTCCTAGCTATGGGCAAATAGTCCCCCAAACAAAAATACTGTAAAAGTATAAAAATATATTTTAATGGTGAAAATACCAGCAATAAATTTTTATAGAAAAAGACTGACAATACATAATCAGTAATACATTATATCTGTAGTTGAAGGCATACAATTGCATTCAAAATATTTAGTTGAAGCCATAAAATTATGTTCAAAATATTTTGATTTTGGCATTAAATAACCCATAGAGGTGTTGATATGCCACTAAACAAAACCAACCAACCCTTAAAGGTGTAATTAGCAATAACTCTGTCTGGAGCAGATGATCTTGGATAAAAAAAAAAGTTGCAATTGGTGTATTGTTAGATGTCCAAGTAGTTTTTAGTATGCGTGTATTTTATCTTAAATTTCAAAAATATTCCTAGCTCTTTTCTAGACACTGTTGTTATATAGAATAAAACATTCTCTGTATTGTCCACATTAATTAGTGATAAAATAGAAAACCTGAGTATTATCAGTTTTAAAATCAGTATTAAAAACAATAGCTGTCTGTTAAAAGAAAGATTTTTTTTTCCTAAAACTATTATTATTCAGTCAAAGGAGTCATGTTATATTAGCCCATTGAATCCATAATACTAGTTTGCTTTTAGCAAAATGAGGACCTACCTTTTAGCAAGACTTGTAACTTCTTCTTTTATGTGCCCTGTACTTTCAAGACTTAGACAATCATGGCTCTCCACAACTTCCTATCCATTGTAGCCTGCCATCCCTTTACACAAGCTTGTTAAGTAGATTCCTCAATGTCTCTCTCTCTAGCCTTTTTTCCTTCAGTGTCTTGTGTGTCTAATTTGCCAAGCTGTTTTTCCTTATTATGTGTCCCAGACATTTCTGCTATCTCTTTCTGATATCTAAATAGAAATGTTCTTTTTGTTTCTATTTTCCTTAAAACTTTCTCATTGCTCACATGCACCATCCATGGTATTCTCAGCATCTGTCTGTAGAACTATACCACTGTTGCCTAAAGTTTCCTCTTTTATTGTGAGGAAATTGTCCAGTATATACATAGAGAAAGATAGTAGAGTTGACATTACATAGCTGTTCAGCATTCTTTTCAAATACAAAACTGGCATACCATAAGATTACATAGCTTAACATTTAAGTAGAATAAAAATATTCATGTGAACAAATTTGTATTAGATATATGTTGCTCTTTACTGCTAAATTGTTATAGAAGTATTTCTGAAATAGTGAAATTTGGCCATAATATCCAAGGACGATCAATCAGCAAGTTGTTGGCCTCAAAGTTCAGTGGATTAAACACTAGAAGTTTCTACTCTCCTTCTGGAAAAACAATAACACTAAGCTAGGTACCTCCACTTTTTCGGCATAAGTTTTCAATACTAAGGTTTACAATGTATTTTTAAAAGTGAAAAAGCATTCTTGAAGATTTCATTTTAGCTTTAATTGAAAGCTAAAGAATTATATTTATTATTTCCATTAAGTAAAATCTTCTGGTGTATGTCAGATAGAAATTATATAGATTGGAATGTCAAATTTAATTTCAATTTCTTAAAATTTTCTTAAAAGCAGCCATTTTCTTAATTTTAAGAAATCTGTAAACAAAACAAATTTATCGATTTTAAAACTCTTCCAAAATATATTTCTGACATGTTATTTGACTAAAATTAAAAAATTTAAAGTTAAATTAATCTGGTTTGAAATAAATATTACTTACTTATAGCATAAAAAAGTAATATACAACCATTTGTTATTGATCGGCCATGTTTATCTGAAGTGATGATTGATGGATGAATGAGTGATGAAGCGATGACAGCTAGTATAGCTGACCAGAATTGACATAATAAATTTACGAAATCTAAGTGAACACATTTTTTTTAGTTTTTAACTACCTAGTAATTTTTACAAATGAACATATTTTCCACAATTATCTAATAATTTATTGACTTTATTTACCTTTCATAGATGCTTCATGCAAAAATAAAAAAAATTTAAAATACTATAAAATTTTCTTAAATTAATTTCTCTGTAAAGAGACAAAACTTTTAGATCATGTGACCTTTTTATAAAAATGTCATGTTTAGCCTTTCATAGATGAAAAAAGGAAATAAATTAAGTAAAAAAAAAAGAATTTTAAAAATAGAATAGTGTAACTACTTTTATTAATCTTTTTGATTTTGGATTTGTAAATTTCATTTCCACTTAATTATTATATCACATCCAAGAAATAGCCCAATAAAGAATTTTATATGATTTTAAACTATTATAAATTATAATTAAAATTAAAAAAAAAAAAAATTAAAAATTCTTGTAAAAATTCATTATTCTTCAGAAAAATTTTATTTCTTCAGACAATAGTATTCTTAATATAACTTATTTACAAAAGCAATTAAAAGCTTTTATAATTAAATAACGTCATAGTCTTATTGCATTCATTATTTTTCAATTCAGAGCAGATTTCCCATTAGAATAGTGTGAGTTTGAAAAAAGAATTAAGTGATTTACATTCTCCAAGGTGTCCTACTTTTAACGAATAAAAAATATTCAGGAAATAGAAAGTTTTTTAGCAAAATTTCATGAAATTAAGTAAGTGGTGGGTAACATATGTAAAAAAAAAAAACAAATATTTTTTGCCAAAATTTCCTAAGAAAAATTTCAAAAATAATTTCATTTTGTGAATAAGTCCTGAAAATTTCATTAAAATCAGACAATTATTTGATTTTTACAAGAATTTCCAAATCAATGTGTTTTCAACAGAAAAACGTGCAAAAATGTCAATGTAATTATTATGCCGCCACGATGACGTAAACGAAACAAGATTTTAACCAAAATTTTGAACATATTATAAAGGATTAAAAAAAATTTAAGAACAATCAAAAAATTCTTTGGTCTTTCATCTTAATAATAACATAAACATTTTGACGATAAAACTTTATTTTTATTAAGTTTGTGGCCTTTTTCATTATGCTATGCTGCTTTCCGTGATAAAGTGGGGTTATCTAGGCTAAGCTATTTGATTCTATGGTTTACTGACCCCATTGTTTTTGTTGTACTTACTATTATTTATGTATTGTTATTATTTAGATAGCTAGACTTAGGCCTGCTACTGGTAACATGTAACCCAATATAACCGACCCACATGGATGACTGGTTGGCAACTAAAACAGCTTCCTGATGAGCTTTTCTGCTATTGAGGAGGGTGTCATATCACTCCACAGAATGGAAAAAACCTTTGAACAGGAGTAGAGTTTTATTCCTTGCTTCCCCACCACTGGTTACTTTTAAAGTCTTCTCATTCTCTTTCACTCCCAGTGGCCATTGGCATCTTAGTGGTATCATGATCTTGCTTGGGGTGAGTTGGTTAAAATATATATGAGGTTAGGATGGGATTTCAAGAGATTGTGTCTCAATAAAAACACTGGGTATACTTAGACAACCCTGAGTGTCTGAATTCAAAGTCAGAAAGAGCATCTGGCCTTGTAAAACCTTGCCTAAAATCATTATGGCAAATACTTTGTCAGGCAGAATGCACCTTGCTTTGGGCAAGATTAATCCCAGTCCTGCCTTAAAAAAAAAAGACACATTTAAAATATATGGAGTCAAAAATTTGCATGACATAAAACGGAAAACACTTTTCTTGATATTTGAATGTTATTTTTCAATATTATAAATATGGTAAATTAGTAGTATATGTTTATTTCCTGAAATTACAGTTTAGTAAAATGGGAACGATTATGAGATACACTATTCTGTAAATTAATAGATTCTAGATCATCATCATTTATGTGTAACAAAATGTGGTGATCATGACTCTCCACAGGATCCTACCCTTTGTAGCTTTAAGCTATTTTTTACTCTTCACTATCCTGCCTTCTTGCTTCACTATCAATTCACACAAATTCATTATCTGAGCTTATCTTTTTTTTTTTTTACAGTAAGGTTCACCCTGTACAAAGCCCAGGGGCCACTCAAGGTAGAAGGTTAAAGTGGAAGATAACAGTTAAAAAGCTTAAGAGTGTATGGATCAGGGAAACATCCTCTTGGGAGTCATTTCACAGGGTAGTGGTTTGTGGGAAGAAGCTCTTAGAGTGGAACTTACTTTTCACCAATGGAATACAGAAGGAATGTGGGTGGTTTGTTACTATTTAAGGGGAATGGCATGTCCTTGCTGTGAAAGTTTGAATTGGCAGGGCCAGGCAATGTAGTTCATCCAAGCACTTTTCATGGAAGTAGCAAAAGAACAGCAAAAGGCTTGCCACATCCCATTTGTGGAAGAGAGGTTGAAGGTGGAGAATAATTCATCACCCGTAAGGATTCAGAGATACATTTGAACTCTATCAAAGCTGGAGAGTGAGCTCTGGGCAGCTCTTGTCCAATTATGACAACAGTACTCCATTTTGGGCCTGATCTGGCCTTTGTAAAAGTAGAGGATAGCAGTAGTCAGGTACTTATTAAAGCAGTCCAGGAGCTGACAATTTTACCTGCATTCTTAGCAATGGATCATAAGTGTCTTTCAAAGTATGGTGCCTCCCAAAGGGGACATCCGTTCATCCTGATTAGTTGCTTACTGTTTCTGTCTACCCTTGCTTCCCTCAATATGCCCAGTCATCATTCCTCACAATGGGCCAAGAAATTTCAACCCACTTTCTGAGTTTAAGTATGAGTGTCTTTTTAGTTGCCATTTTTGGAGAACTTTCTCATTGCTCAGCTGTTCTGCTTGTGATATTTATGTGATGAAAGACATGACTTACCTTGGAGTGCAAAACGAGTGCAAACATGTCTTGCCAGCAGAGTACTCTCGAAAAGAAATATGGCCACTATCGAAGACACAATTTATGTGTGCCGATCTTGTTCAAAATGAGACAATATCTGCACACATGCAAATTTTGGCCGTGTCAGTCAGGCATAAAAGCGAGTTGCCAGCGGCACGAATCAGGTCGAGTCATTCGGCGGATTTCGTGCAGCAGAGTTGGACGTGCGAATTGACTGGTGGACAAAGAGGAATCAGGCGCGTCTGAGTTGGTGTCTGTTTCACGACTGCCCAGTGTAACGGCCGAGAAAGGGAGAGTCGCAATCAATTTCCTCGAGGCGACCGACGACGAAAGTAGAACAGCTGGTCTGCTGGCGAACGGCGCATTGCACTCTCTAACCCCCCTCTCGTCACTTTTTTCTTTTTCTTCACTACAATTTATAGCATCCATCTGTAGAATCACATGTCTGTTGCTTCTTCTGTGAGGAAATTGTCCACTTCTAACTGTCATACAAGGGGATAGATATGACATAGCAGTTCAACACACTTTTCTTTTGCTTCTAATGAAATTTTCCTGTCTTTATAGTTTGTTTAGTTTCTGGAATGTCTCTTTCCTTATTCAGATAGGCCTTCAGATCTCTGTGTCACACTTTCCAGAATCTGTTACTAAACTACCCAGATGGTTTCATTTTTGTTGTTGTTTCATGTCTCCAAATCACATCTTTGGCTGCTTCTCTTGTTGACAACTATACATTCTGTCTCCTTACAGTTAATGCTTAGTCCTTTCTTCTTGATTGCCTTTGCTACCTTCTTGAGGACTTTTTATAGTTTTCCTTCTAAGTCTATCATCAACACAGTGTTATCTGCATATCTCATGTTGTTAAGGTTATGGCCCCTGATGTTAGATTCTAGTAGGTCTTCTAGTTTTCTTAGGATCAGATTACTGTAGAGGTTAAATAAATCCGGGTAAGAAAATGCAGCCCCTATTTTGTATACTTGTTTAGCTCACTTATCTTCATATAGGCAGTTTGTTCCAAGTAAATAGTGTGGATTAAGCTGAGCTTTCCTACTAGTTCAAATATGTTTTCTTGTCATACTTTAACAAATGCTTTTGCATAATCCCTGAAAAATAGGTATATGTCTCTGTTCATTTGTATTGCTTTCTCTGATAGCAGGATAATATTTATTAGTGACTGATGAAAACACGTTTGAGTTTGAACAAGGTACTTTATGTTTATTAGATTTTAATATGAACAAAAATTTACTGGAATTTACACAGATCTGCTTACAGATTGATACATATGTTGAACTTTGAATCTGAATCTTTTATACCTTGAGCACATATTGGGACTTAAACTCAACCCAGACCTCAACCCAGACTTTCACGGTAATTGCTCCGAGGAGTTGCTTTCGCTTGTCCCTAGGCCTCGTGAATTTAAACGTCCTATGAGGCTGGCATCCCGTTCCCACCCCTTCACCGTTGAAACTGTTAGATGTAGACGTCTCTTCTACTCCAATAGCTTCATGTCTCGCACATCTCGCCTATGGAACTCCCTTCCCTATTACTGTTTCCCTGACAAATACAATCTCCAACGGTTTAAGTGTAGCGTCAATCGTCATCTCCAGTTGCCTTGATCTATCCACTTCCCTTCTCCACATCTTTTCCCCTTTTATTCCTATCTGCTCTCGCTCCAAATCTTCTGTAACTCCCTTGCCTTGATCGACCCTCCGTCTTTCTCTTTCTCCACATCCTCTCCTTTACCACTCCTATCTGCTCTTCCTCTATCCCTTCTGTAACCCCATGCATGATAGTGGCCTCCAGCCTTGCTTGGGGTGATATGCTTAAAAAAAAAAAGAAAAAAAAGTGGACCCTCATACACATGAACCATCACTAAAGATGCTGGAAGAAGGGTTGGTTCCCTGTACGGCTCCAGTAAGTACCTGAATCCTACTGCTATACTTTACTTTTACAAGAGCCAGATCAGGCTGAAAATGAAGTACTGCTGCCATATATGGACAGCAGCTGCCCAGTCTCATTTTCCAGTTTCTATTGAGTCCAAAAGGGTCTCTGTGTCTTTGTGGGGAACGAATTATTTTCCACTCTACAATCCCTTTCTCACTGACAAAATGTTGCAAGCCCCTTGCTGCTCTATCACTATTTCCATTTAAAGTGTTCAAACTAAATATATTCCTGAGTTCCACGAGTTCAAAGTTTCACGGCTAAGACCCACTATGTCACATGCATTGTAGCAGACCCTTCATTCTCTTTGTATTCCATTGGTGAATGAGCAGCTGCTTTGCACAAACTGCTGCTTTGTGGAACTGATCCCCAAGTGGATGCTGTCCCGATCTTAAGCTGTTCAAGTCTAGGATCAAATGTTATCTTCCTCATATATCCCCATTGAGTGTGCTTCTTTCTCTGTAACACTCTACTTTGAGCGGCTCTTAGGCCTTGTACAGGGTGAACAACATTTTTTTTTAAATTATGATTTGGATTGTACAAAAAATTATTTGAACATTTACAGAAAATACAATAAAAAATTAAACAGATAATTTTGCCTGAATAGTTTTTGTATATATATATATATATATAGAGAGAGAGAGAGAGAAACAATATTAGTGGTGAATATACACATACATATGCAATTATATATACACATACATATATGTATAAAAATAATTCCAAGAGGATATGATCCAGGTAGAACTCGATGTCCAGGACAAAGTAAGGATATAATAAAAAGACTTAAACACTAATATTACATGGAATATTAGTGTTTAAGTCTTTTTATTACATATATATATATATATATATATATATAATGAGAAAAATGTAATTTTAAGGTATGCTATATTTATGGCTAAAAGTGCTCAATATCAGGGATAGAGCGTATGTAAATAAAAATATAAAAGCAAACACTGAGGTCAACACCATGAGGCAACAGTCTGTTTCATTCTTGTGCACAATCTTCAGTGTTCACTTACATTACATTTTATATATATATATATATATATATATATATATATATATATATATATATATATAATGTGTGTGGTGTTTGTGTGTGTGTGTGTGATTCAAAACTTTTTAAGGCTTCTATAGGAGTACCTTTTGTAATAAATTAATGTATTGACATTTTTTTAATTAGCTGAGAAGAATCCTAGAATGTGTTGACAAGTATTGTGAACAGGTGAAGACTAAAATCATGATATCAGTTTTGTTTTTCATTACAAAAAAATAGAACTGCTATTATAATTATTATATAAAAAGTAATCCCATAGAAGTTTTAACATTTCTTTTTAATCATTCTATAAATATTCTTGAAGATGTGTATGTCAATGATTGACTGTACATATGTATATCTATTTTGCCCATAAATTCTCTTCAAGCTCTGCTCTTGACTTATCCAGAATATCCTTGCCTAACTTGCCTTCTAGAACTGAGTCTTTGTTGAATTATATACATATAACCCCCTTCCATGGTCTATGCTATCATCTCTGAGATCCCCACAAAGCATGTGGAGCTGATGGTTTCCCTGTAATAGTCATTAAGAAACGTGCTCCTGCACTGACTCCTGTTCTCTCTAAACTGTATAATAAATGCCTCGCTGCCTCCTGCTTTCCAGCCTTCTGTCATCATCTGTTGTTCCAGTTTTTACAAACTTTGGTAACCCATCCGACCCT
Source organism: Acanthosepion esculentum (assembly GCA_964036315.1). Taxonomy (NCBI): domain Eukaryota; kingdom Metazoa; phylum Mollusca; class Cephalopoda; order Sepiida; family Sepiidae; genus Acanthosepion; species Acanthosepion esculentum. The sequence goes on along the minus strand of OZ038484.1, from coordinate 25,042,639 downwards.
TCCAACTATCAGCCTATTAGCCTTCTACCTCTTTTTAGATACTTTCTAGAGGCCCTAATCAATGCTGAATTGGTCCATCATTACTCGTCACAGAGCCTTTTCTCAGACAAGCAATATGGCTTTCATTTCTCCAAGTCAACTGCTGATGAACTGATGATATTTGCAGAAAGAGTTTATCATGCTCTAGATAAAAACAGTGAAGCCCAGGCTGTTACATTGAACATCGCAAATGCCTTCAGGTCTTCTCCACAAGCTGAAAAGTTACAATGTCTCTGGACACTTTTTTGAATTGATCCAGTTTTTCTTATTAAATCATGAACTGATAGTTAGCCTGAATGGCCACTCATCTAGATCTTTTCATACTAACACAGGTTTCCCCCAGGGTTCCAACCTTGTCCTACTCTAATTCTAATTTTCATCAATGACCTTCCTGATGACATGAACTCTCAATTTGGTATCTATACTGACAACACAATTCCTGTCTCAATAGTAAGGCTTATCAGTCTGACAAGGTCAAAATCACAACCATTGTCCAAAACGACCTCAAGTCCATATTTAACTGGGGAAAAAGATGGCTTATTAATTTTAACACCTCCAAAACTAAACTTTTCTCCATTACTTACCTGAAAGACCCCTTGCTGCCTTCCATCAGCATGGCTGATGCTATCCTCCAGGAAAATGATTCATTGCACCTTCTTGGGTTTACTTCTCTGCTGATATGAAGTGGAAAGACTATATTGAATCTATTGGTAGGTCAGCTGCTAAGACAGTCGGTTCACAATGTCGAACAAGACAATTTTTGTCTCCAGAATCTATCTTACATATCTATAAGTCTACTATTCATCCATGCTTAGAATATTGCTGCCACATATGGTCCAGTGCCCCTGTTATTTACCTTGTACTCCTTGAGGAGATCCAAGGTAGAAGCAGCAATATTATTGGTCCTGATCTGGTGACTCAGCTCCAGTCACTTTATCCACCGTCGTATGGCAGAACAATTACTATGAAATACTTTCATGGTAATTGTTCAAATGAGCTCTTCACTATGGTACCTAGACTTTATGAATTTTAGCCCAGTACTAGACTGGCATCAAGATTTCACCAATTTACATTTGAGCTGGCTAAATGTAACCATAAGTTCTATGCTAACAGTTTCTTCTCTTGCCTGTCTGGCTTGTGGAACTCCCTTTCAGCTCCACACAGTGGGTTCCCAAGTGGACATATCGAATTTTGACAACATCCTCAAATGACTTTAGGACATGGAAAAATGAAAAGTTCAGTTTCTGTAGTATCAAAAAATGGTCTTATTTGTCTTCTAACTCCAATTATTTCTCAAGATATGTCCATTTGAAACTCGTGAATTTCAAGTTTTCGATACATCCTGGAAACATAAGTTTTTTTTCTAAATATGTCCCATAAGCCCCTAAGATAAGGCCAAATGCCCAAAATTTGATTCAATATAAAAAATTGGGTATATGGACAGGTTTTTGACATATTTTTATGAGTTTTCCACAAAATTTACTGTAAAAATGGGCATTTTTTCCATCAAAAAAGCCCCAAAATTGGTCCCCGCTGATAAATTGTGATGAAAAATTGCAGAAAAGCCCCGAGATGAAATTTTTCATGCTTCACATATAAGAATCTAGACATGTAGGGCTATCATAATCCATTTGGGTGAAAAAATTCACTCTGGGGAACCATTTTAATTCTTTTATATTGAAAAAATTGGGGACAACCTTCAATTCCCTTTGAATCCAAAATCCGGATAATTTATGTAATTCTCACTCAAATGATCCAGCCCACTTTTCCCATGTTTTTGGGGTGCTGAATCCAAATCTGGCATCAGAACACCATAAAACTGCACCATGCTCTTGGTATAAGTGATTTTTACCCTTTTTGAAGCCCTTTTAAGACCATGGAATGCTTGTCTTGCAAAGGGACAGGGCACACCATTCGCAGCTGTGAGGAGTTGAAGGCTGCTATGTATGGTTGTAACAGTCATTATGAATCTTTGTTGTGCTTCCTCACAGATGAATAACTATTAACTTTTTTTCAGTAATCTTTGTGATAAGTTGTAGCTGTATATGATTTATTGTTCATTTTTAAACTTGAATATTTGAAACGCTCATTGTCTGTAGTGTCAAAAAAATGATCTAATTTGTCTTCTAGCTCAAATTTTTCTCAAGATATGCCTGTTTGAAGTTTGTTCGTAAATGTCAGATTTCAGCAAAATTTCTACCCTTCTATCTTTTGGCCCCAACTTGGATTTTTTAACCAAAAACTTATAAAAAATCATATCTCAGTTCTTGAAAATCAATTTTTTTGCATACCATACCCTAGAATTTGTCTAAAATGTACTTAAGCACCTGAAGCAGGTGCTTACCGTATGTTGTTGTCATATGTCCGCTTGACCCCCATTTAAGCCCACTGTGCTCCATGCTTTCCAGCCAACTTTAATTTGCAAAAATTTAAATGCAATGTCAATCGCTATCTACTGTCCACCTGATTAGTCTCTTCTCTTCCTGCTCATCATTAACGTTTCTGTTCCTAATTATTCCACAACCTGTGTTTTCATGGCATTACTGTCTTGCTTGGTGTGATTTCAATTAAAAAAATATATATATAACCAGGTATTTATAAGATGAAGAATAAGGTTATCTTTGAAAAATATCCTTAAAGTTATTCAGTATAAACAAGTCATAAGCGATTTTGTTAATATTTCAGTGTTTATTCACATCCATTCACAGGACATGATAAATGTAATCAATACTTTCTACCAATTTATATAAGTATCTGTACAAATAAAATATTGAATAAGTAAACAAATAAATTTAACAAATGATGCATAGTTGTTAGCAAAAGGGGGAGCCCAAAATACAAATTACAAATTGGGGATACCAAAATCAAACAGGTACAATAATTTAAATATCTGAGAAGTGTTTTAGCAGAGGATGGAAAGTGCAACACTGAAATCTGAAGGCTCATTGGGATAGCAAAAGATGACTTTCCAAAGCTAAGCAAAGAATTAAGAAACAGGAAAACCTAGAAACACAAAAAAAAGTGTACCAAACTATTACATAAGATCTGTCCTCCTATATGACAGTGAATGCTGGACAATCTTCTCAAAAATGACTTGAACACAAATTTTGCTCAACAGAAGGATGCTGAGGATACTATAGACCAAATATACACTGGTGAAAATAAGTTTAGGACCAATGGTTAAAGTTTTATTCATTTCAGAATATGTTTCTAATAAAACAATATAAATTAGTTTTATTGTGTACGCTTTATGCAGAATTTATTTCTCTTTTGAATGATGTAAAAATTGTATATTTTTCTACAACTTGAAAAATTTTAATGCCACATTAATTTAAATTATCCAAATTTGCCAATGGGACAAGAAATTGTGGACATCTATGATCACCTACATCCTGAAAGGACAAAGCTCATAGAAAAATAAGAAGATCTACAAGCATGACTTTTAATTATTTTCATTCTTTATATTAACTGATTAACTCTGTCACCTCAGGACTTATTAGCAATAATGATCACTCATATTTTCAGATGGTTTCCCAAAATCTTTATTCCTGATTCAGATAGTATTATGGCTGCAGAACACATTTGACAGACTTTAACTTGTTTAACATCTACAAGCATTCTATCTCCAATATGGAAAATACACTTACTCAATTGCATATGCAGAAATTTAGTACACATATTATTCTATCCTGTTAGATACATAAATATCTACCCTTTTCATGCTGAATGTAATAAACGATTGCAAACTTTTATCAGAACACCATCTCTTCATTGATCAGTGTGCACATATACTGACTCTTCAGCCCAGCCTCAGTATATACATGCATGTTAATAAATGCAAGCAATCTTTTTAGGAAAAAATTACATCATTTCTTTAACAAATAAATACATTTATTATCATTCATGTACATATTGGATTGGCCAAATGTTTGTTTGCTTATTAAGTATAAAATTTACTTAATAAACTGGATAAACTATTTGGCTAACCCAATACATTGGCAAATCAATAAGTCTGTAGTCTAAAGTCTGGAAGGTTTTTATTTTATGCAACAAATACTTATTTTTCAACATGATCTCCTTCTTTTTCAGTGCACTTAATACAGTATCGAATATTACTCACATAGACTGAACACTGTATAAGATACGATACACAACTCTATATATCAGACTAATAATGATAAAATAGAAAAAGTCTCCATTTAGCCCTTTGAAAAGACTTCTTCAAAATCATAATGGTTTTATTAATGGAATCTTATATGTAGGGAGGATGAATGCAACAAATGTCAGTTACAATTCTACATCAAGAAATGCTGAAGATACAAGAATGTTAAGGTTTTAATTTAAATGTTTAGTGTTCAATATATTTAGAGGGCCTGATACAGCCAACCTCACTCAGCTTTCTATTTTTTTTTTTATCGCTATTATTTTGAACATTATACAGTGAAAATTTCAGATAATAACAAACATCAATTTTAATTAATAACAACTTTAAGGCTACAGGTTTGATTTGGTTTGTTTTGTTTTACAGCATATCAACCTCAATGGGTTATTGAATGATTTTTATTACTGGTAATATTTTTTTCAAAAATGTATTGCTGGTAAGATTTTTTCCTTAAAAAATGTATTGCTGGTAATAATTTTTTTTCTTCAAAAATTCATTGCTGGTAATATTTTTTTTCAAAAATGTATGGCTGGTAATATTTTTTATTTTTTTTTTTCAAAAATGTATTGCTGGTAAGACTTTTTCCTTAAAAAATGTATTGCTGGTAATAATTTTTTTTCTTCAAAAATTCATTGCTGGTAATATTTTTTTCAAAAATGTATTGCTGGTAAGATTTTTTCCTTAAAAAATGTATTGCTGGTAATAATTTTTTTTCTTCAAAAATTCATTGCTGGTAATATTTTTTTCAAAAATGTATTTCTGGTAATATTTTTACAAAAATGTATTGCTGGTATTAAAACCTATTTTTAAACTTTCATAATGTTTTAACCCCAGTTTGGGGGTTAACTAGTTGCCCATAGCTGGCACCTTAAGAGGTGCTACTACTCTGAGTCAGGGGTCACCAGCAATTAAGAAATGGTTCCATGCTCCTCAAAACCTCCTGATCAGAGTCCTTGCTGTTGGATGTAGTTTATCATCTTACCCAGGACACTTAAGTCTACAGACTTTAATCATTTTTGTTTTCTGATTATGCACACACACAAACACACGATCTTCCTCTCTTTGGTGGGTGTAGGTAGGCATCATTTGAGTATACACTATATCACTTTTTTTTTCTTACCTGGATTTGTATACACACACTTCTGCTATCATTAGTACATTAGAGGTAAACACATGCAAACCTTTTTACATGTGTATCCATGTTATAAATGTATAGTACACATTATAGTCATATGGTATATAGTATTTGTGTTGTTTCCTATTTTGCAACTTTGCACACATGATCACACATCAAAATGTACACGGAATCCCTCCCTTTTTAGTTTTTGACACCTCTCTCTCTCTCTCTCTCTCTCCTCGAAAAATCAGCTGGTATAGATTTCCCCATCTGTGGTTACAAAATATCTTTATGTATGCAGACCAGAGACTGACAATATCTGGCAACCTTCAGAAAGAGAAAAAGACAGAAGGTTGCCTTTCTGGCTGGCTGTACATAAAAAAAGAGAGACAGGATGTTAGCCCTACCCCTACTGAAGAAAAGGAGCCAGTTTACCTACCTACCTACATATTTATCACATTTACCAACAACCACAACAGCCTGACAACTTAAGTTCAACCAGCCTAACTGCACTGTTCACAACAACTTTTAGTTCTTGTTGGTTGATGTGTTTTGCAGCAAAAAAAAAAAAACAAACTTGTTTCATTAATACAGCAGTCGTCAGTCCGACAAACAAGGGGCTGGCATCTTTTACTCCATCACTTTTTCATTTCTTTTTTTTTTTTTTTTTACAAACCACGGATACCTGACTGAGATGTTTTAAAATTATTTACCTGAGGATAAAGTTATAAAAAGCTATTGAATTAAAAAGGAAAAAAGAATATAAACACACAATTTAAAAACAAAAAAAAAGAGAAAATTATACATATTTACAAACACACACACACACAATATTTTTTAACTATCTAAAAAAAAATCCCAATTTATTAAACTTGCTTTTCCTATCCTGCCTATCAAAATTATATTTTAAATTCACCGTGATAAAAACATTGGTTTAACATCAAAGACAGAAATACAAAAAATGAAGTAGAAAATTTATTAGGAAGAAAAAAAAAGAAGAATTGCAAGAACCAGGAAGGAAAGTTTTTCAAAGTTTCAACACACAAAAAAAACTTTATTTAAAAAAAAGAAAGAATATAAAAAAAACATTATACAATGGAGGAAAGTTCTAAGCAGGTAGATGTTTTAACATTTAAAATTCTATTTTATTACCTTTTATTTTTAATAATTTTCTCTAACCATCACTAATTATTGAATCCTTCCTAAAACATCTGAAGTTATCACCTTTACATTTTTATAATGTAAAACTATTTATATTAAATTTCCTTGTAAATATTTCATAGTTTGCCATCATTATTATACGCATGATCATTTTTAGTTAGGAAATTATTAAAATAAAATATTAGCAAATATTGACGGTATTGAGTAATATATCCATGTATAGATTTAAAACTTTTAAGTTTGACTACTACTTTTATATTATTATTAAAATATTATAATTGCTTTATTGGTATATAGTTAAAATATATAAAAATTCTTATTAGGCTTTTATATTCTAACAGTATACTAATGAATATGAAATTAAAATTGAATATATTCAGCTTAATGTCTTTGTATTTTTTTTCACTTTGCAATGATATATTCCCAGGGCATTATCACCATCAGTAATTCAGAAAAGTCCTATTAATAAATATACCGATAAATTTATCAGCTTTACAACTGTTAGTATTTTATTATTAACCTTATACTATATAACATTAGCATTCAATATAACTAACATCAGTGGAAAGAGATTTGCATGTTCACACTTAATGTTTACTGGTTATCATTGAAGACTGCATGACAGTAAGTTTCTCAAATATCTGGTACTTTTCTAAGTATTTTTTATTATAGTTATTATATTCACCTATCATATTTGCATATTCATATGAGATGTCATATCATCACTGAAGACTCAGTGGCAGCAAATTTTCTCAGGACTCCAGCACCTTTTTCAGTATCCTCACAGATCGAAGCAACACTATTGTCTGTGTCATCTCAACTTTTCCTCAAAGCTTTAATTTTTACTCTTCTATGATTATTATTGATGATGATGTTGAAAAAATAAAAAGGCTAAATTTATCAACCTTGTCAGGAAGCTGAGAAAGTTATGGAATATGAGGGTGGCAGTCATACCACTTGTTATCAGAGTGCTGGGAATAGTCCTAAGAATCTTAGGCTAGAAGAACTGAAAATCAAAGGAAGAATCTGGACTATCTGGTCAGCAATATTCTAGAGAACAGCCAAAATACTAAGAGTGCTGGCATATTGAGGCTTGCTGTCACTTGATCTCTTATGTTAACCACTTTTTACTACTGGTGTGAACACTCAGTGAATAAACATTAAAATAATTTTAATCATGATCAAATGTTAAATATTAATGGTTGTAAAATCTTGGCTTATACTATTATTAGGCGCAATAAAAATATTTGTATTGTTGATGTTTATTAGTAGTACTCCTACTACAACAATCCAAATTATTCTATAGGTCTTTATGAATAGTCATTATTTCAAATTATTGTTTTTAAAGAGATACTGAAAATTATTAGGGCCAAAGTAAACTATGTTGTCATTTGACTGCTATTACTATAATCATTATTATAATAAAAAAAAATAGTAGTCTTGTCAGATTATTTCTTTTTTGTGTGTACATAATCAGTCCACTCAAAACTTATCACATCATTTTTATTGATATTAATGTTTTACAAGATAACTGACAATGAAATATCATTTTGCCAAGTGAATATTTTTTATATTTGAACATTTGAAACATAAATTTTATTATGCATTGATTATTATTTACTGTTATAAATAAGACTATAATAATGTTACTGCTGTCTGTATAATCATTGAGATAATGCAACAGTTTGATTAAAAAGTAATTGAAGGAAAGTCATATATTTTGCCTTGTTAGGGTTACAAAAAGTCATAGGAAATAAAGTTATAACTTCAGCTTATTAGCAGAAAGATGTCTAAGAGAATCATATTTTCAATTAAAATCAGTAATATGTTTAATAAATTAATAATTTAATATATTTAAAAATAAAAATCATATTTAATACGAGTAATATTTTAATAAACTACTTTATTAAAATGTTACTTTTATTATTATAAATCGAATTATTTTATTATTGTAAATTAAATATGACTTTTATTTTTATGTATTAGATAAATTAAAATGTAATTATTTTATGAAAAATATCTACTTTAAATGAAAAGATTATTTATTTCCTCTATGACATTCTTTTCATACACAAAAGCTAAAGTTAGAATTTTCCTTTTATTATTTTTATCTCTGACTTTATTGTTTTACTACTCCCTAATACAACATTTTCTTCAAATTACTTACACTACTGGAATCTAAATTAATTAAAAATACAATACTTATTCTTGCTATAATCAGTTTATTTTTCTAATACCATTACCATTTACATGAAACTTATTAATAATAACTTATTTTCAAAGATATTATTTCCAAGAGGTCTGGTATATTGTCTTCCAAAATTTTCAATTTATTTCAGAATGATGGCTTTAAAAATGACATCAGTTTGGACCTTTGGAATTTGTCCCCAAAATACACCCTTCTATTGCTCCTGACACTTTAATTTTTAAATTATTATTTCTCACTTTGTTCCATTTTAAATTGTATGTTATTTCTCCATATTATGAACATTATATTGATAATATTGCATTTGTTGTGACTAATGAAGATATCGCAATTACCTGATGTCACCCTGTTTAAGAGATTTGGTTTGTATACAAGTTTTATTAATGATTAATTCAAATCCTTACTGCAGCAGTTTTAATGTTACCTTCATTTATATAATGTCTGTTTGCTATCAGTTCTGTGAGAGGAATAAATATGCTTTTATATCTCATTAGCAATCAGTATAGGTAATATTGTTTATGGTAACCACTGCATTTAAAAAGAAAAAACTATATTGAAACTTCTATATAGTGTGTCCCTTCAGGACGTGAACGATCATGGCTCTCTACAACTTCCTATTCTTTGTAGAGCTTAGTAACATTTGTCTTTTTACCTTCCCTCCTAACTCCTATTATGTCATACATTCACACAAGCTCATCTAGTAGGTGACCTGTTGCTTTCAACTTCATTATGTTATATGAGTGTCAAATTCTCCAAACCTTCCTTCCTTCATTATGTGTCTATGAAATTACAGCTGTCTCTTTCTGATTCTGAGTATGTGTCCTTTTTGCTTCCATTTTCCTTTAGACTTCCTCATTACTTATATGCTCCATCCATGGTATTCTCAGCATCCTTCTGTGGAATCACATTTCTTTTGCCTCAAGTCTTCTCTTCAGCTGTGAAGAAATTGTCCAACATTTACTACCATATATGATATTACATAACAGTTCAACAGTCTTTTCTTTGTGTCTAACAAAATTTCCTGTTTCTTAGTACTTTGCTTAGCTTTTGGAAAGCATCTTTTGCTGCCCCAATGCAAATTCACATTTCAGTGCTGCATTTCCCATCCTCTGTTAAGACATTCCTCTGAAATGATTTTTTTTAATACTTGACCGTAAACTTGGTGTTCAATGCACTTGTTGAACCCACCTGAACTTAGACCATGTATAAAACTTTAAAGTTACTATTTTTTTCTTTCTGTTGTTGTTAGCACCATTATTAGTCATGTTATTTTTTTATAAGTGTTATAAAAAATATAATTTCATAAAAATAAATAAGTTTATAAAAGTTATTACAGCTGACAAAAATATAATAACTTTTATATACATTGGTTTTACTTTCACTTTTATGACATATATATTGCTTCATGAAGACAGCATATTATTCTAATCAGCTTTTCTCTTTTTTTTTTTTAAGTGTTTCACCCCAAGCAAGGCAGGAAGCCACTAGCACACAAGAGGTTACAGAGAGTTGGAGCTAGAGCAAATAGGAGTGATAGAGGAAAAGGATGAAGAGAAGGATAGGGGATAGATCTGTGCATCTGGAAACATCAATTGACATTACATTTGAATAGTTGGAGATTATAGCCATCAGGGAAACAGGAAGAGGGGAGGGAGTTCCACAGATGAGAGGTGCGAGACATGAAGCTATTGGAGTAGAAGAGACGGCTACATTTAACAGTTTCGACAGTGAAAGGGTGTGAGCAAGATGCCAGCCTTAAATTCATGAAGTTTGGGAACCAGTGAAAGCAGCTCCTCAGAGCAGTTACCATGAAAATATTTGTAAAAAAGACAGAGGGAGGCGACGGTACTTCTGTGAAAGAACAACTGCAGACAAGATGCCAGATCAGGGCCAATTACATTTCTTATCGGTCTCTGGATCTTATCAAGAACCTTGAGACAAGCATAAGGGGCAGCAGACCATATATGGCAGCAATACTCCATGGTTTATTTGTAGATTTGAAAGGTCATTACTATTTCTATATGGTTACTATGAGTTATGGCTATTTTTTCTGTTATTATTTATAATGCTTTTTTAATTTCTATGAGTATTTTTACCAAGTTTGTTTGGATGTATGTCTGTTATAATTTTAAAAAAAATAGGATTAAAGTGTAGTATCTGCCTGATTCCTGACACTTGCTGACCAAGAATAATCCTACTGAATAATGTTAAGTTGGGAGGAGGGACCAAATATGCGAGGGAGGAAAGATAGAAAGTAAGAAACTATGAGATAGGATAAGGAAAACCAAGTAAAAGGAATATATATATATATATATATATATATATATATATATATATATATATATATATATATATGCACCTATACTTCTTACCTCTGTCTTACCACATTAAGCACTTTTTTGTTTACCCCTTTATTAAATTAAGTAAATATTTATTCACTTACCTGTGTATACATGCAAACGCACATATATACAGTTGCTACTATCTAATTATATATATATATAAGAAAAGTAGGTTCTTTCTTGTCATCTTGTTCAATGTTTTATCATCACAATGTGTGACATTTAATAACAAAAGTGTTACAAACATAAATAAAATGAAAAAGAAACTAAATGAGATACATTAGATTCTATAACAAAAATACTTATTTTAAAAGAATAAAATTTTAAATTTAAATTTATAATTTCAGTATCCCCTCTCCTTCATGCACATATGTAATCATATCAATGTAAACATCCCTTTAGTCCAACAAAGTCCTAAAGGATGAAATGTTACATGAAAAAACTTTTTCATTTTGTCATAGATTTCCTAAAATCTCTCTCTCTCTCTCTCTCTCTCTCTCTCTCTCTCTCTCTCTCTATATATATATATATATATATATATATATATATATATATATATATATATATATATATATATATATATATATACACACACACACACACACACACACAAAGGGTATCATTACCAATTAATTTGGCTATGATAATGCAAATACCTACTTCAAGAATGATATATCATTGGGATTTCTTTGAATCTATATCTGCTACCTGAATATCAACTTGCCACTGTCTCAGAAGATAACAAACGGATATCAACTCAAACACGTGTACCCCCTAAAAATAACAATTATACCGAGAAGAAATAATGTCAGATAAAAAGAAATCTATTTAAAAATTTATTGTCCTTATGTTTCATGTGCAAAAATGTAGCTGGCAGATATAGATTTGAAAAAGTTCCAATGAGAAATGTGCATTCCTTAATTAGGAAACTGAACTTTAATTTTTATATATATAAAATGAAATTATTATTATTTAATAACCATCCTATTATATATATATATATATACATATATATATATATATATAAATATACATTAAAAAATAAACTCCATTAATTCTTTATATATATATATATATATATATATATATATATATATATATAAAGAATGAATGGAGTTTATTTTTTAATGTATATTTTTATTACTTCAAACATTATTTTAGTGGATACCCATGTTTGAGTAAATGCTTCACTTGGTTTTTTTTTTTTTGTCTACCAATCTGCATATTCAAGAAAACTACATTTCCCTTATTAAGCTGGTAGAGGGAATAAGTACTGTTTAAAATAAACAGAGCATCTAGTCTATCCCCTATAAATAACATTTGAAGTAATATATATATATATATATATATATATATATATATATATATATAATATATATATATATATATATGTGTGTGTGTGTGTGTGTGTATAGACACACATATAGTACACAAAAGGAAGGCATAGACCCAGACCTGCTAGCTGTAAATCAAATAAGATTGAAAAGTGTTAAAATTGCAATACATTAAAATTCTTTATGGAGAGAGGAAATGGTAGAAAATACTTTTGTATTCCTTATTCTTTTTTGTGTGGAATATTTATATTTTGTTTTTATAACAATTAAATAAAAACATGTACAAATAAGAAAGACTTGAAAGGAAAAGGTAGAAAATGAGACAGAACAGAAGATGAAAGGCATGAGATAATGCATAATCTCAAGGATACTGCCAATTATTATTATGCTATTTTATACATCCTTTTAATTATTATGCTAGTTTTATACATCCTTTTAATTATTATGCTATTTTCATACATCCTTTTAATTATTATGCTATTTTATATATCCTTTTAATTATTATGCTATTTTTATACATCCTTTTAATTATTATGCTATTTTCATACATCCTTTTAATTATTATGCTATTTTATATATCCTTTTAATTATTATACTATTTTTTAAAACTAAATGATTATCTGAAAATTTTAATAGATTTATTAATATTAAGTTAGAACATGAGAATATGAGATAATAAAAATAATTTCAAATTTTGGTTACCAACTGTAGATTTCAGCTTGATAAGGTATGAATACAAATTTTCATAGAGTATATCTTAGCACTATTCTTGGACCTGTAATAATTGCATCCGATCCTTATTCATTTTTTTTTAAATTTCCCCCACCAATCTCTAATCTTATTTCAACCCTTCTGCTTATTTATTTTTGTGGTAATTTCCTTGAAAAAAATTTTAATTCTAAAAACAAACGATCATTTAGAATTGAAAAATTGATTTGATAATATTCTAAAACTTCATTCAAATAAGTAAACAGTATTCCTTGGTAGAATGCTGCAATTTCTTGAAGAATGAAACTTTGGCATTATTCATGTCTTTTTGCAACAATGCACAATGATTCATAAAGAAAAGAACCAAAAATGAGTGGCATTAGAAACCTGCTTTGTAACGTTTATATTTATTTGCAGTAACAATTTTGATGCACAACAAAATTGTTTTACCTATGATTAAATAATTTGCTGTATGTTTACATTCAAATAAACTAGAATAAAATCTTTTAGACTCATCTTACCCTTCCTCATATTTCTCTACTATCCACCACTTAGATTTTGAAAAAATTCCCATCCACAACCCACTTATTCCATCACCCAAGAATAGTTATTATGATCCTACTTGGCTTTTGATGATAAAAAATAGTAAAGTAGAATGAGACAAATCTAAATCATTATAATCTAATTTTTATGCAAGTACTAATCCCCAGAAGGGATTGAGATCATGATGCAAAACAAGTAACTGTAGGTTTTATGTTAATCTCATGTCCCTTTGGGTCATAGGCAATCATGATTCTCCACATATGGATTTTTCTTATCTATGAATTACTATGACTTTTGGAATGGAGAGTGAATTGTTTTCCAATTGTCGTCTTTATAGTTTTAAATTTAAAGTAGTCTCTCTCTTAGACTGGCGACTACTCAAGACGTGAGAACCCAGTCTACCTTGTTATTTAATCCATAGTTGGGGTAAGATAGATTCATGCCTTTTCTTAAAAGCATTAATGCAAAGGGAACCCAACAGAATAGGCTGGAATTTGAACTCAGCTTAATGATTTTTCATTTTCCATACCAATAACCATTACACACGATGAACATCCTTATTGTTTTTATTAGTATATTTTTAAATCATTTCACCCAAATTAAAGCAATAAAGTCACTAAGATGCAAGGGGTTACTGCGTGTTAGAGAATATGATAAGAAAGAAAACACTGTTATGTAGAGAGAACAATAAAAAAACAAGAATTAACAAGACAGTATATAACAATTGATATTGCATTTAAATTTTTCAAGATTAAAGTTGACTGGCCAGAAGAGATTTCCACAAGCAAGACATGCAATAGAAGAAACTGTTAGGATAGAATTTATGGTTACACCCAACAATTTGAACAGCAAAATGATGAGGCCTTACTGCCAATCTAGTATTATGTTTAAAATCATAAAGTCTAGGTACTGTAGAAGAAAGTTCACCAGAACAATTGCCATGAAAGTATTTATCAAAAAAGCAGCATTGTATTGCAATAATTACTGAAAATAACTGTCCTAACATTGTAATCAGGTAAGATCATAAGAGCTACACTTGGGTCTTGGAATAAGTGGGTTGAAGGTTGGATTTTTTTTTTTTAAATCTAAGTGGAGGATGGTGAAAAGATTTGATGAAGGGTAGAAATAGTTTAGAAGATTTTATTCTGATTTTGTATATTGGGGATTTTTTTTAAGTATACCTTGTATGGTGGGAAACACACAGTGGTGGTATCATACCAGTTCACATGAACCGATTCTTAAAATTATAAAAGCTTAGCAAACCGGTTGTTGGATTATCCAGAAATAATCTTATATATTAATAGCCGATATATAATAGCTAAATAGCTAATACCATTGCTGTAAGTTCTGCAGAGGCTGAAAGAAGATTTTCAGTGATGAGCATAATTTATTCAGACAAAAGAAATTGTCTTGAAGTTAAAAATGTAGCAAATCTTGTAGTCCTAAATTTGATAGGTCTTCCATTGGATCTTTGGGATTGCAGCAATTCAGTTCAAATGTGGTTAAGAAACCATAACAAAGCTGATGATACTAGAGTCAAAAAGCATTATACTTCTGAATAGAAATATAATAAGAACAGAATTTCAGTCTGGAAATATCTTAATAAATAAATGTTTTCTATTAATTATCAAAATGGTTTAATTCTTTTTGATAGTATATAGAGTAATTTGTTTCTATCCTCAGATTGAAAAGAAATTAAGCAGAATAGATTCCTAAAGATTACCTGCCTTTATAGAACCGGTTCCTGGAAATTTGGGATGCCATTATTGGAAACACTGTATTATAATTGTGTGCTATCAGGAGACTAGTGTATCAAACAGGTGTTAAGATGTTAATCTAGTATCTGTAATCAAACCATAAAGATGCAAAGGAGATTTTTTCTTTTTATGTTCTATCAGGGGACTAGTGTGTCAAACAGGTGTTAAGGTGTTAATCTTCTTGTACTAGTAACTGAACTGTCAGGATATAAAATGAATTGGGGAGTTTATTTTTTTCTTTTTTAAGTATATTTTATATGGTGGGAAACAGTATGACTTATGTCATATTTGGGTCCCAAAATGTTTCTGGTTCATGAATGTTACCCTAATCAATACATTTGTTTCAAAATACTCTACAAATGTTGTTTTCACTTTTATTTTCTGTTCACACTTAAAATTACTTCAGTTTTGATAATTTTCCTCTAACTAGTGTCTCAACTGCCAAACCTTATTATTACTTTAGTTAAATTTAATGAGATGCAGGATCAAATATATAGAAATATATAGTGGAAAGACTGTACTGTAAAGAAACACCTATTTGCTTTGAAAATCAGCTTTTTAAAACTTAAATAACAGACATGATCGATCAGTGGTTCATTGGATTCCAGTGTATATTATGAATTAATGATTTAAATTTTTTCTAATGATACAATCATCATTCATTCACGGTCCAAGTCTAAATGGCAAATTGACAACTCTAAGATTCATAAGGTTACAATTTACTAAGATTCAGGATGTTATGTCATTAACTGGAGTATTTACCAGCAAATAAAGAGTCCTATCTTTGCATATTTCTCAAAGAGAAAAGATGTCAAAAATGGTGACAACTTGGTGTAAAGAATGCACAATGCTATTTTGCATGCAATGCTTCAAGCAGTAACATACTGTTAACAAATATTAATTTACAAATGTCTTATTTCCATTTTTTTATCTATTTTTATAATCTAAAAGAGTTAATGTATACTTTATACTTTTATAATGTATATATAATTTATACTCTTTATAGATAACTGAAGTGCATTATTTACACTATTTAAATGCAGACTATTGTCAGCATCTTATCCTAACAATAAAGATGAGGACAATAGTCCAAATATAAATAGTGTAACTAATGATAACTATTAATCTCGGAAATTTAGACAGAAATTAAAGCAAAACTAAGTATAAAAACTACCCCTTAAAGAAATGAGTTTTCATGCTACTTTGGGATGCATATTCATGTACCCTTTTTCCACCCTTTAAGGGGTTATTATTCTATCTTTTTGCCTGGATTCATTTGCTAACCTGGTAGAAATATGCAACTAACACAGCTTCAAAGTAGGCCAATTTTATCAATACTAGTTCAGCATGACACATACAAACAGATGGTATTATGATCTTTAATATTATAGGTTTTATATTGTTACTGTTATGAATCATTTTTAGCTAATGTTTTGTGGCTTCCCTCATCATCATCATTATTATTATTCATTTACATCTTTTTCTTCTCATTTTTGTCTTTACCCTAATTTATTTATTTGTTTCCATTTGGAAAGGCAGTTATAAAAAGCAGACATTATTTAGCAGCTGGGTGCTTGCATGCTTGCTTACTGTTGTGTCTGGACATATTTAATATTCACAAACAGTACTTTTGTGATTTTTCTATTTTTTTAATTTTTTGATGAGTCATAAGTCTTAATTTAATAATTGAATCTAATAATAATCTCTTCTGATCTCCATAACTATAAAATACTTGTGGAAATTTTACTATTGCATCGTTAAATAGTTGAACTTCACAACTCTAACAGAATTAAAGATCATAATTATGGATTTAAGTCATTATTTAAAAAGTAAAAAAGGTGCAAAGGAAAAGATTTAGAATTAATAAAAGGTGTTATTGTATATTTACATACATGTAAAATACTTTATTCCAAATAACAAATGTTTTATTCCAAAGGTTTGATTTTTCACAAACCTTAAATATGGATATATACATAATGTAAAACAAAATATATACAAATTTATATCACTCTGACAGCATTAAGTTGATATTTCTTTGCATACAAAATTCTTAGTAATAGTTTCCTTATTCTATTGTTATAGACTACTTTAAATTAGACCTCTTTCTGGTTCACTCTACATTAAAATCTGTCATCAGATGTGAATTCTACAAATTCATTAAATATTTTATTTTCTGTTATTATCTTCTTGCGCAGCTAATTAAGAAGATCCTTATATTGACATTTGTGGATGTGCAGGTGGTGTAACAAATATTGGCATGGAAAGTGAAATTAGTGAGCAATGTTCAAATTTTGAGTTAATCTGTTGCTTTCATTTTCCCACAAATACTCTTTTTTTTTTTTTTTTTTTTTTTTTTTTTAAGCGTATCACCCCAAGCAAGGCTGGAGGTCACTATCACAGGGTTACAGAAGGGTTGGAGGAAGAGCAGATAGGAGTGGTAAAGGAGAGGATGTGGAGAAAGAGAAAGACAGTGGGTCGATCAAGGCAAGGGGGTTACAGAAGATTTGGAGTGAGAGCAGATAGGAATGAAAGATGAAAGGATGTGGAGAAGGGAAGTGGATAGATCAAGGCAACTGGAGATGACGATTGACGCTACACTTAAACCGTTGCAGATTGTATTTGTCAGGGAAACAGTAATAGGGAAGGGAGTTCCATAGGTGAGATGTGCGAGACATGAAGCTATTGGAGTAGAAGAGACATCTACATCTAACAGTTTCAACGGTGAAGGGGTGGGAACGGGATGCCAGCCTCGTAGGACGTTTAAATTCATGAGGTCTAGGGACAAGCGAAAGCAACTCCTCGGAGCAATTACCGTGAAAGTACTTGTAAAAAAGGCAGAGCGATGCAACATCGCGTCTGTGAGAGAGCGACTGCAGACGAGATGACAGATCAGGGCCAATCACATTGCATATCCGTCTCTGGATCTTGAGAAAGACATGAAGCTGTCTCTTCTCCCTTCCCCTTACTTGCTTCCCTGATAGCTATAATCTCTAAATATTCAAATGCAGTATCAATCGACATCTCCAGATGCCTTGATCTATGCCCCGTCCTTCTCTTTATTCTTTCCTCTATTATGTCTCTATACTCTTGCTCCCACTCTCTGTAACCCTTTGCGTGCTAGTGGCACACCCACCTTGCTTGGGGTGAAATGTTTAAAAAAAAAAAATTAAATATTTTATTTACACTTCAAGATACTGTCTCATGTGGTGAAAGATATTTTTATTTAATGTCACTTGTTTATTTTGTATCATAATAGCTTCTATGATTTTGAGTCTTTATTTGCATTGGGTGCTATATAGTATTTTAGTATTATCTACTAATATTAATTTATTGATAGTTGTATTTTGGTTGTTTGTAATGTGTTGATCAATTTGAGCACAAATTGCACCAAGTTTTGACAAGGGATAGTTCACCCTCCAAGAGAGCATGGTGCATTCCACATGCACCATGCTCTCAATGTAAGACTTTAATGTTGTTTTTTTGTTGTTGATATTGAAGATGCAATGTCCCAGAGGGCATGAAAATTCATAAACAACATTATTTTTACATATGGGGGGTTTCTGAAGTTCCATGTGTGACTGGAGACAATTTCACAGCAGACCACAGACCTGCTGGAAGACTGTCAGCCATCAAATTCTCCCACACACCAATCTGGACACTGGAGCTATGATTCTTTGCCAAGACTGTGAGAGCTAGAGGGACAAGTCAGTTCTCATGAGCTCAACACCTTCATGACATGAGATTTAGCTGTAGTAACAGCAGTAGTTTGTTATTGGTAATAATTGGATTAGGTATTTTGAAAAATTTATAGTAAATGATAAAACTAATGTGTTTGTTGCGGCTGTTAAGTGATATATAACAGGAAATTATAGTTTGAAGTATTTGTTAATCCTGTTTATAATTAGCGTATATCTCGTTATGAATGAATAAGTTAATGATGTGCTTATTTTGTTTATATCAGGGTAATATCTTGTATTAGTTATTCTGAAGTTTAATTTTATTTGTTCACACATCTTATACATTTAATCAATTCATTCGAAGGAAGACAAGAATGCCACTAAGATGCAAGTGGCTACTGGGTGTAAAAGAGAAAAATTTAGCAGAAACCAGAAACCCAATCTTAAAATGGAAACAAGGAATAAATCACTACTACTGTTCAAAAGATCAGGGAGGAAAATTATATATATATATATATATATATATATATAGTCCAGGCTATATGGTAGAAGAATATCTGGTTTTGGTCATTTACATGAAAACTAAATGCTTTAAAGTATCTATATTTTGTCAGGCTAGTCAGCTCTGGTTCATCCATATGGAAAGACTTCATTTCTATTTGAACCCAATAATTCTGCAGTATATATAGTATATTAGTAGATTATATTTTATATTAGTATATATAGTATATTAGTATATTATATTTCATGTTAGTATATATAGTATATTAGTATATTATATTTCATGTTAGTATATATAGTATATTAGTATATTATATTTCATGTTAGTATATATAGTATATTAGCATATTATATTTCATGTTAGTATATATAGTATATTAGCATATTATATTTCATGTTAGTACATATAGTATATATAGTATATTATATTTTATATTAGTATATTAGTATTATTACTAGCAAGGGCATTAGCATGGTTTGATAATTCCACTTTCCACACTGGTAACCATTACATTTGTAGGAAGATTTAATAATTATAAACCCACTGATATTTATATATACAAAAATACTTGTGAAAATGAGAAATAGCAAGACATGGAAACAACAAAACGAGTATTGTTATGTGATGTTGTAGAAACAAGAGACAATAATGGTGAGTTTGGGGTCAAATGTCGATCAAATATGGATCAGAATCTGACAGAAGAATAAGATAAAGAATAAGCAAAGCGTATACAGTCTTTCGTGTATGTTTTTTATAGATGTATATAATGAGTGTCCAGATAATTTAGTTGTAAAAATACAAGAAGTGTCCTGGGGTTTTCTTACCTTGAAAGATAAATGTTACTATTATGGGCTGAAAAGGAAATGAAATTGTCATTGATGCACATGTTAATGACTTGTCAATGTTAACTGCTTTTTCAATAGAATGTCACATGTTTGTCTATGTGTAGAGGGGAAGAGTGGGGCCGATTCTGATTAGTTTAGAATGAGTGAATTAAGGACAATTATAATTGTTATAATTATTTTATTATAATTATTTTTGACACTATAATTAATTCTTTATTCTTTTATGGATACAACACCTTGACAGTATAATTAATTTCTTATTTATGTATTTTTCTATGGACATGACACATTATCTAAATATCCTTAGGTTGTTTGGCAATATATATTGAATATAATATTTTATATTCAGTATGAAAACATATTATTGAAAATAATGTTTTGCTCTCAGTAGGGAACACTATTTTTGATGTGTTGGCATGGCACTCCATCGTTAGTGATTTTTGTCTTTATAAAATACCTAATGGCTCTTGTATAGGAAACTTGTAGACTTGATTCTGTTGAGCACTTTTTAGCAATCGTTCCTCTCATATAAAGCCTACATGATTGAGAACTTCATTGAACAACTCCTAATTTTGCTGTTTTCATGATGTGTTTTTTTCTTTGTACTTAAAGTTGGCAATAACACTTTTATTAACCTGGAATATTGGCTATACCATCTTTGGCATACTAGTATGTTTTCCACTTGGTAATTTTGGTTAGTGTATACACTTTGTGCAAAAAATGACCACCCTTAGTGAAACATCATTGTTCACTGAAGAACATCAACAGCCACCTGATGATGATGTGTCTGTCACATAATGCTCCATCTAGATGTGGAGCACTATTTATGGTGAGTTAACCAACACTTATTGAGGATTCATTTTTGTTTCCACACACACACACACACATATATATATATATATATATATATATATATATATATATAGTCATCCACAGACAGACTTTTTCACAGCACTTCAGTGTGGGTAGGTGTATGATTGTTTTTATATATATATATAATGATTGGTTGCTCATTTTTTGAGCATACTTGTCTACTAGAGTGGTTAGCCAATCCCTGTTGCAGACGCCTGCTCAAGGCACTTTTGTGTTTCTTCAATATCCACAGAGCCCATTTGTGGTTTATACTTCAAATATGCTGAGCATAGTTAGTTTCTGGGAGACAGTGCTTCATCTGGAATAATCAGCAATTTAAACAATGTTGGTATGCACAAACCCTCAGTCATGATGACTTGTGACTTTGTGCTAGTTTTTTAACAGTTTTGTCTACCTAATTACTCACAAAGCTTGAGTCAACCTATGGTATGGTTTTCAGGTACTTACCAGAGATTATAAACCAAGTCTCATGGTTGGAAAGTAGAAACGTTTTAACCACTAGCCATGTATACACACACACACACACACACACACACACACACACACACGTGTGTGTGTGGGTGCAACATTTCTTAAAAAACATAGCCATGTACATAATATTAGACAGATATTAGTTGATAACACAGCATTACTCACACATACAGACAGTAAAAATAACCTTCAGATATTGGAGGCCATCTACATTAAAACAAAGCAACCCACACTCAACAAAATTACATTTCAAACTAGTCACAACACATTACATGCATCTAGACATATGGTCTTGTTGTTAATATTTTGTTCTCTCATGTGGTTCAACATCATAGAACTGCATCATGAATTTACAACCT
Organism: Acanthosepion esculentum; assembly: GCA_964036315.1. NCBI lineage: Eukaryota > Metazoa > Mollusca > Cephalopoda > Sepiida > Sepiidae > Acanthosepion > Acanthosepion esculentum. The sequence continues at coordinate 25,020,543 of OZ038484.1, read as the reverse complement.
GAGTCTGTTATTCCACAACTGTTATCGTCGCATAGCAATCTTCTATGTCAGCATAACAGAATATCAGCTTTGATTGTGTATATCTTTGTTTAAATGTCTGAAGATGGCTCATGTGAGCTGAAAGCTTAGATCAAGGAACAGCAAAATAAAAAATATCCAAATGTTGGACAATTTTTGTCTTTATTTCTTCCCAAAATTAAAGCAACTATACAAAGTTTAGAACAGCTCATGATCAAACATAATAGACATTCATTGTCTGTTATATTTAACAATATATATATACACACACCTGCAGTCAAAGTAAGCAATCAAAATCAGTCTAGACAGAGTGATGATAAATGTGTGCAACATTGTCTGTTTGTGCAGTACTTTCTGCCAAAGTTGTATTCATTTAGGTGTGCGCAAAAGTTTCAAAAATTTTCATTTTAAAGATGTAAATTTTTACTTTGTATTCAATCGCCACTTTGTAAAAAAAAACAAAAAAACAGTGGGCACTGCTAACTTTTGTATCTTTTATGTGCCATGTCCCTTCAAAATGTAGGCGATTATGACTCTCCACAATTTCCTGTCCTTGGTAGCTCTTAATAAATTTTGTCTTCTTGTTACCTCTTCTAAACCTTGCTCTGCCATCCATTTACTCAAGCTCACTAGATAGATTAAGCAATTTCTCTGTCCTGCTTGCCTTCAATCTGTCCTATGAATATCATATTTTCCAAGCCCTCTTTCCTTATGTACTCTAGATTTAATTTTTAATAAGAGAACTATATTATAAGTTATTAAGTTTTGTCACTTCTTGCAACTTGTGTAAATTCATTTGCAAGTTTTGATTTATCACATCTTGAAACCACATGAAAAGCTCTCATAATTAATGATTTATATTAGCATTTGACAACAATGGTGATAAACTTTATATCTACTAACATTGCAGGCAGTTATGTTACATTATTGTAAAGCTAAAAATCCGAAAGGGTTTTGTTCACTTAACACATTAGCATTTTATATTGTGTGTGCTAAGTGTATCTCTTCCTTAAGTGAGATGGTTGATTAGGTTAGGTTTATCCATAAATCCTGTTGACAACAATTAAAAGGCCAAAGAAGGATAATTGTGAAAAATCCCAATAATATCAGCAACATAAAGAAAGCCTTTTTTTTTTCTCCTCTCTCTTTCTTAGTTTATCTTTTTTTATCTAACTTATCATCTGTCTGTTTCTCTGTTTTCTCACTATTGGCTGTGATCCAACGTCATAGCATTTTTATGAGGAAGAATTTATTCTGTGCTTACACATTTACTCAGTCACTCATATAATGAAAAGAGAGACGTTATTTTTGTTGTCATTTTTGCTGAAGTTTTTTCTGATTTTTTTTTTCTTTCTTTCTTATTCCTGTTTGTATTTTTTCTCATTATTACAATATTTGTTGCTGTTGTCATTATTGCAATCTTTTATTTTACATAGTGATAATTTCTTTTATCATCTTGATAGTTTCAATTATTACATTTTAAAAATATTTGTTTTCTTTTGGCCCTTTATCCCTTTAGAAACAAATAAAATTTCTCTTCATGTTATATGTATAAATATTGAAAAAATGTAATAGATACAGGAAAATTTCGTTAGAAACAAAGAAAAAAAGTACTGAACTGTTACATAATATCAGTCCTCCGATAAGATACTGAATGCTGGACAATCTCTACACTGATAAAGAAGAAACTTGAAGCAACAGAAATGTGGTTCTACAGAAGGATGCTGAGAATACCATGGACTGAACATGTTAGCAAAGATTAAGTCTTAGAGAAAATGGAAACAAAAAGGACATTTATACTTTACATCAGAAAAGGAGTGTTGAAATTTCTAGGGTACATATTAAGGACAGAGGGCTTGGAAAATTTGATACTCACAGGATAAATTGAAGGTAAGAGGGACAAAGGAAAACAACACATCTACTTAACAAGCTCCAGTAAATGGATGACAAAAGTTTAGGAGAGATAAAAAAAAAAAAAGACAAAATTTATTATGAGCTACAAAGGACAGGAAATTGTGCAGAGCCATGATTGCCTACATTTTGAAGGGACATGGCACATAGAAGAAGCTGAATCCACAATGACAATTCAAAATCTTTTTTTTTTTTTTACAGTGAGGTTCATCCTGTACAGTGCTCAGGAACTACACGAGGTAAAGGGTTACAAAGTAAGGGGCATTGTTTATGTAGATAGGTGGGAAAATTACAGGTAACCCTAGACGTTAACAGGTGAAGATTGTAGTGATCATGATAACATCTTTTCGGGAGTCAGTTCCATAGAGCAGAGGTTCACAGGAAGAAGCTGCTTGAGTGGAACTTAATTCTCACCAATGTAATATGGAGGAAATGAGGGTGGTTCTCTACAATGTACACAGCATTGTGGGTCCAAGCCATGAAGGATAGAATTGGTGTAACTAAGGAGAGTAGTTTATCTCAGCACTTTTCATAGAAATATCGATAAAGCTGTAAAAGGCTTGCTACATTTTGCCTGAGAAAGAGAGGTTGCAGGGTGGAAAATAATTTATCACCCACAAAAACACCAAGATGCATTTGGAATTTATCGAGACTGAAAAGTGAAGACTGGACAATACTCCATTTTAGGCCTGATCTGGCCCTTGTAAAGGTAGAGGATAGCACAGGGAGTCGGGTACATGCTGGAGCAGTATGGGAACTGACCAGCCCGCTTTCCTCCCATAGAGATCTAAATTGGAGGAAAATCAGCTGCCAATCTCTGGTCATCATGAGTTATAGAGGTGCATCCATATATCTATCATCAGCATAGATATTTACAAATGATCAGAGTGTAGACAGATCATTTATATAAAGTAAAAAGAGGTTTGGTCCACGAAGTGGCCCCTGGGGGATGCCTGCTTTGATTGCTAGGGCCCCAGAGGACAGGTCATTAACACCTTCCTTCAAGTTCTACCTAGCTAGGAAGAACTTTATTATTGAGAAGACTTTTGCAATATAGTAGATTCTATGCTTTATCATAGAAAATTAAAAAAAATAATTGTGATTTTGGCATAGTGTACTGAATATACTATTGAGTAGCATTTATATGCTTTTTCCTTGAAATATTCTTATGTGCTTTGTCCATTTATGGCTCTCCACAATTTCCTGTCCTTTGTAGCTCTTAATAAATTTTGTCTTTTTGTCATCTCTCCTAAACCCTGTTTTGTCATCCATTTACTCAAGTTTGCTCAGTAGATTATGTATTATTTTCCTCTGTCTCTCTTGTTTGGTCCACAGTATTCTCAGAATCCTTCTGTAGAACCACATATCTGTTGCTTCAAGTCTTTTCTTCATCTGTGAGGTGACTGTCCAGCATTTATAATAAATACATAAAAAAACGCTTATCTTGAACTGTGCCAAATATGGAATATGGATGAAGTTCCATTTACATTTTTTTTTTTTAAGTTTATCACCCCAAGCAAGGCTGGAGGCCACTAGCACGCAAGGGGTTACAGAAGGTTTGGAGGAAGAGCAGATAGGAGTAGTAAAGGAGAGGATGTGGAGAAAGATAGTGGATCGATCAAGGCAAGGGGGTCACAGAAGATTTGAAGCGAGAGCAGATAGGAATGAAAGGTGAAAGGATGTGGAGAAGGGAAGTGGATAGATCAAGGCAGCTGGAGATGTCGATTGACGTTACACTTAAATAGTTGGAGCTTGTATTTGTCAGGGAAACAGGAATAAGGAACGGAGTTCCACAAGCGAGATGTGAAGCTTATTGGAGTAGAAGAGACGTCTACATCTTACAGTTTCAACAGTGAAGGGGTGGGAACGGGATGCCAGCCTCGTGGGACATGATATATCATTTATCATTTTTTCATATTCTTTGGACCATCTTATATACAATACATGGCATATGATGGGGAAGCTGAAAGTTTTTCAGTCCAACCCACTTTATTTTTTCCTATATTTTAAGGGTTTCTTGCTTGGACCAAAAACTTTTCAGCACCCCCTCATATGACACAGAACTATTTCTCAAAGAATTTCTCTTGGTATAAATTAGTCAAAATTAACTATTATTTCACAAGGAGAATGGGCTCAGAAAGAATGTAAGCTGGGTTCTGTGTAAATTTAGACACCCCTATTTAATTTACCTGCCAACTTCTAAAAGCACCCATCACGAAAAAGAAGTAAAAAAACGTATGTTGCATTTTGCCTTCACAGAGAAGGAAATAAATACTGCCATATATCTGTTTTCAGGTTCTGATGATACAAAGGGCTGTAATTCTTTGTTTTCATACAGTAATATAAAGGACGGTGGTAGGAACTGTTGATAAAATGTAGCAGCATCAATGAAAATAGCTTTTTTCTCTTTCTTATATAATGCCACACACAGATTTATTATAAGGCAAGTATTATTTAACTCCAAATTTAAGAAAGATTTAAAGAACAAAAACAAAAAAAAGCAGGCTTATTTTTTATAAAGAAAATACAATATCTTCTATCTTGTTTGCTTCTGATAATCTAAACTTTAACTCTACTCAGAATAGAAACGTGAAACTTTGTGAATGATGCACACACAAACTGAAAGAAGCAGACCTTGATTTTCTTGTATTCATTTTGATATGAGAATTGCAAATCCATTTTTTTGTGTCAGAATTTTCACAATAAAATTAATAATTAATTTTTCCTCTATATTATATTTAATTATGTGTATTGATATTGTGATCAAATACAGATAAAATTTAGCAATAAAATTATACAAAATTATACACAATTCTTACAAACTGAAAAAGAGGGGTTTTTTCTTAATACACCTTATAAATTGCTATTAGTTTAATTTTTTTTCATAAATCTTAAAATTATTTTTATTGCATTTCTAAACATTGTAAAATAATTATCATCATAATAAAAATAATTTGAAATGTATAAAAAAAGAAAAGTAACTTTTGACAGGTAAATATCTAAAAGAGAAAATCTGGCAATATTTTCTGTTCTTAAGTTTTGATAGAACTTAAATAACCTGCTGTATCCATTCAGAATTCAAGCGATCATGGTCTCCACAACTTCCTCTCCTTTGTAGCTCTTAGGTTTGTCATTTTGCTATCCCTCCTAATCTCTGTTTTGCTAACCATTTACACAAGCTTGCTAGGTAGGTTATTTGCAGATTTCCTCTGTCCTTCTTGCCTTCAATATATCCTGTGAGTGTCAAATTCTCCAAACCCTCTTTCCTAGAAATTTCCGTTGTCTCTTTATAAGTATAAGTGAGTTTTTTTTTGTTTCCATTTTCCTTTAAAAAATTTTTGCTGACGTTTTTAATATTTTTATTCAAGATTAAATTGCACAATGGCTAAGAATTAAGCCATTATTATCATTATTATTAATACTAAAAATCTCATTATGTATATCTGTATGGAACTTCTTAAGTAACCAAAGTAGTGTATTGTAAATAAAAGTATTGAATTAAGGCGTGTCCCTAAAATGTGCAAACTTAATACAAATAAAAATAACCAGGTGATTTGCATGTGAATGTGTAGTGAATCCCTTAGACATTTTCCCCCGATAATAAAAGTATAAAGTTTCAAAGTAGATATTAAATGCTATTTGTTGACAACCACTTATTATTTGCATATATGTGAAAAACCTGGGTGCAAAAGAAAATAACTCTTTTTGCATATAATACATAGAAAGTAGCCAGCAACGCCCCGAGGGTTGTTGGCACCCCGGGCAAGCTGAACTTCGGTGCCCGTACAGTATAATTTTATAAAATTCTCACAAGGAGAAAAACTGAAAATGGAGACTAACAAGTTTATTACAAAATACAATTTAATACAAGCTAAAGAAAACAACAATTATCCGACCTAAAACATTTTTTCTAGCCTTTAGATCTGCAAATCTTTCCGTGGCATTTTTTTACACCTATCTTCTTTACAAGATTATTTTCTATTGACAAAATAGCCAAAGAATTTAATCTATCTTGAGTTGTGGGTGGCCACGAGTATGTTTTTATAAGCTGTAGTTTTAGAAGATCCCAAACACATGATATGATTGCCAGTGCCTTGAGACATCTCTGAAGGTAATTTAAGCTAGAAGGGAGTCAATTTCGATCATAATTTTCTCTTAAAAGGTGACCCAATCAGTCAAACAGATGCTTAGGGTACAAATATACAAATCCCATTATACCTATCATGACACCCAGACTGATAAGTGTATGCCAGACATATGCATCATATCCAAATGCATTTGATATGGTAACAGGCTTTAATAAAAGCAGCAGATGATTTCACTGGTTGAGTTCAATCAGAAATACCTTCAAGTTAAGAAACCCAATCTCCAATTGAGGATATTCCCAAAGATCTAGATCTGATGCCTAAGTTGCCTTGGCTACCTCATCCTTCAGACAAAAGAAAGCAACCTTTTTGGGTGTCAATCATTATTATTATACTTCGCTTTGTGTACTATTATTGTTATGATTATTATTTGTATATTATTAATTTTTTTTAATCAAGTTCCCCCCCCCCCCATGGAAGGCAGAAAAGCCACTGAGACACAAGGGGTTACTGGGTGTGGAAGAGTTAGAAACAGAAACATTGCTTAGGAGAGAGAACAAAAGAAGAGTAATCAAAAAGACAGAATATAGTGATTGACATTGCATTTAAATTTTTGCAGATTAAAACAGACTGGAAAATATGGAGCCGAAAAGGAGTCCCACAAGTGAGAAATGCAAAAAAAAGAAGCTGTTAGCATAGAATTTTTGCCTACATCTAGCCAGCTCAACTGTAAATTAGTGAGACCACATTACTTGTCTAGTACTGCACTTAATTTCAAAGAGTCTAGGTACCAAAGTGAAGTGGTCAGCCAAAAAATTACCATGAAAGTATTTATAGAAAAGGCAAAGGGAGGCAACCTTAGGGCTGGGAAAGTGACTCAAAATTAGATACCAGATCAGAGCCTATAATATTGCTGATTCTTCTTTGGATTTCATCAAGAAGCTCTAGATAAATAGCAGGACCACTGGACAATATGTGGCAGCAATATTCTAAGCATAGTAGACTTAGAGATATATAAGATAGATTCTGGACAGAAAAACTGTCTAGTATAACACACTGAATCAAATTTTTATTATAGTTATTATTATTAGTGTTAGTTGTAAAATTATGAGGTCTTGTTTTGGTTAAGCATTTTGTAGTTGTGTTTTATTAGAAATATCAGTGTCACACTGTAGAGTGATAGTTAACAAGCTATTTTTGTTGAACATTAGTCCATTCATTCTTCAGTGAGTATACAATACTTATGACTTTGTACCATACTAGTCTAAACTGACTACATAAATATCAATATTCTTTTGTTTAAATATCATACCTTTTCAGGACGTACATGTTCATGGCTCACCTTAGTTTCCTTTTTTTTCTATTATCTGTCAATTACCATGAATTCTTCGGAAGGATAGTGAAATGGTTTCCCTTTGTTGTCTTCAAGTTTTAGAATTCAAAGTTTTGCTTCAGTTATACTAGTTTCTCCTAGAGAATCCAGTTTACCCTATAATATAATTCATAGCTGGAGGGGAAAAAAGTTCCATGCCTCTGCCAAAAGCATTTGTGTAACAGTGAATTATTATTGTTATTAGTAATAGCGGTATTAAGTCTTGTTTTGGTTAAGCATTTTGAAGTAGTCAATGTTACAATAGTCTGGCTATAAGATGCTTACTTATTTTGTCAATACTGTCTAAATACACATGCAGTTTTTAGTACAACTGCTTATTCAAGTACAATCAGAGAAAGTGACAGGAGAGGTTATTAACAAACTTTTATAAGCATCATCATCATCATTATTATTATAAGCATCATTATAGGTTGTCTCTTTTTGTTTCGTATATATGTTATGATTAAAAAATAATCATCATAATCCTCATTAAGTCTGAGGATAGTCATTTTATTATAAGCATCATCATCTTCACCTTCTTTTATCACCATTATTGTAATAATAATTATTATTATTATTATTGTCATACTTTCTTTCTGTTTCATTATTGCTTGACTATTTTTCTGTAACTTTGCGTTTTCTCTCTCTCATCATTTCTATGGGCATGATGAAGAGAGATGGTAGTGTAGTATTTAGAGGAAGCAATTATTCTGTCACCTCGTCAAGTAGATAGCTGACGTAGGTATCGTAATCTTTGCTTATTGGCATCTCCATATCAAGTTTCATTGTCTCTTGCTTCTACCACCCGACTGCACTCTCTTTACACTCTACCTTCAACAGCACATTTACCCTGTTTCTCACCTTTTTCTTCTTTCACTCTTCATCCAGCATCTTGTTAAAAACCACAAAGACATGAAATAGTATTAAGTAGTACACACACATATATATATATATATTCAACACCATCACTTGATAAGACACCAGTGTTGAAACAAAATGGCTATTTTTGTGGTGATTTTACATCATATTTATGTTATAATTTTCAAATAAATAATTATATATATATATATATATTATTAATTAAAGAATATCAAACACTGAAAATCCTTCTGTTTGTAGATCTTGAAGATTTAGAGCTGATTTTTTTTAGATCTCTCATGAAATAAAAATTATTACCTATAGGATGTTAAGTGTTTGATATTCTTTAATTAATAATAATTTTTCTCTGTCTTTTGACATAGAGCTCTCCCTGGATCTATATCCTCCTGGAAATTCCATACGGATTACCATATTGTATCATTACTGCACACACACACACACACACACACACACACACACATATATATATAGGTAATAAGGGGATTTGTATAATTTTCATGATGATTAACCATAGTTCATTGGCCCAATTGTATGATGCTTGCATCATATCAGATAAGTCTGGGTTAGATTCTCAGAGTCAGTAGAAGATATGCACTGCCGATGATTCCCAAAAAGGACAAAACGGATGTCCAGTGTTTTCTGCATGTGTGTGCATTGGGGATTCCAGTTTTTGACATGCTGAATCATTATGAAAATTATACAAATGCCCTAATTACTAATCAATAATAAAAAAAAAAAACTATGC
>OZ038484.1:24951533-25009033 GCA_964036315.1 Acanthosepion esculentum | reverse complement strand
AATAATAAAAATTTTTTATGATTTCTTTTTGAATTTGCAGGTCTGATGAATTAGATCGTAATTACGATTTCTATGTAATAAATTATAACCATGGAATATTAGTGTTTAAGCCTTTTTATTATATTCTTACTCTGTCCTGGACATTGAGTTCTACCTAGATTCTATCATCTTGGAATTTTTTATATATATAATTTTTTATATATATAATTTTATATATGTATGTATGTATATGTATGTATTTATATATTTTACATATATATATATGTATATATATATATGTGTGTATATTAACCACTAATATTACCTATCTATCTATCTATATATATATATATATATATATATATATATATATATAAAACAGAAGATGTCTGTCTGTATCTGTCTATGCTATTTATGTATGTCTGCATTCCTCGAACGATTTCGATGAAATTGTACACACGTTACAAATTTACCAAGGTAGGTCAAAACCAACTCTTCAGTCTCCAGGACCCTTCCTACCGGGGTTTGGTAGAAAAATCAATAAACTGAAGGTGGGTATGACTTTTTGCAAAAACTGATGCAAAGTTACATACAAACAAAATTTTTACTGGATGAGCTCATGTTCTTTGCACTAAATGCAAAACATCAGCTCATGTTATGAGATTTATGTAGAGTGCCTGATAGTTTTCTTGAGACATTGGCTTCACACAAAAAATTGCAAAACGCTGTGAAAATATCAGGTTTTTTGTACTGCTTACAATAGAAACTAAAATAACTTCCTCATTTTCTTCAAACATGTTGCAAAAACTTTGCCATCATGCAAGAAATAAGATAGGATGCTTTTACTCCTGCTTGCTTCCCCACGTATAACAAAAAAACAACAAAAATCTGTTAAAAAAGCCCATTTTTCATCCATAATTTCTTGGTTTTTCATCCAATGCCTTCTAAATTTGCCATGTAAATTACATATGACACACAAATTGTCTTGTGTGAATGTTTGGTTTAGATTATTTCAATTAAGTGGATGAAATCTGTGACAAACTCGGTCCAAAATCGTGTTTTGCCATTTAGCCAATAGTTTTTTTCTATGATTCCATCCTAAATTGGCAACCAAGCAACCTTTGATGCAAATATTGTTTGAGAAGGATTATGGAAGTTTTAAAAGGGAAAAATTCCCAAAGAACCTCTTATTAACCCCAGCTTTCCAGTAAATGTTAAAAGATAGAGAGGAGGTGGGGGCTTCCATTCATTTGCACTTGCTGTTGAATCAAGCTCTGATGCTTCATCCCTGTTTTTGTTTGATTATTAGATTTGTGAACAATGTCGTACTATTTGAAAGTTATTACAGCCATAGGAAATTTAATGAATATCTAAAACACTGAAACAATTTAACCCCAAGCGACAACCACACAAGAAGGTTTTATTGATGGAATTCCTTTATTAACAATAATCAAACACTTGCAAAGGACATACCATAAAAAGATGAGGTGGGGGAGTAGCTGAGTATGCCAACAGATGATACATGTAAGTGGGGATGCAGACAGATATTTCTAGACTGGGGTGCTGGTATACAATTGCAGTGATGTACACCCAGGCAAGGTACTGCAATTAAGTTTTTTATTTCATTTTTCTTGTGTTCAAACAAATGTTTTCTTTTCTGGACACAGAGTATGTAGAAACTGTCCAAATGTTCTGTAATTCCAAGCACTTTCGGCTATACTTTTTATATGGAACCACCATTAAGCATGGCAAGCTATGCCTGTTCAGCCACAAATAACTTTGGGTTAAGCAAAGCTTGTATTACTACTTTTAAACACACACCTTCACCAGTCTTTCTTGATCTGTCATATCTGCTCTGAATTTATAACCTAACATAAACGATGACAACATATGTAGGAAATAGATTGAATCCGATAAATATTTAATATATTTTCTGTTTATACATTATTGCTTAACCAGATGTTCTCTGTAGCTGAACGGTCATAGCATACCAGGCGTAATGGTAGTTCCGTATAGGATGCAGATTCGATTCCTGTCAGAGAATGCATATTTTCTATGAAATTTCTTGAACATTCAGGCTGATAAATGTAATTAGTACAGTTTAATTAAAGAACAGAGCATTTAATGAGTGTATCCATAAAAAATAATATAAAAGCAGAAAATATATTAAATATTTGCTGGATTTAATCCATTTCTTTATGTGTGTGTGTGGGTGTGTGTGTGTTGAAAAATATGGATTAAATCCAGCAGAATGATTAAGGCATGAATAAATAAGAAAATGTTTTAATTCCAGATTCATCAAAACTTCCCCAAACATTTCTGATGAAGCTATAATTAAAGCAAAACATGTTAACTTTATAAACGTTTTCCTATTTGTTCTTCATTTAATTGCATATATATATATATATATACATACATACATACATATACATATATATATATATATATATATATATATACATACATACATATACATATATATATATATATATATATATATATATATATATATATATATACATACATACATATATATATATATATATATATATATACATACACATATATGTATATACACATATATGTATATATACAACCTCATGAACACACTTACAAATGGTAGCTGACCATGAAACACTTGCTAAACCACAATAAAAAGAGAGACTTGAATAGAATCATGTTGTACATGAAAAACTGTCTCTTGTTAATTTCCTTAAAAATGTTGCTACAAAATTTGATCTGACATATAATGAACATCTAAGCAGGGCAGGCTTCTAAAATCATCAAAGATGCCACACACAAACAGAATTCATTAATTACATATTATGAGGGCATTTATAAGCAACTGCTGCAAGTGACACCAAACATTGCCACATCTGCACAAGAGATTCTAGCAGAACTTAAAAGCTACATTCGCACTTCCTATATTTGAGGATGGATCAAGTGATGACATTGCTTGAAATAAATTTGCAACCATTTTATATATATATATATATAGGATTAACCCTTTCAAGTGCACATTCATGTAATTGATGCATATGGCAAAAAATATTGTTCATTTCAGTAGACATATCTAAATGACTTAGAGTTAGAAAAATAATAATATTGAATGTATTATTATAAATATACCAATGGTCAACTTTATCCCATATCAATGCATTTTTGAGACAATTATGTCCAGCAGGACATGTTGAAAACATCTGTGGGACACATATGTCCCAGGGAACTCGAAAGTTTTAGTACAAACGTAAATTTTGTCACTTAACTGAGTTATGCTACCTTCAGCATTCTGAATCTAGAGTTTCATAGATGGACCCTCAGCAATCACTCCATCCACTCATCAGGGAATACACACACTTCAATATACAATCTACTATGGAGTAAGATACCTTATTTAATGTTGGCCACATCCCTTGTATTACAATGGCTTCCAGAACTTTAAGTTTTTATTTTGCATTGAGTCCTATATAATATTTTAGTTTTATTTAGATAAATTTGTATCACTATATATATATATATATATGAAGAAATATAGTCTTATAGTGTGCTATATTTATGGGATAAAGTGCTCAATATCAGAGATAGAGCGTGTATAAATATAAAAGTAAACATAGAAGTCAACACTTAGAGGCGACAGTCTGTTTCATGCTAGATGCAATCATCGGCCCGATGATTGCATCTAGCATGAAACAGACTGTCGCCTCTAAGTGTTGACTTCTATGTTCACTTTTATATATATATATATATATATATATATATATATATATACATACATACACGCACACATATATATATATATATATATATATATATATATATATATATGACATGGTGCTGAAAAGTTTACAATTTAACCAAGAAGCACATCTTAAATAGTTCTAATGTTTGGTCATAAGTCAGATTTTGTGATATGAGTCAAGACAATAAATTTTCAGTACCCTCTCATATAAAGTGCATGCATAAAACATATAAAGTTTATATTTATCTCCAGTTACTAACTTATATGCACATGAGTAAGTGTGTGTGTGTGTCACTGTACATGTGTTCATATTTATCTGTCCATCAAGCTACAAATTTAGTTTCACTTTACATGTGCACACTTCATGTGCCTCTATACAAATATATATATGCACAATAAAATGTTCACTTTTATGTATGTGTGTGTGAGTTTATGAGCAGCTGAGGTATTCCCTTGGGGTCATCATGCTGGTTTGGTTATTTTTATATCTCATGGCATTTTGTCTTTCAATATACCCAGCAGCTGTCCTACTCCTTGTCGTCCCAACTTAAAAAGAAATTGAAAATATATTTAACATGTATGTATTGAGTAGAACTTTAAGTCAGATAGATATATTATTCAGGCCTTAATAAGTTCACCAGTGTTTTACCATTGGATGACTTAAATTATATGCAGTACAGTCTCCAGTATCTTGACTGGTTTTTGTCAATGCTAAAAATTCAAAGGGCACAACAGCTGAAACTTTATGATGGTAACAAAGGTGAGGACAATAGTCCACATGTAAAATGTGTAAATAATAATAACTCGTCATCCCAGAAATTCATACAGCCCTTAATAAAGTTTGCCTTTCTGCTATCTTTTCTAATCCTTGTTCTGTCAACCAATTACACAAGCTCATTAAGTAGGTTATTTGATGCTTCCGTCTTTAAAATGTCCTGTGAGTGTCAAATTCTCCAATCCCTCTTCCTCATTATGCTTCCTATAAATTTTAACTCTCTTTCTGAATCAAATTATAATTGTCCTTTTTGTTTCCATTTTCTCAAAAGTTTCATAATTTTTCAAATGTTCAGTCTGTGTTATTCTCAGCATCTTTCTGTAGAACCACATTTCGATTGCCTCAAATCTTTTCTTCATTTGTAAGGAAATAGTTCAGAATTCTTTGTTCACACTGTGCTATTACTATTTTAATATTTATTTACTCATAGCTCTACTCACACAAACATTGATATAGCATGTAGATGTTATAATTTCATTTTCTATATCAAAAACTCAGAACATGTTTCAGAGTCTGAGACAAACTATTCAGATTTTCTTCTGTTACGCAATAAGGAAGCATCACTTTTTAGCGATGATACTCAAAATACATTTTTGGGGTTAAGACGCAAAGTATTCAGATATTTTTTGTTGTTCATTTATTTTAAATGTTAAGAAACGACTACTTTTAATGGATATATTATTAATACACTTCAGATATTCTGTTGGTTAGAGGGTCATGGCAGGAGGAGGAGGAGTGGAAGATGTTTACAGATACTACAGCATGATCAGAATTGCCAAGAGGGGCAGAGCTGCATAGTATGACAAGAGTCAGGGATAGAGGTAAAACAGAAGTCGAGGAGAGGCATTTCCATCAGGGTTACTAGGGAAAATGTGTGGGGAAATCAACCACTTGTGTGAGAGATTGAGAAGTTGGTTGCCAGTGAGGTCAGTGGTAGTGTGTTTAAGCCACCTGGTATGGTGGAACGTTAAAGTCTCCAAACATGAATATGTTTGCAAACGAGTGTAGGGAGATGGCCTTGTTTATATTATCAGAAATACTATCTCGCACACAACAGTCTTGAGAGGAATTGGAATGGTAGAGAAAGAAGACATAGATGAGTTAAGTAAAGAGAGACGGAGACACAAGTATGAGTGGTCTTGAGATTCAAGAGAGTTCCCTAGCCAGCAGGAAATGTTTGCAGACATAAAAATCCCAGGCCACTTAGAAAGGACTCTAAAGTAGAGGAAGGTAACCAGAATTGAGAAATCTGAGGAAGGGATAGAAGAGTTGAGGTTAGTCTCACAGAGAGCTAGAATGTCAGGAGACCTTTTGAAAAGGAAGGATTCTACACTGCAGAAATTGGTCCAAATACCACGAATGTTGGATAAGAAAAGGTTAAGAGGTTTAGGTGATTTTTTTTTACCCGAATGTTACCACAAACCCAATTCTGAAAAGCACACTTAGCACATTTTGGTAAAATAGAAATTATATTCTTTTGAACATTTGGTAAAAGACAGAATTTTTTTTTCAGAATAGGTTTTCTCTGATTTAAAGATTGGTGTAACATAATTTTGCTTCCTACCTACCATCTCTATTTGTTCTTGTATCAGACTAAACTAAGTTTATATCTAAGGCTATAGTGTCAAATGGGCAAGTAACCAAATGAGAACGTTAGCTTTCTGACCATGGTTGATCTGTCAAAGAGGTGATAATATTGACCTGGGAAGATGATTCTAGCATACAGCACTGTTGGGAAATGTGTGAAAACTATATTATGGATTAACTTTGTAAGTGAAATTGTGTAGATGAAACGGTCCAGAAGCCATCAGCAGTTGTACAAGTAATCACAGTGAATGAGGGTTTGAATGTACTGGCATTGTTCAACACTTGATCACACCAGAAGCTATAATGGTCAACAGTATAGTTACAATATAAACAACAGGTGGGCTCTATAGATGTTGAAGAAACACAAATGTGCCTGACCACACGTCTGCAACAGGGATTAGTTAGCCACTATAGTAGACTCTTTCTGAAGTTTCACAGGTGTCTCCAATAGAGCAAAGTCTGTCTTGTTATTTAATCTAATTTAAGGTGGAAGAAAATAAATGGATTCATGCCTTCTACAGAGCCATTAGTATCAAGTGAACACAGACTGTCTCAGACAGATTTTGGATGTGATTCATTGAATCCATTTTCTGCACTGTTAGCTTTTAGTTCACATGCACCTGCACTGTATATAATACAAAACTCAGAAATCAATATAATCAATCAAGTATACTGTGTTTAATAATTAAAATCAAAACCTATCTAACAAATAACTCATTGTTTGTTGTACATTAATATAAAATCACTGTAGAATTCAATCTCAGCTTCTTCTTCTATGCGCCATGACCCTTCAGGATGTTGACAATCATGGCTCTTCACAATTTCCTATCCTTTGTAGCTCTTAGTAAATTTTGTCTTTTGCTTTCTCTCCTAAACCCTTTTTTTTTTGCCAACCATTTATACATTCTCCTTAGGTAGGTTATGCAAGGTTTTCCTATCCTTCTCACTTTCAATATGTCCTGTAAGTGTCAAATTTTCTAAGCCCTCTTTCCTCATAATTTCAACTATCTCTTTCTGATGCAAAGTATAAGTGTCCTTTTCATTTCCATTTTCTCTAAAACAGTGTTGCTGCTCACATGTTCAGTTTATGGTATTCTCAGCATCCTTCTGTAGAACCACATTTCTGTTGCCTCAAATCTCTTCATGTGTGAAGAGATTGTCCAGCATTCACTTCCGTACAGGAGGACCAATATTACATAACAGTTCAATACTCTTTTGTTTGTTTCCAACAATATTTTCCTGTTTCTTATTACTTTGCTCAGCTTTTGAAAGGCATCTTTCATTATTCCAATATACCTTTAGTATGTATACTATGTCAGATTTTATGGTGCAAGTCAATATTTTCACAATAAAATTATTATTAATCAACTAATGTTGGTAAAATGAACTTATAAGTATATCATGTAAGTTCCATATTATAATATTTGTCCATATTAAAAATATTGACGATAATGAGATGGTGAACATTAATGGATTATAAGTAGAAACCTATAATTAAATCTGGAATTTTTATAAAACTATATTTAATATTGAACTTTTTATAAACCTATAATTAATACTGGATATTTTTATAAACCTATAATACTGAATTGTTATCCTTATAATTAATACCAGATATTACAGTGGGAATTAATGGCATAAGTGCAATATATTTTATTTATTTATAAATACAAAATATATTGGCTTTTTTTTAATCATCAAGCAAGGCAACAGATCCACTAACATGCAGAGGTTACTGGGTGTGAAAGAATATAAGAAAAACATTATTAACTCTTTGAGCCCTGACCACCACTTTGCCACTGGTAGAGAAAAATGACTTAATGTCCAGCAGCCAGTTGAACAGTGGGTAAACACTTGTAACTATTTTTATATCTACTGTGAAACATTACATATCAATTATTTGCAAATTTTGACTTAGGAGCTCAGGCAGAAGGGTACAAATCGTTCAGGAATGCAGGGCTCAAAGGGCTAAGGAGTGAGAACAATAAAAGAACAGGATTTAAGGAGACAAGAGATAATGATTGATGTTTGCATCTAAATTATTGAAGATCAAACTTGACTGGAAAGCATGAAGCCAGACGAGAGTTCCACAAGCAAGAAGTCCAATAGAAAAGACTGTTAACATAGAATATTTATGGTTACATGAAGCCATTTCAATTATAAGATAGTGAGATTTTGCAACCAATCTAGTAATGCACTTAAATTCATAGAGTCAAAGTACCATAGAGGAGAATTCATCAGAACATTTATCATGAAAGTATATTTAACCATATGCCTGGATAAACTATTTTATTATTTTACATGTTGAAATAGACTCCTTGACATTCTATAACCTTCACCAGTCTTTTAACCAATGACTTTTCTAACTTTTCTACTTTCACAGCAGTTTTATTGCTTCCCAAACATCTTCTCTTCTTTTCTCATATATATGTCTTTTAATAATGGACTACATGTTTCCTATTCATTTAATATCATCATTGTTTGTGATCTGTACCAGTCAAAAAGAAATATTCTTGTCAAAGAACTTTACAAGAATTATTTGCATTTATCTTGGTATGATAATTAACTTGAACCTCGAATTTTGCTACTGATATTACTCACCCAAAATTTTAAATCACCTCCCTTCTGTTATCTTCTAAATCGTGTCACTTGACTATTTCTATGAAGGACCCAACCTCAACCCTAAATATCCTCTCCATCAAATGTTGTTCTATATTCATTGCTAAAGAAATGTCATTGCTAAATCACTCAATAGTTTTACATCTTTTTGACTATTATTAATATAACCCATAGCAAAATTCATATATCTGTATTAAAAATGAAATATCAATACCTATACTATTCTATATTTATAATATAATGAATGACTCTCAAATTATTTAATGTGAACTTAGTCATGCTAATAATTAGTCATAAAAGCAATTAATATAGTAAATAATTTTCCAATAATTGTAACTTTTAATAATTGAAATTTATATTTTTACAACAAAGATTTTGTATTTAAATGTACATGTAAGTTGATTTTTCTCTGAATGCATCTTGTTATTGTAAACAATATTTTTATTTGACATATTCATAAAAATAGATCTGTGTCATATACAGAGAAAGTTCATATACTTAAGAAAATATTATTCACAGTTTACAGGAGAAAACAAAGTACAAGTTAAACTGTGATGATATAGAAAAACATTTTTAAAAAATAACAAGAACCCCAATATTTTACTATCTCTAAAAATAGATTGATAAAAATCGCCAGGCAAACAAAGCCATAGTTCAACCAATCAGAAAGATTTCACAACCAACATATAATGTTGCAATCCAATGTGAAGTGAGCAGCCTTTCAAAGCAGATCTATAGATGTCTATATAAACAGATGGAAAATCAACCAAAACCAGAGTTAATAAATTAATTTTGTCCATTCTCCAATGCTGTGGTCATTGGAATATACACAGAGATGAAATACAACATTTGCACAACTAGCTTGCAACCTTACACAGCTAAACCATCCTTGCTATATTAAAAGTAAACATACCTCCCTTCACCATGTGGCCAAGCAGCAGCTACTACACATGAATACAAAGCATCCCTAAATCCTATATATATATATAATTAAATTTTCTTCATCATTCTCTCCTGTATGCTGCCGCAAAACAAAACTACCATAAAACTGGTATATAGTTTCAGTCATCAGGACATTTCTTTTTTACTTTTAGTTACTTCATTTCTCTCTTTGGATAAAGAGAGCAAAAACATAGACTTGTGTCATGGGCTCTTATTTTTTTATTTTTTTTGACTGACCATGAATTGTTGCAAAGTTTTGTATTTATCTGTTTTTACAGGTATATATTTTTTGTTTTAAGAGGTATAATTTTTTTAAGAGATTGGTTGACAAATTCTCTTTTTATACCATGTGATATGTTTTTGATGTAATGGAACCTGTCACCCCCA
This sequence comes from Acanthosepion esculentum, assembly GCA_964036315.1. Taxonomy (NCBI): domain Eukaryota; kingdom Metazoa; phylum Mollusca; class Cephalopoda; order Sepiida; family Sepiidae; genus Acanthosepion; species Acanthosepion esculentum. Next base: position 24,999,005 of record OZ038484.1, on the reverse strand, counting down.
TGAGTGACTACACTATAGGTAGTAACTGCCTATAAGTATCTGTAAGTCAACGAACTACAGAGACTACCTCGGATCTGTTGAGTATGACACGAGAACTACCAACCTCCCAATAGTAGCACTCACTACTAGATTGACTTGTGATGACCTTGTATATAACTCTTACCTCTATTCTTATTATACTGTTTTTTTACAATAAACCTTTACTTATTTTATCCACTTGGTTTTTCAAGTATATATTCTTATTAGCATGGAATATAACAGTTTTTTATTACATCCATAAATTTAGTTTTATTTTAGATTTTATTTTTGGTGTTTTCTCTGGATCTTACTGTTTATTTTGATCTCATATTTGTGTGGCTTTTTGACATGCTTCTAAAATCATTCAATGAGAGGTATTGTTAATTATTACATTCTGAATGTTACTACAATCTAACACCACCAAATAAATGCTTGCTTATATTTTCATAAAAACAGATATTATTAACTGAAATTGGCATAACATTTTTATCATATAAAGATATCCTAAAAATATTACTAACATGGGTTTGTTAATACCAGTTTTATTGTGAAAACATTGACTTGCATAGTAAAAAGTGACATAGCATTAAAGCAAAAACAAGCATATGCATATTATTGACTTTAAACTTTTCATAAATGTTAATAACCCAATCCATTGGAGGATATTTTAGAAAAAAGTGATATTGATGATAAGTTCATCTTTGTATGCTGTTTTATTTAGAAAACCATAGTCTTTTCTTCAGTCACATACAGACTCTTTTAAGCTGGAAAAAATATTTTTTTAACGTCAGTCTCATAAATTTCATTTTTTTTTTACTTTTTCTTTCTTTTATTTATTTTTTGTCTTAAATCTTAATTTCCGATTCTTATCATCAAGCCTCCTGATTATGTGATAGCATTACAGAATTTGTAATGCTAGTCCATATCCTGTTCATGCCAGTTTAACACTGATGCCGACTTTTACTTTTTTTTCCATATGTAGTAACTATTTTACTTAAAGTTAGTATTTTCTGGATTTCATATGAAAACTCGAGAATTTTTCAACATATTTCAGTGAGATATTCGCTTTCCAAAATTATAGTTTATGACAGTAGTTTAAATAAAGGAAAAAAAAAGGATGTGTCAGTATAAACTGAGGCCTCTTTTTTTCCAGAAAAATGAAAATGTGGCAGAGTTGACGATTACTTAATTCTGACCCCCATATAATTTGTTTTCCACCAACAAAAATATGGCCTTGTGATAATTAAGTGAAAACAAGCAGTTGAAATTAAATTCAAACAATACTTTAAAAAAATCTAGACAAAAGTTGGGGTTTGAAATAATTATTTTTAATTTTAACAAATGATACACAATTTTCACCTTTGAAGATGGTGTGAAATGAATGCAAAAAAATCAGAGTATATGTCACCGCATTTGTCTACGGATAGCTTCTTCATAAAAGAGTGGATTCCTGTTATATGGATAAGGGTAAAACTTTAAATTTTTTTAAATTTGTATTTTTACCCATATCATTGTAGTTACTTGCAGCAAATTCACATTCAGATCTATTCAACAATTATTTTAGAGTGAATAATTAAAGGTTATTTTTTACTGAACAGGAAATTATAGTCAGTAACTGAAGAAAGTAAGTCATCTGAACTCTGAGTGAATGTATGTTTGTGAGGGCAGGTTACAAAGTGTACTTGACTCTCTTTATCTGAAAGACTTATGTGCTTGGTTAATGAAAGTATCTGTTTGTGTCTATGACCCCAAGAGACCAACAAACAAATATACTGCATTTTTTTCACTGGTGGAAAACGTTTCTTGTTTAAAGATTAGTCGGATCAGATAAGCTTCTTTTTGAAAGTTGTTCCGAGTGATCCGTAAATCTATGAAAAGTGTTTCTTTTCAAATTATAATGTCTTATCCGGATATTGTCATGTGAACCCTTTGAATACCAAATTAAAAGGATTTATTGGGGGGAAAAGTCCTTTTATTCTGAATATTTTGAATGGTGTAAACAAAAAAAAAGCACAAGACTCTTACTCTAGTGGGAAATTTGCAGAGAAACAAACATCTATTACAATGGCAAAATTATTTTTCCAGTATACAAATTGTACGAATTACAGTATAGGCCTTGCACAAAATTTCCCTTGTCCACCCGGAATTATCAAGGCAAGTTAACAGTTCTTTCAAATTCAAATCAGTTTTCTCTTAAAAAAACAAAAAACTCCAGTTCATGTAAATCAAATGTTTTCATTAAAAACAAAGGGATTTTAACAACTTCCTTTTAGAGCAAGAGTTCATATCAATTAATTTCTGAGTAACAAAAGAAATTTACTCACCTCAAAAAGTTCACAATTCAAAATGTTGCAAATGTTAAAGGTTGATAGTTGAAGTTCAAAGTGTGGTGAGATGCGGTTGACCTACCTCGGCAAAGCTGCTTTTCTGGGTCTTTTTGACAAACATTCAGATATTTTAAAGGAGCATCATCAAATTTGAGAGAAACTCTCAAAGTCATTCATATTATGATAATATAGAAGATTCTTCTTCGTCAGTGACAGTAGTAGTCTTTTATCCTCACAGCAGCAGCACAGAAAAACTTTCTTCCTGATGACATCCTTTTCGCCCAAATGTGGTCTACCTCTTTCTGCCTTTGCAGTCAAAATTTTCTCTCTTATATAGATCAAAACTAACTCATAAACCAACTCCTTAGTGGAGACTATGCTCTTATCCCCATTTGTTTAAAAAGAGTCACCACCCAATCAAACCATTAACATTTGGTTTCCCATCGCCATAACATAGCTTCTCTGAGCATTTTCTACAAATACTTTCATGGTAATTGTTCTCATGAACTTTCCACTATGGAACTTTAGGTACAGTACAAGATTGTTGGAGAAGTCTCATCATTTTACAGTTGAAATAGCAAGATGTAACCGTTAGTTCTCTATTAACAGTTCCTTCTCTTGCACATCTCACTTGCAGAGCTCTCTTCTGGCTTCTTTCTTTCTTGTCAACTTTGAACTTCAAAAATTGTATTTATTGAAATGTTAATTGTTATCTTCTGTCTTCTTAATTCCTGATCTTGTTCTTAATTTTTTTGTCCTTAATAATTTTTTTCTCATATTCTCTCACACTTGCAATTTAGTGGCTTCATTGCCTTGAAAAGATTAAAAAAATATATATATTCTCTTCCTTTTCTCCATTTTTTTTTTTTTAATCTGGTACATTAAAAATATGATTCCATTGGTGCATTTTTCCCTTTTTAAAATAATGGTCTGAATGATGCCAAAATAAATAACATTCTGACAACATATTCAAAGCAGAATACAATTTGAAAAATACTGTATACAAAAACTTGTAGTCTTGATCAGTACATTGTACATTATCAACTTGGCATTGTCAATCATATGTCAATGATTTCAACTAATGTTTATGAAGAAGTGGTTTTCAAGATGAATGAGATGACATGTGTGCTTATGTCATGTTCAAACCGAGGGAAGTTGTTAGAATTAAAAATAATGAAAAATATTAGGTTAATTAAAGAATAAACCAGAATTAATCAAGAAATAATTTTATTTAACCATCAGTTATTTTCATGCTCTGATGAGTTGATAGCAAATATAATAATGCAGAATTTGAATTAATGACTTGAATGCATAAAATCAATGTACATATCACTGTATTCACCTAGGGATCACTTCTTCATAAAAGAGTGGATTTCTGTTGTATGGATGAGAGTAAAACTTTGAATTTTTAAAGTTTATATTTTAACCTCTTAGGAGGCACGGTGGAGTAATGGATAGCAGCTTGGCTTGAGGAATTGAAGGGCTAAGTTAGAATTACATTCAGATCCATTACATTCATTCACATGCTAATACCCTTAAGAAAAGTGTGGATCCTCCTCTTCTCTCCCCGGCTATGTGTAAATAGCAGGACAGGCTGGGTTCTATAGCCTTGAGTGGCAACTAGTCTAGAAGATAACTCTGAATCCCAAAACCTGCCTGAAGAGGGTTGGGCTCTGTCAGGCTATCTTGCCCAAGAAACATGACTTCTACTACTGCTGCAATACATGTGGTGGTGCCTCTATGACCCTAATGGGTCATGGGTTTTGCAATCGATCGATCAATTTTAACCCATATTATTGTATTAGGTTGGTGCAAAAATAGTGTCTTTTTTGACGTTCAACTTCAAGTCAAAAAACGACATTATTTTTGCACCAACCTAATAGTTACTTGAAGTAAATTCATATTCAGATCTATTCAACAATTATTTTAGAGTTAATAAAAAAAGACTCTTTTCTTTCAAACTAAAATATTCTAATTCCATAAAAAATTAAATAAAAAAAACAATAACATTACAATTGTATGAGAAAAAAAATAATGAAAATATTGTAATTATATAAAAATTAATATAGAAACTATTTTAATAAAAAAGTTGATATTGTATGAAAAACAAATTTAAAAATAAGATAGGATCGTGATAGTGGATATGCTGGTGTTTTCTAAAACAATAGAGTAATAATGAATATACAATAAATAACATTTTATAGAAAAACCACAAAAAGGGTTAAGAAAATGTCCTTTTACATAAGTAATGTGGGCAATGTCTTATTATTGATGTTGAGCAATTTAAATTTAAGATGTTTTATCATTTGGTTTGGTCAATATCCTTGTGTGCAGTGTTGTGTTCAATGTGACATGTGATTTGCTGGGGATTGACACCCCCACACCAGAGAGGAAATGAGACATGTCCGAGCTTTAAGGCATCCTGTGGCTAAAAGAGGGTGAGACTTTGAGCGCTTTTCATGAAATTTTGCTTTGGGGGTTCACATTATACATAAAGGGTGTATAAATCATTCTCTGTATGGTTTGCTTTGTATTTTTTTTTTTTTTTTTTTACTTTTCTTTCCAGAAATATCTTCTGAGAAATTGAAGAGGGTTTTGTAGCTTTTGTTGAAACTGCTTCTGATTAATTCTGAAGTTGTTATTACTGACAATTTTGAATACTGGAGATAAGTTGGTGAAAAATTGGGGTTGTCAATGCAGCTTTTTTATGTGTAGGCATCCTTAAGAAGTGAATGTAGTGTACATGAACCATTGTTTAACAAAATCATTCTTTAAAAAGCTTTCCGTCTTGTTACTGTGAAGCATCCTGTCTGGTGTTATCCTTCTACTGCTGCTGATAGTATTCAAAAGGTGAAATTTAAGGGGAAATGTGACTCTGGAAGATTGTGCAAAAATTACCCCGGAACTTATCTTTTAGGCAGACGAAAGATTTATTAACCAGTCAGGTTGTGTTTTACAAAATTTAAATTGAGTTTTTAAAATTTTCTGATTTCAACTTCTTTTTTATCTTCTTTTTGTGCAAAAAGAAATTGTGTATACAAATGTTTTTTGTTCATATTTTTTGGCACAAATGTGCCTATTATTTACTGCCTGACTTTAAATAATGTAAATAATGATAACTCCACATCCCAAAAATTCAGACAGAAATTTTACACCCATTTCTTTCCATATTACTGGTAATCCACTTTTCTCAGAATATAGAACAAGGTGAAACTTTTCTATGAAAAAATATATCAAATAAAACATTATTTTAATTTTTCAAACTTTTTTATTAATAAATGGTTAAACTTTCTTCTTTATTCCAATTTTCTTTATTTTTCTTTTTAATATTTTTAAAACTATTTTTCACCTGTCTTTTTAGATTTGCACAACCTGAGGTATTTTGAGATTATGAAACTTAGAAACACAACTGATTTGCTTTTATTAAAAAAATAAAATAAAAAAGAAGTCTTCTGTCTTTGTGGAGTATGCAAGTTTTCCCCCCAATTACTGCGGAGTGGGGAACAAGATGATTTTTTATTTATCTGAATTCCCCCCCCCCCATCCACTCACATTTATTAATTTTTTATAATTCATTCATCATTACAAAAAAAAAAGAAATTCACACTTAAATTAGTTTCCATTTTTTTTAAAACAAAATTTTGTGTGATCATCGCAAACCATTGTTTCAGTTGGATACCTCATAAAATTCAAACACAGTAAAAAATATTTGTTAGACTCAATCAAAATGACAGATTTTATTGCTGAGTTAGAATCTGGTATAAATTATTCTTTTGGCTTAATTTATTACTGTTGTCAGGGCTAGTAATTCTTTATCAATGTGCAATGTTTAGCATCAAGATTTTGAAAAGTGCATATGAATTTATTTATTTAGTTGCATGCACATGTGTGTATGTGAATATTTGATTTTATTTTGATTGCATGGACATAGGTGAAAAATGGGATTTTGTGTTGTATGTTTTAATATGATTTTAAAAAGAAAAATGATACAATTAGTGTTTATTGAGTATATTTATTCAATATTACTAAACTAAGCTCTGTAGGTCTGGACCAGGCCCAGCAAGACACTGGACAAAATCCTGTTATACTGATCAGTCTGTTTTCTTCTTTAGTTTCAATAGTATGGGTTCACTGCTAGAACCATATTAATAATCTGATCAGACTGTAAGCTCCCAATATGGATAGAATGGTGGTATTATTATTATTATTATTTGTGTATGCTATTTTTCCTGCTTTGTATCTTGTAGATCCAGGTCCAATGGTTCTTAGGCTCTATAGGAGAATTGTCATTTAATTGATAGCACTTTTCTTTGTCTATGGAATGTTCTTAGTAGGGCAATCTTCTTGGAAACCTGTATGTTGATGTTACCTGAGACATTGTTAGTAAAATTATCCATTCCTTTTCTCACAAAGCCCAGAGCTCCTATTACTATTGATACAGTCTCAGTTTTCATTCCCCACATCCTGTTAATCTCTAAATCACGAAGTCCTTGTATTTGGGCAATTCATCGATAATTTTCATGGTGGCGTTTCTCTCAGATGATACTGCTATGTCAATAAGCATACACTTCCTGAATTTCTTGTCTTTGGCTTTTATTTCTCTGTCAGTTTGAATTGGTATGTCCCCGAGGATAGTCAATGCTCATACAATCTCTCAGTGGTTTCAGTTTTGTGTTAACATATTTTCCACAGATCCTGCATTTCAGGTTAGTTCCATCCTCGATTATGTGACAGTAATAGGATCTGGTTGCGAGGCTTTAGTTGCAATAATTAGGCCTTCTGTCTCAGTTTTCCAGTGCTCCTCAGTCACTGATGATCTTTCTGTTGGTCCACATCTGCTCATTTCATTTTTTTTAGCTATTTGCCATGCAACACTTTTTTTTCCCAATTATTTTGTAATTTTGTTTGGCCAAGTTGTTTTTCTTCCTGTTTTACTCATTTGCCATAGATGGTATTCGCTTTGATTTCGTCGGTAGGGTTTCAGGTGTAGTAAGCTGTTTCTTGAAGAGTGCAGCTTCTTTGTTGATAGAGTGGATTTGTAAGAAAGGGTCATTGGTTTTGTGAGGTATCCTTCCAATCTGATTGTTGTAGTTTTTAGAGTTAAAGTTGGATTAGACCTTGGCCTCTTAAAGCTCTTGGTACGTACAACCTATCAACATCTGATTTGGATGGTGCATCCTCATTTTGGTAAGCATTTTTCTGGTCTTGGAGTCCAATCTTTTAATGTCATTCAATTTCCATTGAGTAATGTTGATGCTGTATGTTACAATGGTTATAGCTAAGGTGTTGATAGCCTTCATTTTATTGGCCCAATTAAGTTTGTTTTCTAGTATTAAAACCACTCTCCTATAAAATTCTTTTCGGGTCTTTTTCTTCATAATTGAATGTTGTATTCTGTCTCCTTCATTAATTCTTAAGTATTTGTATATATCATCTTTATTATTATTAATAATAATAATAATAATAATAATAATAATAGATTGGAGGGTAACAATTAAAAAAGGAAACTCTAGTAGAAGGGGGATAATCCAAAATTTTGGAATTGTAAGAATTATGTCCGCCATAATTAAAAACAGAACAAAGATGCTAAAAGATTCATTCATTTTGTTCAGTTAGTATATTTTGTGCTGCTGTGTTCCCCAAACCCCTCCATCTCACAATTTTGGTTGACATGAAGGCAGAATGGTACAATGGCTTACTGGTTCCTTTTGCACCAAGGATATTGAGGTTACCCTGTCCCTCTTCTCAGAGGTGTATTTGTTTTTTAAGTTACCTTCTTTTAACATTTGCCTAAAGAGGCAGAACCTACAAGGCAGCAGGTGATTTAAATTCAGAGCTTCCTTCTCTGAGAATGGTTACCACCCAAGGCCATAGAACCCAGGTTTTCCTGCTATTTTACTGAGAGCTGGGAGAAGAAGAAATGAATTCACATGTTTTCCAAGGTTAATAGCATGTAAGAGAATGTAATGAACTCGACTGGAATTTGAACTAGGCTCTCCAATTCTTCAGTCCAAGCCACTAACCATTACTCATTAAGCCTAATATAAACCAATACTTACCCTCCTGATGACAGTTTTAAATTGGTACCAATTTCAAGAACTCTTTCATTTTTTTCTTGACCAAACACCACCAAGTAAAGTGGTAAAAATCAAGCTAATCATTCTGAACTATATCTTACACCCATGAAGTTGGAAGGAAAAGAAACATGGCATCTCAGTACATATAAATGTCAGCCAATCTTCCTAGAACTGAAGTTAACTGAAGCTTACAGACAGACTTTACTTTATTCTCTGAGGCTTGAAGAAAATTCATACACAGGTTTTGTCCATTCAATCAGATAAGATAATCAAGTTTCTGTTCTTAATCCATAAATTATTTAATTCCATTGGGTGGCTATTTCTCATGTCCTGTGACAACACAATCAAATGCACCACATGGGTACTCAGTAAGAAGATAACTTTGCATGTAATGGCCTAACTAGTTTAACTTGCAATGGTTATCCATTTACACCACATGGAATAATTTGGCATCATTTATATCATCTGAATTCTGAACTGTGGTTATGGTACAAGTAAATGATAGTTGATTTACTTACAGTAATAGGTGTTACTACTTTTCAATTTCAGAAAAATGATCATGTTCATACTTTATTGTTTGCAGTATTATTTTTTATGGTGTTTTAACTCATTTGTTGTAAGAGGATTATAGCTTTAATCACCCTGTTGTGTAAGAACCTTAAACAAGATTTGAAACAAGAAACTATATCTGCTTACTTACATGCAGTCCAAGACAGTTGTAAGTATCCGACTAATGGGAGTAAATAATATCATATCATATCATGTCAGGTATCACATGATAATGGGTGATCTGTGGAAGAAAGGAGTATTCTCCCATTTGTATTTCCCCCATTATGGGTATTATTATATCCATGATATAATAACACCTTATTTTATAGAGAATGGAATAACTGAAAGATAAGGAATGACAAACATACTTTGTTCTCAGTTTTCTGCTGCTAAGTTGTACAACATGTGTCCCATACATATAAACTATCACACAAGCAGTGTGAAAAGAGAACAAAAATATAGGGTCTTAATTGTAATAATTCCCAAAATGAGGGTCCCATTCTAAAAAAAAAAAGCAACTGCTCTTTTTGACTCTCTGAAGCTGACTGATGGAGTGTCTCCTTTTGTCACTCTATGAAGTGATGTCACTGTCATGTGACCTACATGAATATCTTGCCAAAGGGATCCCTAAACTCTCATCACCTGTAGACTGTATCTGAGCACTGGTAAAAGCTAGAATTTTTAATGCTAATTTTCTTTTTGGTACATTGAAAATCAACATCTGAAATTCTGGCCTTGACCAAGGCACAATGACAATACTGGTGCCAAAAGCAAGTATGCAATCAATCATCTAAACCACTGAGCAGATCAATTAGTTGATTGAAATCAAAAGTAATATTGATATAAAAATAAAATTTTTTAATGTCATATGTGACCCAAAAAGAGTTAAAATTTTAGCAAAACTGAAGAGAAAATTGTTGCTTCAAAAAGATGGTGACAAAAAATATATTTTTGTGGTATCCCACCTTGAAATAATTTTTCTTTTTTCTTTTTGGCAATCATGTTGTTCTTTATATAAATATATATTTTAAAACCCTCAGAATCTGTTGAATGCATTTATTTGAAGTTTTCATCGTCATCAGCCAGTTGTAACTCCTCCTGCTATGCTTCATTCAATTGCATTATTATTATAATACTGTATTAAAAACTATGAGATCAAATTTAATTAAAGTAAAAAAGAGTCAATTGTAAGAAGTCAGTTAGAAAGGTTATGATTAACAGAGGCAGAAATTTATACATTAAAAATGAAACATTTGTTTTTCAAGAAATATGATTTCCAAGTTTTGGAGTTAAAAAATAAAATATGTGGTAAATTTTCTGTAATTACAAATATTTGTAGATTTAACAAATACTACAAAAATTACTAAAACCCAACTCTCAGAAAGCATAATGGCCAGAGAACTAAATAGTATGCATATTTCACAATATCTATTTCTGTGATTGCTTTTATCAATGCCATCTTAAACTTTTGTGGATGATTACTTGCACAACTAAATTATTTTTTAGTAATTACATTTTATTTATGGTTTTAGAAATTTTAACTGTCAGTTCCATAAAGCAATAAAAAATGTTTATTTTTAATCACTACATTTTATCAGTTATTTTTTTTCAATTGTACTGAAACTTTATTGAACAAAGTTTGTTTTTTTTCACAAAGTGTAAATAAAAATAATCTTGCTTGTCTGTTCAACATCTAAAAACTAAGAAAACAAGGCAAAAAAAAAAGATAGAAAGATTTTTAATGAGTCTGTACATGTGTGTTGTTAGAAAATGTCACTACACAGAATATGGGGTTTGGGATCTCTCAGCTATTTGTATATGCTGAAAAAAGATGAGGAACTATAAGTAAAATATTGGATTACATGTTTATTTTCTTTTTTTTTCTAACTATGCACATTTGGCACATACTGACAGAACTGAGAAGCAAGGGGAAATTTTTTTTTCTGATGTTAACATCTCAACCATGAAGCCATAAAACTGTAGAGTCTATCCAGTGAAGGGTTTGTTCACCTACACTCTCATTAATACACCCACACATAAACATTCGCCTACATGCAATGCTACCAGATACCTACTTAGATGCATCCACACACCCGCCCACACAATTCACTTGCAATATTACTCAAATGAAGCATTATCATTTATTTTTAATTTCTAACTGGTATTTCAGAACTTATTTCTAAATTTTAGCCCATCATTCCATGAAGTTTCGTATATACTAAGTAGCAGGAGAAGGAATAAATCATTAACAAAACTCAAACTTGCATCCCTTATTTTTGGAAGCCTACCTTTCTGTTCTGCCAATTTGGTCAACAAGAAGCAGCAATTCAAATCAAACTATAGAGCTTTTATTTTTTATTTTCCAAAAACTCTAGATACACTGCTATCTTTTAAATTCTATATCTACATACATGACACATACTAAATTTCTAAATGTAACCCTAAGTTCAATGCTAATAGTTTTCTCGCACTTCTTGCTTGTGGAACTCTCTTCTGGACTTTTATTTTCCAGTTAACTTTCATCTTCAAAAATTTAAATGCAATGTCACTCATTAGATTTTGTCATATTAATTCCTGTTCTTTTATTGTTCTCTCCATAATAATGTTTTTCTTTTTATATTCTTTCACACTCAGTAACCCCTTCTTTTTTTATCACTTAAACATTATTTTTAATAAATGCCTATATTTGAGTAGATATTCTGTTTATTTATTAAACATTATATTTATTATGATCTACTAGCCTGAATATTTGAGAAATCTTATTAGAAAAATATGCGTTCTCTGGCAGGATTTGAACCTGTGTTCTTCTATGGGAAACCATCATTAGATCTAACATACTTTGACCTCTTGGCTACAGAGAATCTGATGGGCAAGCAAAGCCTGAACAGTGCTTATTAGAACAATATGTGCTCTCCAGAGAGTGCATATTTTTCTAATAATATTTCTCAGATATTCTAGAACTTTATGGAACCTTCTAGAACTTGTTTTTGTTTATAAGTCTGTATGATAGATATAAACAGTTAAATGCATTAAAATATACATAAATACTATTCAATTATATCATTAGTAAATTGATAAATTAGGCTTCTGGAAGTTTGCAATTTTTGGTTATTTGTAATGTTGGATGTTATGCTGTAGAGCTACTGAAATAATTTTTTATTTTTTTTTTACCCTTATTGCATATTTGGTAAAATGACATTTTTTGTTTGGGGAAACCTTTTTCAAGAACTAAAACAAATTAATGCCTTTTTCATTATTTTTTAATATAAGTGCATTGATTTATAACTTAGAAACATAGGATTACAATACTAATGTATATGTATATGCGTGTGTGTGTATATATATGCATGTATATATGTGTGTGTGTGTGTGTGTGTGTATATATATATATATATATATATATATGTGCATGTGTATATATATATATATATTGCATTGCATTAGTGTATTTTCTTTCTTTCTTTGCCTTGTTACTTTCCATTTATGTGTGTATCTCTAGATTGCTATAAAATTTGGAATTTCTTTTATTACTTTTATTTTTTTCATAGGTTATCTATGCAAGTATAAATAAATGTCATCTTCATGTCATTATGCCCTATGAGTTTAAACTCCTTACACTGCTGAAGATGAACAATATCAACATTGATTAGTGGGGGGTTAGTTAGCTTCAGAACAGACCATGTGTCCTTGGCCCCACCTAAAACTTTTGATTCTAGTGATTTGGATACTCAAAAGGAGCATGGTTCTGATCACAAGAAATCACTCTACAGTGAATAAGTGAAGTCAGCCATGATGGTTCATCCAGGAAAAAAAATCTGTGGGTATTGAGATAAATGCTACAGGTATCTTATCTAACAGTTAAAAGACATCTAACACAAACGGTGAAGTGAAGAAAATTCAGATATGGGTACCCCTTGTTTTGACTGATGACCAGCAACTTGCATGGTTTGACATTTGCTAAAATTTACTTGTTCATTTAAAATAATTATCTTTTTTCTTGATCATGTATTTATTGTTGATGAAAAGTGCTTTCTGTATGAAAATCAGAACCATGACTTTCTTTGGGCTGACAGGCTTGCTCCCTGTTGTCAACCTTCCTAAAATCAAATCTTCACCCCAGGAAGAGCCTCTTTGACTGTTTGACAGTGCTGTAATGGAATAATCCATTTGAGGTTCTTGCAAACTTTTCAGGTTATCATTACAAAGACCTATAGATGTGATTAGGAAATAATTCATCAAAAGTTGGATGTATTTTGAATAGCATTGTTGAATAGAAACAAGTCTAACATGCTGCATGACAGCACAAGAGACCAATAGTTTTTATACTTTTAATCATCTCATCCCAAGCAAATTGATAATGTCACTAAGACACAAGAGGTTACCAAGAGTGGAAGAAAATGAGAAAATATTAGTGAATAGAAAAGACAATAAAAGAACAGGTTAGGAATGACAGAAGATGGTGATTGATGTTACATTTAAATTTTCAAAGATTGCAGTTGACAGGACAGCAAGAAGCCAGAATCAAGTTTCACAGGCAAGAAATGAAGTAGAAAATGTTAGGTAAATATAACCATAATTTCTATTCTATTTCAGCAATAAAATGATAAAACAGAATTGCCAGTTTAGTACTATGCTTAAATTTATGAGGTTGAGTTACCAAAGAAGAAAACCTCATGAGAACAATTGCCTTGAAAATATTTATAGTTAAGGCAGAGGAAACCTACATTATGACACTGGGAAAATGACTGAAGTCAAGATGCCAGATCATGACTGATAACATTGCAGATTCTTCTTTGGATTTTGTCAAGAATCTCTAAATACATAGCAGAATTAACAGACCAGACATGACAGCAATATTCAATGCATGGATAAATGATATACTTATAAAATGGTAAGATAGATTCTGACAAAAAACATTTTCTAGAACAACACAGTGAACCAACTTTCCTACCAGCAGACCTAGCAATTGATTCGATATAATTATCCCACTTCATATCAGTGGAAAATGTTACCCCAAGAAGGCACAAGGAGTCATTTTTCTGGAGATTAGCATCAGTCATACTGAGAGAAGGCAAAAATGATTCCCTCATGTGATTGCAAGAGAGCAGTTACATTTTGGAGACATTAAAATTAATAAACCTTTCCTTGCCCCAGTTAACAATAAATTGAAGTTCATTTTTTAGATCAGCTATCAATTTGACCTTATCAAACCTATCAGACTTACCATTAAGGCAGGAGTAAATAGTTGTTGAAGAGTAATTGAAGGAGGCACAGTGAAGTAATGGATAGCAGCTCGGATTGAGGAATCGGAGAGCCGAGTTCGAATTCCAGTTGAATCTATTATATTCACTTACGAGCTAATACCTTTAGGAAAGGTCTGAATCCTCTTCTTCTCCCTCCAGCTAGGAGTAAATACCAGGACAGACCAGGTTCTGTAGTGTTGGATGGCAACTGGTCTACCGCAGAAGGAAATGGCAACCTACTGTGGGGGAAAAAAATCTGTCTTGTTAGTCATGTATCGAACGATACATGATCACCTATGTGTGTATCACACATGACACACGACTGACTAAAATAGCTGTCCTCAAAATAGATAACAAGTTGAGAACTGATGACATCATGAAAGTCATTAATGAAAATTAGGAAACAAAGTAGGTTCAAGTATAGAGTCCTGGGGGGATACCCACACTGGTTTAAAAAGAGATAGAAGAGTAGCCATTCAAGACAACTTTCATTTCATGATTAGATAAGAAAAATTGAATCAAATTAAAAATTCTTTCAGAAATAACATAACCTTTCAACTTGTGAAGAAGTCCAGCATGCCAATCCCTGTCAAACGCCTTTGAGATATCCAAAACAACAGCACAAGCTTCAGCATTCATATCTAAAGCTTGATAGACTCTATCAGCAATAACTGTTAACATATTAAAAGTTGATCTAGAGAAGTGAAACCCATGTTGTTTCTCTGAAAGAAGACCCTGTAAAGCGAGATAGTTAACCAGTTCTGTGTTGATTAGAGTGTTTAGATCTTTGCCCATCCACCCGAGTAAAAGACACATATATGAGGGTTTGGTGGAGTAATGGATAGAGACTTGGACTGGGGAAGAGAACTAAGTTTGAATTCCAGTCAAGTTCATTACATTCATTTATGTGCTAATACCCTTGGGAAAAGTATGAACTCATCTTCTCAACCTCAGCTATAAAATATGCAATCTACTGGATCTGTATGTAGTTTTTCACAAAAAATCGTTTTAAACATAGAATAATATTATTCTATTTTAGTTTTATGATAATTCTTATTTTATTTTACTTTTTTAAGTATTGTTAGTTACATATAATTGTATTTGACATCCTTATGGAGTAGCAATCCCTGAATATTAGTGCCAATTGTCATATGTTTGTTGTGAGTATTCATTTCACAACTGAAATTGATCTGTGAAATGGCAATTTTTTAAAGATTTTTTGTAGGCCACAATCTCTCTTCAATACATGTCCCATTGAAGAAGACTGGCAAGGGACTTTTGTTTAGTTTTTGGACTCTGTTCAATGAAATATACATAGGTTGATCTGCAATCTGTACAAATATTTTTTATATTATCAGAATATTTGATTTATGCCCGAGTTCCCTGCAAACATAGAAATACAAGATATTCATATTTGTTTGTATGCATATTGTTGATATTCTTGGAACCAAGTTTTATCTCATGTTACAAATATGCCTCTTTTAGATTTGTAAAATATGTTAATGCCTCTACCTTTCACTTGAAACCAACACGAAAAGTAGTGTCTTAGTTTATATAACTCTTTTTAGACAGTTATTTATGATGGGGTTCTAAAACGTTATCAACCTTCTCACTTCTCAAAATGAGGATTTCAATGACCAAATATCAAAATATTATTTTTAAGAAATAGGTTGGACCAATAACGTTTAAGCACACTCCTCTACAAAAAAAGGTGACAAACCAAACTGCCCAAAACGGCACTGATTTAGTGTTCTATTCAAACAGGAAGATACTGTGTTTTTAAAGTTTGGTTTGTTTTGTTTTACAGCATATCAACCTCAATGGATTATTTAATGCTGACAAAATTTTCATTGTTGGTAATAATTTTTTCCAAAAATCTATTTCTGGTAATGTTTTTTCCTTCAAAAAATCTTTCTGGTAATATCTTTTCCCTCAGAAATCTATTTCTGGTAATAATTTTCCTTCACTGGTGATATTTGTTTTTGAAAAATGTATAGCTGGTAATATCTTTTTTTCAAAAATGTATTGCTGGTAATAATTTTTTACAAAGTATTTCAGGTAATAAAACCTATTTTTACACTTTCATGGTGTTTTGACCCCAGTTTGGGGGTTAACTATTTTCCCATAGCTAATGCCCCGGGTCAGGGTGAACCTGGGAACACCAGCAAATAAGAGGTGGTTCCGTGCACCGCAAAACCTCCTGATCAGAGGCCTTGCTGTTGAATGTAGTTTATCGTCTTACCCAGGACATCGGATGTAGTTTATCATCGTATCCAGGACGGGTGCTTCTAAAGAATTTAATCTGAAAGAACACCATCCTGGGTATGATGATAAACTATGTCCAGCAGCAAGGCCTCTGATCAGGTGGTTTTGAGGAGCATGGAATCACCTCATAATTGCTGGTGTTCCCTGGTCCACCCTGACCTGGAGTGGCAGCATCTATTAGGGTCCCAGATATGAGCAAATAATTAACCTCCAAACTGGGGTCAAAAAACTATGAAAATGTAAAAATAGGTTTTAATACCAGAAATGCTTTTTTGTAAAAAGATTACTACCAGCAATAAATATTTGAAGAAAAAATTTATCAACAATAAATTATTACCAGCAACACATTTTCGAAAAAAAATATTACTAGCCATAGATTTTCAAAGGAAAAAAATATTACAAAAGTGTTGATGAAGCTTGATTTACAAAGTGATTTTTTTTTTACAAAGAATACATTTTTTATTCATATATATACATATATATATATATATATAATTGTTGACATTAAATAACCCTTTGAGGTTGATATCCCATAAAACAAAACAAACTGGAGGAGGAAGAATTCTTTTTTTATCAAAATGTTTGTTTTATTT
The DNA here is from genome assembly GCA_964036315.1 of Acanthosepion esculentum. Classification (NCBI taxonomy): domain Eukaryota; kingdom Metazoa; phylum Mollusca; class Cephalopoda; order Sepiida; family Sepiidae; genus Acanthosepion; species Acanthosepion esculentum. The sequence goes on along the minus strand of OZ038484.1, from coordinate 24,981,933 downwards.
TAAATTAGAAGCAATAAATTATCAGAGGACTGATTGAAAGAAAGATCTAAGACTTTTTCTTTCTTCATAAATAAAAATAAGGAGAAATGAATTCATGGAATATAACTTTGTCATATTCTATACAGACACAAGGCACGTATAATATTTAATAAATAATGAAGGATGGCATATGAGTAATGGTAAGATTAACCATTTATATACAGCAAATATTGGGAATTTATTCACAAAACAGCTTTTGTCAGTTGAATTTCATCAAATTTTACTCTTAAAAAAGTTTTTCAGAAAAATAGATTTCTCAAGTCCACTGTTATCACTCTTTCTAGTATTGATAGGAGTTTCCTTCCTAACCTTTTGTTTACAGTAATATGGATGTTCGGCATCTTGATTATATAATTTTTTTCTCTTCTCTCATCTTCTATGCTATCCTGTTAGTAGCCAATATAATATTATTGTAGCATACCTATGGACAATAATGGGTATGGCCCCATTCCCATAAATACAGTAGTAAATACTGTATGTTGGTCTGCAGTTGAAGATTCATTGTGGAATTCACTTGACTCACTTCTAGCAGTTGACTACTACTTCTATGTGCCACTGGAAAATCTTATGTGTTGTTCATGTCCTAAGTATTATCATTCATTACCAACTGTGTGATTATTCTATTCAGTAACCTTACATGGCTTACAATATATATATATATATATATATATATATATAAGGGGACAGATATTTTCTATGCAATCTTTTGGACATTCAGGCTGGTAAATGTTGTTCATATTGTTTATTAGAAACAGAGCATTTACCTAAATATTTGTATCTATAAAAATAATGTATAAACAATAAATATATTAATATTTATATATTATTAAATTCAACTTAAATTCAAATATATTAATATATATATTATTAAATTCAAGTCTGTTTCATATTTTATGGTATTTTCAAATATGATGTTGCATTTCAGGATTGAAATTGTGGTTAAATTGTCCAAAATTCATGTTTGCTCTGTTGTTCAAGTTTCTCAGTCATTATCAAGAGCAATGTGCTATCAGTTTTATGAGCAAGATTCTGTTGGTTACATACTGGTATTTTATGGAGAGGTGGAAGTTCTGAATCCGTCTAAAATGACATCATATGTAACAGTGAGCAAGGCCACATCAGAAAAAATGTATCAGTTATTTTGTATTTTCTTTTGTTTTTATTTTGCATATTAAATATTTTATACATACTTCAAGATACCATTTCATGTGGATAATGATATTTTATTTAATGCAAGTTACTTTGTATAATAATAACTTTTAGGATTTTGAGTTATTCCTTTTATTTGTTGCTGTATTGTGCTATTATCTACTAATATTTATCTTATTATGATGTGCTAATCAATTTTTTTTTAGTGGAGGTGGAGCATTTTTAGGGATCTTATGGAAAATGCTTTATTTTAGAAGATGAACACACTGTAGCAACAAAAGTATGCAGGTGTAGGCTATAAGAAAGCTTTATTCAATTGAGAATACAAGGTTCACGTATAGTGTCCTTTTATAGTCCCAGTAAATAGAAATAGCCCTCTCAAATGGAGAGTAACAAAGCAAAAGGAAACCACTCTTGATTATTAATAACACACACTTAAATAGTCATCATAACATATGTTTTCCTTTCCGATAGCATAGACATGCATGGACAAGAGCCAAGATGAATTAATGTTGTCTTTTTGTTTGTTTGTTTTTTTCATTTGTATTCCATATCTCTTTGATGTCCCTAACTCTTCATCTATATGCTGCTTCTGAGAGCATACATCAAATAATAGAAAATAATTTACTCAGGGGTCACTGGCCTATTTTACAAACATTTATCCTGCTTTCTTTATTTTTTTTCCTATTGTTCACCCAATAAAAGACTCAAGAGCCAATAAAATTGGAGTATTACTGAATAAACTTGATATATAGACATGAGTGGATGAAGTAATTATTGATTGAGTAGGAACGATAACAGTTGACGATAGACATGAAAAGGTTAAGATTGTAGCAATCAGAGAAACATCTCCCCAGGAGTCTCTTCCACAAGGTAGCAGTTCATGGGAAGAAGCTGTCCAAATGGAACTTCTTTTTAACAACAGAATATTATACGATCTTCATCACCTGAACAAAACCTTTAAGAGGTGAAAAGTATATAAAATCAAATTTTATATATATATATATATATATATATATATAAAAACATACAATAGGAATTAAGATTACATCAAGATTATAAGGATTTCACCCTACAAATTTAAATTAATCTGGGGTATTTTCAAACCCATCATGTTAATAAGAAAAAATAAAATGAAACTTTAAAATGAAAATAAAATTTTTTCTTATTAACATGACGTGTTTGAAATCCTCCAGATTAATTTCAATTTGTAGGGTGAAATCATTATAATCTTGATGTTATCTTGATTCTTATTGTATGTAATTTATATGCTCTGTTTGAATAAAACATTGAGCTCTCTATGTGAATCAGTTTTAATATTTTATATTATATTAGGATTCACTTGGATTATATACTAACAGATTATTACCTATACACACACACACACATATATATATATATATATATATTCTTATAGTATGTAATTTATATGCTCTGTTTGGATAAAACATTGAGCTCTCTATGTGAATCAGTTTTAACACTGCTATTATATTAATAGAATTCACTTGGATTATATACCAACGAATTATTACCTGTGTGTGTATGTGTATGTGTATATATATATATATATATATATATATATATATATATATATATATAGTTAACTTATATTTGTTAATAACCAAAATTGTCGCATTTGGGCTGATGAAAATCGAAGGAAGATTGTTGAAAAGCCGCTGCATCCACAAAAGGTCACTGTTTGGTGTGCATTTTTTGCTAGCAGAATCATTGGGCTGTATATTTATAAATTTGAACGTTCATTTTCGTAATAGGCTTCGATAACTTTCACAATTTGATTGTTAATCTTTCCATGGTTGAAATTGCCAAAGACTTAAGTTGTTAAATCTGAAAGAAAAAAAAATCATTAGACATTTAAACTTAATTCACATTTAAAATCAGTCCAAGTTATTGGAACACCCTATATATACTCAGTCTTGCAACTTTTGTCCACTGGTGAGATGATTTCAGAATTTGCAAAGTAAACATTTTATTTATTATTATTATTAATGTTCTATCCCTCAATATTGAGCACTGTTTGTCTAAAAAGACATTATCTTCCAGAAATGCTGTCCTGGGTATGATGATAAACTGCATCCAGCAGCAAGGCCTCTGATCAGGAGGTTTTTAGGAGTGTGGAACTGCCTCTTAGTTACTATTTTGTCAGCATTAAATAATCCATTGAGGTTGGTATACTGTAAAACCAAACCAAACCAAACCAATCTCCCAGAAATGCCCTTAGAGACAGTTTTTGACAAAATATATTTTTGTTATATATATTACAATCATGATTATTAACTTTTACTCATGATTTTTTTCCATTTTACTTCAATTCTTTTTTTATCCTAACACTCAAATTTTTATTTTGGATAAAGATAGAAACAATGAGTTTTTTTAGGATTTATTCCAGCATCTGAGATGTCACTGGTAGATTAAGGAGGATTACTTTTAAATCCTGCAAATAATGACGTGTTTATTGGACATGTTGGTATTTTATAATATGCAGTATGATTTTCTGTCAAATAATATTCAAATCATAAAAAGAGAGATCTGTTAATTTTTCATGAGGAAAACAAAAGATTTTAGAAAAAAATTTCCTTTTATTTGACTTCTGTTCTTTCTCCAGAATTTTATTCATGCATAATATTGGCAATGCATTGCTAATCATTGCACCAGGACTGATTCTTTTTTTTTAAATAAGTGTAGTAATTGTTTGTCAGTCATATATAGTAAGCAAATTTCATTTTTTTTTTTTTTTTTATGAAAGACCAATATACATATCTAAAATTTATTATATGATTACTGTTGAAGGACAACTATAGATATGCAAAATTTATCATGTGACTACTGTTGAAAGACAATTTTACATATGCAAAATTTTGTATGTGACTACTGTTGAAAGACAATTTTACATATGCAAAATTTTGTATGTGACTACTGTTGAAAGACAATTTTACATATGCAAAATTTTGTATATGCTTACTGTTAATAAAAACCTCTAAGTAAAAAAAAAAAGAAAAATTTAACTACACATAAAATATTCTAATAAAAATAGTTCATTGTATTTGATTCATTTAGAGCCTTACCTATGAAAAATATATCTAAATTAAAATATTCATTATCTTGGAGTAGAAATTAAAAAACTAATGCATGGCTGAATTTCCTCAAAACATTTAGTGCTTTCAAAAATGTTAATATCATATACAGAAATGCATACATATGTGTGCAGTCTTTATTGCTACAAGTTCACTCAGTTCATAAAATGAAAATGAATCCATGGATTAAGTTCAATTTGTAAACATTTTGATTCAAATTAACTTCCATGACCAAAATTATGTTTAGTTGTTGGCCTTCCAGAGTAGCAATGCAAAGTAAATTGTGATGTTTATTAAAGTTGGGTATTTAAGACAATCATTATATATTTCTTATCTCTCCTGACAAGATAAATAAAGCCATTCCTGTTGACACATGTATCAAATGTCAACACACTTGATAAACATTGTGTCTCACTTTATTAGTTACTTCCTGTTTTATCAGTTTATAAAATGAATACTTATTTGAATCTAAATGTTTACTTGCAACATCTCTCTGTGCAGTTAGGATAAAAGCCAGTTCATTTTGCCTGGATGTAAACAAATGGGAAGCATTTGTATGAAATATCCTGAATTTCAAAGTCTCACATTGCAAGTTTGAAGCTTCAAAATGGATTGAAAGAGTAACTTGAATGATAAAGAGAAATGTTCAAATTGTAAGGATGACTTAAAGGATAAAGAGAAATGTTTTAATAGTAAGGATGACTTGAAGGATAGAGAGAAATGTTTTAATAGTAAGGATGACTTGAAGGATAGAGAGAAATGTTTTAATAGTAAGGATGACTTGAAGGATAGAGAGAAATGTTTTAATAGTAAGGATGACTTGAAGGATAGAGAGAAATGTTTTAATAGTAAGGATGACTTGAAGGATAGAGAGAAATGTTTTAATAGTAAGGATGACTTGAAGGATAGAGAGAAATGTTTTAATAGTAAGGATGACTTGAAGAATAGAGAGAAATGTTTAATAATTTCAAGGTTTTCAAAAAATGAAAACAATGCTGGAAATTTCACAAATGAACAGCAGTTCGCACTAAATAGTAAATAATTTTGTTGAAAATCCTGAGCATGCCCACTGTAAGTATGGTGATGGGGGGGTAGAGTTCTCGTTGTTAATTGTTGCTTGTATCAGAAGGTAGATAAATAGTAGCAGTCCTTCGGGACAGCCGCTAGTTTGGCCTAAAGGTTCAACAAGCGATCAAATTGAGGTCACCATAACATAAACAAAATAACATACGAAAGAGAAGGGTATATCAAAAACACTTTGTATTTAAATGCAACATCAATGAATAGTACAATGTTTCTTGATTTACACGCACAAAGTCCGTTACAAAATGTTCATTCATAGAAGAGAAATCCGATTATTAAAAGAATATAAGTGTCTTTTGTTAATACTTAAGTTCATGACGTGCTGGTCACAGGAGATGAAAGGTGAGGTCAATGGGTTGGTAGGAGTCCTTTGATATCTCCGTTGGTGAAGGAAGGCTGAAGGCATCGGGTTTGACGGGTGAGAAAAGCGTAGCGACATTCACTGACGGTACTTCAAAGCTTTCTGTCTTAGAAGTGAATTTATCGCTCTATTTATGTGTGCCCTTCGGATCAGAGTCAGTCTGCTGAAACAAACTGTTGGGTATGGCGCGGAGCTGTTTAATTGGTGGAAAACTGTTTATCATTCTTTTTATTTCTTTTTAGTTTTCCACCGGAAATTCTGCGTGGAGCCGGGTGCGCAGAGACCAGTATTGGTCATTTGCTGTCTAAACCTCTGAGGGTTAATATCCGGTCCTTCGCTTGCTCCGTGCCACCACATAAGAATGACAAGGAGAATTTCTTTTTGAATCTCTGGAATGAGAAGTTGCCATTATTTATATTATTTATACTCAGACTATTGTCCTGTTTTTATTATTTTGGACATTGTGCCTCCGGACTTCTTCAGGTGCTTGTTGAACTGAGTAACCTTCAGGGGATTTCAAAATGAAACCTTTATTTAACCTATGAGGGTTGATTGTTCTAATTCTTATTCTGTCAAGGAATATCTTGCACAATTCTTATTTAATACTGCTTAATTATTGCTTACCCTGTTTTCATTTAGTCTGTGCCTTTGCTGCATCAATTTGGGGACACAGTAATTGTGAGTTCAGTTGCTGTAGAAACAGAGCAAGCAATAACTGAGCAGTACTAAAGAAAACCTAGACAAGATATCTTGAGATATGAACAACAGAATGAGATCAGTCAACCTTCATCGATTAAATAAAGTGTCCAGTTTTAAATTCCCTGGAGTTTACCTGTACAGGAAGCACCTGAAGAAGACCAGTGTGCAAAATAGTCAAAGCATTGCAATAACAACAAAAAGTCTTTAAATGTTATGAAATAAAAATGATCAATCTAGTTCAATGGAAGTTATTTATCACCCACATGTAGACAGCTGAATCTTCAAGATGAGTAAGGACAAATGTTATTTATAGTATTCTTTATAAAATCTTCAGTGTGATATTTCTATTATGGCTTCTAAGGGAAAATTGGTTTGTAAAACAGATGAACATATTAAGATGAAAACAGCACCAAAAGCAGAAGACAATAAAATTACTGACACTGCATTGTTTTCAAAAATGCATAAAGTATTTCTATCCATATGTAGCTAAGTGGTAAAACATCTACAGTAGAGGTGTATTAGTTAAGGTTCATTTCATTTTGTTGGATTTCATGCATACACAATGTCAATGGCCGTTTGCATTTGTAACAGTTCTATCCTTTCTTCTGACAGCATTAACATAAATGAAGAGTAAAATTTTGATATACAATAACATGTGATTTAAACTTTGTGTCATCTTAAATACACAGCATAGAATCTAATAGCAAGAGCAAATATATATAGGAGTATAAGATATTGCACATTGAGTGCTGGTGTTCATAAAATAGTGGTTGTTGTAGTTGATTGGCTCTCTATCATACATTGAGCTCTCATATGGACTAAAAACCCTGTTTGTAATAATCTCTACCAATTACAATTTGGTATTATATATATATATATATATATATATATATATATATATATATATATATATATAGTTTAAAATTTGCTATATTTATGAAGGAAGAGTGCTCAGTATTGCAGATAGTTTGTAGATATAGACAATGTAGATAGAGCCATCAAGACTGTATTGTGACTTTAAGTTTCATGCCTTAATTGATCTTCAGAATACCTTGTCTGAAGATTGCTTGAAGCAATGGTTTATCTCAGCTCTTACCCAGACACAACACTTTACTCAGCACAAGAGCTGTTATAACCAGCACTAATACCTGCATACTCCTAATTATGTCATTTTTCAGTTTTTAATGATTTCACCCCAAGCAAGGCAATAAGGGGTTACTAAGAATGAAAGAAACAGAGAAGACAATAAAAGAACAGGGTAGAGGAGATTGAAGATTACAAATGACATTGCATTTTGAAGATCATAGTTGACAGGAAAGCAAGGTGCTGGAAGAAAGTTTCACAAGTGAGAAGAAACAATTAGCATAGAACTTATGGTTACAACAGTGAAATTATGAGACCTGACTGCCAATCTAGTACTGTGCTTAAATTTATGAAGTTAAGGTACCAAATTAAGTGCAGTACTAGATTGACACTAAAGTTCACAGAGGGGTCTTTAAGGCAGAGACATTCTTGGAGTCCCAAATTTACCAACAACCCCAAAATGGACAACTTGATGTGCTGCTTAGTATATTTCCCTGATTTTCCCTGCCAGATCTTAGTACCTCTGTATTTTCATTTGCTCTCTTCAAAGTCCTGCAATATCTATCAGGAGTCATCGATAGTTACTCTTGTGCACACATATGATGTCAGGGCAATTGCTCTCTATGTGCTTGTCAGTCAGAAGGAATAAGTATACTAATTCTCTGCACACTTGAGGTTATACATCTTGCAATTTCACTGTATTCAGAGGGGTACTTTGTCATCATGTCATTTGCATTCTTTTCATGTCAGCTGAGTACAACCACTGCCAATGTGTTGCACGCTTTCAGTAACTTTCCCACACTGCTTGTACAAGGCTAAATCAGCTATTGATGGAATTTTTTCTTAATAATAACAATTATTATTATTAGAAATAGCCATGAAAATTTCACAGTTTCCCTATTTTCCTATTTTAATTTTCTGATGAATCTAATTTTTAAATTGATGATTGAATAAGTTCATGGTGAGTTCTATGACAATAAAATAACCATAGCATCATTAAATATTTGAGTTTAGCAACTTTATCAAAATATTGCAATAACACTCATAAATATGAATGCTAGTAATTATTTAAAGAAGTATAGGGGTACAAATGAAAAGTTTTAAAACTGACAGTTGGGTTAGAGGACTAACCATGACACTTGAACTTGAATGTCCACCATGGTTAAATTGTCAAGGATTAGGCTTCTTGATTATAGCAGCTGAGAGAGGCAATCCCAATATGCATATTGTTTTATCTATTTACCAATCCGTAGAATTCTCATTCAACTTGACTTATATATTGTATCATTTCTCACAGAGGACAGAGATCCTACACTCTGATCTGATATTTAACTACCACCAAAAGGGGTAGATGTAATACATATTCAGTTTAACTATGAGGGCTGTTGTGTATACAGTTGGGTAGGGATAAAAAAAAAAGTTTGAGTCCACCCATCCAATATCAGAAAAGCATCAGAATACTCTCTCCTCTTATAAGACAATGGAGAGTTACTGCCTTGAGGTCAGATTTCCAATGTCCAGGCTTACATTGATTTTTGTCACATCTTGCTTGAACTACACTTTGATCCTCAACAGTAGTGCTAGAAAATGATACTTTGTTCCAAAATTGAATGCACAAATACTCTGATCTTATGTAAAAGTCCTTAACAATGTATAATCATGTAAAAAAAATAATGCAGAAATTAATATACATTTTTTTAAGTAAAATGTTTATATTGTTCTTTTTTTGTGGAAAGTGACTTGATCACTCAAGCTGATCAGTTTTTCTAAGTCATGATCATTCATGAAGATAAGTAGACATATGCATCATGCAAGTGTCTGTCATTTTTGAACAGTGACTTAACATCAGGATATAAAAATAAAGTGAAACCTTGTTACAAAAAAAGGATGTAGAAAGGAATTTTTCATATTCATATATTGCAGTAAATGTGTAATCTAAGGAAGTTCTTGGAGTTTAAAATTTTCTTTTTAAATCTTGTTAGAAATAAAATTATTGAAATCAGTACTGATATCATAACATATCAACTCACAAAATATTAAATCCTCTAATCTCTGATGCACTGAATAAGCCTCTGAAGTTAACATACATACATATATAATGTTATACATCATACATAATATCAATAACAGATTACGTAATTCTATTTAAAAAAATCATATATCATTTTGATCTTTAAAATAGTTTTTATTTCACTAAATTATATACAACAAAATATATTGCTCTTTTATAAAACTTTTCTGCTAAAAGTAAAAGTTAATGAAAAATACACATCATTTTTTTCTGACTGTATGGGATGAAAAGAAAACCATATATTTTTAAATTCATTAGTAAAAGTTTATAGTAAAGTACACTATTGGCCATAAGTTTGATTCTGATTTCAAAAAATCACTTAAAAATTGTCTTATTTACTAGTTGACTTCAGTCCATAGGGAATTTCTTCTCCTGGAGGGTTTTATCATATATTCAATTATAATAACTGTTAACTATACTCTTTTACCTTCCTGATAACTATTATAGATATTCTTAATGCTATTCCTCCCAAGGATTGAACTCTTCATCCTTGGCTAAAAGACATTGTTGAATTACCTTGTCCCACTTGCTAATTAAAAATAAACCCACCTTTTTCCTTTTGAGCCAACAATTTGTTCAGAAAGTAAAAAGATTTATTTGCCTCTGGAATATTTTTCAGGTTAAACAGTAAAAAAGTATTACCCATTACTGCATTAAGTTTCCTTATAACTTTAGTTCTTTTTGCCTACTTTACTTTGTTGACTGATATAATCTTAGGGTTGGCAAATTTTAAATTTTGCGTAAGTCCCCTCTCTAAAATGTTCGATACCTTGCACTAATTGGTTAAATAAGTTTTAGCATTCTAGCTTAGTAGGAGTTAATTGAATCAAAGAAGCTATGAAATTTACTAATTATTAAATATGCATTTCATTAGGTATTATTTTTTTGTGAATCATTTCATGATTTTTTTCTCTTCTGATGAACAACAACCAAATCTTTTCAGATTCAGCATCATCTTTAAAGTTATCTACTCTCAAGTATCAGATACCGCCAAAGATTCACTAAAAAATGAGCATATATGATGAAAAAATACCCCAAACTTAATAAAAAATGAAGTTTTATTATTGAAATATTTGTTATTATTAAGAGGAAAGACCAAATGATTTTTTGATTATTAAATTACATTTTTAATCGTTTTTAGAACTTTAAATAATTTGATTAATTTTTTTTCTTTTGTCAGCAGATGACCATAAATTAGTATAGGAAATGTTAGCATCTTTTTGCCGTGAAAAGCACATTGATTTGGAAATTCTTGCAAAAATCAAATAATTGTCAGATTTTAATGAAACTTTCAGGACTTACTCACAAATTGATGAAAATATTTTAGAAACGTTTTTTTTTAGAAAATCCTTTTCTTTTTTACATCTGTTACCCCTCCACACATACACACACACACTTTAAGCTTATGAATGTTCAAGAAATTCATTTTTGATTGGCTTAATGTAGAAGTCCTTGGAAAATTTAAATCATAATTTTTTTTGTGAAACTCGATCCCCAATTAACAAAGATATGATGTGAATTGTAAAATAAAAAATGAAATAAAACTAAGCCATTATTTAATTCAATAAGTTTTTAATTGCTTGTAGGAATAAGATATATTATGGACACTACTCTCTTAAGAAAAAGTTTGTTTTTTTTGGTGAATAATTAATTTTTACTAGAATTATTTTCATTTTTTTATAATTGTAATGAGAGTAATTTATAAAGTTTTAGATCTTTTAAAATTCAGTATTAATTTGAGCTGGTTATGTGATAATTTTAAGTAAAAACTATATTTACTACAAAACAAGAAAAAGCTTACTACAATTCAGTAACCACCAGTATTTTAAAAATAATTTTGTGTGTGTGTGTGTACATACCATTATCAGAAAATAAGAGCAGCAAGTATAGTAAATGTAATGCCAAAGTACCTAAAGTTCTATAAAACATTAGATTACTTAGAATATTTCCTAAATTTTTAAGATTACTGAGTACTTAAAAAATTATATTAAAAAGACACTCACATTATAGTTGTTAAGTAATTTTTACTGATATGTCTTCCACAGACTTATGTTTGGAATGCATTTCTGCAATATTTTAAACTAAAAGTAAGTACTATTTGTTTCAAATCAGATTAATTAAACTTTAAAGCAGCTAATATTTCACAAATAAAATTTTAGAAAACTGTATTTTATTTTTGAAAGATTTTTTAATAAAAAAATTATATTATTATGTTATGCTGAGGGATTTGTAAATATGGCTAGAATCAGCCATTTGTAATGATTTTTTAAAAAACTCATTTCAGTCATTTTAAGTTCGTTTTTGAAAGGTATTTTGCTTATTAGAAATATTATATTTATTAGCTTGAAATTAAAACTAAAATAAAAGCTTCAAGAAATATTTTCTTTTTTTTTTTGCTTTTTTTAAAGATATATAATTCTAACATCAGTTAAAATGTCAGTAAATATTGCCTAGAAACTGAATCTATAGAAAAAAGTTAGAAAATATTTTGACTATCATTGGAAGTGTTGGTGAATTTACTTCAACTCATAAGGAGTTCTAGTAAATATTTGAAAACTTAATTTTAGAATACATTGTAACATAAAGTAGATTATTTTATTTATAGTGTCTTTGAATCAAGAAGTGAAAAAAATCTTCTTTATATCTAATTTAAGTTAAATATAATGTACTTTTTAGTTCCTATACAAGGCCCAAGAGCCATCCAAGGTAGTGAGTTACTTAATGAATTGTTTGATATGAACATAAGAGAAGCAAGATATGGCAGATATGAAGTTGAAGAGGTTAAGATTGTAATGTTCAGAGAAGCATCCACATATTTGACTCTTCCATAAAGTACAGTGTGCCCCCACCTATTTGCATTTCAGCATTCGTGGTTTTTTCTTTGGAATATATGTACTTGTTATTTGCAGAAATCCTGAATATTTGTGTGTTTTTCTGAAGAACATATGTACAAATTATTCACTGAGAACTCCCTTGATTGACATATTTTTAGATAAAACATATTTAAAATATTCTTGTATTATTTTCCTGTTATTTAAGTAACTTAAAACATATAACAGTCCATTTTTATGGCAGAATTGTACATCTTCATTGTAAAAAACAAACGCAAAAATGTGTAGTGCTTGGGCTTTGTTCTTTGTTAAGGGCTGTGGCTGGGGTTTTAAAAGTGGCTTATGCTAAGTCTAGGGGCATTATCACAGTTCTGTTTTAAACTTTATATTTTATGTCTTGTTACACATATTTTATACAGTATTTTCAATGGTTGTATCGATTTATACATAATTAAAAACGGTTACTGTACACATGAAAGAAAATTTACACTAAGTGTCTGGTCACAAATACTATTTTTCAAAAATGTTTTAAAAAGGGTCTGAAATGTTTCTAAAGTGTTTAGGATGAAAGTTTAAGGCATATGGGTTTTAACAATCAAAATAGGTACCTATAAGTACTTTTAGTACTTGTAACCACAAGTATTCACCGATGGTTGTGGTCCCTAACCCCCACGAATACGGGGGACTAACTGTACTGGTTTTTGAGAATAAGTTTTCAGAGCAGAACATCCTTTTTATCAATGGAATACATAGGGAATGAAGGTGATTCAATCCTGTGGACATAGTAAGGTGGGTCCTGGCTGTTTTGGTCTGAGTTGATAACACTAAAGAATGAAGTTTATGTGAATATTTGCCATGGAAGTAACAATAGAGTAGCATCATTGCATCTATAGAAAAGGAGTTACAGCGTGGAAAATACGTCCCACACCTCAAGGCCACATAAAGGATTGTGAACTCTGTCGGGACCAGAAAGAGTGGGTTAAATAGCTCCAGCATATATATGTAAAGATAAAGCATGGCAGAAGAAGTACTTTCTGGAGTGATACTATGATCCAACCATTTTTCCAGCATCTCTAGTGATGTGTCATAGATAAGAGTCCCACTTGACTCCCAATAAACATTCAAAGCAAAGGTCCCCATTGAAAGGCAACCATTCATCATGACTGAAAAAAGTTCAGGTTCTGATTGGTGATGACCAAACATTATTGGCTTGATTTTATTGTTACTGAAAGTTTGTGGGGTCAGTCACTCACATCAAAGCAGCAGAAATTAGCCTCCTATTCATGGAGATAAAAAAAAATTGTTGCAGAAATAAAATATACAGTGATAACAATAAAGACATGATAAATTGTACATTAATTTCATACAATTTATTTATATTTTTTGTGTGTATTGGTGTGTGTATCTTTGAGGTTACAATTGTTTTATGGTACATGTGATAAAAGGGAGAGATCACTCCATATTATTACATGTCATATCACATTAGAGAATTTGCACATGTGTTGCCTGTTCAAGGGTTTGTGATGAAGAGATTGAATTTAACTTCTTCCATCCATCTACTTCCATAAACTTGGGAAACTGTTGTGGAGTAAATAAGATACCCCTGGCAACACAAATGAACTAGGCAAGATGCCTTAAATAAAGAACTCAAAGCCGAGTGAAATCTGTTGAAGTCAGTCGAGGGGAATTTCTAGTGTTGTCACAGTGAGTAGCCTAAGCAAGACATCATATAACCATAAGCAGCAAGTTAGAAACATTTTTCTTTCAGGCAGCAGTTAAACAACTTTGCCAAGATTGGAGATAAATCTGTACTAATGTTCAATAACAACCACAGGAATTTTATCTGGTCAAGTAGTCTTTATTGTGTTAAGGCTTTTTATGAGTCATGCTTTATGAGAAGGGTGATATGAGGTCATGGATGACTGGTGTTGTATAACATGGAGTTAGAGGCAAAGTTCATTACGAAAAGCTTAGCTTTATCTGATGAGGATGATAAGATGACTTTAAGGCCATTTATAATAAAAGGTACTGACAGATCTATACATATTATATACCACTTGCATTTATATATATTTTGCTTTAAATTTTTAGTGGATTAGAGTTATCTCCCTTATAGAAATACAGTAACACTGTTTTAGTTATGATAATGATAGACTGTTTAAAATGCTTATGAAGCTAAGAAGTGAAAATACCATCTTCATAAAATGTTCAGTAGTAATATTTAGAATAAATATTTACAACTTATATGTGAAAACATAATGGTAATAGAGACTTAATAAAATATTAGTTTCATATGTGCAATCATTTTTTGACAACATGGGCAAACTAGTTATAAATTTCTTTTAATTAGTAGTAAATATTCTTGCACACTTTCGCTGTTCATAGCAGTACTTGGAAAGAAAGTGCATAGAGTGTGGCCGTCTCACCACACCACAAAGTTTTCATCAGTTTTTGGCCAAGCACAATATCTCCCAGGTCCAACAACTACTATATTTCACAGATCTCACCTCTTGGAACTTTTTCCTCTTCAAAAATCAAATCCAACTTAAAAGGAACAAGATTTCAAGACAACATGACATGGTAACTGTTCACTATCCCAAAAAAGGAGTTTAAGGAATGCTTCCATCAGTGGAAATAACACTGGACAATATGTATGACTCCACAAGGTGGCTATATCAAAGGAGATTAAATGCCGAATTGATGTGTTGTAGCTTTCTTTTTATAACACAATTCCCCATACTTTTTGATCACACCTTATATTTAGATGACTATAAGTGGATATTATATAAGCAGTTCATTAATGTTTCTTATAATTTTTGTTTGTAATTGCATAATTCTTCTTTTTTATTGTTATTATGAAAAGTAATAATATGAGATTTGTTATTATATCAATTTTATGTCTTTGAATGAAAATAAATTTAATTATATCTGTATGTATATGTGCATGCATATGAATGTCTGTAACTTGTTCATCTGACAATTTTACAAAGGATGATGTTAAAGAACCTGCTAAGGAGTGAACAATATTTGATCAACAAATCGACCATAACTTTTGCTTGTTAATCAAATATTGATTACCTTTTTTTGTTGTTTCATTCTTAGTGAAAAAAACATTAAATGCAAAGTGAAACGTACCATCAAAGAATTATGAACATCAATCACCATGAGAAACATAATTAGATATATATAATTCCATACCATAATTAAAATAACTCATGTGGTTAATCATTAATTAAGCCAGACATTCTTTATTCAGTCTCTGCAGAATTCTGATTAAAAAATATTCAAATTCCAGCAGAATAAATTTCATTAATTTTACAGTAATGCTCTTGGGAAAGATATCACTCTGTCTTTTTCTCCTCTTCTCCAGTTATGGGTTAAATAGAAGGACAGATTGGATTCTTTAGCTTTGGGTTATGGCTAGTCTAGGAAAAGAGAAACTTTGAATTCAAATGGGGTGGATGTGCAGGTGCCATGAAGCATGAGAAAGGTGTTTGATAATAAGTACCTTGACAATAATACATAGTCAAAAGCTTTATTTTCTTTAGTTTTTTAAAGTTTGTTATAAATCTCACTGGTATCTTAGTAATGACTAAAGTGATTTTTCAATTTAAATTTCTAAACTCTACTTTTATTTAACATGGTGACTGACACACAATGGCATTACGTAAGGGTCCAAGACAAAAGTAAATATGTTAAAAATTTGTGAATTAGTGATCCAATGATTTTTAATTGTTGATTCACTGTATTTGCTATTAGTAATCCCTGTCAAGTAATCTATTCTATATTATAAAAAACAATGTAAATTTATATAGTTATTGGTTACACATTCTGATCTCCCCTATTTACTCATGAGATATTCCATTGTGATGGTAGATGGCTTTATTCAATGCCAGTAAGGGAACATGCCTTATTTTATCATACCAATGGAACATCTTATTTGTAGGTCATGGTGGAGATCCAGGATCATCTACATCCCAAAAGCACTTGGCACATGATGAAAACAACAGGCTTCTAATATAGTGCTTTACATTTGTTTTATGATACTTTGTATTTTTACTTTTAATGATTTAAAAATCAGAATTCTTTCAGACATTTGACAATAGAGTTAAATGTACAGATAAAAATCCTAGATTACATATTTAGAAAATATAACCAATGTAATAGCAAAATTATTTAAATACTGCTGGCATTTTTTGATAAGTAAAATACTAATTAAAATATTGAATTATATTTATAAGTGCTGAAAGATGAAAAGAACAAAAGATAAATGATAAATTATTTAAAGTTTGTTACATCTACAGTTCAGGGTTAAATGCATGGTCTCTTTCCCAAGATGCAAACCTTTGAGCTTAGAAGATATGTGCTGATTAATTAGAAGGCATGGTGGATAGTGGCTCAGATTGAGGAATCGGAGAGCCAAGTTCAAATTCCAGTCAAATCCATTACATTCACTTACATGCTAATACCCTTGGGAAAAGTATGAAACCTCTTCTTCTCCCTCCAGCTATGGTGGAAATAGCAGGACAGACCGGGTTCTATAGCCTTGGATGGCAACTGGTCTACCATAGAAAGAAATGGCAACTTACTGCAGGAAAAAATCTACCTAATCAGTCATGTATTGAAAGATACATGAGCACCTAAGCATGTATCATGCATGGTGTGGCATGTCTCAAACGAACGACGGGGTCGCCAATGAAATGTGGCAGCCTTTCACAACATTTATTTAATTTGTTTAGGAACCCAAACTGATGTGAAGAAAGAGACAAGGCAAAGGTATTAATATATACAAATTGTATTCAGCAAAACATACAATAAAGAATGTATATGAAAGAGCAAGCAAAGAGTAAGACGAAAGTTGTCTCTCTTTGACTATCAAAGTATATCAAAGTTCTCTGAAAGAAAATGAAAGAGTCATTAGTCTGTTATAAATGTTTTAAACAGTTCTGCTGTGCAAGAGGAAATTATGGAAGTGTGAAAGAATATGCAGTTTGAGAGTTGATTGAGAAGATGTGTGCATAGCTTCAACTGTCGTGGATTTCTGTGACAGCTGAAGGTCACACTAGTGCGCTCCTCTTTTCTTATACTAATATAAGTAGTCATTGAATCAGGAGTGCCATGTGGGAAAATCATTTTCTACATGCAGAGAAGCTGATTGGTCAATACTGGCCAATCAGTACATGTTTTCAGTGGAGACTCCTGGGAGCCGATTCTCCCAAAAGTGCACAAAATTTACTATATGAAAATATAGCGATTTTAAAATTGTCACTTCAGATGGCAGTGTTGTTTCCTGACCAATGAATGAATGCTGTTAGAAATTTGAATTTATAAGGGTGTATGTGTGTGTGATGAAGATCGCCATAATGGCATATAAATGACTGATGATTAATTACAACACCAAATTACTGCCAAACAAATTATTATACACTCTAGAAGAAAAACATTTGCTGTTTTACCTAAAGAAATATATTATAAAATGTGAACATTTTAATATTTTTTCAGTCAATAGATCAATAGTGTATTCAAGTCACAAGATTGAAAATAAAACTACAGTAAATAAAATATAAATTGAATGAGGATTTGAAAGTTTATGAAAATGTTGATACAAACATTTTTTTGGCACCAAGGCTTGTGCAAATCCGATATTCAACATCATATTGTCTCCACATAGATCAATATCTATATTTAACTATGTACAGTTTTAGATTTCTCTTGATATATATTTTTCTGTATCACTATATATGTAATTAATAGCCGAATGTAATGAGAATGAAAATAATATAAATTCTAACATTCACAGCATTAATTCAAAAGAGGGCTTAATACCAAGAGTAGAGCAATAATTATCTTTGTAGTAAGTTGTTTTTGTCCATATGTAAAAATTATAATAAATGAATACATAATTAATAGGATGAATGAAAGTTTTTATTTATTATTTATTAATACATCCAATGGATTAATTAAAAATTATGTATATTTTAACATGTTGAATAAAAATAAAAACAAATGCAGCTTGTCTA
This sequence comes from Acanthosepion esculentum, assembly GCA_964036315.1. Lineage (NCBI taxonomy): Eukaryota > Metazoa > Mollusca > Cephalopoda > Sepiida > Sepiidae > Acanthosepion > Acanthosepion esculentum. The sequence continues at coordinate 24,963,505 of OZ038484.1, read as the reverse complement.
TATGTAAAACTAGCATTCTTTTTTATCTATAATCAGAGTGTAGTATCTGCTTAGGAACTGGAATCATTTACACTTTCAGACTGAGAAACTTATACAATAATACTAAGTATACTGAGCAAATTCCTCACAGATGAAGGGAAGGCCTGATCCAACAGAGAAGTGAGTTCTACAGAAGGTTGTTGAGAATACCATGGACATAACATGTGATTAACAAGCAAGTTTTAAGAAAGATGTAAACAAAAATTACTCTTATACTTAGAATCAGAAAGAGACTACTGAAATTTCTTGCATGCACAATAAGGAAAGAAGGCTTGGAAAATTTGACATTCACAGGAAATAGTCAAGGCAAGAAAGATAATAAATAACAGAATAGGAGTGAGAGAGAAATTAAGAGGAAAAAATTACTGAGATATACAAAGGATAGGAAGTAGTGTAGAGCCATGATCACAAACATCATGTAAGAAAGGAATTAAGTGGGGAAAGAGAGAATAAAGTTAAAAAAAAGTAGATAGTAAGAAATCCAAAGGAACACAAAAAGAAAACAATAAAAGAAAAAGTCTTCATCTTCTGTATTTGTATTTCCTGTTCTTAGATTGTTTTCTTTTTCCCATATTCTTTCATACTCGGTAATCCCTTGTGCCTTAATGGCTTTATGGCCTTGCTAAGGGTGAAATGATTAAAAAGATGATGATGAGCAAATATACAAGAAGGAAAAGATAGAGAGAAAAAGAGACAGGTTTGCTTGGCTTGATACGACAATATGTGCAAGATTGAAAAGCATAAAATTGCAATACATCAAAATTATTCATGGTAAGATAGTGCAAAAACAAAGATAAATAATCGATGTCTGCATCAGATTTAGATTAAACCTGAACAATGAAGACTGTAGGGGTTAAAAGGGAGAATAAGAAGATAAAAGCAAAAGGTGAAAGAACACCAGAGGCACAAAATTGTCAACATCTATGGAATTTTCTCAGGTTACTTAGCTTGAATAAAGTCAGAATTTTCTTTGTTTATAAACCTGAATAATAGTAATTGTAAAATCAAACAAAAAATCATACACCAAACAAAGCTTGTTATCTCAGCAAGATTTAAACTTAACCATTCTTTAAATAATCAATGAAAGAAGTTGTAAAATTCAGGCCATTAATGTACAGTTTAACATTTCTTCATTCATCTATTTGATTTGGTTTACAACATATTGATCTGTTATTATTTTCACAGAGAGAGAGAGGAAAGAGGAAGTCAGAGAGAAAGGAAAGAGGAAGGAATAGAGAAAAGACAAAGAAATAGGAGAAAAGAAGAGGAAGTGGGAGGAGGAAAAAGGAGAGAAAGATAAAAAAGGGAAAGAGAAACTGTAGAATAGAGAGAAAGTGTCAATATTTTTGTGTGTGGGTGGAGTAATGGATAACAAGCCTGTCCAGCAGACCATTACAGCTGCACAGTTCATTCAGTCCCCATTGAGTTTTTCCAACCTGTACTTGTGACATTATTAGACTAAGGCAAATTTGTTGAATGCCTATATATATATATATATATATATATATATATATATATTCTTTAGTAGGAATTCTAGATCTATATTATACATGACATTTGTAATAATATGAAATATATATAATATTATTTTTATATATATAGAAAAATTACTTAACTGTAATTGTTCATATCAATTTCTTGGAGTATCCATTTTTCAAGGGGTCTGTTATAACAAGAAACTTTGAAGTCGGGGAAATAACAAGAAATCCTTAATAAAAATTAAGTAATTTTTTGTATATATAAAAATAATATTATCAACACTCTATTTTTAATATTAATAATATTTTAATATTTTTACAGATCGTGACATCTATTAGAGAGGATGAAATTTAAACTTTTATTATTGCATTATTCCAAAATTTTTACACATGAGCAGATAGCTATTAATGTCAACAACTGAGCACAAATAGTTATTAATAAAAAAAATTAGAAATTAATGTATAATATTATCCATAACTACATGTACAAGAATGCTGTTTTTGATAAAAGTAAAAAATAACCATAAATACGTAAAAAATGTGTATATTATTGAAAATTCCTTTTTCTGCAATATAGCTATTTGTGCTATGGTATGATGCTTATTACATAAACAATAATACTGAATTATTCTTTTAAAACATTAAAGTTTATTTAATTGCATCTCCCTAATAGCTGTCATGATCTGTTAATATTGATTACTAGGTATCTACTTGACCTCCCACAGGGCCAGGTTGTGACACAAGGTCGGTTTTTAATGTGGGAAGGGAGGGGGAGTGGATCCGAGTTTTCACCCGGGCCGCAGTACTTTGGCTTTAGCTGGTCTTAGCTTGTCCAAGCTGGTCTTAGCTGGTCATAGCTAGACGTAGCTGCGATACTACCAGCGCAGGGACGAATCCCTGCGACCGGCATGTATCAGAGATCAAATCTCAGCCCCATAGGTGATCATCCAGCGAGTAATCTGAGAACAGATACTACACCATGATCTTAGCCCTGAAGCTGAGACGCGACCGGCCAGCACCGACCGTTAATATTGATTACTATATGAAAATATCTGCTTTACTTTTAAACTATTATATTCTTAAATCTTATATATATAAGTTGCTGGAGCATTCATCTACAAAATTCAAGAGTCAAGATGCTGAAGCTAACATCAGTCAGATAAATGACAAATTTTATATTTGTATTCATTGATCTTATATATATAATCACATTTTCACTGGAGATAACTGCTATAATATAATTTTCTTTTCTTAAAATTGATTCATTGTCAATGATTTATTTTTAATTTCTTCAGTTTTTGCTAACTTCTACTACACCCCTTCAATCCTTTTAAAAAAATCAGATTAGTTCAGACAATAAAGATTAATCTTCTGGCAAGATTTCATATCTCTTACCATTGGGACTTTGACAGCATTGTTACTCATCTAGTTACCAATCAATCTAGTTATTTAGTTAATGTTTTCTTTATCAACAGGCATTGACTAAATAGTTATTTATTTGAGCTTAGTCTCCTTCTGGCACAAGGCCATGGAGCATTTATGAGGATCACACTGTGTAATGATCTGTAATAAACCTTCCTCATAACATTATCATCATTTCACATGATATCACTCATGATTTTATTGCTTCATTCACCTCCTCCTATGTGTTTAAGTGCTTATCTGCTTACTGTAGGATTCTTAAACTTGTCTCGCTAACTATACTTTATATGAATCAAGGATTATGCTTTTCCTACTTCTCAGTTTTTCTTGTTTTCCTCTACTTATATTCTTCCTTCAGGTAAAAACAAAAGTACTTTTTAAACCATAACCTTTCATGAAAACTTATTCAAGTCAGCATCTACATGGCCAGTTTGCAGAACAAACAAACCATTTATCACTCTGCTTTCAGTTGTAAAACCACAAAATATTTGGCACATAAAGACTCATAAACATTATTTTTTCTTCTTCCTCTTTTGCTTCTTACTTTTGCTCTCTTTCAAATATCCGCTACTTAGGCATTTTACTGTAAAAGTAAATATTATTACTCTGTTGATCAGGAAATCCTGTTCATAACTTAATAACTCAGTGAGTTTGAACTCTTTAAATCTCTCCCCAAAAAAGACACCCCAGCAAGTTGAGAATTTAGATTTCACCTTGGTATTATTATTTTTTAAAACTTTTCACCCCAAGCAAGGCAAGAGTGCTACTAGAACTCAAGGGGTTATAGAAAGTGAGAGCAAGAGCAAAGAGGCATGAAATAGGAAAGGATGAAGAGAAGGACAAAGAATAGATCAAGGTATCTGGAGATGTCGATTGACATTGCACTCGAATAGTTGGAGATTATAGCTATCAGGGAAGCAAGTAATAGGAAGGGAGTTCCACAGATGGGAAGCCGTGAAGTTACTGGAGTAGAAGAGATGGCTACATTTAACCATTTCAACAGTGGAAGGGTGGAACTGAGATGACAACATAGTAGCACGTTTAAAGAAATGCATTTTGAGAACTAGCAAAAATAGCTTGTTGGAGCAGTTACCATGAAATTATTTGTAGAAAAGACAGAGGAAGGCGATGACATGTCTGTGAGAGAGCAACTGTAAATGAGATGCCAGATCGGGGCCAACAACATTGCATATCTGTCTCTGGATTTTGCCAAGCACCCTAAGATGAACAGCAGGGGCCTCCAGACCATATATGACAGCAACATTCCATGCAAAGGCAAATGGTTGATTTATAGATTTGAAGGATGGACTCAAGCCAGAAAAAAAGACTTTCTGGCATGACACAGAGAACCAACTTTCCTTGCAGTAGATGAAGCTATTACCATATCTTCAGATATCTGGAAACCCCATACTACTTCTGCATCTCAAATAAACTGCAAATAGCAAATAAGAATGGAGATTCTTCAATTTCCAAAAGTTTAATAAATAAGATAGAGCTTCAAAATGAAAAAGTAGGTATTTTTTCCCCAAAACAGAAAAATAAATGGGCAGGAACAGGCTAGATATAGGTGCTAATAATGATAAAATAAAGTTCTAGGAGGTGTCTCTTAATTTTCAAAACGTTTTATATTGTGTACTGCCAATTTATTCAAGAAGTATGAGTAAGAACATGCATTACTCCAGTGCAGAAGGCCATTTGCAAAGAAGAAAAATCCATTTCCATCGATCATGAAATGCCAATATTGTTTCTATTGGCTTCTCAAAACTGTGTTTATCCTTGAGGCATATAAAAATATTTTCACTTTGGAGTGGAGTAATGGATAGCAGCATGAATTGAGGAATCAGAGAGCCGAGTTCAAATTCCAGTCGAAGCTATTACATCACTTATGTGCTAATACCATTGAGAAAGTTATGAATCCCCTTCTTCCCACAGCTATGGGTAATTAGCAGGAGAGACTGGTTTCTGTAGCCTTTGGTGGCAACCAGTCTAGGAGAAGATAACTTGAAGCTGTATGTAGCCCTGTGTAACACACACTATACAGCTAAAGAAAGGTTCATTTGCATTGGCGTGATGATCCCAACTATGGTCAAATGATGATGATGATGATGTTTCATGAAGAGTATGTAATTCCCTACATCTGATATCCTCCAATGAGCAAAGATCTTTTAAAGGTTATTGAGTTCTGGTGGTTGGGTTCTCTTCTACCTTGAGTTTTAAATGACCGTAATCAGCAAGTGATGGCTGTCCACTTCTGGGTTTTATTTCATGAGACAAGTTACCACCATTATTTATTTATTTATATATATATATATATATATATATATATATATAAAAAAATATATATATATATATATATATATAAAAATATATATATATATATATATATATATATAATGCTTCAACCAGTTTTAGCAGTATCATCAAATATTGTTTCATTTTCATTGCAATTTCACTGGCTTTAAAGCCTAGTTTAAAATAGTCTATCAAAATTGCCATTATCTCAACATGCCATTCAAAAGATACAACTGAAAAGTAATATCTGATGATTTTAATAATAATAATAATAATAATAATGTGCTGGTGTCACAGAAAGTCTTTAAATGAAATAAACTTTGGATTAAAAATCTGTAAAAAGAATTAAAATACTCTAGATAGATCCTAACATATAAAAAATAATGTCATTAATGACACAAATCTTTTTTTTCCAAAAGGCATCGGATATTAGAACATTTTGGGGATAAATCAAGATCACTGAATCCAAAAACATACTTAATTCTGTTGAATTGGCTCTACTTTTCAAGATATTGGATATCAATAAATTTCAATGATTTGATTTTCACTGAACATGCTAGATTTGCACTCTCTACTCATTGCTTTGTTTATGCTAGAGGTGATAACTCAACCCAAATAAGCGAATTCTTCACTTTAAGTACAGAAAATGTCTTCAAGACAGAATATGTCTTCAAGACAGAATACATCTGGATAGCAAGAGAAACAAGATGGCTTCAGTTTAAATACTTGCAATGTGGATCGATTTTAATCATTTTTCATCAAGAAAGGTGCGACAAAAAATAAATATTGTTTGTATTTAAAATACAACTGCTCTTCTTTTTTATATTCTTTGTTTATCCTATCAGCCTGGGATATGACAGTTTAAATTTCTTAAAATTGTATAATTCTTTAGATATTATGGGGAAACTCTTAATACCATTGCTCTTGTTACAGATATGAATGACAATATAGGGACCAGAGAACTACTACTAGTCTTGTAAACAGGATTTGTGTATCAGGCTTTGCTGGTGACCTAGTTTCTCTATATTTCAAGTATACAAAACTTTAATCATGTATTCTAAGTGTAAACATTAAGACACTGACCCTAGCATTTCTGCTGTGTATGTGGTGAATATACAGTAAAAAACAGTATCTGTCTATATTTCTGAGAAAGGCGTTAGTTAGATCCAGTGACAGGACCCAAAGAGTGTGAGTTCAATACCCGGTTAAGGCAGTGGAGAACTTTCAGAGGGAAAATTAACAGGATAACTGATAACTGACATCCATTAAACATGGCACATGGAACTAGAACAGTCTACCCCAGTGAGCGAAATAAAAGGTTCAGTTCGACATTCCAACCACCTGAAGAAGGCCGGAGCTTACAACGGCCGAAACGTTGTAATAAATATGGTGACAAAGATGAGGACAATAGTCTGAATAAAGTAAAAAAACATTTCAATGTTTGAGATTTCAATAGAAGAGCATATCAAACTTACTTTGGTGTGAAGATTGGGATCAAGGTAAGTCATGGGCTCCCCACAAAGTTTGTAAGAATTGTACAGAAACCTTTGCTTGTAGACCCAAGATAAAGTTAAGTCAGTAAAGTTTTGGGTATCAATGGTGTGATGAAAACACCAAAATCACCATGATAATTACTACTTCTGTATGATGAACATGTGAGGATGGAACTGTCACTATCCTGATATTGAATCTGCAAAATGGCCAGTTCCACCTTGTGGTGTTGTTCCTGTTCCAGTTATTACTTCCTTTCCTGATCAAGATGATGACACTATGGATATAACAGAAGCTTCTGGCAGAAGCAGCAACAGCAGTAGTAGTATTTATCATTTATTTCTGGGAGATTTTAAAACTGCACAAGTGAAGCTTTTCACATAAGGAGAGCTCACTGACTTGGTTAGTGATCTAGCTTTGTCTCTGCTCTTGACTCTGAAGCTAAGATAACATATTACTGCAATAGAGACAAGGAACTTGTTCATTACTTTAATGAAAAAGACAACTTTGTGTTTTGCAACAACATCCAAGGCCTTCTTTTAGCAATGGGGCTGCCTAAGTACAATCCAGTTGAGTGGTATTTATTCAATGATAGCTCTAAATGGAGTTTGAAGTGCATATAGTTGCACAATGGTGGCAAGTTTGCTTGTGTCTCAATTGGCCATTCAATGATCTGGATGGAGCAGTACATGAGTGTACTGATTTTACTATAAACACTGTGTTATGACGAACATAAGTGAATGATATGTATGGTTTTTAAAATGGTTAACTTTTTGTTATGGCAGCAAGGTGGTTTTACCAAGTAGCTATGTTTTTCTTTGTCTATGGGTCAGCAGAGGCAACAATCAGCACTGGGTGAAGAAGGATTGGCCTATTTATAAAGAGCTTGATGTAGAGACAAAAATGTCATAAATGAACTTCTGGTTAACTATGTTCGCATCATCCTGCCCCCACTATATATCAAGTTGAGCCTAATGAAACAATTTGTCAAGGCATTAAATCAAGATGGAGCATATTTCAGTTGTATCTGCTCAGAATTTCCTGGTCTGAGTAACGAGAAACTGAAGGGAGGATTTCTTGATGGGGCACAAATAAGAAAACAGATTAACAATGAAAATTTTGTCTCCCACATGAATGAGATTGAGGCTGCTGCATGGACATCTTTTATTGCAGTTGTTAAAGGCTTCCTGGGAAAAAGGAAAGTGGGTAACTACCAGGAACTAGTTGAAATGATGCTAAAAAAACTTCCAAGTTCATGGAACAAGAATGAGTATCAAAATCCACTACATGTTTAGCCATTTAGACAGACTCCCTGAAAAACTTTGTGATGTAATCAAAGATCAAGGAGAACATTTCCACCAAGACATAAAGACTATGAATGAGCAGTACCAAGGCTAATGGAGTGCCCACATGACGTCTGATTACTGCTCGGACCTTATGCATGATTTCACTCAAAAAAACTCACAAAAGAAAGTCATATAAAAGAAGGTTACTTCAGATAAAGTAAAGAATAACTACCTGGACAGCTTGCGATATTCGGCTTGTAAGATATTATGTTGAATAGCTTAAATTAAATTTTTGGCTAGTTGGTGTGAAATTTGATTGGAAATCATATTTTTATTTTATAATTTTTCGTTAATCTCTTGTAATAAATGTGACTGAAAAATGTTCTGGCACTTCTTTGTTCATCGTTAAAATAGTAGAATGCTTTAAAGAAATATCACATTTTTATTATTCATATACAATCAGAAAACTTAAATAAAAGTGATACATTTATTCAGCATTGCTTGATTATCAATTAATAGTCTAAATAGGCTAATAAATGAGGTTTTGTTGACATATTCATGCACCAGTAATCGAACAGTAATCTAATTAGTATCATTCCGTACAGATTTGCAGATATAAAAAAAAACAATATCTTAAAAAACGAGACCCAACTGGAGAAAACCAATGTTCTCCCTGAATTCAGTAACCCCAATTTACCTCAGAAACAGTTTCATCAAATATGCCAAAAATATTTTGTTGGCTAGTGTAATATATAATAATACAGTTTTTCTTGCCAGAATCTATCTTACATGTTCAACCATACATTGAATATTGCTGCCACATCTGGTCTGGTGCTTCTGTTATATATTTAGAGATTATTGGTAAAATCGAAAGATTAATTTGCAATGTTATTGGTCTTAACCTGGTATCTCAGCTTAAGTCACTTTCTCCACTGCCATATTATAGCTTCCCTGTGTCTTTCTCTAAATATTTCCATGGTAATTTTTCTGATAAGCTTTACATTTTTATACATTGACTTGACAAATTTAAGCACTATACTAGATTGGTAGCAAGGTATCATTTTACAGTTTAAATGGCTATAGACAAACGTAAGTTCTATGCTTACAGTTTCCTCTCTCTCTCTCGTACTTTTTGTTTGTGGAACTCCCTTGTGGCTTCTTGCTTTTCAAACAATATCTTCAACAATGTATATGCAATGTCAGTCATTGTCTTCTGTCACTTTAATTCCTGTTCTTTTGTTATCCTCTCTCCTTAATAATGTTTTTTTTTCTCAGATTCTTTCACACTCAGCAATCCCTTGTCATATTGGATTTATAATCTTGCTTGGAGTGAAATAATTAAATAAAAATCAGTCTTTAGATGTGTACATAAAATAAACTTTGTTGTTAAAAATTTTTTTTTAAATCTATTGATAGAAAATAATATTTCATCAAGGTTAATTTTCAGTGTTCTTCATTTGCTGATGCAGCAACTTCAAGCAGTTACCAATATTTTTAGTATTTGTTGGGCTCATTACAATCTTTAACAAAATATACTATTGGTATAACTTAGATGCTAAAATGATTCCTTTACTCTAACTAAAATATATAATTTAAAAAAATCTCTAGCCAGATATGTTTTTTTTTTTTAAATAATGTGTATATCTATCTTGAGTGTGTGTTTGTATAAGTGTGATTATGTATCTCTCTCTCTCTCGCTCTGTGAATTTTAAGTTTATGATCCGTACTGCTGACTAATATATTTCTTCAACGCTACCCTGGTTACACACCTCACCCCAACCCTCTAGTGGACGAATTAAGGCTTTCTTTGATTTTCACTGAATTTAGCTCAGACTAAATTTAATTTGCACTTTTTTAATTAATACATTGTGCTAAAAAAATTTATACTGTACAGAATAAATTATTTAAAAATGGACATTTGAAAAGAATAAGTTGAAATAAAAATGTGTTCTTTGTAAATCAGGGCATACAAGTCATTAGAGATTTTTAAAAAGATTATTTATAAAATTAAAGCAAGAAATACATTACCTATTAAATGTCTCCGGCTCAGATAGGGCTCAGATTTATATAGCTCAACAAGCCACATTAATTATATTCTATTTTGTTTTACTTACTTTCTTTATTTGTTTTTTTTTTTTTTTTTCTTTCTTTATTCTTATGAACAATATCAACAAAATGTATTTCAGTCAATAATTTGAGGCACGGAGTTAAAACAATTAATTTTGGATCCAGCTGAAGTCAAGAATGAAAATGATGCACTATGAAAGATTCTTGTTGCTTTGAAATAGAAATACTTGAATGTTGACTCACTCAGGCCAAGCCCAATGGCTGAAGTTGCCACTGACTTTAAGAGACATGTGAAATGCTTGAAACTAGTTTAAGCATTTTAAGGATGATGAATTTTCTCTTGACCTGAATGACCATCTGTTGTTGATTATGATGTCTTAAAATGCAAAGTAAAGGAAACGCTAGGAACATTGAAAGATATACTATGAAGAGAATTACATAAGCTTAAAAAAGCATTCAAGAAAAAGTTTCATTAAAATATGGGCATACTTTTGATAAATAGCAGACTGGATTCTGCACACACACAAACTTACCAGACTCCATTAGAAACATACTAGTAGAAAACACAAATATATTAACTGCATCCAAATGTAAAAAAAGATAAAAAATAATGGAAGCTTTAATAATAAAAAAGAAAAGGCCAACTTTTAACAATATTAACTATGAACAAAGCCACAATGTGCTAACCGTATTTGGAAATTAAAACATCCCTACTACACACTAAGACATACACATAATGCACACACTCAATTAAGCTGAAAAATCGAATCATCCTTGATAATGGCTAAAGGTATAGCTGAAAGTGTTCGGAAATATAAAACATTTGGACAGTTTTTACACACTCTTTGTCCAGAAAAGAAAGCTCTTGTTCAAAGACAAGAAAATTAAATAAAAAACTTAACCGTAGTACCTTGTCTGTCATTTTTAATGAAACATGCATATATATATATATATATATATAAAAAAGTGAACATTGAAGTCAACACTCAGAGGTGACAGGCTGTTTCAGGTCGCCCGATGATTGCTTGCGTCTAGCATGAAACAGACCGTTGCCTCTGAGTGTTGACTTCAATGTTCACTTTTATATTTATCATTACATACATACACACACACACACACACACACACACACACACACACACACACACACACACATATATATATATATATATATATATATATATATTGTTTTGCTCAGTGTGACAAAAGACCAAATTGGTGTAAATGAGGAAAAGAGTGGTTTGCACCAATTCTCCCTTTAATAGCATTTGAAATATTCACCTTGATTTGGGTTATGTGTTCCTTCTACCATTGATGGTGAAAATTTTGTAAAATGATTTTTTTTTGTTGTTTGTAATTTTAGTTAGGATATTATTTTGTTCAGTTATTACTTTTTGTTGTTTTGTTTTCAATTTTTCTCTCTCTTATTCTTTTTCTCTATTCTTTGATCCCAAAACAGAAAAGAATTATCCTCTGTCAAATATGGTTGATATCAAATCTTCCATTTCTGCATGTTAACAGCAAAGGATCAAATAACAGAAAAAGACTTTCGCTTTTCCATTAATACTTCTCATCTGTCTTTTCCAAATAATTAATTGTTGATTCACTTCAGATGTTAATTATACAAAAGCTATGTTGAATTCACTTGTAAAATTGATTCATTTTGTTCATAAACCACAAATACCAACATTCTGTTTCAGTGAATTGAATGAAATTGAAGTGGAATTATTTAATTCTTGGATAATTCTTGTAAAATAAAAGTTTTCCTTTATCTATTTCATCCTGAGTATTTTGACAAATAATTAGAAAAATCAATTTTCAAAAATAATGAAATTTTTTTCACCTTAGAAATAGAAATAGTCATATCACATCAATGTAATATAATATCTATTCAACTG
>OZ038484.1:24941533-24949033 GCA_964036315.1 Acanthosepion esculentum | reverse complement strand
GATGGTACTTGCATTCAATCAACTGATTGGAATGTCACTTTTCAAGGAAAAGAAAGAAGAAAAGGAGAAGTAATCTCTTCTCAACACCCACTCCATATCAGAGTGTTAGCTTCTACTACAAAATAGCAGTTAAAGAAGATGAGATGTGACAGTCTTGTTTTCACAATTGGTATTTCTTAGGTTTTTCACCTATCAATTTTACTAGTGTCACAGTTTCAACTTTATACATTTTTTTTATAAAAAAATATGAAATTTATTGACTTCAAATTATTGTTTTCATTTATTTTAAAAGTATTTGAGTATGCAAAAGTTTTCACTGAGCATGTACACATGGTAAATTTTCAAATTTCAAAGAACAGGTAAATATTATATTTTCTCAAATACCAAGATTTGTAAACCAACAATGATTATATTTACTGAAATGCATCTATTAAATAAAATCTCTTCTAGATGAGTGCTATTAATAGAGGTTTTGCTTCTATTTTTGCTGTGTAAAAAAAAATAATTATGACTGAATATATTATTCAAATGACTAATTTCCCGTGGCCCTTTTTAGAGGTATATCTAAATATATATATATATATATATATATATATATATATATATATATATATATATATAAAATTCATTTTCATTTTTATGCCTCTTAATTCCTTGGGGAACATAGGGCTGCAACAACACCTCTTCAACAGACGTGGTTCTAGGCGATCTTCTTCAGCTTGGCCCATGTTATGGTGGCTGTCTTCCCAGGAGATTTTCACCAGCACACGTCATATGCTTCACTTTGGAGGATTCTTCCTTGAAGATATCGTTGAGGTTTTGTAACAAGCTAGTTTTTAAGTGAGTAGGTTGTTGGCCTACTGCACAAACCCCAACCTGGAGGACTAGGGTGTCTTTCATCTGGCTCCTATCCCACAGATCTGTTGAGCTTGGTTGGACCTTCTAAGGGCTAAAGCCTCTGTCCACATAGTTCTGGGAGTCGTTTAAGCAAGCAATCCATCCTACTACATCAAGGCAACACACTATCAAAATAAATGTGTATATATATATGTATATATATATATGGGAATGTCTTTAATTTCTGAACATGATCAGCACATTGTGGCCACGTTCATAATTTATTTTATAGAAAGTTTGTTTCTTTTTATCATTAACACTTTTATTATTTTAACCATTTTTTTTTTTTTTTTTTTTTGCATGTGGATGAGTTTGTATTTGTTTGTATTTTCCACAAGTATGTTGTGGACAGACACTGATAGATCACCCTGTGTGTTTAAATGGATCCCAATGAATCTATGATCCAAGAGATGTAAAGTGAGTTTTTTTGATAGGCAAGTAGTGGTATGCCTGATAAAATTTATATTAATGAATTTGTTTTTGTCAGGAACACAGTTCTGTAAGAGACATGTAAATTAATAAATAATGTTAATCCTATGTAGTTTGCATATTGCTGATGAGTTTTTATAGTCGACAATGAAGTTGGCCATTTCAAATATTTTATAATAGGTAATTAACTTAATCTTGTTCTGGGAGTGTTGTATTTCTTAATGTTTCTAAGGGCAAATTTGTCTTCAATATATATATATATATATATATATATATATATATATATGGCATGGCAAACATCTGAAGGACTTATAAAACAATGTTTAAATTAATCTTTAGGAAGAAAAAATGTGGAGTGACTTCTTTGCTCTCTATTTATCTAAATATACAATATGATTGGAAATTCTTTTATCAATGCTTTAGAAAATATATATTCATATATATTACCACGCACGCATTAAAGCATGAAAAAACTGTTCCTTTACAGGCATTTCAGGACATTACTGCAGTATTCATAGTTGATTCTTTTCAGTGCTGGCTTAAATTTTTTAATATAAATTGCTCCTAGTATCTGCAATCTGAATTTGTTGTTTTCATGGTGTAGGATAGTTATGTTGTTGATTAGTAATTTTTTATATTGTGAATGTGGACTGGAATGTTGTTGTAGATGTCTCGTGATGAACGAATGGTCAGACATGTGGAGTGTAACTAAGCCTTCTCGTTAGTATATTTGTCATATACCCAACATACATATTTGTTTTTTTGTTAGAGATACATTCTCCCAAGGGACATTTAAGTTGGTATATAATGTTGGTTTTATGTAATGTGGAGGAGTTTATTAAAAATTAGTAGACATAATGTCTGTAATTTATTCAATCAGACATATATATATGTGTGTGTGTGTGTATTTGGCAGCAATCCCTCTTTTATACAAGTTTCATTAAAAATGACTGACAAGGTACTGCAGTTAAGCTTTTTATTGAAATTTTTTTGCATTCATACAAGTGATTTCTTGACAGGCAGTGTATAAAAACTCTTCAAATGATCCATATATCTGAGCACTTTTGGCTCATCTATTAGACATTAGCAAGGATGATTTTTGTTTAACTGAAACAACATTAGATTATATATATATATATATATATATATATAGTGTTTTTTGATAAATAGAAAGCACAGAAGTCATTCACTTTACATTTTTCTTCCTAGAGATTTAATTTAAACATTGTTTTGTTCAAACTCAAGTTTGCTTATAATTCCTTCAGATGTTTGCTTGTTTGAAAGAACAATGAAAAATGGATTTGAACTCTGTCAATAGTGCCAATATCATTCATATCATCCTTTGGCAATTACTGGTGCCAGACAGATGTCAGTCATTCTGTTCTGTTCTCATTCAACTAAAATCAGTCAAGGGAAGAAAATACTTGTAATTTGTAAGCCCCTAGCTAGACATTGTTTGATCACTTGCTGTTTCAGGAGAGACAGAAAAGTGCAAAAATAGATTCAAACACTAAACAATTTTAAAAGAAAAAGGATTAAAATAATTTATGGAAATTAGCATTAAGGCAATCAATATTTGATTAACAAACAGTAAAGTTCCTATCAGTACTGACTCCCATTTTTTCCAAGGACAAGGTGCCAAATGGTTTATTCAGCAATCTCAGCAGCAACTCTGTTGCATGAACACCAGCAGATAATCGTAAAATCTTTTTATAACTGAAGATAAATATACGGTTACATAAAATATTTTTACTGCACTATTATTCTTTAAATATAAGTGCAGGTGCCCTGTTGGTTGAAGTGGGTGCAGATAAGCATAAATAAGTGCAAATGACCTAGTGACTGGAATTGGGGTGTGAGCAAATATATGCAAATGACTTATTGAATGGAGTGAGGGTGGGAGCAAATAAGTGTAAATTACCTGCTGATTGGTCTAGGGGTAAGAGCAAATAATTTCAAATGACTTGTCAAGTGGGGTGTGATGGAGTGGGATCATATAAGTTCAAAAGACCTGCTGGAGTCTGTGTGTGCATATATATATATATATATATATATATATATATATATATATATATATATATATATGTATATATGTATATGTATGTATGTATGTATTGTCATCCACAGACAGACTGTTTCGCTGTATCACAGCTCATCAGTGTGGCTAGACGTCCGGTTGCCTCTAGCTATGATTGAAATCCGACTGAATTGGCATCAGTCGGGGATTCTACCACTAAGCCGTTGGCGCACAGCAGGGATGAAGGTGAATTTAAGCTTATTTAGTTTTAGATACACACAGTGACTGAGAGAACTCGATTCGATTTACTGAAGAACTGCATAATGGCAAATGATCTGCTGATTAGAGATGGGAACAAATAAGTATAAGAGTTTAAGATCAACTGTTTTCTTGATTGAAGTCAGAGTGAAAACTAAAGATATATCTGTACCAACACACCCCATCATCCAAATAGACACTCATGAAAATAACTGATTTTACTAATAAGCCTTCAAAATATAATATTTATGTGGATCACCTTCAGATCAATATGCTTGGAAATTACTAGTGCTGTTCTTTTTTGTAAGCTAAAAAGAAATACTTCCAACTATGGTTAAATAACAGGGTAGACTGGGCTCTATAGACTTGGCTGGTCACCAGTCTTGATAATGAAAAACTCTAAATTTCAAAACAATGAATAAAGCAATGGCAAACCACTGTATTTCCTACAAATGCATGGCAATTCACTGCTAGTAAAAACAAAGAAATTTCTTTCTGAAGGAACATGGTATTTAAAAAAATAACAAATAAGGCTAGGCAGCTTATAAGATAATTTAGAATTACATTGTCCCAAAGATGGTGCATATAAACAATGAAATATAAAACTTCATTTAGGACCAATTATTTCTCACTCATAAGTATTACTTTTCAGAGTATTTTTTTCATATACAAACTTTCAGATATGGATATCAAATATATCTGTAAAATATTTAATGTCTGTTCATGCCTTTGCTTGAAAATAATAATAATAATTTGATGTCAACAAAATATCAATCAAATCTGATATTACTTGTCTCTTCTTGTTTTAAGTAAGGCATTTTAAGTATAAAAAGCATCTCTTCGTCAGTCCCTCTGAATGTTTATATGAGATGACAGAAAAAGAAATCAGAAGAAAATGGGAGATCAGATAACATTCATTTGTAATGATAGCTTCTGTAACTTTTTAGACATCATTATCATTTGTTGTTCAAATTATTGATCACAGTTTTTTTATTATCACAGTTTTTGGGGCGTTTTCTGGTATACAATCTGTACATTGCTCTACCTGAGAAAAAATACCTTTTTGCATACAGATTGCACATCTAAGAGAATGGATTAATCAAAATGCTGTGGTGACAACAAACTAACGAAAAATGACCAATAGTCTGAAGAACTCTTGGAATGTTTTTTGAAAATTTTACTTAATCATCCTAAAATGTTTGTGAAAAGAGTTAGAATGGAACAATAATTTTTTTGCTTGTGTCAATATTTTAAGTATTTGTTTAAAACTAATTTTTCAATCTTTTAGTTTTCTGCTTTGTAAATTAAAGATATTTTTGTTTAGGGATAAGGATGTTGCCACTTATAAATAGATTCTTCCATGAGTCAAGTTTCTGAAATATTCCTTTTCAAGATTTCTGAAAGCTACCTTAAGTTTTGCTCAATCTTTGCTTCTCCATTTTGAGAGATTTTGTTAAGATGTTAAGATAATTTATGCTGGTTAATCTCATTCCAATAAATCCATTTAATTAAATAAACATTGAAGAACAGATTAAATTCTCAATATCCAATGCTAACCTCTCATAGACATTCTTTTAACATCATATCTTACTGGGGTGACCAAATATCAGAGCCATATACAATAAACTGCAGATATGTGTGAACCACAAAACATAAGGAGCATTTTTACACAAATTTTATTGTTACGTGTACATTTTTATTTTTACAAAATTCTTATGTAAATATTAACAAATACATGTACTTGGTAGCATTTATTTGTCTACTAGCAAGTATACATAGTGCAGCATTGACTAAGTCTGTTATTTTGTTCCACTGCACTATACAGTTTTTATTTGAAAGATTTGTGTCTGATAAAAATGGTTTTATCAAAATTGCCATCATTAAAGCAGTTCAAGACCTTTGTTAACCTTTTGGTAGTTATTTATTTCTAATATGGTATTTAAGCACATTATAAATATCAATATAACTTATTTCTTTTTACTCCTGATTGTGATTTAAATGCTAAGATGGTTGCCACTTTGAAAGCAAAAAATTGGATTTATTTGAATAACTAAGCAATTTAATTATAAAACAAATATTAATAAAGATTAAAAGAGGCCATGTTGGAAATGAAGAACAAAATAGTTACATTATTTACATTATTCGGACTATTGTCCTCATCTTTATCGCCATATTTATTACAACGTTTCGGCCATTGTACGCTCGGGCTTTCTTCAGGTGGTTGGAATAATCGAACTGAACACTTTATTTCACTCACTGGTGTAGATTGTTCTAGTTCCACGTGCCATGCTTAACCTATAGCACAGTGGATAAAAGCGTTGGTTAGATCCAGTAACAGTACCCAAAGAGTGCGAGTTCAATACCTAATTAAGGCAGTGGAGAACTTGCAGAGGGGGATTAACAGGAGATAACTGACATTTATTAAACATGGCATGTGGAACTAGAACAGTCTACCCCAGTGAACGGCTGAAATGTTGTAATAAATATGGCGACAAAGATGAGAACAATAGCCCAAATAATGTAAATAGTGTACATAATACCTCATCTCAGAAATATAGACAGATACAAGATAGTTAATATTTTAAATCTGACTTTTAAATATTAATATGCAAATTGGTTATCTTCACTAAGCAAGCTAGCCAAGACATCAGACTCGTGTTGATTAATGTAAATAATAAGCCCATATTATCACAGTTTTTTTAAATACAGGCACATACACACAATGGGCAGATAACAAGCATAATATATTCAATTAAAATGGTTTTGGTTTAACATACATACAAAATTTGAACTTTATATATTAGAGGAAGTTTTTTTAACTATTAATGTGTATTATTACTTTTGGTATTCACAAAGTACACATATACACCCAATTTTTTCAAACTCTTTATTGATGATTTTTTAAAATTATATTACATGTTTTAATATGGTATTTTGGTACTGATCCTAGGTGGACTAAAACAGTAGCAAACAAAATTTACTTCATTGTTAGTAGAGGTGAAAGGAAATGGGATAAATTTCAGCAAGGCAATATTTTCATGTGACTTTATATAACAACTGACTAATTAGCAAAGGAAAGAAAATACACTTGCATTAGTGCATTTATATGCAAATATAAGAAAGAAGATATTAAAAGTTAGCTATTAGGAATTGTGCATGTCTCTACGTGTGATTGATACATGAATTTGTGTGTAAAAGAGTTCGGTCATTCAAGATATCCCCATGCTGGGACAGGTCCTGTGTTGGTGCTGTCACTACAGCATACTGAAAGGGAAGAATGAAAAAGAAGAAACAGGGAATGTCTCACTTTTAATAACTGTTAAACAGCAGCACCTTACAGTGTCTTGGAAATCTGGCAAAGTCAAGTTAGGTTAACCCACAATGATTGAGTGACTGATTTCTTTTCTGCAGTTTATCAATCCTGTTAACTGGTTATTTAAGGCCAGAACATATTTTAGATTGTAAGAATCTTTTTTTTCAGATAATAATGGTTTAGTGATATAAGTCTTACTAATTAACCCATAGCTGGGGGAAGAAGAGATGGATTCATAACTTTCCCAATGACATATGCGTATAAGTGAATATAACAGACCGAATGGAACTCAGCTCTCTGATTAACAATTCCAAGCCATTATCCATTACACCACCTGCACATCCAAGCTTACAGCACCTTGTATTCACAAGCAGTCACCCATCTAGGTACTGACCAGGCTCAACATTGCTTAACTTCAGTGATCATACAGGAACAAGTGTTTTAACTTGATGTGACTAAGTTCATAACTCACAAGGAACTATGGGTACAACAAAGAAAAATATGTGAATTTGAATTTCAGTAACATAAAGAAAATAATAATCACAAATGAATAAAGGTATTTTAATCTATATTTCTGAGATGAGGT
>OZ038484.1:24924033-24929033 GCA_964036315.1 Acanthosepion esculentum | reverse complement strand
CAGGAAGATTCTATTGGCCAACGTGAGAGCCAACAGCTAACTGACATGAATGTTAACTAGCATGCAAAAAAAATCAATAGCTGCATTTGTCACAAGTGGGAAAAATTTAAATCTGCATGGCACTTTACTCCAATTGGCTCATTTGCTTGCTTAAACTCAACGTTGATTCTGATTCCGCAGAACTGGGTTGGGTGTGAAAAAGTATTTGTTGTTAACATTCTTTTTTCATTTGGTTTTTCCAGTTACGAGTCCTTTTTTAAAGTTGATCATTTTGTGTTCATTTTTTTAGTTCCTTTTTCGTAACAGATTTAATGTTTAGTATAGAGCTTAGAAAAAATTTGCAGTGTGAGATAGGCAAGAAGTAAGGCATGTAGCAACATCAGCACGGCAAAGGGCACTCCTTTAAAGGCAAGGAAGGGCAAAAATATTTTAAGTCAAGTGATAGCGATTGCTGTATGAGTCGTACGATTTTTGAATCAAGCACGGGCAACGCCGGGCCATGCTGCTAGTTTCAAATAAATTCTTTTTATTTATTTTTGAATATTTTGAATATTAATTTTATTATTTAATATTATATTATTTATATATTATTCAATATTATTTAATATTAATTTAAATATTTATTTTAAATAAATTCTTAAATTTCAAATAAATCAGCAGCCAGTTAGTACACATTTAGGTGTTTAGATCTATGTGTGTGTATGTGTATCTATTGTTAATTTAAATTCTTAAATTCCTAAAACACTTGTATTTTACTTGTAAAAAGGTAAATCCTTTATATTTTTCGACATCCAATGTTTCTTCTTTCCTACCTGCACTACATTCTCTTGACTGGGAAACAATTCTGGTTTTCTGAAGTACAATTTAGTCCTGTTACCATTTTGAGAACTTCATTAAAAGAAAAAAGGCCCTTTTTTTTTTTTTTTCTTACCTTAATTCATATTTTACTTTTAGCTCGATTTAAAATTCTTATTAATGGGCATTGTTCATTTTTCACCTTAATTTCAATCACTTCTTATTGCAGCTATTCCTATTTTCGACCCTTATGCTATGGATGTTTGTAAATAGTGTCAGTCGAAAAGGGAAGAATAAATTTTCAGTCAAAGAACAGAAGTCTGAGTAGTTTCAATAAAAAGCAGGTGAAATTAAAATGAAAGAAATACTAAAAACAGACAAACATTGGAAAAAAAAAAAAGGAGAGAAAAATTATAATTACTATGAACAATAGTCTAAAACAAGGAAGTAAAAAAAAAAAAAAAAAAAGGAAGACCAAGCAGCTGTCTGTTTTTTTCTTACTTTTTTCGAAATACCAACCATAGTAATTATAATTTTATTCTCCTCTTTCTTCTATTAAGTATATTTATTTTAATAGCAAAAATATCAGTATATAATTAATAATAATCAAGGGTATTTCATTTTATTAACATTCTTTTAAAATTTATACAAAATTTAAAAAATCTAAATTTTATATGAAATGTAAAAATATATTTTAAAATTTTAGAGACAGTTTTACTATAAATTATTATAAATTTTAAAGTAATCATGTTTTCAGATAAATGCTTGAATCTCTTTTCTTGTATATATATGAAACGTAACTTATAAGTAATTTAAAACTTTAAAAATACTTTTTGATTATCATGATAAAAATACAAGTTAAATCATTTTCTCGTATCTTCAAATGATTAGAAATTTTTTTTAAATTTTAAGTAAGATAAAAATTCTCACAGGACTTTGAATAAAAATGAAAGATAAATTACTTGTTCAAAAATTTAATAGCTTTCCCTATAGCCAGAATCTCAGTGTCTTTATTAAAGATTAATAAAAATAAGACTCAGTTGTTGGAAAATAGCAAGAAAACATTTCAGAATGTATTAATTTAGTGTCACATCACCCCCTCGACCACAGTTAGTATCCGGTGACACATCTAGAGATAGAGAGGCGACAGGATTATAGTTACATAAAACTGTGCCAATCAATAGAGGTGGGAGGCAATATTTTTTTAAATATTAAAGCAAGGATTTTTGCCTCATCAAATTTCTACCTTCCTCTCATTGTTTTATGCATTATCATGTTTTGGAAACATTCAGTCAGGGAACTTGATTGAGGCAGAATGGACAAAAACTCTAATTTCTTCAAGTTTTTTCTGCAAGGATTTTCCAAAATTCACAGCTTCAGGAAACGAAGAAAGTACCATAGATTAACAGAGGATGATTCTCATTTAAAATCACTTTCCTCTGAATCAGTTCTTCAGCATCTATCTACAAAGTAATCCAAATAATTATCTCAGCATTGCCATTAGGAAGGAAATGCTGAGGATTCCAGAATAATTCATTTTCGTAATAGAAAAAAAAAAAATTCAGAATATTGTTGAGTCAGCTAACTTTTGTAAAATCTTTTTTTTTTTAATCATTTTCATCCCAAGCAAAGCAGTAAATCCACTAAGACACAAGGGGTTACCAGGTGTATAAGAATTAGCAACAGAAATATTACTAATGACCAGGAAGAGAAAAGAGTAATCAGGCGGACAATAGATAGCAGTTGACATTGCATTTAAATTTTTGCAGATTTAAGTTGGCTGGAAAGCATGGAGCCAGAATGACGTTCCACAAGTGAGAAGTGCGAGAAAAGAAACTGTCTGATTAATCTGACAAGTTGACCAAATTTTTACTAATGTAGCAGATATTAAATTTCATTGAATCCATGTTTGTATGATTCTTTAAAATAAGCAGCATAATATTTATTAATTTTTATTCCTCAATATTGGAATTATTAACAAAAATGGGAATAAGTCTCAGCCTAACTGAAGATGAAATACAAATGGACCAGGTAAGATTTCTTTTTTCAATGTAAATGATAAAATGTTAGTGTCTGCTTTTCAACAGAATTTATCAACATTTATTTAGATACACTGGATAGACAACTTACACATACCTAACTCTCTCTCTCTCTCTCTCACACACAATTATATATAGTTTAATATTTGCTATATTTATTGTAACTTTATTGGGAAGAGTTCTCAGTGTCAGGGATAGAGCATAAACAGTGTGGACATAGAAATCAACACAACATGGTGACTGTCAGTTTCACGCCTTAAAATTCATCAGATTATTAATGATGATCACAAGGCATGAAACTGACAGTCACCATGCAATATTGATTTCTATGTACACATTGTAATATCTCTCGTCTATCTCTCTCTCTCTCTCTCTCTCTATATATATATATATATATATATATATTTAAAGACATTTTATGATATGTTTAATGTTCTTCTTATAGATACAAGTATTTAAGCAAATGCTCTGTTTTATAATAAACAGTATTAAATAACATTTACCAGCCTGAATGTCCGAGAAATTTTCATAGAAAGTTTTCATTCTCAGACAGGAATCGAACATTTGCTTAAATACTTGTATCTATAAAAAGAACGTTAAACATATCATAAAATGTCTTTAAATAAATTGTCGGACCTTGTCCAATTCAAAAATATATATATATATATATACACACACACACTCAAATTAATTAAAATATGTTTTTAAGATCTAAAATGTTTAAACAGAACTAGGTGACCACACTGGAAAAGAATGTATTTATACACATTATTCTTATTTTGCATGAATATTAAATGTTTTATATACACTTTAAAATACTGTGGTGCAAGATACATACCTGCTTTTTTGATACTTACCTCTTGAGTAATTGTTGACTTATATGCGGATAATTAATTTTCATCAGTTTGTATATATTCATTAACTGCGCAATATGATCAAGGAATTAGTAATTTAATACCTGATAATCTCTTGCAATGAAAAAAAAAAAATTTATATATACACACACACAAGTTTCATGCTAGATGTGATCGTCAAGAATTGAATTATTATTCATTGATCATATTCTTGTGAATGTGTGTATATATATATATATATATATATATATATATATATATATATATATATATATATATATATATATATATATATAAAAAAGTGACAATTGAAGTCAATACTCAGAGGCGACAGACTGTTTGATGCTAAATGCAATCATCAGGCTACATATGTTGTTTTTTTTTCTTGACACACACACACACATATATATATATATATGGATAAGTGGTGCATTGTGGGTAGTCTATTCTAACAGTTTTTTTGGTAGAAGTGGTTTGTTATTTATTTATATGGATTAATTTATTTTACTTGTTTTTTTCATTATTTTTATTTTATATATTTTTATTTATTCTTTTCAGTTTATTTTTATTTTTAAGTAACATAGTAAAAAAAAATTGAGATGAGTTCTGATCATTTATTTAGTAGTTTGTTTTGTTCTGGAAAGGAAATATATAGCTATTGTCTCATCCAATCAGAGTTGGACAAGAATATATATATATATATATATATATATATATATATATATATATATATATATATATATATGCCTCCAAAATTAATGAATGTTATGCTTATACTATACACACCCCTATGGAGTATAACGCTACAGCGTCACCATGCTAGGTATTGCCATACGAAGTAGATTGTTATGAGGTGGATGTTGTAGCCCCCTACACTCAATGGTTTTGAGTTGTCCTTCTCCTAAACTGGTTGCCAATCAAAACTAGAGTCCAATCTATCCTGCTATTAATCCCCTTGTTGAGAGGGGTAAGAAGAAATGGATTCATACATTTCAATGGGTATTTGTATGGAAGCCAACGCAACAGCCTTCACTGGAATTTGAACTCACCATGCTGCTAATCACTAATCTACATGCACACCCTCCGGATACCATTGGATAGAACAATTTCTCACTTATAGAACTTTATCTTTACATATCGTCATCCCCAATCGTTATATATTTATCACTGGCAAGATCCTGCATGCCCCATTCATAAAAATATACACCAACAGAGGCAACTAACTCATTTTTTACACCTATTTCTAATATCTCAGTTGAAACACATTAAAAAAGAAAAACTCAAAGCTTTTTCCACTTGTGGCGCAATCCCC
>OZ038484.1:24880362-24912862 GCA_964036315.1 Acanthosepion esculentum | reverse complement strand
CCACTTTTAACACGGAAAAAGGATTTTATAGAAGTTTCCACTCTTGACACTTCCATATGTATTTATTGCTTGTTGTAAAAGCTGTCTGCAATTTCCTTTGCTCAAGGATCGCCTTGACTTTGTTTAGTTACATTTGCCAGCTTAAGACAGATTTTCCATTCTGCAATATTGATTTTATGCATATTTCATAGAATAAAGTAGAAAATAAAAATAGTTGAAAATTAAATAACTTTAGTAGTCGACGTGCAAAATAACTTCATTTTATTTTTATTTTTACCAGTAAGATTGCCAATCAAACATTCAAACAGTCACAGTAAAAGTACACAGGATTTCCATCTACAGAATATTGCTGTTATCAGCTCAAGGGAGATAACTTTAATGTTTTGCTTCGAGACATTTTTACTGTTATTCAAGCATTGGAATGACCTGTTCTGAATTTTATACCACTGTGCCAACGGCTCGATCCTGAAGAATGAGCACTAAAGAATAAAAATTATTCATGAATGAAATAATTATTATTAAATTATTGACGATAAGCTGAATATATTAAAATAATAGAATTAACAGATAGGAGTAATAAAAATAATATTAATTAACATAGTTAATATAAATACACTACAGTAACAGAAGATAGACATGACAGTTTGAAACATCTGTTGGTTAAGCTAAGCGAAATGAAATAACAGATAAATTTATTATCTGTCTATATTTCTGAGATGAGGTATTATGTACACTATTTACATTATTCGGACTATTGTCCTCATCTTTGTTGCCATAAGTCCTTGGAGGACTTGGAAAGGTGAATTAACAGGAGATAACTGATAAGTGACATCCATTAGACATGGCATGTGGAACTAGAACAGTCTACCCCAGCGAGCAAAATAAAAGGTTCAGTTCGACATTCCAACCACCTGAAGAAGGCCAGAGCGTACCACGGCCAAAACGTTGTGATAAATATGGCAACAAAGATGAGGACAATAGTCCGAATAATGTAAATAGTGTAGATAAATTTATGAAATGTATGTATTTTAAAATTAGCAAGAGTAAAAAGAATAAAAAAAAATACAGATATTTACATTATTTGCACTTGGAGACCATTATCCTCATTTTGGTTGTTTTTATTTTATCACACCATGTTTCAGCCATTGTGAGTGCTAGCCTTCATCAGGTACTTGTCAGTCCAGGTAGCCTTAGTGAATTTCGAACTAAACTCTTCATTTAATATACCAGGGTAGATAGTTCTTGTTCCACTGCTCATGTCTAGGGATATCTCGCCTAGTTCTTGTTTAGTACTGCTCAGTTATTGCTTGCCCTGTTTCCACTGAGTAAGTCTGTACTACCAGGCCCAGATATAGAACTCACCTTTTATTATATCACCAAAGTCACAAACCAGTGCTTTGATCCATGAAGTAGATTAAATAAAGAGTTCACTCTGAACTCTATCACTGAAGGCTACCTGGATCAACAAGCAATTGATGATGGCTCAAAGGTACAACAGTTGAAACATTATGATAACATCAACAGATGACGAAAATAGTTTGAATGCAAATAATGATAAATACCGATCCTAGAAATTCAGACAGAAGAAGATACAATCAAGAAAAAAATGTAGGAGTTGATTTTTTATTGAATTAACTTTTGTGAAAAAATGATCAGAAAAATGGTAAGATTAAAAAAGTTTAAGAATAAATCAATAAAATCGAATGTAAAAATTAAAACTAATTTTATTATATGGATATTCAAACTAAGCCCTTTATTCAATCCATAGAGTAAATTGTTCTCATTTCACTTTCCTTGCCCAGTGGATATTTTATTAGTTAATATTCACCAGTCGTATTCACCTTTTTTAACATAAGTCTGTTCCTTCTGTTGAACCAGTATAGGTGACTCTTCAGCAGTACCAGACCCAGGGAGTGAACTCACAACAACCAGGGAACCAATACTTTAATCTGCTAGCAAATATGTCAACAAAAATGCTGAAAAGTCACATACAATCCAAAACAGCAGGATTAGTAACTCTTTTCATAATCTAAATTTTTCAATTGAAAATATTGAGCACTATTATTTATATTTACTACAGGCCATTAAAAATATAGTTTTAAGGTATGCTATGGGCATATACGGGTAAAAGTGCTCAATATCAGGTATAGAGCATGTGAAAATATAAAAGATTGGGCAAAAGCATGAAACAGACTGCCGCCACTCGGTATTGAACTCGGTGGCTACTTTGATATATGTACATGCACTATCCCTGATATTAAGCACATAAAGTTAATAAGCATACCATAAAATTATATTTATCATATATATATATATATATATATATATATATATATATATATATATATATATAAAGGCTCAAAGACTAATATTCCATGGTTATGGTTTATTACATTGGAATTGTAATCACAATCCAATTCATCAGAACTTCAAATTAAAAATTGAATAGGATCTATCTATATATATATATATATATAATCTATGGATCTATACATACATACATATATATATATAATCTATGGATCTATATATATATATATATATATATCTATGGATCTCTCTCTCTATATATATATAATTCAAAATTGAATTGGATATATATATATATATATATGGATCTATATATATATATATATATATATCTATGGATCTCTCTCTATATATATATATATAATTCAAAATTGAATTGGATATATATATATATATATATATATATATATATATATATATATATATATATATATATATATATATATATATATATAGTACAAAATTTGTTAAATTTATTTGAGGAGAGTGCTCAGAATTGAGAATAGGACATATGTACATCTAAACAGCTTAAACATCAACTGTGAATCAACATACAATGTTGATTTCTATGCATACGCATATACACACTCTCTCTCTCTCTCTCTATATATATATATATATGCCACTCACAGTTTCATACACTAACCACCATAGAGCAGATATATGAAAAGTACATGAAGTTGATGACAAAAATATTCTTTGTATGTTTTTTATCTAGCTGATATGTGAGAGCACAATAAAATTCTTTGGAAATCACAAAATCTGTGGTTTCTCCTGCAATCTTCATCCTTGACTAATATATATGTGTGTGTGTGTGTGTGTGAATGTATAATTATATATGGAGGTGGTTATTTACTTTTGTCTGTAATGTGTCGAAAACTATATGATTTAAAAATGTATATATATATATATATTTATATTTATTTGTTTAAATTTTATCTATATATATTTGACCGGATTAGTTATTTTTCAAGTTAAAATTCGTTTAATAACATATTAAGCCATGAATATTTTCACTTTTAGCTATGACATCTGACCGCCTAGATCATAATGAATGTAGATGTATGTGCCTGTGTGTATTGATGTCTATGTGTAAGGAAAGTGCATTTGCATACGTGTGGTGTAGATATTTTGTATGTGTGTGTATATATCTAAATACGTCTGAGCGCTTAACCTGCGTATGTTCGAATGATTTCGCGTGAGAGGCGACTAACATGTTGAAATGAAACTAAAGTGTATACATTTCTGTCTGGGGTTCTGAACATCCCTTTCAACATAATTTCAATGAAAATACAAATTAAATAGCATATATATCTTTTATTTTTATTTTTATATTTTTATATTTTTTCTCCTCGGTAATTCTACAATTTAAAACTTAATAGAGATTTGATTTAGATTTCTAAATAGGTAATTTTTAATTTTTTACTTTTAATTTTAATTTCAAATTTTATAAATCTTTTAATATCTATGATAACCTTGCTTAGTTGTCAAATTTTTCGAATCATCCTATACTTGTATTTTGATTGGTCATTCTAGCTTATGTAACAGCGTTTACTCCTAGCTAAGGATCGTTAATTAATTTGAAACTTTTAAAACCATTTATTCTATATTCTATATCATCACTTGACAAGACACCAGAAGTGTTGAAACAAAATGGCTATTTTTGTCGTGATTTTATAACATATTTATGTTGTAATATTCAAATAAATAATTATATATATATATATATATATATATATATATATAATAGTCAAGGAGTGTAGACATAGCTATCAATGCTGAATAGTGACAGTCAGTTTCATCCTTAAATGCAGTCAGTGGCCTCACAATTTAAGCATGAAACAGACTGTTGGCATTCAGTGTTGATAACTATGTCTGCATTTCTTATATTTACAAACTTTTTTCCTATACACTTAGCACACATTTCTAATAAGGTGGGGGTGCTAATTAAATGATAAAATAAAACTTGAATCTTCATTTTATTAACTCCAGTAATTCATCAGTTACTCTCAGCCAGTCTATAGTATGCAGCCCCTGTAGGACCCTCAACCAAAAATCATCTTTACATTCTCTATCTGTAATACCTGAGAAACTGCTCAAGACTGCCTCGGGTGGTTGTTTATATAATCACAGTATTAAAAAATATTTCCCACACCTGCAAACTGGATGTAGGTGTGAGGTCAGGTGCTTCTCCATTTGGTGGATGGGACTGACTCCAGGTCAACCTCTTGATGCACCCTGCTTTTTTGATGTCTACTGTGAATTCCATGCAATGTCTATTCTGGCATCGGACTACACTTTAAAAAACTATATTTAATCATATATATCTCCTGTTTCCTGTTTCAGAGTGAGTTTCTGGTTTCATCTAAAGTCTTCTCATTCTCTTTCACTCTCAGTAACCTGTTGCATCTTAGTGGCATTATCACCTTGCTTGGGATGAATGGATTATATATATATATATATATATATATATACACATGGTGGACTCTCCCATCGTATTCAATGTATGAGGGTCAAGCAACTCAGTTCCTAGGAACTGACAATCCAGGCACCAGCACATATAATTTTATTATAGTGGTGAAGGCTTTGTGCAGAATCAACCACACTTTTTTAAAGGGCCAAATACAGAGACCTGGTGTACTACATGCCACAAGATCCCCAAATGACACTCCGCAGGTTTTGAATTCAGAGTTGTCCTTTTCCTAGACCAGTTGCCAACCAAGGCATATAGAACCTAGTCTGTCCTGTTGTTTATTCATAGCTGGGGGGAGAAGAAGAGGATTAATACCTTTCCCAAGGGTATTAACATATAAGTGAATGTAATGGATTTGACTGGAATTCGAGCTCAGCTCTCCAATTCCTCAATCCGAGTTGCTCTCCACTACTCCACTGTGCCTCTTATATATATATATATATATATATTGATTTGGATATTTCAAAGTCATTTGACAGGGTTTGGCATACTGGTCTTCTCTCCAAAACCTTTTTGAACTGATTCAAATCATGAAATGAAAGTTGTCTTGAATTGAATGGCCACTCTTCTGGATCTTTTAGCATTAATGCAGGTGTTCCCCAGAGTTCTATTCTTGGACTTACATTGTTCCTAATCTATGCTGATGACACAACTGTTTACTTCTGTCTTAAAAGTAAGTCTGATCTGTTCGACAAGGTCAAATTGGTAGCTGATCTAAAAAATGACCTACAATCTTTTGTTAAATGGGGCTTGTTAATTTTAAACACCTTCAAAATGAAACTCCTCTTTAATCATCTGAGAGAACCCTTTTTATCTTCCATCAGCATGGCTGATGCTAACCTCTAGAAGAGTGACTCATTGTGCCTTCTCAGACTAACGTTTTTCACTTATATGAAGTGGAAAGAGTATATTGAATCAATTGCTTCAGCTAAGAAAGTTTGTTCACTGTGTCAAATTACTCTGGCAAGAAAAACTGTTTACCTTACATATTTATAAGTCTACAAGTTGTTCTTGCTTTGAATATTGCTACCACATCTGGTCTGGTGCTCCTGCTATATATTTAGAGATTCTTGATAAAATCCAAAGAATCTGCAATGTTACTGGTCTTGACCTGGTATCTCAGCTTCAGTCACTTTCCCCACCACTACCACAATGTAGCTTCCCAGTGTCTTTTCTATAAATACTTTCATGGCAATTATTCTTATTATTTCCTCTTTGATACTTTATGAATTTTAGCACATTGCTAGATCAGCAGCAAATCTCATCATTTTACAGTTGAAATGACTGGCTGTAACCATAAGCTCTGTGCTAACAGTTTCTTCTATCGCACTTCTTGCTTGTGGAAATGTCTTCTGGCTTCTTGCTTTCCTGTCAACTTTGATCTTCAAAAATTTAAATGCAATGTCAATCATTATCTTCTGTCTTCTTAATTCTTTTCCTTTTAATGTCTTCTTTCCTTAAAAGTACATTTTTCTCATATTCTCTAACACTCAGTAACCTCTTGTATCTTAGTGGCTTTATTACCTTGCTTGGGGTGAAATGATTAATATATATATATATATATATATATATATATATATATGAAATGAGAACAAATCAAATATAAATTCCAACGTTCGTAATATTAATTTAAAAGACGACTCAATACAATGATAGAGCAATATTCTTTATTATAGGATATTACATTCAAACATGTAAAATAACACTACATAAATGCAATCATGTTTCGATGTGTATTAATGTGTATGTTTGTTACTAACGCCTGATGAGCTGCATTGATACAATTCGAAGCATGATCGCATCAGTGTAGCGTTATTTTACATGTTTGAATGTAATATCCTATAATAAAGTGTATATGTATATATATATATATATATATATAATATATATATATATATATATATATATATTTTAGAATTGGACATAGCCCGACAAATTCTAAAATATATGACGTCATTTGTTTACATTTGATACGCTAGAGCAGATATGAATAGAAGAGATTCATGGAAGATTTAAGTTTAAAGATAGTAAAATCGACCTTGCTAACCAGACGCTGCTCTGTGGCCGAAAGGTTAAGGCACATCACGCGAAATGATGGTTCCGTATAGGATACAGGTTCGATTCCTGTCGGAGAGCGAAAATTTTCTATGAAAATTTCTCGGACATTCAGGCCGATAAATGTTATTTAATACTGTTTATTATAAAACAGAGCATTTGCTTAAATACATGTATCTATAAAAAGAACGTTAAACATAATATAAATGTCTTTAAATATATATATATATATATATATATATATATATATATATATGGCACACTCACATGGATTTTTATAATGTATAATAGATATATATATATATATATATATATATATATATATAATAGATATTATCAACAACAAAAAACCATTCCTCTATTTGCATGATGTGGACTTGAACAAAAATCACTTACATTAAATGTTAAGTGCTTAAATGTTGTCTGAATAATATGCAGAACTAAAAAAAAGAAGGACAGTTCTTCAAAATTTATTTCAACATCATCGTATTAAATAATTTTCTTTTTAGTCTTGCTTTTGGTTCAATATTGAATTCTCTAATTCCTCCTTTCATGCAAACTCTAATCTTCACTGTGTCTTATGATTCTTTCTTGAATTAAGTTAACTCCAAGACATACTCAGTGGGCAGCTGTCTTCTTCCAAAATTCTTTCTGCTATTTCCATTTTTTGCCCAAAGCTATGTTTGTCTAGTATGATTAAACTTTACTAACTGAATCATCTGCCATCATTTTATTAATAAAATTTTGGATTTCAGCTAATTCAATTCTTTATATTATAAAGAATTACCAGTATGTTCATTATATATATTTTAGAATAGGATGTATTTTAATAATGAGGAAGTCAGTTTTTGTCATTTTCAAAAACAATTTATCTTCTGTAAATTATTTACAAGCTACTTTGTAATAAAACCCTATTTTAACAATGTTGTATATGTCTCACCCCAGATCATGCAAGAATAGACTTCACATTCAAGTGAGCGCTAGATGCCAAGTGCAGACTCATTTGATCAGCTCACCTGCACCTAGGAATGCAAACTTAGAAAAAAATCATATGACAGATATATATATATATATATATATATAGATAACCAGCAGTAAGAGAGAGGCTCAGACATTGTACTCAGACCCCCCCCCCAAAGAAAGGAAGATAGATCCCTAAGTAAAAGCCCTTGACCTCCAACCCTGTACCATCCCCGCTCATCCCAAGTGAGAGATAGTTGAATGCTTTCAGCCATAGAAGTAAAAAAAAATTCATAATTCGTAATTTTACCAAAGCACCATTGAAATAAAGTCAACCTGCTCTGTCAGTAAAAAATTTCAAATTTAGATATTGAACAGAAGCAATTTTTGTAAGTAACTTACAATGTCTTGTGCCATCTTGTTGTTTGTAATTTAACATTTTTTTTTGGGGGGGGGGTTCTGTTCAGACATCTCCCTGCTCTTTTGAATAGGAGTAGGGTTTTATCCCTTGTTTAGGTTTGGGTTCCCGGTTCCTTCTAAAGTCTTTGCCTTCTCTTTCATTTCTGGTGGCCTCTTGCATATTGGTGGCCTTATCACCTTGCTTGGGATGATGCCTTTTACTCTGTAACCCTCTACCGCAAGTGGTTCTTGGGCTTTGTATAGGATGAAGATCATTTTTAAAGAAAAAACAAACAAAAAAAAACAATTTATTCTTGAGTACAATGTCTCAACCTCTCTCGTTCAGATGAGGGCTCCGGAGACCACAAACCCACACTGGCAACTGATAACTGATGAAATCCAGAGTTAAATAAATTGTAGTGTTACATATGAGAGATGTTTTCATGAGTCCACACAGGCAGTAATCTTACAATTATAATTCAATAGATAATTTCTGGTGCTAGTTGTGCTGGCATCGGTATTACTACTGATCTCCCCGCTTTAGTGAAATGGGGGATATACTGCCATGGGCAGCTCTATTCAGAGACATAGGCATAACTGAGTTGTGCTCTGTCAAAAGATAGAAAACACAATTGAGTAATAAAATGTTTGTCTGCTCACTTAGTATTTACTTGCCACCCCAAGCATGTGCACCCTGGTCAAATCCCAAAATAGCCCAAACCCTACAATCATTGGTTGAACTGGCATCGGTATTACTACTGATCCTAACTCCTTAGTGCAATGAGGGAGGTACTGTAACAAGCAGCTGTTCCCTGAGACCAGGCATCTCTCAATAATATTTTCACAGAAAGACACATCTGATTTGGACTCTGTCTGAAGACAAATATACAATTGAGAGATAAAATGTCGTTTATCCACCTTAGGGCAGATACTACACTTTGATCCCAATCTAGCAATGTAACATCACAAATTTTCAAAGATTTTACTAAATGAAAGTAAATTTTATTTGTTTCTCTTTCTTTTTTGTGGGGCAGGGTTTTGCTTACATGAGCTTATCATAAATCTGGCTGTAGTTTTGTAGGAAAACTACTACAAATTTTATCCCTAGATTGTGTGAATCTTAATACACAAAATATAGTGGAATTCTACAAAAGTTATGTAAGTCACTAAAAAAATCATTTTCTAATTATTTCTAGTACAATTTAGTTATGACTCCGTGCAAGATCATTCCTCTAATAAATAAACTATTTAGTAAACTATAACAATTTCAATTAAAGCTTTTTGTAATATTTAAATAAGTCAACAAGTTCTAATTACTGTTATAATTTCATAAAAAGACCTTTAAACTGTCATAGCCAATCAAATCTCTCACTCTTCAACAAAGTTCAATAGCCATTGTTCAAATGACATAAATTGGCTTAATTTTTGGCCAACCCTGCATATCCACTTCTGAGACAGAAATTAAAAAGTCATACAAATATTTTCTGAACAATCAGAAAAGGTCCACACAGTTTCAAACAACAGATTATTTTCAAGCTACTCCAACTGTATAAACCACCATCAGTTCGATTTCACAACAGCAAGCTCATCTGAGCTACTACAGTAATTTTCCTGTCTCTTGCACATTTCACTCAGTCACTTACTGAAGACACCTACCCACAGAAAACTGATAATGAAATACAGCCCCATGGAGTATTGCTACCATATATCGTCTGGAGCCCCTTCTGTTTGCCTCAAGGTTCTTGATAAGATCCAGAGATGGGTATGCAATGTAATTGGCCCTGATCTGGCTTCTTGTCTGCAGTCTCTCTCTCACAGACGCACTGTCGCCTTTCTCTGTCTCTTTTATAAATACTTCGATGGTAATTGCTCCAATGAGCTGTTATCGCTGGTTCCCAGGCTCCATGAATTCAAGCATCCTATGAGGCTGGCATCCCATTCCCACTCTTTCACTGTTGAAACAGTTAAATGTAGACATCTATTCTACTCCAATAGCTTCATATCTCGCACCTCACGCCTATGGAACTTCCTTCCTCATTCCTTTTTCCCTGACAACTATAATCTCCAACTATTCAAGTGTAACATCAATCGACATCTCCAGTTGCCTTGATCTATCCTCTATCCTTCTCCACATCCTTTCCTCTAACACTGCTATCTGCTCTCGCTCCAAATCCTCTGTAACCCCTAGCGTGCTAGTGGCTTCCAGCCTTGCCTGGGGTGAAAAGCTTAAAAAAAAAAACTTGCCCAGGGTCTGATTTTAACAACAATAGCTGAGGCAACTCAACAGTGAAAATCTCTACTACTGCTGTGTGATAAAGCTCATACACACGTATAATTTTCCTCACGTGATCTTTTTCTACATCTATGAAGCAGAACCAACTCATATGCATCCTAAGACGAACTCTGTAATCATTTTTCAATATCACCTGAGGTAAAAAAACAAATTAAATATCCTTTTCATTTTAATAATACCTCATCTCTATTTTCATATGATACCTCTCATTCCTATTCTGTTAACATCAGTTACAGTATCCTAGACAATATTTGATGAAAGCTTTTTCATATAATTAATTATGGTAGTGCCTTTTAGAAAACTATGAAGTCTATTATTCAATCCTTATAATCCTTATTTCTAAAGGGACAGATATGATATATATGAAAGTAGTTGGGAGAAGAGGATTTAGAAAATTAAAACTATTCTTCTTTGGATAAATAAAAAAAACTTTAAAAATGATCCTTTTGCTTGTGAATTATATCTCAACATCATGATATAATGTTCTAAATTTGAACAGGATTAAAATAGATCATTTTTAGGGGAACAAACTTATAATTACCTACCTACTTGTAAGTCAGTTCTTCCAGTTAATTACTATTCTGACCCTACATTTGGAAAGAAACCAATCACTCCCATCACTTTAAATAATGTCCACTCCTGCTATGCTATGACTGTCCCTTCTGATTACAGGAGTTACCTGCCCCTTTTGATATGCAGTTATTGAAAGGGAACAAATTATAAACTTTTGATAAACTTTTTGCTTAAACAAGAAAGAAATAATCATTCTTCAGAAACTACTTTTAAGGTTTATTATCACATTTTATGTTTTTTCATATTTTTGTCTTAGTTTTGCAAACTGATGCCCAATAAGCTGGAGAAAAAAATTAATTAAAAATTTATAAAATAAATAAAATATTAATAAAATAAAACTGTTTATTTTCTGTATAATATAATGTTCCTAAGAATTTGCTCAAATCTAATAAAACTCATTTACCAGACCCATACAAAATTATTTAAGTAATTTTGAAATTAAATTAGTTATGTTTTTCCAGGTTTTTATCAGTGCAACTAACTCTGTTGTCAGAATTGTAAGAATTCTGCTTTTGAAATAATTAAAAATAAAAATATCCAAAGTGAACACAAAACAAAAGAAATAAAAAAGCAATAATTTCTCCAAATTATTAATGAGATATTCATTTGTTATGATTTCAGATAAAGAATATGTACTAATAAATATGTAAAGTCACACTGTGTTTTACAGAATTTATTATTTTATGAAAATATGATGATATCTTTTGTTTTTTAATCATTTCACCCCAAGCAAGGTGATAATGCCACTAAGACACAAGGAGTTACTTGGAGTGAAAAAGAATGAGAAGACTTTAGTGAGGAGAAGAGACAATAAAAGAACAAGATTCAAGAAGACAGAAGATGAGGGTTGGTTTTGCATTTAAATCTTTGAAGATTGTAGGTAGCAGAGATGCAAGAAACTGGAAGAGAGTTGCACAGTCAAGAAGTGTGAGAAAAGAAAATTTTAGAATAGAACTTTTAGTGGGACCATGTTTCCAATCTAGAAGTAAAATTAAATTCTTGCCAGGAAGGAAAGCTCATCAGAACAATTGCCATGAAAATATTTATAGACAGGATAGGGGGAAGTCATGTCATTGTGGCAAGAAAGTGACTGAAGTCAAGATGCTAGGTCAGGACTGATTGCATTATAGATCCTTCTTTGGATTTTCTCAAGAATCTGAAAATATATAATAGGAACATCAGAACAGATATGGCAGCAGTATTCAATGCACAGACAAAAGGTAGATTGAAAAATGTGCAAGATAGATTCTGATAAGAGAAAATTTGTCTAACATGACACAGTGAACCAACTTTCCTAGCAGTAGACCTAGCAATTGATTCAATATAATCATTCCACTTCATGTCAGTGGAAAACATGAGTCCAAGAAAGCACAAAAAGTTGCTCTCTTGAAGGTTAGCATCAGCCATACAGATGGAATGCAGAAAAGTTTCTATGGTAACTAAATGATAGCAGTTTTGTTTTGGGATATTTAAATTTACATGCCATTCCTTGCTCCAGTTAATTGGAGGTCATTTTCAACAGCAGTCACCAATTTTACTTTGTCAGACATATTGAACTTGCTGCTAAGACAGGAGTAAATAGATGTGTCATCAGCATAAATACCTAGTTGAGAACTGATGACATCGGAATGGTTGTTGATGAAGATAAGAAACAAAGTCCAAAGATAGTGCCCTGGGGGCTCCAGCATTAATATGAAATGATCTAGTGACTAGTGTGACTGTTTAACACAACTTTCATTATACAATTTAAGAATTATTTGATTAAGCCAAATATTTAGCCAAAGACATGAGTCTCATCATTCTTATGTAGATAGTCAAATTCAGTAATATCGGTTAATACATTGGCAGTAAACATAGAGGAATGAAAGACATACAGTTTATCTGTGAAGTGAGATGCTTAACTAATTTAGTGTTGATTAGATCCTCAAGCACTTTACCAAAAACAGGTAAAAGACTAAGAAGGTGATAATTTGAGGGGTCAGAAAGTTCTCCAGAGTTCTTAAAGGCAGGAATTACAGAAGAAGATTTCCAACAAGCTGGAAAGCAAAAAGCAGCAAGGTATTTATTGTAGAGTCTGGAAAGAACAGGAACCAGTTCAGGGGCACATTTCCTTAGGACTATTGCATGGATACCTTCAAATCTACAAAAATTTGATAATTTATTTTGTATTTCTACTAATCCAAATTTCTTTGAACATTGTTTTTTTTGTTCTCAGTTCTAGTATTTTTGATCTGTTTCTAAATTTTCTAAAATTGATGAGTAACTTTCAAATATTTATGTTACTCTGGAAATTATTATTATTAAAATATTCATTGATATAATAAGAATATTGATGATGTCTCGCTAAAGAAATAATAAATAAATAAGAGAAAATGAATTTATTTACAATAAAAATGTATCCTTCTAAAGCAAAAACAATTTTCTTATTGAGAAAAGCTCTATACCATTCCTTTAAAAATAAACATACAGCCAATAAATATTAATTGATTTAATTAAATCTCATTGTGTAAACATCAGCAAGTTTTATTCAATTAACTATATTTGAAATTTCTTTTTGTTAGATGTGGTAACATTTTTATGGGACCTCATATTTGGTGAAGATTTTTTAAAAAAAATTCAATGATAATAATTGTTTTTATTCAATTTTGTTCTCTTCCATTGATTTACTTTTGTCGACATATCCAAAAAAATTATCTGTAAGTAAAGTTAGAGATGTTAATCAATTTTTTCCCCCCATCTTAAACTAAAAATAGTCTTTTAGAAGAACTATGAAATACAAATAGTAAAAAAGAAAGCAATTATATTTAATGCTTTTCTTCAGAAAACCCTGCATAAAAACGTCGCACTAAAGAATTGAAAAGATTAAAGTATTGACTCATGAATTTGGTGGAATAGTAACTGTGAGTTGAATCCTTGGTCTAAGCAATGCAAACTTAGATTCAGTGGAAACAAGATGAGCACTAACTGAGCAGTACTAAAT
The DNA here is from genome assembly GCA_964036315.1 of Acanthosepion esculentum. Taxonomy (NCBI): domain Eukaryota; kingdom Metazoa; phylum Mollusca; class Cephalopoda; order Sepiida; family Sepiidae; genus Acanthosepion; species Acanthosepion esculentum. Next base: position 24,898,819 of record OZ038484.1, on the reverse strand, counting down.
AAAAACTAGATGAGATATCTCTAGACATGGTCAGTGGAATGAAAACAATCTACCCCCATAGGTTATATAAAGAGTTCAGTTTAAAATTCCTTCAAGTTTACCTGGATCAACAAGCACCTGATGAAGGCTGGAAAGTATAACAGCTGAAATGTTGTCATATATGGATATATATATATTTACATATAGTGTGTATTTTGGCAGCAATCCTTCATTTATGCATGTTTCACTAAAACCGACAGACAGGTTACTACGGCTAAGCTTTTTATTTAATTTTTCTTGTGTTTTATGAGTTGTGTTATGTACTTATCTAGAGTTATAGGAATGTTTTATTTTCCAAACATGATCAGTACATTGTAACGATACTGAACATACAGACAGAAACAATAACATTAACATCTTCTACAAAAGCCAAATGCACGTCAGCTATAAGCAAGATGAATATTCACTTAGGAATACCATAAAGAAATACACTATCCCAGTCGACCCAAGCAAGAAAATTAAATTATCTATTACAAAAATTTAAAACAGCTAACCTTATCATCAAAAATAACAACACACAAAATGAAAGCTATAAAGAACCAACATTATTTACGAGTTCAAATGGCTCTGAAGGAACTGTGTTCCTGATAAAACCAAACTCATAATTACATGTCACACTACTACATGCCTATCCAAATGACTTACGTTACACCTACCTGACCATAGCTCCATTAGGACTTTAAATACACACAAAAAACTACTAGACTCCATCTGAAACATACTAGTAGAAAATACAAGCATAATAACCTCATCCACATGTAAAAAAAAGATTAAAAATAATGGAAACCCTAAAAATAAAAAAAAACAACACTCATTTACTCTGAACACAGTCACAATGAGCCGACTATGTTTGGAAAATAAAACGTTCCTATGACTGTAGATACATACATTCAGTTAAAAGTAAAAGATATGTTTAGTGGTACAAAATTTTATCACTGCCATAAACAGACAAAAATTAGTTTTATTATTACCACTCATGATGATAAAAAGTAAAAATGAAAAACGGGCTAGCTAACTGGTTTCATACCTCGCTCAACAGAGCTAAATCGAGGCAAATAAAGTAAATTATATAAAAAAGAACAATGGACAAAGTGTATTGGGGGAGAGAAAAAAAATATTTAAATGGTAATTAGTTGGAGGCCTAATACAAAGTCATTCTGTTTACATAGAGAAGGCTTTAATGATAGAATATAGATGGCCTCCAACACTTTTAGGTGATAATTAGAATTGGACCTGCTAATGATAATAAAAGCGCCACCACTAAAACTAACAGCACAATTATGGCTATATATATATATATATATATATATATAAAGACATTTTTATGTTTAACATTCTTCTTATAGATACAAGTATTTAAGTAAATGCTCTGTTTATAATAAACAGTATTAAATAACATTTACCAGCCTGAATGTCCGAGAAATTTTCATAGGAAATATTCGCCCTCCGACAGGATTCGAACATGTATCCTATACTGAACCGTCATATAGCCTGACGTGCCTTAACCGATTCGGCCACTGATGATCGTTCAGTTGGCAAGGTCGAATTTACTGCTTATAAACTTCAATCTTCCATGAATCTCTCGCGTCCATTCATATCTGCTCATGGCCTATCAAATGTAAACAAATGACGTCACACATTATGAAATGGGCAAAGTCCGACAAATATTTAAAGACATTTTTATGTTTAACATTCTTTTTATAGATACAAGTGTTTAAGTAAATGCTCTGTTTATAATAAACAGTATTAAATAACATTTACCGGCCTGAAATAAAATTTAAATAATTGTTGGGCTTTGTCCATTTCATAATATATTAATGTGAGTAAAAGTTTATCACTTAGTTGAGTGATGTTAACTTAAGCATCCCAACTCCAGAGTTTAGTAGGCAAACCTGTCAATCCACTCTTCAGCAATTTACTGCTTATATTTTTCAATTCTTCCTTTTTATGAACATTTAACACTGTGTAAGATTTTTTACATATTTTTTGTGTTCGTGGGTACATTTATGCGCCTGTCTCTGCACGTGTTTTCACGTGTGCAGGGTATCCTGATCATTTGTCCCTTTCATCCTTGTTTTCTTTCTTTCTTTTTTTCCCTTCTTTCATCTCACATTTGCTCCTTGCTTCCTCTCTCTCTCTTCCTTTCTTCCTCTCTCTTCCTTTCTTCCTCTCTCTTCCTTTCTTCAACTGTTGCTGCCTCTGTGGCAATTTGTTACAACTACAGATACATCAACAACTTTTATATTTGGACATTTTAGTGATTTTGTTTTTGTTTTCTTTCCCTCTCTAATTTTTTTGCTAGGGAAGTTGTATTTCGCTTCTTTTTTTTTTTTTTTTACACAAATAATTGATATTAATGCTTAAATGATAAATATTTCGTTTATCTAAATCTAAAAATAAACATGCTAAAATTCACCTTCATCCCTGCCGTGCGCCGACGGCTTAGTGGGAGAAGTTCCGACTGACGCAAATTCAGTTGGGTTTCGATCCTAGCTAGAGGCAACCAGATGTCTAGCCACAATGATGAGCTGTGAAACAGCGAAACAGTCTGTCTGTGGATGACAAAAATATATATATATATAGTGGACTCTCCCATCGTATTCGACATATGAGGGTTAAGCAGCTCAGTTCCTGGGAGCCGAAAGTCCAAACACCAGCACATAACATTTGATTTTAGTGGTGAAGGCTTTGTGCAGAACCAACCGCATTTTTGAAGGGCTGAATATAAAGACCTGGTGCACTATATGCCAAAAGGACCCCAAACAAACCTCCACAGGTTTTGAATTCAGAGTTGTCCTTCTCCTCGACCAGTTGTCATCCAAAGCTATAGAACTCAGTCTGTCCTGCTATTTATCCATAGCTGAAGGGAGAAAAGGATTAATACTTTTCCCAAGAGTATTAGCACATAAGTGGATGTAATGGATTTGATTGGAATTCGAACTCAGCTTTCTGATTTCTCAATCCGAGCCGCTATACGCTACTTCACTGTGCCTCCTTAGTACCATATATATATATATATATATATATATATATATATATATATATATATATATGAAAAATTTAACAGAGTTAACTTGTAAAAAAAGACAATATGTATAAATGTAAAAGACAATAGGAAAACTGTATTATTAGCCAACGTATTTCGTCCAGTGTAGACTTTTCCAAGGCAAAAGTTTTTGTTTTTGCCTTAAAAATGTCCATATTGGACAAAACACGTTGGCTAATAATAGTTTTCCTATTGTCTTTTACCTATATATATGATACTAATGATATTTATGCTTAAATAGTAAATACTTATATATACATATACATTATACATATATAAACACATGCATCACACGTTTTATATATATATATATATATATATATATATATATATATATATATATATATATAGCATAATGAGAAACCACGTATACTTTCTTGATATGTATATAATATGGAGAAAACAACTGAAAAGTTTTCTCCATTATTTATATATATATATATATATACACACACACACACAATAGTTTGCATGTAAATAATGTAGAGAATTGAAAAAAACATTTCAGTTTTCTTGTGGCACCAAAAATGGAAGGATTATAATTGTTAAGCTTTTCTAATTGTATTTGGGACCCAGATTGTCAAATGAGTGTGATGGCAGAGCAGGGAAATTTGACAATGAGACTTACTATTACTACTACTACTACCACCGACTCCTCCTCCCTTTTTGGACCTAGATTGGCCAAAAAAATATAAAATAAATAAAAAGTTGCCTATCTATATTGATAAACATGTAAACACTGTTGGAACACTGAATAAAATAAGTAAAAAAAAAAAAGATTTCAATCCAACAGATGTTTTACATGATAAAACAATATCAACAAAATAAACAGAAGCTTAATATGAAATCTACACATGCATATAACTGATTGCAATCATTAAATCCAAAAGGACTAACCAAGATGTCCAGTCTGTCTGTATATCTTTATCATTTTTATCACTACTATCCTACATCCCATCACTCAAAACCACACATCTATTTCCAAAATTCGACTCAGAAATAAATGTTTACACCACTTGGCTGATAGAGATTTTACAAGTACATTCATGTACTAATCGCTCAGTGACAAATTATATTTTTAACATATTCATCTATACTGATGAGCACTGCCTTAGAAATATGCATTTGGAAACCTGGCTTTTTCTCAGACTTTCAGTTAACATGAGAGACAAATTGTCATTTTCATCCATTTGTGCTTAAATATATTTTTTTCTACAAATTTTATCCATTAGACATTAAACATTAAAAGTATTAGTAAGAAGATATGTGGTTGTTTTTGTTAATATTTCATTGTTTATTCACATCATCCACAAATTCTGATGTTTACACATTTGGTCAGATTTCCTAAGGTGAGCCAAAGCAAAATTTTTCAGCATCCCCTCATATATATTTGTCAGGAAGGAGACTTCCTGATGTTATCAGCATGAAGTCACAAGTCATTGTGACTGAGGGTTTAAGTGTGCTGGTGTTGTTCAGATTGTTGATCATTCTATATATATATATAATAATAGCTGGCCACTCGCATTCAAGGATACCTGTTTACTAAGGTGGCTAGCCAATCCCTATTGCAGATGCTTGCTCAGGCACATTTGTGTTTGCTCAACACCCATGAGCCCACCTGTGGTTTATACTGCAAATATGCTGAGCAGACCTTAGTTACAGTTTCTGGGAGAGAGCCTGTTATCTAGTATGATCAACAATTTGAACAAGGCCAGCATGTTCAAGCCCTCAGCCACGATGACCTGTGGCTTTGTGCTAGCATAGCTATCGATGACCCTCAAGAGTTCCATCTACCCAATTTCACTCACGAGACTTGGTTTATCCCATGGTATGGTTTTCAGGCACTTTCTAAAAGTGCCACACACTGGGATTGACCTCGATCCATTTCGATGACATATATATATATATATATATATATATATGGCTTATTTGGATAATCATTTTTTATTTATGCACATTTGATTAAAACTAATGAAAGTTCCTTGTTGATTACTTTTTATTTATTTTTTCAATGTTTCTAATAATTTTTCTGATTTTTGGTTCATATTTTTAAATATGTCTTCTCACGTCTAAGCAGTCTCGGCTAGCTCCAGCTATTTTCAAAAACTTTTTTGTTATCAGTGTTGTCTGTTTAACTTTTTAAATATCACATTTTTTCTGTTGTCTTCTATAATGTTTCATATGAGTGTTCATGTTTTGTTTTTTGTTTTTATAATGAAATATATTTTGTATATTTTGTATGCTGGGTCTGAAGTTTAGTGCAATTTTGTTGATTTTGGGCTGTTTGATTTGTATCTAGGATTTAAGAGGATTTTTCATGATTGCTACAAGTGAAAAGCCATAAGGATTGTCTTAAGCTGCTTTAAGATAGAGTGAATTTCTGCAAATTACAGACTCTATCTTCTAAATTAAGGGCTTACATTCCATCTTTTAGCTTGATAGAATGTTGGTAGTAAAGTCTCCATGTCATAAGGTTTATCTTGAAGTTTCTTTCTCGCAGGCAGGTGGCCAAAACAGGTATAGAGGTTTACCACCTTCCTGAAGAAACATTCCAAGAGCATGATAGATCTGTTCAGGTTGAAACCCTGTTCCTGCTCTCACAGCTAAAGCTTCTAGTTTATTGAATGTTTTTTTTGCTTAGTGTTAAGTTTTCTTTTATTTTTTTGTCAGTCCTTTCACCTTTCATCACATTAGAATTCAACTGATACTTGATAATTTATATATAATAAATGTATTTATATGTAAAATATCTATAGAATGAATATATCTGTGTATGTATGTATATACAAGGTGTCCATAAAGTTTGTGTGCATTTAAAAAAATTTATAACTTTATTTGTATTTGTGATAGAAATCATCTGTAAAAAATGTTATAAAGTTTAATGTACCTAGTTTTAAGTATAGCTAAAATAACTAATTTGATTTCAGGCATTACTGTAAATCAGTTGGCAAATGAACTGCGAATGTGGAAACTTAAATAAAATTTCAATAAAACCTTAAAAAATATAGATTTACTTCTTTCTAATCCTTTTTACAAATTATTTCTATCACAAATACAAATAAAGTTATAAATTTTTTAAAGTGCACACGAATTTTATGGACACCCTGTATATATTCATTCTATAGATATCTTATATGTAAATATGTATGTACAATATATATTGGGAGAAATTGAATATCTAAAAAGAAAAAGGAAAAAATAATGGTAGCAGTTATATTGAATGGGTTAATCTCCACCAGCAACATAATTGTTACAGGCTGTTTTATTTTCTGTAATCCATGCATTCTAAGTGTTTCCTTGCTAAGCAAACAAATCTACACTGGTCTGACTTATGCATTTGTCCATAATATTTTCTGCTTCCTTCAATTTTCTTACTTCCAGGCATGTGCACTATCTATTATTTAAATCTAATCACAGAGAGAGAGAGAAATGTAATGTTTTCTCACTTAATACATGGTCTGCCATACCAGACCTTTCTAAGAAAAGCATTCCAAAATAATACCTCCTATTTATTTCCATGGAAATTACAATAGTAAAAGAGAGCACAATAACACTGCTGGATAGAGCAAGCTTTCGGCTACAAAAGACTGTTTTTACCATGTAGATACAACCATTGACCATGCATCTTTACTAGCAATGACAAGATCATGAATTTTATGGGCTGGTTGAAACATGGCTTGTTATACTCATTACTATCTCCAGTGCTGAAATATATTACCTACTGCAAAACTGTGCTCTTATCCTCTGTTTGTTCTCTATAAACTTTTGGTAAGCACCAATAAATATCAGTAGGTGTAAATTTTCTGCATGAAGGAATTCAGGGATGCACCCCTACTTTGTACACACTTTTATATCAAATACTGTGAGTTAATTTCCTTGTAAATATTTATAAAGACCAGTCACAACTCAAATATGCATAGTGCCTGTGGCTACTAGTCAAAGTTAGTCACACCATGGGTTGCTACAGATAGGAATGGTTACAACATGGCACAACATTAACATGATACATATCATGGTGTCAGGCATGGGATTTGAACCCACATCCATGGACCAGAACATGATACATAAGAGACAGCATTCTACCAAACTGCCATCCAGCTGTTTTCTATAACAAAGAAAAAAAAAAACTGTGTTATTGGTGGAAAGATTCAACTTCTACTTCCATATTGCCGACATCTTTCTCTTACATCATCGACTAATAAGATGAAATGGAAGACCTTAATTATAGAGTAATCATCATATTTTACCTTTGGATAAAGCCTTCTTATGTTCTTTGACTCTGACTTTTCAGGGGATTTCTGGTTTCTCCTTTTTGTTCTTTTCCACATTTTTACAGGATTTTTTTTTTCTGTGTGTAATAACAAAAGTAACAAAAATACTACTTCTGCAATTGTAAATTTTTATTTGTCGATCAAATATTGATTTTCTAAAGTCCTGACTTTTGGAAGTATTTTCAGCATTTCATCTTTTTCTGTAGGCTTCTTGTGAAGCCTAAGGATGCATTTCTGGTTTGTTAGCAGATATTTGTCTTCTTTTTGTTCAAGACTAGAGTGCCCATCACTACCACCTGTGTAATTCCTACTTGTGATTCTGTCAGAGTAACCTTCTCTTAGATGGACGCCCTTTACAGAGCTAAAGATCCCCAACTGCCCTGCTGTTTGCCCATAACTGAAGAGAGAAATGGATTCATACCTTTTCTAAAAGCATTAGTGAGGAATGAATGCAAGTGGTCCCATTTTAAACCTGAAACCTATTTGTCAACATTTTCCAGGCTGATAATTATTGCGCCACCCAACACCTTTATTCTGGTTTGGTTCATTACATTCACTTATACATAAATAAGCCTTATGAAAGGTATGAATCAATCTTCTCCACCATCTATGGGTTAAATAGTAGGGCTTATATCTAGAAAAGTAAATTGTTATTCTCAAAAAAATTCTAAGGCAATATCAACTTACAAAAAAATAATTATTTTTACAATCCAAAAATGTTTTGGCTTTAAATAACCTCCAAAGGGTTAATAAGCCATAAAACACAAATCAATCATTAAGTTGAATTTTTCTTTCTTTTGTAATTTGACCATTTCAAACATAGATATTTGTAATCCTTAAAAAAACTTTTAAACAAAGCCCCTTCATTTCCTAACTTTGTTTTACTTGTAATCATTTAACTTACTCATAAAACAAACATTAAAATGTGAGTTTGACTCACTAAAGAAAAAAAAAAGAGTTGTAATTTTTTTCCTGTCATTAGATATAAATGACTGAAAGATTGCTACCAAAGAAATAAACTGAGGAAGATCAATGATTACCACTCAAAACATCATGATTGAATACAAAATAATGAGTAGTCTCAAAAAAATCTCTTGAATCTTATGTTTCCACATCTTGAAAATACAGACATTATTAAGGTTGTTGAAAGTTTTCAAAATGGTTTATCTCAAATGGGAGGTCAAGTCAAAAAAAAATCTTTTTTTTTTTCCACCCAAAGAAATGATCTCAGTTAAAAGATTAAATGTAGAGAAATGGTGTATGAAATTCTATTAATGTATTTTATGGAAATAACATTGTTTGGATATAGTTTTAAAAACAAACATTGGAAAGAGCAAATTTAAGTGGGTGCTGCAAAGTTCTTAGCCTGACCAAGAGGTCTTTCCAAAAAAAAGATTCTGATGTTTGATCAGTTGTTCAGGTTTTGTTAAGTAGGTTGGACCCAAATTTTTTTAGCACCCTCTCATATTCTAGCTACAGACAAATAAATATCAATTTCCCAAACACTTTTATTCTCCCCCTTCTTTCTCCATTATTTTTCTTTCTCTTGTCTCTTTTCTTTAGGTCTTTCTTTTTTGTTTGTTTTTTTTGCCTCTGATTCTTGTAATATTCTCTTGTTTTCCTTTTCCTTCTTCCATCCTTGTCTTTCCTTCTATCAAAAGAGCAACATTTATTGACCTTTTATATAGTTCTCTGGATAGCTCTCACATTTTTTAAACAATCCATAACAATTGGATCTTTTAATGTCTTTTCACTTGAGCAACTGTCAGACATCACAATTACTTTTAAATCTAATACTCATTTGTGTGCTTGACTTAAAATGAAAAAAAGAGAAGATTTCAGTCTAAGTTGGAGGCTAGTTATATCTGCTTTCAAATCATAATAAAGTGGCTTTAAAGTTAATTTTCAGGTTAATACTTGTAAAATGTTCCATATACTCAGCAGTATGAATCCAAATACTATATATATATATATATATATATATATATATATATATATATATATATATAATTTCTCAGAATAATTCTGATGATAAGACAATTTGGATAAAAAGAAAAAAATTGGAATTTTTTTTTTTTTTTTTACTAATAATTGGTTTCAGTTTTCCGTGTCAGCATAGATAACTGAAACCAATTCTTAGTAAAAGAAAAAAAAAATATTCCAGCATCCAGAAGGAGGCTTACATAGGAGCATTGAATTTAATGTCACTAAAAAATATTTTGCTTTTAAACTTGCCTTAATAAAGTCAGATTGACCAAACACATCCGCAGTGATTAAGAAATATATTTTCCAATTGTCTTCTTTATATCCATATATATATATATATATATATATATATATATATGATCTGAGAAAAAAGTATTGGGATTGGTGTTATAAAACAAAAACTACAACACATATCATTTCAGAGTTTAATCACCTTTGAAGTAGTCCCCTTCTGAAGCCACACAATTTATCCAGCATTGCTTCCATTGATGGAAGCATTTGTGGAACTCCTGTTTGTGGGTAGTGAACAGCTGCTTCATCACCTTCTCTTGGATTTCGTTGATGTCTTAAAATTTTGATCCTTTCATGTGGGATTTGATTTTTGAAGAGGAAAAAGTTATATGGATCGAGATATAATAATTATGATGGTTGTCAAATTTGGGGAATGTTGTAATTGGCCAAAAACTGCTGCACAAGCTATGGTCACTTATGGCTATCATAGCAATGGTCCCAATACTTTCTGATCAGACTATTTATATATATATATATATATATATATATATATATATATATATATATATACACTTTTTGAATTTAGGTGCAGTACTCAATTGGTGTCTGGATCTCATCAATTTACAGTAAAGCTGGCTACATGTAGCCATAAGTTCTATGCTAACGGTTTCTTTTCTCACACTTCTCACTTGTGGAACTCCTTTCTGGCTCCATGCTATCCAGTTAATTTTAATCTGCAAAAATTTAAATGCAATGTCAATCACTATCTACTGTCCTACTGATTACTCTTTTATCTTCCCGCCCATTATTAATGTTTCTGTTGCTAATTCTTCCACACCCTGCCATCCCTTGTGTCTTACTGGCTTTACTGCCTTGCATGTGGTGATACTGATTAAAATACATATATATATATATATATATCTATATATATATATATATAGATATATATATAGATATGTGTGTGTGTGTGTATTTTAATCATTTCACCCCAATCAAAGCGATAATGTCAAAGATACAAGGGGTTATTAAAAGTGAAAGAAAATGAGATGATGTTAGTGAAGAGAAAGATCAACAATAGGACAGGAGTCAGGAAGATGGTGATGATTGATATACTGATGCTTTATTACTATGTTATATTTACTGGATACACGTGTCTAAGTAAGCATTCAGTTTTTTTAAACAGTTTAATTTATGTTTACTTCCTTGGTTAATCAAAAGTCTTAAAGATAAATGTGCCTTTTGACCAAGATCATACATTCACCCACCCTATATTGGCTGGGGATGACTTTCAAGCGAAGTGTGCTTCAGATCATTCATCCATGAAAAGATTCACAGCAAAGCAAGGTTCAGTTACTCTCTTCAAAAATTACACATTTCTTGTTTGGATCTGCTAACTTCATTTTTGTATCTGAAATGTAAATTCTAAGAAATTGATGGATTTTATTGATACTCCTACATTATTTCACTGTAAGTGTTATATTCAGTAGACATGGGAGTTTGAGTAGATATCCCTGTTTTATAAACAGTGTAATTGACATCTACTGGTCTGGACACTCTCTATTCCAGAAACCAATGGTTTGAGCAGTCATTTCCTTGTTTAAAAAATATATATAAGAGGCAAAACAAATACCTTCTTTTTTAAATTTATCAGATCATAATCTATTTAATAGAGAAATTATGTAAACTGAAAAGAAAACCAATGCAATAAATTTACAGGAAGCAAAAAACAAATAAACTAGAGTGATAAAAAAAATATTATAATGGCAACGACATGGGCAGTGCTTAGAAAGAAGAGTACTAGAAAAAAAGGCAAAAAAGTTTCCATTTTGCTGAGTCATATCCAGATACCTACACTCTCTGGGATACCTACCTTTATTACAGCTACAATGAGCAGGGAACTGTAAAAAGAGGGCAAGATTGGAAGTAGTAGTAATGATTGACAGTACTGATCAGTAAACTAAACATGAGGAAAAAGGTAAATGAGTATTTAGCAGAGTGGTAAGCAAAAAAAGGTCTCTCATAGTAGATGATCACTATCGTAGACACAAAAGAGAAGTTTAATCCACTTGTCACAGAAGAGAGAGAATTCTTCTGTCATTATACAACTATTGGCTTCTTTAAACCAATTTAGACTAATTGAACCCATTTAGACCCTGCACAAAGATAATGCACTCTAATCTTTTTGAAAGCACACCAAACACATTTCAGGTTTTACAGAGAATAGCAACAATTTTAATTTCCTTCTGAATCCTTACAAAGTCAGCCGTATTGCTTCAGAATGTGTGGGTAGTATAACAGATCAGCACAGTAAGTAGAATTGGCAAGCCAAGTTCAAATTTTGGGTTAGTCTGTTGCATCCACTTTCACACTATTGCCTTTAGGGAAAGCATGGATCTGTCCCTTCTCCTCCCAGTTATAGAATAAATAGCAGGGTAAACAAGGCTTTAGTCTTTGATGACATCTATTATAAGAGAAGAAAAATTCTGAATTGCAAACCATGGAGACGGCAAGAGGGAATCACTCTTTCTCAAGAATACATGGCAATTTCTAGATAATAATAAAAATAATCTGTTAAGAATTGCTGATTGCTTTCATCTTAAGAGACATTCTGCAAAAATGATGTAAACTAATTTAAGTGTGTAAATTCTTACTCAAAGCCACCCTAACTTAAAGGTGTTCCTCTCACTCAAAACAATCTGACGACAGGCCTAACTCATAGTTTATGGTGTCTGGATAAACTTTATCCTACTAGAAACCTCAACATCTCATATAAGACTTGGTAGATATTTTTAAGTCATTTATTGTGAAAAAAAAGCAAGTCTTATATGACATTGAATATTATAGCTATGTGACAACCATCTATTTAAAGTAAGTCTTTATTTCATTTACAGTTATTTTTCCATATTTTTTTTTTTCATTTGCCTCATTTCATTTTACTTTTTTTTCCTCAAACTTTTCTTTTTCTTCTTCCCCATTCTTTTTAATTACCGATTTCTAAATTCCTCATTGTTTTTGCATATTGTACTATGCTTCAAATTTCTTCATATTAAGCTACTAATATGTGTCAATTTTAGATAGAAACATTATGATGCCATTTTATTTTTGTTACTTTCTGTTTTTAGGTCTTTTATTTCTTCTCTTTCCTTTTCTCTTTTGCCATTCTTATTTCCTTCATGATTTTGTTGTTGTTCTCAGTTACATCCTTTCTTGTTTAATTATCTTTTACTCTTTCTCTTTCCTTCATATTTTCTCTTACTTCCTCCTCCACTCATTTCTTCCCTACTTTTCAGTTCCTTCTCCCTTCTCTTCCTTTTGATTTCTTCCTTTTTCCTTTTGTTTCTCTTCCTTTTTATCTCTTCATTGTCTTCTCTTTCATGTACTTCACCTCTTCTCTTTCATCTCCTCCTGGCCTCTTTCTCTTCCTTCTCCTTCAATTCCTCCTTTTATTATTCCTTCTCCTCCTCCTCTCCATTAATTCTCCTGTCTCTCCTCCTCCATTCTCTTACTTCTCCTGTATTTTCTCCTCCTCTCTCTTCCTTCTCGTATATCTCTCCCTTTCTCTTCCTTCTCTTATATCTCCTCCTTCTTTCTCTTCCTTCTCTTATATCTCCTCCTCCTTTCTCTTCCTTCTCTTAAATCTCCCCCTCCTTTCTCTTCCTTCTCTTATATCTCCTCCTCCTTTCTCTTCATTCTCTTATATCTCCTCCTCCTTTCTCTTCCTTCTCTTATATCTCCTCCTCCTTTCTCTTCCTTCTCTTGTATCCTTCTTCCTTTGCATTTCCTCAGCCCCTCTCTTGCTTTCCTTAAATCTCCTCCCTTTTTCTGCTTCCCTTTTATCTCTGCCTCTCTCTTCCTTCTCTTTTGTCTCTTCCTCTCTCTTCATTCTTTTTAATTTCCCCTTGCTTCCCTTCTTTTCCATTTACTCCTACCCTCTCTTCCTTCCTTTGTATCTTGTCTTCCCCTCTCTTGCTTCCCTTTTATCTCCTCCTCTCTTTTCCTCGTCCTTTCATCTCCTCTTTTATTCTTTTCTCTCATCTCTTTCTCCCTCTCTTTGTTTTTCTTTTACCAACTTTTTTGTCTCCTAACAACAGCAGTTGAGTCATCATCTTTTTTTTCAAAACCTAAAAAAATTTTGGCCAATAACATTATAAAAGTTAATGTCACCTGAGCTTTAGAAAGATTGTTTCACATAAGTTTATGCTTCTCATCAAAGTAGCTACAGAGATGTGTATTTGTATGCATGATTAAATTGGTCAAAATATTGATGGATATATTTAATTATATACAAGTAAGTTGAACATCATTTGCAATATTAAAAGATGCCTGCTTTTATCTCAGTAGTGCAGCAAATAATATATCTATTTCTCATCTTGTTAATATTATCACATCTACCTATATCCACAAATATTCATTTATTGCAAGGTATAAAAATCTCAAAACTGTTGAAAAACAAAAAAGAACAGGTGCTCCACTGAAGAATTTTTCAAGATCTTCAAGGAAATTATTTCATCAAATTAAACAAAATCTAATGGTTACTCCTCAAGAGTTGCAGGATGATTTGCTTTCATCAGGAATCTGTGTCTCTAAACGGACAATAAGCAATGAAATTCATAGGAACAATCTAAAGTCATGCTCCCCTTGGAAAACTCCACTGATATCGAAAAGACATTGTGATGCCAGGTTGAAATTCGTTTGTGAACATAAGGATAAGAAAAAAATTGTATTGGGAAAGAGTATTATGAACAGATGAAACCAAAATTGAGTTGTTTGGACTTAATTCTAATAATCATATATGGAGGAAATATGGCAATGCCTTAAAAAAAAAAGAAAATCCAAAGAAGTATCTGCAATGTAATAGATCCTGACTTGGCATCTCAACTTCAGTAACTGTCTCACAGACATGTTCCATCTTTTCTCCAAATATTTTCATGGCAAATGCTCTGATGAGCTTTTTCCCTTGGTGCTTTGACTACATGAATTTAAACATGCTACTAGATTGGCATTTAGGTCCTACCCTTTTACTGTCAAAATAGTTAAATGTAACCACCACTTCTACTTCAACAGTTTCTTTGCTCACACTTCCCACCTGTGAAACTCCCTTCCATTTACTTGCTTCTCTGAAAACTACAGTCTTCAGAAATTTAAATGCAATGTCAATCGTCATCTTCTGTCTTCTTGAATCCCATTCATCTTTTATTCTTTCTGCAATCATTTCTCTCACCTTCATTGTAAACCCCTACATACTAGTGGCATTCCTACCTTGCTTAGGGTGAAATGATTAAAAAAATGTAGAAATATAGTGTGTGTGTGTGTGTGTTTGATCACCAGTGCTTAGCAAATTAGCCTGTAATGAGTTTTATGCTCACTAAGTGCTACATTATTATAAACTTGTATCAGACTAAGCTAAAGTAAGCATCTACAAATAGACACATGCCATTATCCTTTCATGTTATTAAATAATATAATCTGATCAAGTTTATTCTTTCCCATTATCATGATTATTTTCACAGTAAACCATTAGCAATTCATACACTTTTCATTAATAAAATAAAGTCCGAATTTACCTGATGAAGAGAAATACAATGACAATACTTTTAAACTTCTCTAGTATCCTAATTATTTCATATTATGCAAAAAAGAAAGATCAACAGATTTATAGAATTTGAAATAATAGTCTTGATAAAACCAAATATACAATGCTACCTACCAACTCAATAATGATGAGAATTATAAAGAATATAAGTAATTTTTCATGGGGCACACTTCAAAGAATATTTAAAGATTAATCCACATAAATTGAAACCATAAAATTATATATGTACACTAATATTAAATGTATATGAGTTTAATGAAAGTCTTTTGATGTATATCTACACCTAAAATTATGGATGGATCAATAAATCAGTAATCTATCACATATTTATTAACTGAACTTTGATCTGAAATTTTCAGTGTATAATGTTCAATCACTGATAAATATTCATTATGGAATTGTTTCTATTCCTTTTCTTATATCTCCTCCTCTCTCTTCCTTTTCTCATGTCTCCTCCTCTCTCTTCCTTTTCTCATATCTCCTCCTCTCTCTTCCTTTTCTCATATCTCCTCCTCTCTCTTCCTTTTCTTATATCTCCTCCTCCTCTCTCTTCCTTTTCTTATATCTCCTCCTCCTTTCTCTTCCTTTTCTTATATCTCCTCCTCCTCTCTCTTCCTTTTCTTATATCTCCTCCTCCTTTCTCTTCCTTTTCTTATATCTCCTCCTCCTTTCTCTTCCTTTTCTTATATCTCCTCCTCCTTTCTCTTCCTTTTCTTATATCTCCTCCTCCTTTCTCTTCCTTTTCTTATATCTCCTCCCCTTCTCTTTTCCTTTCTTCAACACCCTCAGAGACAACTTGAGGGTTTTTAAAGTTACAAAATGCATTGATGAAGAAAGAGATCATATTAAAAAAATAAATATTTGTTGTATAAAATAAATACGTTTTTATCATTAGGTTGCGTACTTACTGACATACCTACATATGTAGAAATGGTCACTTTCTAGTCTGTGTAAGTGTACCAAATTGTATTTGAGTACTTACATTTATTAATATACTATAAATATTAATATTAGATCTTCTTATACAATCATTACTATTATGAGAGTGTAATGCAATAAAAATGAGTTACATTGTTTTTTCATTTGAGGTTGGTTCTCAGTTTGTTCAGGAATTTAGAGAAAGGACAGGACTTGTGCGTTTCAAGCTGTCTGATCACTTTTAACAGTGTAAGTTGCAGAATACCTTGTGCTGAAGCACTGAAAACTCAAAAGTCAGAAAACAATCATCTCTACAGAACACTGTATTTTTGAATGCTCAACTGGTTTCATTCATATATACATACCCTGGTCAGATCTGCATCAGCAAGTAATAATGTGTACTTAGTTGGTCATTGTGATTAGCAACATGTCTCCTTTTGATGATAGCATAGTGCTAAATATGAGAGACATGCCCTTTTGTTATATCGGCTGAGAACATATTTAGTGAAGCTATAATTATGGTCAATAAAAGAACATTGACCTTGGTTCTCAGCATTCATATTCCACATTTTAACTTTCTTGTTACATTTCATAAAATGTTGCTATTGTACTTAGAAAACAAAAATGTTTTTATATTAACCCTTGCAGACACATCTGGGTTTCTTCAACATCCACAGAGTCAACCTGTTTGTTATATTACAGCTATGTTGATCAGATTTTAATTACAGTTTCTGGGAGAGAGGGCATCAGCTAGTTTGATCAGCAGTTGAAAAGGGCTAGTATGCTCAAACCCTCGGTCACAATGACTTGTAAATTCATGCTAGCACAACAATCAATGGCTTCCAAATAGTTTCAGCTACCCAATTTCTCACACAAGTCTTGAATCAACCCATGGTATGGTTTTCAAGCACTTCCTCATGATGATGCATACTAGGATTATTCCAGTATTATAAAATAATTCACTTCCTTGGCAAATCAACCTGATAAGACTGAAATCCTAGCCACTCAGACATGTACACAAGGTGTGATGGGTAAATTGTCACCATTTCATATTTTTAATTTTGTGCATGTGCATTGTTTGTTTTTGATTTTGTCGACTGTACAGTATAGTAGGGTCAGTTGAGCACAGTCTTTGAGAAACAGAGCACCATTATGCAATTCACTCTGCCAGAAATTTAAAACATGATAACATCCTGTACTGCTTGGCATTCATGTTGGAAACAGCAATATGAACATTTCAGAATATTTGGGTGTCAATCTGAGGCCAGTGCAGCGGATTTGGAAAGAGTTTGATGAGTCTAATGGTGATTATGAAGATGTTTGGAGTGGTTACTACTGATGGCAACATTATACCTCCACTCATCTTCCCACAGGGCCTCAGACTCAACACAGAGGCCTACATCAAGTGCCTTCAAGAGGTAGTGCTGCCCTGGTTCAAGAGGGTGTCTCCTGGAAGATACTATATCTGGCAACTGGACTTTGCACCATGCCACACAAGCAGAAGAACAGTCATAGCTGTCAGACAATTTTTGCAACCACATTAACCCTTAGATCTGGACACCTAACTCCCCATACTGCAACCCCCTTGATTATTATGCATGGGGTGTAACTGAGCGTAAGACCAACAGATCTCCTTATAGAACCAAAGATGAACTGGAGGCAAAGATTATGGCAGCATTCACCAACTTAAACAAGGAGACCATCCAGAAGAGTTGCAAGCGATTCTGAAGTTGTCTGGAGGCTGTGGTTGAAGCCAATGACGATTTTATTGAATAAATTTACTCTTTAGTATTTCAAGATATTTTTGTGTCATTTTGGTAAATATATCTGTTCAGATGAGATGTCAGTGTTATTTTCATTTTGGGGTAATTTAGACGATAATTTATCCATCGCACCCTGCATAATGTGGGGATATCCCTTTATGTTTTTGTCTATGAATTTCTATGTATGTGTGCATTTGGTTTCCAGTCTGGAATATTTGAAGTACATTATATTCACATTTTTATTTCAACTACATATAGTCCACTGGGGATACCTCAACGTGGTGTAATGGTTAGCAAGCTTGCCTTGCAAGAACAATTACAACTGAATGGTGAGTTGGATCCTCACTAGGTGCCCCACATTTTTGGCCTTGTGCCACATCAAGTGGCACAAGGCCAAAAATGTGGGGCACCAAGCTATGCTGAACAAACTGCTATATATATGCCACTGTTTAGAAAAAAAAATCTGTATACTTGCATGAAATCAAAAAGATTCCTTTTTTTTTATTTCAATAGTCAATGAAGTTATCACAAAAATTGGGCTAAAATCTATATATAAAGTTGTAGCCTCTGTTTGTTACCAAACTCCTCCTAGGGTTTTAGAGATAGACCA
>OZ038484.1:24785362-24875362 GCA_964036315.1 Acanthosepion esculentum | reverse complement strand
ATTTAATTAAATAAATACATTAATTAAATACATTAATTAATTAAATACATGACATATTTTCTCATTTGTTCTGATAGCTCCCTAAGAATGTCAAATACAAATATGCCTGTGTAAAGGGAATACAGGAATACATTTTGTGAAGACATCAAAGAGCGTATCTATCTATCTATATATATATATATATATATATATATATATATAGTTGTATATTTAGGCAGCAATCCTTCTTTTATGCAAGTTTCATTAAAAACGACAGACAAGGTACTACGATTAAGTTTTTTATTTAATTTTTCTTGTGCATGAACAAGCGCTTTCTTTGCTGGACAAAGGGTGTGTAAGAACTACACACTAAAACATACACATAATGCACACAATCAATTAAGCTGAAAAATCAAATCATCCTTGATAATGGCTAAAGGTATAGCCGAAAGCGCTCGGAAAAATAAAACATTTGGACAGTTCTTACACACTCTTTGACCAGCAAAGAAAGTTCTTGTTCGTACACGAGAAAAATTAAATAAAAAAACTTAAACGTAGTACCTTGTCTGTCATTTTTAATGAAACTTGCATATCTATATATATATATATATATATATATATATATATATATATATATATATATATAATAATTATTTTCTTTTTTAAAAATATGATTTCACCATGACAAGGAAATTTCTGTTTCAAAACTGAAACTAAAATTGTAAATTTAATTATAAAAATTAAATTTAAAATCCAGAGTTTTGTTCCATTGTCAAGCGATGCTAGGAATAACTTTCTAAGAAATTTACTTAATTTATAAACGCAGAAAATTTTAATATTTTGAGTTGTTAAGATTAAGGGAAATTCGATGTTTGTAGCGAGCACTGTATTTTTAAAAATAAAAATAATCGCTAAGAACACTGGATTATAAATCTTACTGTTCTTTCTTATTATTTTAATATATATATATATATATTTTTTTATATATCAAGGACAATGTTGGGAAAAAATTTAGTCCAATGAAGTCCTGAAGGACAAAATATTTCACAAGAAAACTTTCTCCAATTTATCATACATATATAGATATATATTTTGGTGTGAAATCTTGAGATATATTAGTTTCATTCAATGAGAAAAACTTAAACCTTAAAACAAACATTGAAGATAGATATGAAGAAATGAAGATATAGATAAATAGTAACTTCCGTTTATTCTGGTACAATATATATGATAATCGGGTATCCACTGAAGACAGAACCTATGAATAAATGATTACAAGAATAACCTACAGACCACTCCATAAATACACACACACACACACACATATACATATATATATATATATATATATATATATATATATATATAGCAGCCTTGCATATCTTCAATGTAATATCCTATAATAAAGTATATATATATATATATATATGAGTGAAAAAGTAAGACAAAGGATAAAAATAAAAATTACTCACCATAAAGTGGTGGACTGAAAAAAATGTAATCAAACAAAAGAAATAAGTTTATTTTGTATATTTTTGTATATATTAATATATACTTTTAAAATGTGAGTTGTTAAAGTCCTAATATTTATACCCACATAGATTATTTATACATATGCATATATGTTCATAGCATACATATATATTAATGTCACACTGATTGAGGGATACAAAGGTTACTTAAATTGTGAAACAGTCACTCTGATCAGTTTAGTTACTGTGTTATTTAGTTATGGCAATGTTAAAATTATGGCTACACACACACGCACACACACATATATATATATTATGAAATGGACTAAGTCCAACAATTATTTTAATATATTTTCTGTTTATACATTATTTTTATAGATGCAAATATTTAAATAAATGCTCTGTTTATAACAAAACAGGTTATTTCTCACCTATTCAGGCCGGTAAATATTGTTAATACCTTTTATTATAAACAGAGCATTTACTTAAATATTTGTATCTAAAAATAACACATAAACAATAAATTTATTAAAATAATTGCCAGACTTAGTGATATATCCTGTCATTTGTTTGTGTTAAAATATGCTTCGAGCAGATATGAACATTTGAGAGAAATCATGGGACGATTGTAGTTCAAAAACAGTAATTTAACCTTGCTAACCAGATGCTTCCTCTGTAGCTAAATGGTATAGCATGTCAGGCTATATGGCAGTACCATGTAGGATACAGATTTGATTCCTGTCAGAAGACAATTTTTTTTTTGAAATTTCTCGTACATTCAGGCTGGTAAATGTTGTTAATACTGTTTATTATAAACAGAGAATTTATTTAAATATTTGTATCTATAAAAATAATGTGTAAACAGAAAAACTATTAACGTGCGTGCGTGTGTGTGTGTGTGTGTGTGTGTATATATATATATATATATATAAAATGTTTGCATTTATGTGTATACATATAAGTATATATAAAATATATATTTAGGCAATAAGAATTTGTTTGAAGTAAATTTGGAAAACTTACTTAGATATATATGTATCTATATGTACATGTAAATATATATGTGAACAACAATATACATACATACATACATTGTTGTACAAGGTTGGCAAGGTACTTTTGTTTAGTATTTCTATTATGTTTTTCTTGTATATTTTAGCTAAAGATGCTCAGGACCAATAAACATTTCGACAAGTTACAGACATTTAATTCTATCTTCCAAATAATGTTTGTAAAAATATGAATAATTCCATATTTGTATATTATAGTTGTTACATTTGGATATACATTTCATTTTATACATTTTTATAATTATTTTCTTATTATATATTATATTATATCATTATTATATATATATATATATATATATATATATATATATATCAATCATTATTTGAGAAAACAAAGAAGTTTTATGTATACAAGAAAAATATAATAAAAGTACATTTTCAGTCTTGTTCAACAAAACACATATTGAAGAGGGATTGCAGCCCAAATACATAACTCATGTCTCTCTCTCTCTCTAAATATATATATATATATATATACATATATATATACATATACATATATATATATATATATATATATATATATATATACATAATATGACAAAGTGGTTAGAACATTAGTCTTCTGACCATGAGTCCTAGGTATGAATCCTGCAATGTTTGCTTAATCAGGATAGTGACTTTATCAATCTGGGGATGTGCTCCCAATATACAGTACCATTGGAAAATATCAGAAAATCATATCACAGGTTGATACTAAATCCTGTAAATGAAATTAAGAAAAGTAAACTGGTGAGGAAGTGTCAATGGTTGTGCTAGCATAAAGTCACAAGTCATCATGACCGAGAGTTTGAACATACTGCCTTGTTCAGTGTTGATCATGCCTGATTATACACTCTCTCCCAGAAAACAGATGAACTTGAAAATCCATAGCTATATATATAGGGTGCGCTGGATAAATTACCATCTAAATTATGCAAAAATGAAAACAACATTGACTTATTTACCAAAATTACACAAAAATATCTTGAAATATTAAAGAGTAAATTTATGAAATAAAATCACCATTGGCCTCAACCACAGCCTTCAGACAACTTCTAAATGTCCTACAATTCTTCTGGACGCTCTCCTCGTTTAAGTTGGTGAATGCTGCCATAATCCTTGCCTTCAGTTCACCTTTGGTGTTGTTTGTCTCTTACTCAACTGCACCCTACACATACTAATCAAGAAGGATTGAAGTCTGGGGAGTTAGGTGACCAGATGTAAGGGGTGATATGGTCACAGAAATTGTCTGACAGCCATGACAGAGTTCTTCTGCTTGTGTGACATGGTGCAGAGTCCTGTTACCAGATATAGTGTCTTCCAGCAGCTACTCTATTGACACAGGGCCACACCACCTCCTCTAGGCATTTGATTTAGGTCTCCATGTTGAGTCTGAGGCCCTCACCAACAAATTCGAGAGGTATTTTCTTATCAGAACAATCATAGTGAGTTTTCTGAGCTGCTATACCTTTGTAATCAACATTACACTCATTGAACTCTTTCCAAATCCTCTCCACTGTCCTCAGATTGACACCCAAACACACTGAAATGTTCGTATTGGAGTTTCTGGAATGAATGCTAAGCAGTATAGCATGCCATTTCCAAATTTCTGGTGGAGTGAATTGCATCATGGTGCTCTTTTTCTCACAGACAGTGCCCAACTGACCCTACTATACTGTGCAATTGACAAAATCAAAAACAAACAATGTGCATGCTCGAAATGAAAAATATAAAATGGTGACAATTTACCCATCACACTCTGTGTATGTATGTGCATGTATATATATATATATATATATAAACAGAATTTCATCACAGTTTTCTTGTTTTAAATGCTATAATACTTTAAGCTGTTAGTTCAGAATTTTTCCAAACCTTAGTATAATTAACTATTTTTCTTAAATTATTAATTATATTTTTCACTGATTTTTTTTTTTTTAATTATTGCAACTTTTAAAAATAACATTTGTTTTTTTTACAATACATTACTTAAGTTTTCTTAACCAAAGTAAATAATTGAAAACAGCTAACAAATCTTCAGAAATATGATGTGAAAAATGTGACTTTTAAAAAGTACAATGCAAAATATTTTTAAACTTCCGTGCTAGTCAGTAAACATTAAACTTTATAGAAAATTATTAAGATATTTTATCAGAAATGATTTGTCTATGTCATTATCGACTTCTGGTGATTATTTCAAAGAATAAATAACCACCTTTAAAATACATAATATAGTTTGGAGTAATACAGTCCAGTTTTTTTTATTACCTTCTACTTCCAAGTTTCTGCGAGCAACTTCATCTGCTTTGACGCCCAGTTTAAAATTTTTCTTTTATGTACCATGTTTCTTCAGAATGTCGGCAATTATGGCTCCCCACAATATCTCATCCTTTATAGCTCTAAGCAATATTTGTCCCCTCTCTATCTCTCCCATTCTTTGTTCTACCATTTAGAACTGCAGCATTGTGGGACAAGCTTGCACACGACTGCTTTCCTAAATCCTACAATCTCTTTCTGATTGTGAGTGTCTTTTTGGTTCCTATTTTCCTGAAAATTTTCTTGTTGCTTATGTTCTGTCCATGATATCTGTCAGCATCATCTGCAGAATCACATCTCTATCGACTCAAGTCACCTCTTCATCTGTGAGGCAATTGTCCAGCATTCACTGCCATATAGGAGGATTGATATTACATAGCAGTTCAACACTCTTTTCTTTGTTTCTCTTGTTACAAGTTGCCTCTTCATCTGTGAAGAAATTGTCCAGCATTCACTGCCATATGGATTGATATTGAATATCAGTTCAACACATTTTTCTGGTTCTTTGTTTAGCTTTAATTCCTCAGAATTACCAAAATCTTAATACTTGTATCCATTATTTATAACATCTGAAATATAAAGCATATCTGAATATTAATGATATATATATATATATATATGATATGTTAAGATATATATATATATATATGATATGTTAAGATATACATACATATATATATATATATATATATCTTTGATATGGTGAGATATATATATATATATATATATATATATATATATATATATATATATATATATATATGTGTGTGTGTGCAGAGAGAGAGAGAGAGAGAGAGAGAGAGAGCAGTTCAACACATTTTTCTGGTTCTTTGTTTAGTTTTAATTCTTCAGAATTACCAAAATCTTAATACTTGTATCCATTATTTATAACATCTGAAATATAAAGCATATCTGAATATTAATGATATATATATATATATATATGTATATATGATATGGTAAGATATATATATATATATATATATATATATATATATATATATATCTTACCATATCATATATACATACATATATATATATATATATATATATATATATATATATATATATATATATATCATTAATGAATATTAATGATATATATATATATATATATATATCATTAATATTCAGATATGCTTTATATTTCAGATGTTATAAATAATGGATACAAGTATTAAGATTTTGGTAATTCTGAAGAATTAAAACTAAACAAAGAACCAGAAAAATGTGTTGAACTGCTCTCTCTCTCTCTCTCTCTCTCTCTACACACACACACACACACACACACATATATATATATATATATATATATATATATATAAATAAAATAACATATGAGAGCCCACTAACTCAATTCTTAGACCTGAACAGCCAGACGACCTGCACATATAATTTGATTATACTGATGAAGGCTTCTGCAGAACTGACCACAGAGAAGTGGTGCACATAGGGTGCCACAAGGTCTCCAAACAACCCCCCTCAGGGTTTCTTTGTTCTGGACATGTTGCCAGCCAATCTATAAGGCTCAGTCTGTCCTGCTGCTAGTCAACCATAACTGAAGTAGAAAAGATGGATTCATACCTTTCCTAAGGATATTTGCATGTAAGTGAATGTGACAGACTTGACTGGGTGAATGCGAGATAATTTCCTCACAGATGAAGGCTTGAGGCAGCAGAATTGTGGTTCCACAAAAGGATGCCAAGAATACCATAGACTGAACATGTGAGCAATAGGGAAGTTTTAAGAAAAAATGGAAACAAAAAAGACACTTATACTTAGAATCAGAAAGATTAAAATTTCTTGAGCGTATAATGAGGAAAGAGGGCTTAGAAATTTTAATACAAGACATAATAAAGCATAATAAGAGAGTAGCAAATGACGTACCTAATGAGCTTGCGTAAATGGTTGATAGAACAGAAATTAAAAGTAAAACTTTTCTATGAGCTACAAAAGATAGGAAGTTGTAGAGAGCTATGATCACCCACATTCTAAAAGGATACAGCATGTAGATGATGATGATGATGCAAGTGAATTTGATTCATGCTTTTCATATTGGCAAAGTGAATGCAATATATTCAGATGAAACTTCAATCAGTCTGCTGATTACACTTTCTTTACGGATTAGAATTATGTCAGTATATGCATAAAAAGAATATACTGACATAGGTAACCATATTATTACAACAACAGCTAAATTTTCTTCCTGTGCTAGCTGAGAATTTATTGAAGAGAAATAATTGCATAATAAAACATTTTTAGGAAGAGCTTAAAACAATTTTTAAAATTAAATGAAAAAATATAATATATTAGCAGACCGTATAACTAGCTTGTAAGAAAATGTTGTTAGAAACAAAGAAAAGAGTGCTGAACTGCTATGTAATATCAGTCCTCCTATATGGCAGTGAATGTTTGATAATTTCCTCACAGATGAAGAGGCTTACAACCATATCTTGTTGAAACCTTGATTCTCGTACAATCACTAATGTTAAGGAATACCAAGTACTGTAACCTGGGTGGTGTGGGTGGTGTTAGTGGATAACAGCTTAGAGTTGAAAATTGAAGATCACAGTTCTAATTTCTGTCAGGTTCATTATATTCACTTACGTGCAAATACTCTTGGAAAGGTGTGAATCCATGACTTTTTCACCCAGCTATGGGTTAATTAGTAGGATTTGTATCAATAAATCATTATCTCCAAAATAATTTTTACAATCTAAAAATATTTTCTGGCTTTTAATAAGCTGCAAATAGTCGATAAACTCTAAAAAACAAAAAAAACAAATCAATCACAAATGAAGAAGAGACTTGAGGCAACAAAAATGTGGTTCTACAGAAGGATGCTGAGAATATCATGGACAGAACATGAAAACAAGGAAGTTTTAAAGAAAATGGGAACAAAAAGAACACTTATACCAAGAATCAGAGAGTTGACATTTTTGAACTCATTATGAGGAAAGAGGGCTTAAAGAATTTGACACACACAAGAGGATCAGAGGGAAACTGCAACTAATGAGCTTGTGTAAATGGATGGCAGAACAGGATAATAAAAAGACAAACATTGCTAAGAGTTACAAAGTATAGGGTAAGAAGTTGTGGAGAGCCATAATCACCTACCTAATGAGCTTATGAGATATTATGGCGAGCCATGATCTTCTAGATATCAGAATATGTATACATATTCATGAGTAATCAAATGACAAAATAGAAAAACTCTTAAGTAACATGTTTTGTCTGTAGAAGAAACTTCTTCAGACTTACAATAATAATTCTTTCTCAGAACAAAATATATTACAAGTTTTTTTCCATTTTGTCATTTGATTACTATCAGTCTAATGTATAAATTTGTATATCATATCTTCTGTACACATATATGTGTATGTTTTATCATGCTATATTTATGAATTAATGTGGTCAATATGAACAATAGAGTGCATGTAAATATAAAAGTGGACATTGAGGTCAACACATTCAAACTTCCAGCCATGAACTAGACGGTTACTACTGAGTGTTGGCCTCAATGTCCACTCACACACACACACACACACACACACACACATATATATATATATATATATATATATATATATATATATATATATATATATACATACATACATACATACACACACACACACAGTGCAGTGGGTAAATTGTCAACATTTTATATTTTTAATTTTGCGCATGCATGTTGTTTATTTTTGATTTTGTTGACTGCACAGTATAGTAGGGTCAGTTGGGCACTGCCTATGAGAAAGAGAGTACCATGATGCAGTTCACTCCGTCAGAAATTTGAAAGATCCAATACAAACATTTCATAGTGGCTGAGTGTCAATCTGAGGACAGTGCAGAGGATTCAGAAAGAGTTGGATGAGTCTAATGGTGATTACAAAGGTACAGCAACTCAGAAAACTCACTCTGATCATTCTGATAAGAAAAGAACTCATTAATTTATTTGTGAAGGCTTAACATGGAGACCTACATCAAGTACCTTGAGGAGGTAGTGCTGCCCTGAGTCAAGAGGGTGGCTGCTGGAAGATACTATTTCTGGCAACAGTACTCTGCACCATGCCATACAAACAGGAGAACACAGTCATGGCTGTCAGACAATTTCTGTGACCACATCACTCCTTACATCAGGCCACCTAACACCCCAAATTCCACCCCCTTGATTATTATGTGTGAGGTGCAGTTGAGTGAGAGACCAACAAAATTCGTTGTAACAACAAAGATGAACTGAAGGCAAGTATTATATCACTATTCACTAACTTAGGGAGACCATCCAGAAGAGTTGCAGGAGATTCCAAAGTCATCTGAAGGCCATGGTTGAAGCCAATGGTGATTTTATTGAATAAATTTACTCTTTAGTATTTCAAAATATTTTTGTGTAATTTTAGTAAATGTATCTGTTAAAATGAAATGTCGGTGTTATTTTCATATTTGCTTAATTTTCATGACAAGTTATCCATCGCACCCTCTGTTTGTCTGTGTGTGTGTGTGTAAAAGAAGTGTGGACACTGATGTCAAAATCGTGTGGCAACCATCTGTTTCATGCTTGAACACAACCTTGAGGTCATTGCTCTCTTTCTCTCTCTCTCTTTCTATATATATATATATATATACACACACACACACACAAGTTTGGTTAAATACCAATGAAAGTTCTTTGTTAATTTTTTATTAATTTATTTTTCTGTGTTTCTAATTGTTTCAGGTTCATATTTGAAAATATATTTTCCTATGTCTAAGTACTTTCAGCTAGCATTTTTTGCTATGCTGTCAGTTTCATTTTCAAATATTGGGTTTCACATGACACTTTGTTCTTTCTGTTCATTATGAACCTGAAACAAAGAAAATAAACAGGCACTTCAAAAACATAAATAAGAAATATGTATAATTAACAAGGAACTGTAAGATTGCTACCCAGATACACTCAATATATATATATATATATATATATATATATATATATATATATATATATATCTATCTATCTATCTATCTATCTATATATATATATATATATATATATATATAGTAATGTAATTGACTTGTCTGTATCAGATCATGTATACACATACATATGTCACCATGTTTGTCTGAAATTTGTTTATATAAGTAACTTGATGTTGTTTGTTGCATAAACTAACGAGTGTGTGTCTGTTGCATGTACATATAAGTAAATAGCTTGTACATATCAGATCATGTAACACATACATAAATATATGTGTAACCATATAACTAGCTTGTATGCTTTAGCTCTATTTATATACCTACGCACATGTGTAATCATGTAACTGACTTGTACGCATAAGATCATGTAAAAAACGCACACACACACACATATATATATATATAAAAACGCTCCCCACCCACTGCTACATACACTTTAAACCTGTTCTCGGGTTAACCTGTTAACTTCCCTACATATACTCATAAACTGTGCTCCTTACATCTTACTCTATAATCCTCTACCTTGAGTGGCTCTTGATGCTTGTACAAGGTGAACATTATTGTAAAAAAAAAATAATATAGTGTAGTGGTTTATGACTGCACATTCCCATGTTCTTTTTGAGTCTTGTCATCTGGCATTGTATCTTTTTTCACTACATATAAATTCATAAAATACTTCATGTCTTGGAATGTTTACCTAACTTGTCATAGATCTTCATATATTTTCTTTTAAGAGGGCAAACATACTCGTACACACACGTTATAAAAAAACAGTTTCAGAACTTGTATATATTCTGCTCATGACCTATATATATATATATATATGTATGTATATGTATATATATATATATATATATAATTACTCTGCATTTGTCAGAAAGTTAAAAAAAATAATTTGTAGGGAAAACGTTTATATAATAAATAAAATGCTTTTTTTTGTATAAACTATATATATATATATATATATATATATATATATATAATCATTTATTTGAATATTATAACATAAATATGTTATAAAATCACTACAAAAATAGCCATTTTGTTTCAACATTTCTGGTGTCTTATCAAGTGACTTGTATATATATATATATATATATATATATATATATATATGCCAAAGTTTACTTGTGATGCATTTCATATGAGTCCGGCAAAGTCCTGAAGGATGAAATGTGTCACAAGTAAACTTTTTCCACTTTGTCATACAATTTCCCCAATACTGTTCTTGATATATAAAAATATATATCATATATAAATAAAAGCATTTTGCTTATATAATGAGCAAGATAAATAAATAAGCAAAATGTTTTTGTATAAACCAAAAGAGATATATATATATAAGCATTTTGCTTATCATATCATATAAGCAAAATGCATTTTTGCATAAACCTATATATATATATATATATATATATATATGCATTTTGCTTATTATATGATAAGCAAAATGCTTTTATTTATATATATTTATATATATATATAAATAAATAATGCTTTTATTTACTTATATATATTTATATATATATATATAAAAATAAATAAAAGCATTTTGCTTATTATATGAAAAGCAAAATGCTTTTTTGCATAAACCAATATATATATATATATATATATATATATATATATATATATATATATATATATGTGTGTGTTTGTATGTTTGTGCACGTGTCTATCGAACTCACCATTATGCTCATCCTTCTCTACATTTCTGTTTGATGTCATCACGTGTATTATATAGAATTACCTTCTTCTTCCACTTCTCTTCATCCTCAAATCCATCACTAAATAGCAGCAGTAGTAGTAAAATCAGTTGTTGTTCTTACTATGATGATGATGATGATGCTAGTTGTCGTCGTTGCAGTAGTAACAGTAGTAACATGATTAAGGATAGAAGGAGAGTGGCAGTAAAAGTATCCAAAACCATAGTAATTACATCCATCAGCACAACAGCGGTGTGTGGCACCAACAGAGACGCAGTGGTAAAGAGTGCCATCAGCTTACCACTGGAAAACTGTGCGTGCTTTTGCTTATTTACAGACCAGGTAAAAAGAAGGGAAAAGTTAACTATAACTCTGTGTCCACTGGAGGTGTCACTCTTTTAAGACTTCTGGAAACATGCTCCTCTATTACAGGTAAGAAAAAGAAGTCCATCTTATTGATAGAGCAACTTATTAGTAATTTTAGATCCTATCTTTTGCTGTGCAGTCACTTGTACCTCCCACCAAACTACCATCAAACTTTTATAAAATTGCTGGATGTTAAAAAAAACATCTTCATTATTTACTATTTATATATACTCTTAAAAAAAAAAAAACTTTGTCAGTGCATCTGCCCCTAGATTTAGCAAAAGAAATATATAGATTAATTTAACAATTGTTCTAGGCCAGAGGTAGTATTCTGTATTCAAAGATACCATTCTCTACATGGATATGTGGTTGTATACATTTTTAAAGTTTGTGAAGTATGAAACTTTTTATTAATTTTTTTTTTTTTTTTGTTGATATGGAATGAACAGTTTGATGATTAAGAACACTGTGTGCTCATAATAATAATAAAAGTTTACCAAGTTTTGACCAGTTGCATGCTAACCTTTGTCAAGTAGAAGCATAAGAATGCCTGGGCCCATGCATCAAATACTGTTTGGATTTCAATAAAAAAAAAAAATAACACCGTGGATGAAGATAAAAAATAACAAAATTAAAATTTACAGTCCAATCCAGACATTCTCCTACATTAGAAGCTCTTTATATTGACATCTTAAAAACTGTAGATTCATGGGTTGTCACTTTATACGGGTTGGGTGCGAAATGGTTTATTTATAATCTGTCTTACTGGCAACCCTTTTACCTGAACACTAATAATTTTATATGGGAAGATAAAATTGGGGGTTACATAAGTGTACTGTATTATTAAGCATATAAGCAAGTATAAATACAAATGACCTGTTGATCTAGGGGTCAGAAGGACCCGTTTACCTACACTACTCCCAACCCAGCAGTTGGTTATAATAGACATTATATTTCTTCTAAAAACCTATTTTAGATTTCACATAGATACAAAGAAAGATGTTTATTAATATCATTTTCACTATTGACATCTGAATTTGGTTTTGTGCATCTTAATAACTATTTTAACAATTAAGTTTATAATAACATGGGAGAGGCTGATGAGATATAAAAGATTTGTTTTATATCTTATTTTATTGGGGTTCAGTATAATACATAGATAGTGATGTAGCTAGCATAATCTATGATTGTCCAGGAGCAGCTGACAAGATATTTCAGTAATAAAAAGGAACAGAAAAATATCCTGGTTCCAAGTGATTAACAATAATCTAATCTTCACAAAATATTTTTCATAATAAAGAATGCCCGTGCTATATTTTTTTATAAAAAAGGTTGAATTTTGATGGTCTTAAAAATCTAGCATTATGACAAGATTCTTTTTACACTTCAAGCATGAAATAAATCATAAAAGTGAATTTTTGTGAAAAACATTTAGGCTTAGATCATTGAAATGATGAATAAGAAGATCCTAAGCATTATCATTCATATAAAATAGTTGATAACTGACATATTGAGATAATAAAACGAAAACCCCTATTTCAAATAACGGTCAAGTTTTGGGATATTTATTTCATATAGGTATCTACTGTATTATTTTTTATTATTCTGATGACCCACTTTTTTAGTACATACTGTGAATATAAGCAGTAATTTCTCATTTATGCAAGTCTGGTTGAAGACCAATGAATTATTAGATTTTTTAATTGTTTTTTTTTTCCTTCGGTTTGCACCATTATAAGGAAGAGTGTGAACATGACCAATTTCTTCTGAGGGCTTTTGGCCTTTATAAACTATTAGCAAATGATTATCTATGGGGTGATAAGGTTGTACCTGTAGGTATGCCCTGTGTCATTTTGGAATTTTTGAGTGTCCACAGCTTCATGCATGTATTGTGGTTTTTCAAAGTTCACATAATCATTGATTAGTTTTTTTGTTTTTAGCTGGGGGCTTTATTTTTTGTTAAATTTCATTCAATTTGAGAAGTAATAGACTAAATACATATTTTCTTAAAAATCAACAAAACCCCCAAAATTGATACATAATGATGCAATATTTGAAAGAACCTGATGTATTACCTGCCAATGCACGAAGGCATGACAGAAAATCATCAAAGAAATACAATGCATACAATGCATACAAACAGACAAAACCTTATCAACCCACAAAAAAGTGTTTGTTAATGGCTTGTGAAATTCTGAAAACTGTTGGAAAACATGAAATAATTTATGCTCAAATTTTTACTGAAAACCAAAAAAATGGTTCAAATCAAAGAATAAAAAACAAAAATCTTAAAGCAAGTAATTTCTGTGGTTTTCAAACAAATCTGCAGAAATGGTAAAACATAAGATGCATGCTTTCTATACTTTTTAATTAAAACAGAAATTTTTAATTAAAATTTTGTTAAAAAAAATTATGAAAAAAAGGGTGGAAGAAGGCATGAACCTCTACAATCTTGTCTATTCTTGTGTATTTTCATGGTGGGTTGTACAAAAACTTCATTTGTGTTTTACAATTGTAAAATTGAAATGTTGAGCATTTTTAAAACATTTTGGGATTGTACATTCATCTTGATAACAAAGCTGGAAACTTATTAGTTTTAAATTAGCTAAAAATTAAATCCTATCACTTCAACAGAAAATAAATTTACAACAGAATAAATAATTCTAAATTGTTTTTTTTTTCATATTGTGAATTATTTGCATTAGATTTCCTCTTTTGTTATTTTGATAAATATTGCTTGTTATTTTGATACTTACATTTCAGCCATAACAAAAGTTATTTTTTATAAATCACCAAATAATGATGATATGTCATCTCAGAACTTAAAACTTAAGATTTCTAAAAATATTTCTTTTATTCTCTATGTAAATTTTTTTAAAATAAAGTAACAAAAGGACAGTTTGGTTAACATTAAAACCATCATCAACTTTAAATAATTTTATCTTTCTATTATCTATATGAAAGACAGAAATTTTCATTACAAAAGGGAATTGCATTTAATAATTCATGACCTTGAGAAATGTCCATGAGCTTAAAATATTTTTATCATGTCAAGTGATCTTGTCCTAAAATAGTGTTGGTTTTAAAAATAAAACCCAGTAACTTTTTGTGTTTGGAGTTTATAATGGAATTCTGATGATGTTTTTTTTTAAAACTCTAATTAAAAGGAAAGAAAGGATAAAAACACAAAGGTACTAAAATATTTTTATTTTTTGAGTTTTAGAATCAAGGACTTTCCAAAAAGCATTTTGCATATCCTATGAAACTAAAGAATATTTTGGTCCATAATCTTTGATAATTTTCAGATGCTGTGTCTATTGACATGTGAAGCAAAGAATAAATATTGACTGTTGGGTTACATTACATTGAACTTATATATAACCAACACGAAACAAATGAGTTTCTTTAACAGAAAACACAAGTTAATTTCCTGTACTTCATAAGCAAATCTGAAAACAGAATATTTATAAGTACAAAAATGTATACAAGGAATCAAAAGAAATTTGTTCAGCAGTACATTGTTTTTTTTAATAATTTGTTATTAAACTAAAAAAGAATCCAATTATTAAAAAAAAGAAACAGAACTTGTGTTATTTGTTCATCCATATTACAAAAGAAGAGCTGATTCCCTGGTCATCTCACACTGCCTGCATGTGACTTTGCCAGCACGTTTCTAATCTATATACGTATGTCAGTGGTGTATGTGAATGACTTACATGTGCTTGGCCATTTAATGTATACACATGCATACACATATAAACATACAATTTGACTGAGTTTGAAATAAAACATTGAAATTATACATTCCTCTCCAACTCAGTCTGGACAACACTACTTTGGGCTGATCAATAAAATCATTAAGTTGCAGACAAGAAAAGTAATGTTCATTTTTTTAAACCCTAAAAATATCAGATAATTATAAGATTCTATTGAGCTTTTTTGAAATCATTTCCTAATAAACAGAATTATCTTTCAATATTTTTTGTTAATTTTGTGGAAATATTTTCAGGACTGTCATTGAATTAAAATATAAATGCAACCATGCAAATGTACATGCACACATGATTTTAATGAAACTGAAATGGGCTTCTGAGTTGTGAGGTCTAATTTCCCTTTCTGCCTGGCAACAACCTTTGGAAAAGAGGAAAACAGTATAAGCCATCCTTTTGAAATCATTTTTATTACTTTTTAATTTTGTAGAAATATTTCGAGATCTGTTATTGAATTAAAATATAAATTCACACATAATTTGAATTAAATCAAAACAGACATCTATGTTGCAAAGGTTAATTTCCCTTTTTGTCTATCAACAAACCCTGGGTAACAAGAAAAGAGTATAAGCCAAAATGTATGGCCCTATAAGTCATTTATTGATTCCTTCTGCATTTAAAATTTAATACAATTTCTGATAAATTTAGTGTTTTAAATGAACAAACAATTTAGTTTTGAAATTTTATCATCAGTGAAGCAACAGTTATTGAATTAGTAAGAAATAATATTTGGTAAAGATTACTGTGAATGAAGTCATCTGCTGTATATCTTTTATTTTATTAAATATGCATTTCAGTTTATTATCGGAAATACTTATTATGCTTCCCAAATAGTAGACTAAAAAATGTTTAGTAGAATTTATTCTCATGTCATAGAAGTAAAGAAGCTAGTTGTAGTTATTTGGTATTGCAGTAGTACTTTTGTAGCTTTCCCACTTGATACAAAATACATATATAATGTGTTCTGCTTAAACAGAGCATTGGGGATAAGGAATTGTCACTCTGATTGTATATGAACAGAATAAAACATACATATATACTGTCTTTTTAATTTGTTTTAAAAAAGTGTTTTGCAGAAGTGGAATACACTATATATAATTTAAGTGCATTTTTTTAAACATCTTTTTAGAAAATTTTTACAGTTTACATTTTTATGATAAAATCATTCCATTTTTAACATAATAGTTTTAAAACCATTCATATATTGCATAATAGTTTTAAAACCATTCATATATTGCATAATAGTTTTAAAACCATTCATATATTGCATATTGTATTTGTACTCAAAGTATTAATAGACATAGGAATATTTCATTGGAAAGAAAGAAAGAAAACAGTGTTGAACTGCTATGTGATATCTATCCCCCTGTATGGCAGTGAAAGCTGCACAGTTTTCTTACAGATGAAAAAGAGACTCAAAGTGACAGACATGTGGTGTTACAGACAGACAGATGTTACAAATACCATGGAATACGTGAGCAACAATCAAGTTCTAAAGAAAATAACAACTGGAAAAAGACTCATACTTAAAATCAGGAAGACACAGTTGAAATTTCTGGAACACATTATGAGGAAAACGGCTTGGAAAATTTAATACACACAAGATGCATTGGGAAGGGTAGAGGTGAAACAGCAAGTAATTACCTAATGAGTTATATGTATGGATGGTAGAGCAGGGATGAAGAGGGTAAGTAAAGAGTCAAATATTACTAAGCACTACAAAGAACAGGAAGTTGTGGAGATCCATGATTGCCACCATCCTAATGAAACATGGTACACATGATGATGATTTATTCAAATCAAAGAATTGGCACAATATAAGATATTTAAAGAAAATAATTTATTTAATTTGAAATATATGGACTTTCATTACCACCAAAAATACAATAACACTTTTAAAGATTTAGAATCTTTTACTCCAAATTTTTTTTCAAGATGTTACTTGTGTTTACTTAGCGCTATTGTCCTTGGGAAAGGCATGAATCAACATCTCTCTGAGGTTCATTTCATTGTTTGATATTTCATGTTATTAGCATACCTTCTAGATTATAGAGAATAAGGTAAATGAATGAACAAAATACTTAATGGCCAGCAACAGTAAAATACTGTTACATCCATTGTCAGTTTTGACAGGGACAAAATGTGTGTATTTAAATGAAAAGAACAGGTATGACACTAATCTTATTTCATGAAAGACAAGCTCCTGATTTTTACAAGACACTCTGTTTTTTTTTTATTATAGAATATAATTTTCATCACTCATTTAACAAAGAGCAAAAATTATTTTAAATTCAAAATTTCAGAGAAAAGTATTTGGGGGTGGGGTTCTTTGTGATATGGGTTAGTTTTATGCTTATGTACGTAAGTTCTGTTGGTATCAGTAATGTACATGTATTATTTTATTATTTTTTACACTCAACTTTGAAGGTTCAAGAACTCCACTACTTCAGCATGATCCTAAGTTTACAGATTTGTGAGATTCAGTTTGTATTATACAAGACCGTATAAATTAAATACTAATTCCTATTTAAAGCCAGAAAGGTTATGCGTGTTTATGATAGAGATATAAGATAAACAATTTTATTGATAAGTCTACAGCAGAATCTTAACAAACTTCAAATTTTGCCTTTTGGTTCACTCAGAGAATGTTTAGTGAAATTGGTAAACACTTTATTTTACTTCTAAACCACCAATATCACTACTTTTGCTATGACTCAAAATCTTAACTCTACTTTCTTGAGTCAAACGTCAAGTCTTTGTAAAAAGGTTTTTGTTAGGAATATTTTTTGACAAAATATTGGGAAAAACATGGAGTTCTGTATTTACATGTGTACTATTGTCCTCATCTTTGTTGTTGCTATCATAATGTTTCAGCCGTTATTTTCTCAAGCTTTCAACAGTTGCATGTCAATGTGGGTAACATTCAGAGAATTTCAAATTGAACCCTTCATTAAACCTATGGTGGTAGTTTATTCTCATTGTTGTAACCTAGGAAAAGGTTACTGAATAAGAATAACCAAAATGAAGGTTGGAAATGAACGATTATATTTATAACAGGAACAACATAAAAGATTCGCCAGTGGCAAGTAGTAAGTAATCAACTGCTAGTGGTGAGCTAGAAGTGAATCACAAGTGGAATCCCACAGTGAAGATATTCACTAACCGCCCCACCTGGTCAGATGTGGCACAAGGTCGAGTTTATTGTGGGATTTCCGAGCCCATAGGCTCGGGCAAAAATTACCTGTAGAACCCATAAAAAATGGGGTCTCGTCGGGGTCTACCACCCCAGACGAGACTCTGCCCTTGGGCAGAGCCTCGTCTGGGTTCCTCTCTGCTCAGAGGCAGAGAGTTTGACAAGCACACTGTGGAAGACCACAGTGAATCAAAATACAGTATATTCTGCTGTATTTATATGAATTGGGGCATACCCATTATAGTCCATAGGTATGGTATAACACTCATTCTGCTGGCCATGTCTAGAGATATCATGTTTAGTTCTTATTTAACATTGCTCAGTTATTGTTCACCCTGGTTCCGCTGAGTCTAAGTTTGTAATGCTCAGCTCAGAGATGGAACTACACAACTACTATATCACCATGGAGGTCTGTGATGTAGGTTTATCCTATTCTTAAAAGATGACAGTATGTATTTTTCTCCACAATATATGATTTAAAAAATTACTCTGTATGTTGTTATATAGAAATAAACCCTTATTTCTGCAAATATTTAATTGAAGACAGTATGTTTTATGATAATCTGCATAGGTATTTTAAAAGCTATCAAATTGAGAGGGATTTAAATTAACAAATATACAAAATTTATTCTTTCCAAAGATAGAAATAAATAACTTTTTAAAACTCAGAATTTTTAGTCTAAAACTTTATTAAAGATGATGTTTCTGAAAAGCATTTTTCACAGTTTTGTTTAGTGAATTGTTTAAATATCAGGTTTATAGTTTATACTGTATTTCTAGCCATACTTATATATTTTTAAAATATTTTGATTTTTAATAATAATTTAATAATTTCTAATCATGTATATTTCAGTTTTTAGGTCATCAAGTGTATTTAGGCATGAAACATATATCCATGGCCTCATCACATATAAGACACTGGGAGATTTCGGTATAGTGTGGAGATGAATAGTAGTGGGAAATATAGTAATTAAGTTAGTTACAGAGACAGTTGTTGAAGACTGAAATGTGCAAATATGTATTTAACTTGGATAAAAAAAAATTATTAATGAAAATTGATTCTATTTTATGATCTAAAAATTAACCTATATTTAGTAAACTGAAAACATAAAATTATAAGAGAAAAAATAGGAAAATAGTCACATGGAATCATAAAGAAGGTAAAATCCTTGAAATGTGTACTATTATTCTGCTGGTTTGTGTATATGGTCATTACATATTCCAAACAGGAATAACCGTTGATATTACGGAACTTTTAGCAATCTTTGTTTTAATATTTCCCTATCCTTTCTTTCTTAACATCTCACCATTTTTTCTTTCTTTTTTGGTATCTTCCAATTCTTGCTTTCTTTTTTGATATCTTCCCATTCTTTCTTTCTTGATGTCTTTCCATTCTTTCTTTCTTTCTTGATGTCTTTCCATTCTTTCTTTCTTTCTTGATGTCTTCCCATTCTTTCTTTCTTTTTTGATGTCTTCCCATTCTTTCTTTCTTTTTTGATGTCTTCCCATTCTTTCTTTCTTTTTTGATGTCTTCCCATTCTTTCTTTCTTTTTTGATGTCTTCCCATTCTTTCTTTCTTTCTTGATGTCTTCCCATTCTTTCTTTCTTTCTTGATGTCTTCCCATTCTTTCTTTCTTTCTTGATGTCTTCCCATTCTTTCTTTCTTTCTTGATGTCTTCCCATTCTTTCTTTCTTTCTTGATGTCTTCCCATTCTTTCTTCCTTTCTTTCTTGATGTCTTTCCATTCTTTCTTTCTTTTTTGATGTCTTTCCATTCTTTCTTTCTTTTTTGATGTCTTCCCATTCTTTCTTTCTTTTTTGATGTCTTCCCATTCTTTCTTTCTTTTTTGATGTCTTCCCATTCTTTCTTTCTTTTTTGATGTCTTCCCATTCTTTCTTTCTTTTTTGATGTCTTCCCATTCTTTCTTTCTTTTTTGATGTCTTCCCATTCTTTCTTTCTTTTTTGATGTCTTTCCATTCTTTCTTTCTTGATATCTTCCCATTCTTTCTTTCTTTCTTGATGTCTTCCGATTTTTTCTTTCTTGATGTCTTTCCATTCTTTCTTTCTTTTTTCTTTCTTGATGTCTTTCCATTCTTTCTTTCTTTCTTGATATCTTCCCATTCTTTCTTTCTTTCTTTCTTTCTTTCTTGATGTCTTCCCATTCTTTCTTTCTTTCTTTCTTGATGTCTTCCCATTCTTTCTTTCTTTCTTTCTTGATGTCTTCCCATTCTTTCTTTCTTTCTTTCTTGATGTCTTCCCATTCTTTCTTTCTTTCTTAATATCTTCTTGTTTTCTTTCTTTCTTTCTTAATATCTTCTTGTTTTCTTTCTTTCTTAATATCTTTTTGTTTTCTTTCTTTCTTTATATCTTTTTGTTTTCTTTCTTTCTTTATATCTTTTTGTTTTCTTTCTTTCTTTATATCTTCTTGTTTTCTTTCTTTCTTTATATCTTCTTGTTTTCTTTCTTTCTTTATATCTTCTTGTTTTCTTTCTTTCTTTATATCTTCTTGTTTTCTTTCTTTCTTTATATCTTCTTGTTTTCTTTCTTTCTTTATATCTTCTTGTTTTCTTTCTTTCTTTATATCTTCTTGTTTTCTTTCTTTCTTTATATCTTCTCATTCATACTTTCATTTCTTGATATTGTCCCATTCTTCCTTTTCTTTCTTTTCTCTCTTAATATCTTCCCAACATATATTTATTAAGGTTTTCCTAATCTTTCTTCCTTTCTATCCTAACTTACTTATATTTATTTGTTTTGTTTTTTGTTTAATTTTATGTGTAAATTTATATTCAATATGAATATAATAGCCCTATTTTATCACTAACTGTAGAAATGTATACATAAAAATAATCATGATATCAACTCCCATGGAATTTCCATGGGCCAACCTAATTTAAAATATTGACCAATGAGAACTTTATCCTTTATGAGTATTGAATGGCTGTCTGTTTGCTATTCTTTTTCCAGGTTTTAAATTTGCTTTTCTCCCAAAACAGATCTCTTGTTGCTTAATTTATCTTTTATGCAGTCTAAAGTCCTGAAATGAAGCATCATTATTATTATTGAACAAATTTCTTTTTATTGTTTTTATCTCAATACTTTGGTCAGTATTATTCTTTGAGCTTATTCAGGTGTATGTTGCAACTTGTAGGCCTTCAGATTCTTCACCTCTGATAGTTCACAGATCCAAATTCAAAGCCTTGTGCTCAAATGAGAAAATCCTGTTGTTCTTTATATGTACTTGAGGGAGGCTGGAAAACATATCAGCTGAAATTTTGTGACAAATGCATCAAAGATTGAACATGCTAATTTGAATAATTAATTGAATTATCTTTAATAATTATGCTAGAATTTATGTTTTTAATTTTTTAAGAGTTAGAAAATTCAACTAATCATAAAAAAGTTTAGTTTCAAGTTATGGCCAACAAAGCTTGCATCACTGGTATTGTGAAGAAGCTTAAAGTAAAAGCTGAACATGCCAAAATCATATAATTTGGCAAAAAAATTTCTGAACCCCAAATTAGAATTATTTCATTTCCAATCATATCAGTTTGAGGATAAAGGGTTCAATGGTAGGTACAACAATGTGTGGGGAAAGAAATATGTCATACTGACCCAAGATCCAAGATTTAAATGCCCCCTCCCATTTCAACCATTCAGCCATCATCTCACATCCTCTGCCCCTCATCCACACAATACTTCCCCAACTCAATACATTGAATTTATTCTGCGAGGTAGAAAGCTGAAGATTGCACCACATTCATTGATATTCTTCTGTGCTAGGAAAAGAGTTTTAACCCCGCTCAACACCTGCTGCCGGATTTTCATTCATTGTGAAGTAAGTTCTGTCTTCAGTTTTCACATTGAATCTGTTTTGTAGTAGTTTCCTACTAGTAACTGCTTCTCGCTTGGTTTCAGAGCATTGTAGGCAAGAGAGTCAGATTATGATTTCAAGCCTGACAGTCTTGGTCATTCACTGTATGGATTATCTGTCTGTACAGCAAAACAACAAAAGAGAGAAAAAAAACTTTCTTCTTTCTAATTAGTTGAGAGAAATTTTTAAAAAAAGATATTTTCAGTTGGCATTTTTGTTTATATATTTTTCTTTTTCCAGTACTTATTTCTTCTTTATTCTTAACTGATAAAGATCAGTTTTATTATTGACTATATTCATTTGTTTTTTAATAAAGATTCACTATTTGGAAAGTTAATTTGAAGTGTAAATTAAGCAAAATAATTTTGTTGCTTAAATGAATTTCAGCATAAAAATTATCTTAGATCCATGAATTTATTTTCTTTTAAGGACATGAAAATATTATTTCAAATGACATCTTATTTCTGTTTTTATAGGTGATAAAAATACTGTTTCAAATACCTATTTTCTATTTATTTTTTATCTTATCATATCAATTATCACATTCGCTAATGGTACACTTTAATCTTTCCTTTATTTGAAATCAATAAAAATTAACAAACTTTTTAACTTTTTAAAGTTAAGAAATATATATCTAAATTTTGATATGTATATTTTACCCATAACTGTTGTAATTTATATTTTTTATATCATTTTATATTTATTTAAAAAATACTTCATTATTTTTCACTTGATAAAATTAATGACTTGTTCAAGTCATATAAGAAAAAGGTTTATTTTTGTTACTTTTTTGAGGAACATTCTATAAAAGCTATTTACTTCTAACATTTGTTATTCTTTATTCATAATATGAGATAAATGTTTTTCTTTCCTCAATGATTTTGCATGTAGATAATAAAAATATTATCAGCTGCATATATATATATATATACACACACAGTGTAACCCGGATATAAGAGAGCTGTCGGGACTGGATAAAAAGTCTCTTATATCCGGGTTTGGTCTATTTT
The DNA here is from genome assembly GCA_964036315.1 of Acanthosepion esculentum. Taxonomy (NCBI): domain Eukaryota; kingdom Metazoa; phylum Mollusca; class Cephalopoda; order Sepiida; family Sepiidae; genus Acanthosepion; species Acanthosepion esculentum. The sequence goes on along the minus strand of OZ038484.1, from coordinate 24,851,671 downwards.
GTTTAGGTAAGTATGGCTCTAATTTGGGACCAGATAAAATCTTATATCCGGGTTACACTATATATATATATATATATATATATATATATATATATATATATATAGCTTTACATGTTATTTTTACTTTTATTTCATTTTTTCACACATCTATTGAGCACTTTTTAATAGTACTGTTTCTTGGTCTGATTTAACTCTTACCATTAACCTTTTATGTGTATATATATAGTGTAACCCTGATATAAGAGAAACCCGGATATAAGAGAGATTTTCTCTGGTCCCAAATTAGAGCCATACTTACCTAAACAAAATAGACCAAACCCGGATATAAGAGAAACCCGGATATAATAGACTTCGTCTCCGGTCCCGACAACTCTCTTATATCCGGGTTACACTGTGTGTGTATATATATATATATATATATATATATATATATATTATAATTAGTACTTAATTTTCATTATGCTTTAATCCAAACATTCATTAATAACAAGTGAGTTCTAAAAGACAATACAAGGGGTGTGAAAAGTTCTCAGTTTGACCAACTTTCTAAAATCTGACAAAATAACCAAGTACCAGATATTTTTTTAATCACTTCTTATCTGGGACAAGAACTTTCCAATAATCCTTCATTTTCTTTTCAATTTTGCAATAAGTTACTGTTATATGAGTTCTTCAAAATATTCATGTCTTTGTTACTTTGGTTGTTACCACAGTGATTTGACTGATCTATTCAGCAACCAGCTTCAGGTGTACAGTTCATATTGTAAAGAAATAGAAAGGCATCTTTTCTTGTTCTTTCTCATGCAAACCAGAAAATAGTACCCCGAAAAACGAGACAGACCTGACTTTATTTTTATGTTTCAATGTCTCATTTCAGCTTTCTCCATACATTCATTTGTTAATATTGTCACAGAATGTTTTGTCATAACGTTGGAAATAATATCACCTCTTGTTATATGAAATAATACAAAAGAAGAATCTTTTTAAAGGTTTCAACAGAAAAAGTAAAAAAAAAATGATTTTTCCTTTACTTATTTCTTTAGTAGTGGTTTGATTGTTTAAAATTTATAAAACATTTTAAATTTCTTAAACTATTTCATTAAAGAAGAAAAATTGAAAATTTCTAAGATATAATTTGTCTACAATTTAACTGTCTGCAAAGTGTAGTAACAAATAAAGGAAAAAGTGATAGAGAAATCTGAATGTGCAGCAGTTGTTTAGTAAAAGTTGCCTTCCAGAAATTAAGCAAAGTATAAAGAAATAGGAAAAGAAAAACAAAGAGTATGCTATGATATAGTTATACATCTGTATGGCAGTGAATGTTGGAATTTTTTTTTTAACTGAAGACAAGACTCAAAGCAATAGAAATGTGATTCTATAGATAGAGGCTGAGAATGCCATATACTGAACATTTAAGTAATAGACAGGTTTTAAAGAAAATGGGAAGTAAAATGACACTCTTACTTAAAATTAGAAATTCCTTGGACATGAGAAAAGAAGGCTTGAAAAATTTAATACTCACAGGACATATTGACAGGAGGAGAGATAGAAACAGTGAGTAACTTACCTAATAGGTTTGTATGAATGGATTGTAGCACTTGAACATTGGGGCCTGATAAACAGTCAAATGTTTCTTAGAACTACAAGGGTCAGGAAGTTGTAGAAAACGATGACTGACCGCATCCTGAAAGTGATGATGACTATAAGCAGTTCATAAAACTTTTAATTATTCTGCACAATTTTTTAGCAGGTGGTTACTGAGGTTTTTGCTTTTTTGTTGTATGAGTAATTTTTTGTAAACCATAGACTAAATATTTGATACTGTTAAGTCAATACAAGTAGGTATGTTGGAAATCTTTTCTTTAATTTTAAAACCCATAAAGAAGAAATATAATTAATGGAAATATTCCTTTCTCTTCCTTTATCATATATTCAATAATAAATATAGTGTACACTTATTCACTTATTAAGTAAGAATTCATTTAATCTGTTGATTTATTGACATTAATAAACAGTTTGTGACTATATTTTTCCAGTTTGCTTATAAGCTGTCACATCACATCAAATAAAAAATAATCTCTCCAAAGTTCACCATTTTTTTTTTTTTTTTTTTTTTGTTGATTACTTTCAATAGTGGAGTAATGGATAGCGGCTCGGATTGAGAAATCAGAGAGCCGAGTTCAAATTCCAGTCAAATCCATTACATTCACTTACATGCTAATACCCTTGGGAAAGGTATGAATCCTCTTCTCCTCCCCCCAGCTATGGGTAAATAGTAGAACAGACCGGGTTCTATAGCCTTGGATGGTCTACCGCAGAAAGAAATGGCAACCTACTGCGGGGAAAATCTGCCTCATCAGTCATGTATTGATAAATATACATGATCACTTAAGCATGTATCACACATGGCACATAACTGACTGACTTTCAATCATTGCTTGTTAATATCAAAAACATTATCAGTTAGAGCAGAGGAAAAATTTTATTAATTTCAGTACCCTGTCAGTCGGGAGCAAGAATAGGTTAACTGTATCCCTGTGTGGACTAGAGAAAAAAAGTAGCCACCTGTTTACAGTATTTATGTTTAATTGTTTGATTTTCATGCAAATCAGATCTATGACTCTCTTTTATCAATATGGCAGAATTCAGTATTAAATAATCTGGAAAAATTGATATGCGTTTAAAGAACTGTTAATTTCGTCCTAGTATATTTAAAAAAAATTTATAATTCAAATTTTTAATGTACATCTGTCAAATGAAAATGACATCATATATAAAGCAGTTTGTAATTTTATTATCAAAGTGAATTTCCTCTGACAAATTGAAATTAATATCTTCTACAAAAATATTATTTTGTATAGAATTGAGTAACATAAAACAAAAACTTATTAATAATAATTTTCCTAATCATATTATTGATGAGCAAATAAAATTAGCTTTGAATAATTTTATAAAAATAATGCAAATAGCAATCCTGATATAAAAAAAATAAAAACTTCATGAATTTATTTGATTTTAACCTGATGCATGTTATATATAAGCAAAATGAAAAAGCTATTTAAAAAATGTAACTTTTAGGGACATATCAGTTCATGATTGCAACTAATACCTACAATTTATCATTCATTGTAAAAAAAAAAAATAATCTCACCTAATTATTACTAATAACACAAGACCTGAAAAAATTAACCTTATGAATTCTTGTATTCTTTGGAAGACATTGGAATCTCCAGCACTAATAAAAAAAAAAAAAAACAGCATTGCATTCTTATATTAGCTACACAAGCACCACACACTCTCATAGGCTAACTTGCCACTTAACAAAATTTTGTGCAATTTGTGTGTGTTTGTGTGTGTATATATATATATATATATATATATATATATATATATATATATATGAGAGAGAGAGAAAGAGAGACATTACACAAGACTGCAACATGTCTATTAATATTAGACAAATATGAGTAGATAATACTAACATATATATATTATACTTGGGCAGCAATAATACATTCAAATATACTTCCATATGTATATATATGTATGTGTATGCACGAACTGAATAGTTCTCTGTCCAATCAACTTGCTAAATACTGCTTAAATAAACTATTGGTGGAAGGCATGAACTTGTTTGGACTAAGAAATTTTTTGTATTTTCAATGTTCCCCCTTCTCACCCAAAAGGTTTTTGCATTTGGTAGATCAGGCAGAGAACTTTTCAGCTCCCCCTTGTGTTTTCTTTGTTTGTGTGTGTGTGTATGTATATATATATATATATATATATATATATATATACACACACACACATGCACACACAAACAGCATTATCCTTATATATTGACTTACTGATCCACATTCATTTATATACAAGTAACAGAACCCACTTGGCTCATCAACTTAGCTTAGTGCTTCATTAGCCAACCGACAACACTTCTATTTTCTGTAAATGGCATGACCAACAGAGAACTGTAAGAATAATTCTTATACTTTAAGAATGCTACAAATACAAAAAAAAAAAAATCTTTGCTTTTCACTTTCCACTACAATGAAGTTAATCCTCCTGACCTAACAATTCGCAAACTGGGGCCCATAGAATAGTCTGTTGGTTTTGTTGATTAAAACATTATTAAATAACAGCAGGGTTACACAATATTTCCTGGTAAGATCTTTTACTATCAATGTTAAATAGTTTTCTCTTGTGCTTATCTGCTTATCTGAAATTAACTATATCATAGGTTAAAAGTATAGCATTTTAAGATCATTATTATTGTTATATGTTTCATGAATTTGTATATCTCCATTAGATGATTATCATTAGAGTCTGGGTGGCAGCATTTCTTCTCAAATCTCCAACCCTAGCAACACTATCGTCAGGACAGTCTCAATTTTTCCTCAAATTTCTAACTCGTATTAATCTTGTTTCTATTGCTTTGAGCATTGTTCCAAGGAACCTAAATACTACAGGCTCAACCCTAACTTTTATGTTTTATAGTTCTCTTGGTACCCAGGCAATTTATAAATTTTATTTAAGTTTTTTCTTTTCTCACACTATAGTCTGCTAACAAAACATGTTTTGGTATATAAAATGCACTTTTTACTACAAATGTGCCTGTATCCTATAAAGAAAAGGTATGAATAATATCTATATATATGAAATATATATATATATATATATGAAATATATATATATATATATATATATATATATATATATATATATATATATATATATGAAATATATATATATATGAAATATATATATATATATGAAATATATATATATATATATATTTCATTGAATATGACAAACAAGGGAAAACTAATTAATTTTTATTTAGTTTTTCCAGCATTCTTACATTTTTTCCATTGGGAGTAAGGGAGTGCAGAAATTCTCCCTTAATCCCACCAAATGGAAAAAAAATGTAAGAATGTCAGAAAAACTAAATAAAAATTAATTAAATTTTCCTTGTCTGTCATCTTCAATGAAACCTGCTTAAAAGAAAAGTTGCTGCCCAAATATATATTTTTATATACAGTCCACTTCAAAAGTATTGGAGCAGCAAGGCCAATTCCTTTCTTTTGTTGTTAAATGAAAACATTTGTGTTTAAGATCAAAAGATGAATATGAGACAAGAGTTCAAAATTTCATCTTTTATTTCCTGGTATTTACATTTAGATGTGTTAAAAAGCTTAGGATATACCACCATTTGTATCAGATCAGCCCATTTTTAGGTAAGCAAATGTAAAGGAACAGATAGTCTTAAAGTAAATAACATTTAATATTTGTTTGCATAACCCTTGCTTCCAGTAACTGCATCAAGCCTACGACCAATTAACATCACCAAACTTCATTTGTGATGCTTTTCCAGACTTTTAATGCACCCTCTTTCAGTTCTTGTTTGTTTCGGAAATGTTTCTGCTTTCAGTCTCCTCTTCAAGAGATGAATGCATGCTCTATTGGTTTAAGGTCCAGCGACTGACTTGGCCAGTTTTAGACTGGCCAAGTAAAAATTTCCACATTTTTCTCCTGATGAAATCCTTTGTTGTGTTGGCAATATGTTTTGGGTCATTGTCCTGCTGCATGATAAACTTCCTCCCAATTAGTTTGGTTGCATTTCTCTGTAAATTGGCAGACAAAATATTTCTGTAGACTTCTGAATTCATTCTGCTGCTACCATTATGAGTTACATCATCAATAAATATAAAATAAGCCTGTTCCAGAAGCAACCATGAAAGCCCAAGCCAAGACACTGCCTCCACGATGCTTCACAAATGAGCTTATATGCTTTGGATCATAAGCAAATCCTTTTTTTATCCACACTTTGGTCTTGGTAAAGATTAATCTGGGTCTCATCAGTCCATAAAACTTTCTTCCAAATCTTTTGTCGATCATCACTGTACTTCCTTGCAAATTTCAATTTGGCTTTCCAATTCTTACTGCTGATGAGTGGTTTGCATCTTGTGGTATGGCCTTTATATTTCTGCTCTCAAAGTCTTCTTCAAACGATGGATTATAAAACTTTCACCCCTACACCATGAATGTTATTTTGGGTTTTTTTCTCACAGCTCTTACAATGTTTCTATTATCAACTGTTGTTGTTGTTTTTCTTGGTTGACCTGTTCTATGTCAGTTGCTCAGTAGACCAATAGTTTCTTTCTTTTACCGGAAATTCCAAATGGTTGTGTTGGCTATACCCAATATTTTCCCAATGATTCTGATCAATTTTCCTTCTTTTCCCAGCTTCAAAGTGACTTGCTTTTCTCCAATAGACAGCTCTCTTATCTTCATGTTGGTTTATCATTTTTAACAAGAAATGCAGTCTGAACAGGTGAAGCCCAAGGCTAAAACCAAGAATAGTCATTCAGAGTTATTTAATGTTTAAACAATGAATCTAAGAGGCAGCACCTGGGCAACAAGAAGCATCTGTCAGTCACATGTTCCAATAGCTTTGCTCACTAGAAAAAAAAGGTGGTATGTCCTAAGTTGTTTAACACATCCAAATATAAAAACCAGTAAATAAAAGCTGAAATTCTGAACTCTTGTTTCATATTCATTTTTTGATCTTAAACCCAAATGTCTTCAATGAAGAACAAAAACAAAGGAATACTTTGGGAGGGAACTGTGTGTATATATATACATACATACATTACACACACACACACACACACACACACATATATATAAAAGACATCTGTAAATATACTTTGTGTTATGTATAACAATAGTGTGGATTTCAAATGTGTAATTTTCTTGACCAATCAGAGTGCTTAATGCAATTAGTGTTGGTAATGCCCTAATTGGTATTTCAATTTTCATTTGATACTCAATAATCTGGCATATGCTTACTGTCAAGTTGATTGCATCATCAAAAAACAAATTTCCATTTTTCTGTCAGTATTTTATCTGTCAGCAGCAACTATCACCCTCCCTACCCATGAGGAGTAGACAAAAAATAAACATTCATCAGATTAGAATTAAATAAAATTGCCAAATATAAGTTTTCCTTTTAAATTTTCATTCAGGAACTTTGTGTCATTATAAAATAAAATCTATCTGCTCCCAATTGAGATTTTGTCATTATGGAAGATATGTTAAAAAGGCATCATTATGAAACAATCGTTCTACTGTTGAAATTTCATAAAATAATTTTTAATAAAAGCACAAAAAGAAACTAATTTTAAAACAGGCCAAATATGAAACATGGATGAAGTTCCAGTAATATTAAATCTGCAATTCATTAATCCATTAATATCTTTTTTTTTAATATTCCTTGCCAACCAATACAGTATTTGCATGCTATATACTTTTTATCATATCATACAAAACTAAACAAAGACAAATAACGCACTAATCAATTACTCTCCTTCAGTCTTAATAAACTTTTATAAATTTGACACTTTTTTTTTGCCAATAACAAAACCCAAAAAATCTATGTTCTTATACTGTTTGTGTTTATCTCTTTATTGAGTTTTCCTTAAACAGATGGTGCTAAGCATATAAGACAGTTATGAATTTTTTCTTGAATTTTTATAATTTTTTTTTTTTTTTTCAAAAGAAACTATGGAGTAGAGGTGACCTTATACATGTTTCTTAAAAAAATAACTTGATCTTATTTGAGGCAACCATTTTTATCTGATGATGCCCTTCGGAAAAATATTAAGTTTTATGAATCGAATTGGAGAAATATCAACCTGCAAAAATCATGAATCCAAAATCACTGAAAGGGAATGAATAAAAGACAAAACCAGATTCAAATAATAATGAACAAAATTTATTTCCCTCAAACTTATTGACAAAAGGCTAATGGATGCCTTTGTATTAATGCTTTTAAAATAAATATTTTTAGAATACTTATACTTAGAAAATAGTGTTAGAACTTGAGGATTGTATCAGAGTAAAGAAGACATCTCTCTCTCTCTCTGCATGCAAATGCACACAATGCAGAAAAAACTGACACCAATGATAATTGTTTAAAAAAGAAAAAATCCCCAAAATATAAGCAGTAAATTGCTGATGTCCCCTGAAGAGTAAATGGATAGGTCTGCCTACAAAACTCTGCACTTGGAATGCTGAAGGTAACATAAATCAGCTAAGTGACAAACTTCTACTCATATTATTAATTCTACATATATATGTATATTTGGCAGCATATCTTCATTCAAACATGTTTCATTGAATAATACAGACATATTGTGTCTACTGCTTCTTTTCCAGTTCTCAAATCAGTTTCTTGATGTTATGATTAAATTCATCGTAAGTTTTTCTAACTTTTGATTGTTTCCAAGATCCTCTTTAGGGGTAAAATACAAAGACAAGCTTATTGTAACTGTGATAAAATCTGCATACCATTTTGATGGTGATTTTTAAGGAACACATGCAAACACACTCTCTTATAGTTATTTTAAAATTTAACTTATCCGTTGTAGTTATGGAATTTTTGCAAAACGTGTGTGTGAGAGCCATGTCCTTTCAGGATGTGAACAATCATGCCTCTCCACATATAGCCATCTTTTCTTGCTTTCAGCAATAATTACTCCTTTACAGTTACTCTTTTTCATTTGCTCAAACATCTCAAGTAGATTACTCACTGCTTTTCTTTGTTTCTCTTGCTTTCATATATGTCCTGTGAGTTTTAAGTTCTCCACACCATTTTTTCTCATTCATTCTTTTTCTTCTATGTGCCATGTCCCTTCAGGACATTGTCAATAATGGCTTTCCACAACTTTCTATCTTATGTGGCTCTTAGCAGTTTTTCTCCATTTGCTAAGGTCCTTAACTCTAGTTCCACCATCCATTCACACAAATTTATCAGGTATGGGACTCACTGCCTTTCTTTATCTCTCTTGCTATCAATATTCCCTGTAAGGATTAAATTGGAAAACTCCACCTTTCTTTGGGCCAAAGGAATTTCAGCTCTCTCTTCCTGATTCTAAGTGTTCTTTTTGGGGGGTTTTCAGTAAAATTCACCCTTTACAAGGCTCAATGGCCATTCAAGGTAGAGGGTTACATTAAGAGACAATTTGTACAGATAGGAGTGGAAGATAATGGTAAACCCTAGCCATGAACAGGTCAAGATTGTAGTGATCGGAGAAACATCCTCTTGGGAGTTGGTTCCATAGAGCAGTGGTTCACAGGAAGCTGCTGTTAGAGTGGAACTTACTTCTCACTGATGAAATATGGAGGGAATGTGGGTGGTTTGCTACTATGTAAGTGGCATGGTATGTCCTTTCTATGAAGGTTTGAATTTGCAGGACCAGGGAATGTAGTTTGTCTGAGCACTTTCTGTGGAAGTAGTGACAGAGCAGTGAGAGGTTGAAGGGTGGAGAATAATTTGTCACCCACAAGGTCTTGGAGACATTTTTGGACTCTATTAAGGCTGGAAAGTAAGGTCTGGGCAGCTCACACCCAAATATAACAACAGTATTTTTTGGCTTGATCTGGCTCTTGTAAAGTTAGAGGATAGCAGGAGATGTTAGGTACAGGAAGCTGACCATTTTACCTGCATCCTTAGCAATGGATTGTATTATGAGTTCCATTTGAGGTTCTTTCTGTTACCATTTTCTTTAAGACTTCCTTGTTGCTTAATCAGTATCCTTCTCTAGAACCACATTTCTACTGTGCCTAGTTTTTCCCTCATTCTTAGGGAAATTGTCCAACATTCACTGCCATATAAGAGGATGGATACAACATAGCAATCCAGCAAGTTTTTATTTTCCTTTTCTTTGTTACTGTGTTCAAAATATTTTATCTGTCTTCCACCATTAACACTTGTTTCGGTATTGTTTCTCTTCACATTCTTTTCATACTCTTCTTAATATTGACTGGTAGTTTCAAAACCTTTTTTCCTCAAACCTTTTTATTATAAAAACTGTCCAGAATTCACTGCCACATAAGTGTGTACACATGATATCACAATCCCACTATCCTTTCTTCAATTATGGAGTTAAAAAATAAAAAAGAAGAAGAATTTAAAAAGTGAAATATAATGCTAAAATAAAAGAACAGTGATCAAACGTCCTGCAAATTGTCTCCTAATAAGTTTCTTTGTATGTTGGATTGTGTTTTCTGTTAGTTTTTAAGGTTAAAATTGGTTTATTTTTCTGTTAATTGAAATCAAAGGAAACATTGCTTTGGAAAATAATATTTTGGCAAAAAAAAAAAAACAATAACATGTTTACCCTGAAATAATATCACAAAAATGCAACCAAGAAAAAAAATTTACATTTCATCTGTCCAAATATTAAAGTTCAATTTTTTTCTGACAACATTCTGTAAAAAACAGAATTGATAATTTGGATCCCATAAAAGATAGATGTATTTTGAAGACTAATGTTTTTAAATTGAATGTTATAAACAATTTACAATAAAAAATATACTTTGAAAGTACAGTTTGTGATTCTAACAAATAATATATTTATATGAACTTGATTGAAATTATGGGTAATAATTGATTAAATAATTTATTTAAAAAATGGAAAGTAAGAAAATGTATTATATATGCAAACATAAACACAGAATTGGTGATAAGGATAAAGTTGGAAAAAATACATAAGAATTTTAAGTTAATGCGTAATCTGTGGAGAGCTATGATTGTCATCATCCTAAAAGGACATGGCACATAAAATGTACCATGTCATATGCAAAGAGATAGATAGATAGATGTATAAAAATGTATAAATTAAATCTATAAACAAATGTATGTGTGTATACACTGTCAGATTTTATCAAGCAAGTCAGTGTTTACAAATAAAATTAGTTTTGCTAATCTTTGGTCAGATTTGAAGCAGGTCAGATTTTTTCAGCACTCCCCTTATAGTAATGATAAACTACAAACATTTTTTGCTGATATTTACTGCTTGAGGCACACTGCTTCTGATTTATAGGACATGGTGTAGGAGACTTTCAGAATTTGTTTAACACCATAAAATGCTTTGTTATTCTAATTTATTGTTCCATTATCCTCACAAGCTGGGGTCATCTATACATAATGCTTTCATCAATTAATAACTTTTGGGACAAAAAATCAAATTTTATCCATCACACAAGTTTTACTTGAAACAAATTATAGAAATTAATGATTTTATTTTTAACACAATAATCAAAATATATTTATGACAGCATTAATCAAGGCAACATTCTAATAAGTTTCAACAAACTGCCATTTCTAATCAGTTGAATAATACAATTAGAATAATAATAATACAATAGAATAATACAAATAGAATAATAATAGAATAATACACACAGAAGTATAATACAATAATACAAATAGAATAATATAATAATAGAATAATACAAATAGAACAATAATAGAATAATACAAATAGAATAATAATAATATAATAGAATAATACAAGTAGAATAATAATACAATAGAATAATACAAATAGAATAATAATAGAATAATACAAACAGAAGTATAACAGAATAATACAAATAGAATAATATAATAATAGAATAATACAAATAGAATAATAATATAATAGAATAATACAAACAGAACAATAATAGAATAATACAAATAGAATAATAATATAATAGAATAATACAAACAGAATTATAATAGAATAATACAAACAGAAGTATAATAGAATAATACAAATAGAACAATAATACAATAATATAAATAGTATAATAATATAATAGAATAATACAAATAGAACAATAATACAATAATACAAATAGTATAATAATATAATAGAATAATACAAACAGAACAAAAATAGAATAATACAAATAGAACAATAATACAATAATACAAATAGTATAATAATATAATAGAATAATACAAACAGAACAATAATAGAATAATACAAATAGAATAATAATATAGTAGAATAATGCAAACAGAAGTATAATAGAATAATACAAACAGAAGTATAATAGAATAATACAAATAGAATAATAATATAATAGAATAATACAAATAGAATAATAATAGAATAATACAAATAGAACAATAATAGAATAATACAAATAGAACAATAATAGAATAATACAAATAGAATAATAATAGAATAATACAAATAGAACAATAATAAAATAATACAAATAGAATAAACATCAGCTTCAGAAGGTTAGTTGTTTGCATTTAAGATCACCAGTAAAAAAAAGCAGAAAACCTATTTTGAACCAATATGAAAACAATAAATGTCTGAGATTCCTTAAGCTGACATTTTTTGATTCTTTGTTCCAAAGAACTTTCTGTTCTGATATTACAAGTACTGACAACTGAAGCTGATCCTTCTTTTTATAGTTTACGAATCCTTGCATTTCTGCCACTCAGTCATATTTGTTACTTTTACTGGCTAAAGTGGAAATCAATTCACAAAAACACTGTAAATCTATTAAATAGTAGTTTACAAGATCCTAATTACAAAGAAAAAGAATAAAGTTCAAATATTTATGAACTTTGATAAATAAACACAGGGAGGTGTACTTGTCTGTGTTGTAATGGTTAGCAAACTCATCTCATGAGCTTTTATCACTGTACTGAGTTCAATCCTCATTGTTTTCCATACAATTGAAATCTTTCTAAGTTTAATAATTATTAATAAACATATATTGAAAGATAAACAAAAGCAAAGATTACATCTGTGAATTAAAATAATACACAGAAAATGAAGCGTTATCATGATTCTATGAATTATTCAGGCAAGCACTCCCAGTTTTTGTTGTTTTTGGTCATACATACAATCTATGAATTATCATAATACTCACACACACAATCTATGAATTATTCTAATAAGAATTAATTATTAAATGCAATATCTGTGGGTAGAATGCCAGAGAACACACTGGTCAAACATCTTAGTATAAACAGAAAATATGAGGATGTTGGTCTGAATAATTCATAAGATAATTTTTTTTAATTATCTCACCCCAAGCAAGGCAACAAAGTTACTAAAATACAAGAGGTTATTGAGTGTTAGAGAATATGAGAAAAAACACTATTAATGAGAAAAATAAAAGAATAGGACTTAAAAAGACAGAAGTTTATGAGTGGTATTGCATTTAAATTTTTGAAAACCTAAAATTGAAGCTTGGAGTGAGTTCCACAAGAGAAAAGTGCAATAGAATAGAAAAAACTACTAACATAGAACATCCACTTATTTTATTTTTAATTATCATTTTGGCAGATACCAAATTCAAAATATTTATTGCAAGGGGACAACACAAATAACAGTACAAACAACATACTAGTGAACAGAGAGAGTGAGAAACATTGCTTAAAGATCCATAGGATGGGAAGTTGTGGAGAGCCATGATAGCCCATACCCTGAAGCAATACAGTACTTAAAAGTAAAAGAATATTATTTCAAGTGTGTATGTTTTCATTATGTTTATAAGCATTGTTTTTTTTTGCATTTTGCCATGACTTTTATTAGTTTGACAATAAAAATTATTCACCTCAAAGCCATTAACATTGTAATTAATCTCTGAACTTACTTCCATATATATGTATATATTATGAATAAATATATATATGTGTGTGTGTGTATATATATATATATATATATATATATATATATATATATATATATATATATATTTTTTTTTTTTTAAAGGAATTTTTTATCCAACATATTTCTTATTTTTACAAATGTTATAGGCCAGTTGTTAAGAAGATATAAAATAAGGATAGCAAATAAAACACATGTACCCATTAAAAAAAGATATATCACCTATAGAAATAAAAAAAAAACACACACATGTGTGTGTGTAGAATATATACAAGAGGGTGTTAAAAAGTTTTCAGCTTCACCAAGAAACCCTTCCTCAAAAAATTCTGAATGGTTATTTACTGGGATTTCTAGGATGGGTTCGGATGAAAAAATGTCAGTACCTCCTCATATGTAGATATTTTGTCTGGCATAAGGCTACACAAATGGAATGCCTTGTGTGGATTGAACTCAATGAAGCAGTACTGGCATGTGAAACTAGCTTATGATGTAGTTTTCTGTGACAAAATATTTTTATATGGAGGTGGTATCTTTAATGATGCAAAAGCATGTTGGACATGCAAATGTCACCCTATCCTATAAGTTAACTTGTATTTCTCTGTTTAAAGTGCCATTCATGTGTATATTAATGAACATAAATTGCTTGGCACTGATATTTTCCTTAGTATACAGCAAATACTTGGAAACAATACATGTATGCTATCAAACATTAAAAATAATCTTTCTGATTTTTGAAGCTGTTATATCAAGAAACCCAAAGCAAAATACAATCTTCAATTAATAAGGCATATTGATTACAAGAGACAAGTTAATATCTCACAGACTTGTGCTAGAGAGGGAATATTTTAGTAGTTGTCTTCAGGTAGATATAAGCATTCATTGCTGAAGAATTAACATGTTAAGAATATATGCATATTTAAAAAATGCAAAAAATATATATATATATATATATGAATTTTTGTATACACACACACACACACATTTAGGCAGCATATCTTCATTCCAACATGTTTGGTTAAATCATCTGGTCATATGCCTATTTATTTTTATTTTAATCCTTTCAAATTCTCTTATTGATTTCTTAATGTTGATATTTAATTCATTAAGGAAGTCACCGTAGTTTTTTTCTTTCCTTTTATTTTCCCAAGTACTTTCAATCTCGTCTGAGATCATCTTCATGAGTGAATTGCAAAGACAAAAAATTAATGTAACTGCTAGTTGTGATTTTTTGCAAACACACACAAATGCACTCAGTCACAATTGTTTTTAAAATTAACTGTTTTAGTGATATCGTGTTTTCCATGCTTTTGATCTAAGGGAGATAACTTAATCAATATGATTGTAATCTTTTGTACAAAACATTTTTAAAAACATTGCTATTATGAACATTTTAAAATATTGTTGCTATACTTATTTAGTCTTGGTTGTTTGCTCCTTATTTAGAGGGTCTCAAGAATTAAGAAATCTATAAAAGACTACAAGAAGAACAAAATAAATATATATATATATATATATATATATATATATATATACTCACATAATTAATACAAATATAAAATTTGTGGTGACTCAGATGATTATTGTTATTTTCAGCATCCTGATTCTAGAATTTCATAGGCCCACCCTCCAGCAATTACTTTGTCCACTCATCAAGTGATACCAGCAATTGATTGTTTATTTTCTCATATTTATATTGAGTTAAAAAATAATTTATGCATGTTTTTTTCTTCTTGTTTCATTATGTGCATGTGTTTGCACATGCACCTGCCCATACTATATATATATATATATATATATATATATATGATCGACTCTCCCGTCGAATTCGACGTATGAGGGTCAGGCAGATCAGTTCCTAGAAACTGAAAGCCCGACACCGACACATGAGATTTGATTATAGTGGTGAAGGCTTTGTGCAGGGCCATCCACACTTTTTGGAGGGACGAATACAGGGACCTGGTGCAGCGAATGCCACAAGGTCCCCAAACGACCCTCTGCAGGTTTTGAATTCAGAGTTGTCCTTCTCCTAGACCAGTTGCCATCCAAGGCTATAGAACCCAGTCTGTCCTGCTATTTACCCATAGTTGGAGGGAGAAGAGGATTCACACCTTTCCCAAGGGCATTAGCATGTAAGTGAATATAATGGATTCGACTGAAATTCGAACTCGGCTCTCCAATTCCTCAATCCAAGCCATTATCCATTACTCCACCGTGCCTCCTATATATATATATATACTAAATGTTCACCCAATGCCAGGCCCAAGTGTGACTCAAGGTAGTGGGTGACTAAATAAGGTGGTTGCATGGATTTAACAGTTGACCTGAGGCTTGAAGTAGTTAAGTGTTCAAAGAAACATCCTCTTGGGGGTCTGTTCCATAAAGTACTGGCTGAATGAGGAACAAGCAATCTGAATAGAACTACCACCATTGTACCAAATACAAAAGGAATGGGGATGGTTCACTTCTGTGTCTACAGCATGGAAGGTCTTAGCCATAAGTGTCTCAATTCATAGAACTAAGGAATATAGCTTGTCAGAACACTTTTTCATGGAATAGCAAGTCGTAAGAGGCTTGCAGCATTTCATCTGTGGTGGGGGGTTTTCTGGCATGAGGCCAGATATAATTGTGGGCAATTCTTTGTGAGATTAGGTTTCTCCACTAAAGTGGGGGGGGGGCTAATTATTTACTAAGCTGAGCTTACTTTGTGGTACCTGTGAGATTTGAACTCAGTATAATAGCAAATTGGTTCTTCAGATAAACTTACTAACTACTGTGCCATGGGATGTATATGATGTGTAATGTGTGTGAAAATAGTGTCACAGTATTTTTGTCTTCATTACAGACTTGAAAGCAATCACACAAAACATCACCAACTTCCAATTGCATGTTAGTGTTCCAATGAATGAATACAAGTTTTTTTTTTTTGTTTTTTTTTTTCTGTGCTTCTTCAGCATTGGTTCTAATTTCTGTTTCTCTGTGTAACAATATATTTTGGTTTTTATGAGAACACAAATCGTCCAACATCCCAATATGGCTAACAGCATATAAAAATACTTACTTGTAGCCTGTACAGCTGTTAAGAAAGTGTTAGATACAAAACAACTATGGCACCTTTGTTTTGAGATATTGGTTAAAACCTTTGGCTTGTACAGTTCTTTCTTTTTATATTGGTCATACAAATGACTTTTAGAGTTCTATAGAACAATAGCTAACTGACTAATCATTTTTGACATTTTGATTCTCATTAACTGCTCCATTATTTTAGTAAACTAAGTAAACAGTTATTCTGGTTGCTTTCCATGGACTGATGTTTGGGAAGATTATCTCTGAAACAATTGTTAACATCATGAGTAAGTCTTACTAGATGCTATGTTATTTTAACCTTGTTATAGATGAAGATTACATTAGTAATTATCTACAAATACTTCTGAGCCAGATTTGTTTTAATCACTGTTTTTTTTTTTTTAGAAAGGAAAGTTCTTCTTCTATATGCAGTGTCCCATTTAGATGTAGGTGATAATGGCTCTCCATAATTTTCTATTCTTTGTAGCTCTTAACAAATTTCGTCGTCTTGTTATCTCTCCAAAACCTTGCTCCACCATCTATTTACTCAAGCTCACTAAGTAGGTTATGTGTTGTTTTCCTGTCCTTCTTGCCTTCAATCTATCCTGTGAGTACTAAATTTTCCAAGCCCTCTTTCCTCAATATATGCCCAAGTAATTTCAACTATCTCTTCCTAATGTTAAGTATAAATGTATATTTTACTCCCATTTTCACTAAAACCTCGTTTTTGCTCACATATTCGGTCTTCTGTAGAACCATATTTCTATTGCTTCAAGTCTCTTCTTCATTTGTGAGGATATTGTCCAGTATTCACTGCCATATGGAGGGACCAATATTACATAACAGTTCAATACTCTTTTCTTTGTTTCTAAATATTTTGCTTAGCATTTGGAAGGTAAATTTCACTATCCCAATGAGCCTCCAGATTTCAGTGTTGTATTTTCTGTCCTCTGTTAAAATACTTCCCAGATATTTAAATTGTTGTACTTGTTCAGTTTTGGTATCTCCAATTTGTAATTTGCATGTTGGACTGTTCCTTTTACTAACAACCATGTATTCTATTTTTTTGCATTTGAGATTTAGTCCTTTTTTCTTGTTTTCCTTCACTACATTCTGTAGGATTTCTTGTATTTTTCTTTCCACCAAAAATGAGTCCTGGTAGAACTTCATATTCTCTCAGAATTGTCTCACTGTATAGGTTGAATAAGTTCGCTGAGAAAACACATCATTGTCTTATGCCCCTGTCTATTTTTGTATATTTCAGTCAGTTATGTGCCATGCTTGATACATGCTTAGGCGATCATGTATCTTTCAATACATGACTGTTGAGGCATATTTTTTGCCGTAGTAGGTTGCCATTTCTTTCTGCAGTAGACCAGTTGCCATCCAAGGCTATAGAAACCAGTCTGTCCTGCTATTTACTCATAGCTGGGGGAAAAGAAGAGAATTCATACCTTTCCCATCAGCACATAAGTGAATGTAATGGATTTGACTGGAATTCAAACTCAGATTAAGCATATACACACATATATACACTGGAGGATCTGATTAAGAGCAATAGCTTGTCTGCCAACTGTTTTAAAAAACAGTGACTGCTATTTAATTCCCCACTAGGCACTTAATGAATATCACGTTGTACCAAAGTTGACACAGTCCAGCAAATTTTCATACACAACTCAGGAGTCCTGTAACCTATTAAGGTCATAGGGCCATCATATGTACTGAAGCTATTAGCAACAAGATAGCATGACAGTGTTCATTCCTCTTCAGGTTGGTTTTGAATTCAAAGCTGTCCTTTTCTGAGGCTGATTGTCCTATCAAAACTAAACAGCCTAGGTGATAATGTTACTAAGACACAAGGGACTACTGAAAGTGAAAGAGTAGGAAAAAACTTTAGAAGGAACCAGGAACTCAATAATAGTATAAATTTCAGAGTTTAGGCAAAAATGCTAGAGTTAAAGTAGAATTTAGAAGGAAGCAGAAACACATATTTACCCATAGCTGGGGGAGAAAAGGATTCATACTTTTCCCAAGGGTATTAGCACCTAAGTGAATGTAATGGATTCGACTGGAATTCAAACTTGGCTCTCCGATTCCTCGATCTGAGCTGCTATTCATGCCTCCATGAACTCATTTTCTATCCATCTGCAGGTGGCTTGCTGACAATACAGGTTCTGAATTATTCTAATATCCTTTTCAAATATGCCAAGGTTATCTAGCAGTTCCAATAGGTCTTTGTCGTGTACCTTATCAAATATTTTTGCATAATCTATAAAACATCCTTTTGCATTTGTTTTGCTCTTTCTGGTATCATTCTGAGCATAAATATGGCATTCCTAAGAATCATAAAAGTTATTGTCCCAACCAAGAAGTGCTTTCAAAAAAATATATCTGTTTGGTAATTTGAAGTGATTTTGGGAAATGGGTTTGATCAAAAGTTTTTCAACCCCCTCTTCTCATATAAAATAGAATGTAGCCTTTATAATTCATTTTAATTTGCATATAAGGCAAAAATCCTTCTAAAATTTCTGTAATGAACTTTCTCATTTCTTAATTTTTAGATGCTTTTTATCACAGTTTTTTTACTCAGGTTATCAATCTCTGACAGTGAAGTGTTAATGTGGGTTAAGAATTAAAATTTACATTTTTTGTTAAAAAATGTAACTCATATCTTGCTGAACTTGGCACCTAAGCCGAAGGCCAAATCTAACGTGAACCGAGCCGAAGACCAAATCTAACGTGAACTAATTTTGAACTCCATTTTGTGATCTCCCATGTCAACATATTTTTTTACATTTTTATGCTAGTAGCCTTAAAAGTATTATCTAGATTTTTTTTCTTTTTAAATGAAGCCTTATCAGTGAATTTTATGATCAATTTTGACTAGTATTTAGTTTCAACTTAATTTCTCTATTCCTTTGTATCACGGAGTATATGACCTTTTTTGACATCTTTTTCAGTTCTTGGGTAGTAGTGTGGTGAACATGGATATTCTGCATTTTACTTTTATTTTTGCTATAGAAATTTTGTCAGTGGTTCACAGAATAGACTGCAGAAAGGTTTTAAAAAATTGCTGTAAACTTTTATAGATGTTCCAGGACCACCCAGGTTATTTATTCTGTCAGAATACTCTTTGAAGGAGCATCAGATCTCTACAGCTGGTTCAGCCATCAGAGAAGAAAATCCCAGCAGAAAACCTATTACTTTAAAATCTTACTATTATTGTTCCACTTGACAATGATAAGGATGTGCACGAGAAGGGTCCATCTTAAAAATTCACAAGCACACACGTGAGAGCTATTCTACATGTATGAATGCTTACAACAATCACAGAAAACCCTTCTCAATCTCTATCTGAAAACTGAAGCAATCCTATAAAAAATAGAAAAGGAGTTCATTTGGGTGTATCTTCAATTGTTTTGTCATTTTACTTTTCTTTCTTTACCTATATGGACAGAATTTTTAAGTAATTTTGTTAGGTCTGACAAAGTAAAACTCATTTTTTATCTGGGGCAAGGAATGGCTTGTAATTTTGAATGCCTCCAAAATGCAACTGCTATCTTTTAATCACAACAAAGAACTTTTTTTGCTTTCCATCAGGAGAGCAACTCGTTGCACCTTCTTGGTCTCTCGTTTTCCACTGACACAAAGTGGAATGATTATATTGACTCAATTTCTAGGTCTGCTGCTAGAAAAATTGGTTCACTGTGTCATGCTAGATAATTTTTCTCACCAGAATCAATCTTAGATATTTATAAGCCTACCATTTTTCAATGCATTGAATATTGCTGCTGTAACATAACTTCCCTCAATTGCAATTTCATGTTTTCCTAAATCTTTTTTATTGTCCTTTCTCCTCATTTAAGTCTTCTCAATCTCTTTCACTCCCAGTAACTCTTTACATCTTAGTGTCATTATTGCCTTGATTGGAGTGAAATGATTAAAAAATGAAAAATATGCCTTTTGCAAAGGTTTATAAAAAATAGATTAAAAAAAGAAAAATCCATTGGACCCAAATGATATATTTTTCTGCTTGCTTTGTGACTGAGACATTTGTACATTTCCCATCAGGATTTAGAGTACTGATTTTCAAGGTGGTCAGGCTCCACATTTTGAAGATCAACACCAAACAAACTTTTGCCTTTAGCATTTTAGCTTCTATCTCACATTATCACCTTGCACAAACGTTTATGGTATATGAACTCAACAGAAATAGATGAAAGAGCGATTGACCAAACTGGAGAAAACAAAGAGCAAAAAAAAAACAGTGAAAATTTGAAAGAAACAAAGGAAAAGAACCGTTGCATTGATATATATATATATATATATATATATATATACACACACACACACATCTCACTCATCCACAAAAAAAGGATAAAAGTTATTGAGTAAATGAATAAGAATAAGATAACCAACTACATTTCTGATGTAATGGATTTTTTATTATTTTATCTGTTTGGGAAATCATATTTTATTATTGCTGTTTATTTCTTTTGATTTGCTATTTTGGTCCAATCATTTACCAATTGTTTCACCTGAGACCTAAAAGAAAGTCTTACTTAAGAAGTTACTGAGCATATTGGATTCCATTGGTAACACTGTACTTTAAAGCTTTGTATATATATATATCACAGTAGTATGCTTGCATAATTTCTGTATTTTCATCTCTCATCCATTTTACTATTTTTGTCTTTCCTTTAGTTATGAGCAGATCTTCATTGAGGTGTACTATTATCTGAACTCATCCACTGACAGGATTTTTAATATTATATGCTTTTCAGTAAGCTCTAATTTTCACTGATTATTAAGAATGTTTTCTAAGCTTAGAGTGTGGCAAAAGGCCAAATAAGATATTTGGAAGAGGAAGATTGTGATACACAACTCTTCCAATTGGGGAGGGCCTATCTGCTGAGAAAAGTAGCATTAAAAATCCTGTTTATTATCTGAGCCCAAACACAAACCTCAGACAACAGTAGTTATTTTAATTCTTATTTACTATATATATATAGTATGGTGGCCTGACAAATGTGTCTAGCATGAAACAGACTGTTGCCTCTAAGTGTTGACTTCAATGTTCACTTTTATATTTACACATGCTCTATCTCCGATATTGAGCACTTTATCTCATAAATATAGCACACATTAAGACTATATTTCTTCACATATATATATATATATATATATATATATATATATATATATATAATTATACATTTTACTAATTTGTGACTGGAAGGGATAATTCTGCAAAGGATATAAATCCAAGTAAATCTCAATGTAGACTACAGAGCATTATGATAAGAAGAAGACGGAGACTTTAATTATCCATTTTGTTTATAATTTTTATTTCGTGAACACTAATCAGAACAAAATCTCCTCAGCAAATGGAGAAAGTACACCAGACGGACACATTAGATTGGTAGTGGGGAGGAAAGGTGAGAGAAAAGGGATGGGTAAAGAGAGGGCTAAAGGATTAGTAGTTAGTAGTAGTCAGTTCCAGCCAAGAATTTACTCTATACTTTTGAGATTTTAATACTGCATTATATTTTACATTGACCAATAAGATTTGTGTTTTTAGGCAGGATCAATCAGGTCGATTCAAATTAATTTAATGAAAGATCTTAATCCAAATAAAGGTCAGTATTAATATAGTAATACTTAAGCATATATATATATATATATATATATATATATATATATATATATATATATATCATGCTTCTCCCGTCGAACTCGACATATGAGGGTCAGACAGATCAGTTCCCAGAAACCGAAAGCCCGACAGCCACACAGGACTTGATTATAGTGGTGAAGGCCTTGTGCAGAGCCATCCACACTTTTTGGAGGGACGAATACAGGGACCTGGTGCAACGGATGCCACAAGGTCCCCAAACGACCCTCCGCAGGTTTTGAATTCAGAGTTGTCCTTCTCCTAGACCAGTTGCCATCCAAGGCTATAGAACCCAGTCTGTCCTGCTATTTACCCATAGTTGGAGGGAGAAGAAGAGGATTCACACCTTTCCCAAGGGTATTAGCACATAAGTAATGGAATCGACTGGAATTCGAACTCGGCTCTCCGATTCCTGAATCCAAGCCGTTATCCATTACTCCACCGTGCCTCCACACATATATATATATATATATATATATATATATAAATGATAAAAATATACTTTCAAGGTATGCTATATTTATGGGTTAAAATGCTCAATATCAGGGATAGAGCATATGTAATTATAAAATTGAACATTGAGGTCACCACCCAGAGGCGACAGTCTGTTTTATGCTTAAACGTACTCATCAGGCCATGTCTTGATGATTGTGTTTAAGCATGAAACAAAATGTCATTGCTGAGTGTTGACATCAATGTTCCCTTTATTTCTCTGTGTGTTTGTGTTTTTGTATATGAGAAGGTGCTTTTTATACTAAAGTTGACCCAATACAAGGCACAAGAAGGTTATTGCAAGAGGTGTGATATAAAGAGGACATAGAAAGTGAAGATTATGAGGATAAGGAGTATAGATAGCAATTGA
This sequence comes from Acanthosepion esculentum, assembly GCA_964036315.1. Classification (NCBI taxonomy): domain Eukaryota; kingdom Metazoa; phylum Mollusca; class Cephalopoda; order Sepiida; family Sepiidae; genus Acanthosepion; species Acanthosepion esculentum. The sequence continues at coordinate 24,828,606 of OZ038484.1, read as the reverse complement.
CCTTGTAGTTTTCAGAGAATCATTCATGCAGGAATTTCTCCCAAAAGGTAGCAGACCTCAGGAGTTGTCTTCCTCCTTAGAAAGGGAATATGGAGGAAATTTGGGGGATTTGACTGCAATCAAAACAAATTAATTTTTGCTGTGAAGGGAATGCTACTTGGTTAGGCCTAGAACTTTTCAGTGCCCTCTTCTAATACTTGATGAATATCAAAAAGCCACCTTAGCATTTTGCTTACAAAAGAAGGTGCATACATATTTATTCATATTGATGTGCTGTGCAGGTAGAATATTCAGTTAGAAATTTTATCTTACAAAAAAAATTAAGAAAAAAACAAAAAAACAGTGAAAACTAAAAAGACATTTTCTACAGCAGTCAAAATAAATATACTGATTTTATGGATAAATCTAGCAACACAATAAATTTGTATTTATTCAATATTCTTTTGTGCAATATTTGAAATGTAATGCATTTGGTATGAATCTATATCTGTGAATCAGTTATAAATGTTTTAAAATTATTCATACTAACACCAGTGTTTTCACATAGAAACATACACATGCTTGTATTTATTGACATATTCACATAGACACACACACATAATCTCTCTCTCTTTATATATATATATATATATATATATATATATATATATATATATATATATATATTGATGTTCTAAGCATAGCTTAGATGTGGCACAAGGCCGAGAGTATGGGGCACCCAGTGAGGATTGAACTCACTACTCAGTCATAACTGTTTTAGTGAGACAAGCTTGCTAACCATTGCACCATGCCAGGATGTCTCCCTACCTCCCTCTCTCCCTCCCTCCCTCTCTCCCGCCCTCCCTCTCTCCCTCCCTCCCTCTCTCCCTCCCTCTCTCTATCTCCCCCTCTCTCTATGTCCCGTCTCTCTTTCTCTCTCTCTCTATATATATAGGATGCGATGGATAAATTGTCATTTAAATTACACAAAAATGAAAATAACACTGACATCTCATTTTAACAGATATATTTACCAAAATGACAAAAAAATATCTTGAAATACTAAAGAGTAAGTTTATTCAATAAAATCACCATTGGCTTCAACCACAGCCCCCAGATGACTTCAGAATCTCCTGCAACTCTTCTGGACCTTCTCCTTGGTTAAGTTGGTGAATGCTAATATGATCCTTGCCTTCAGTTCATCTTTGATGTTAGAAGAAGTTTTGTTGGTCTCTTGCTCAACTCTGCCCCACACATAATAATCAAGGGGGTTACAGTCTGGGGAGGTAGGTGGCCAGATGTATGCGGTGATGTGGTCATAGAAATTGTTTGACAGCCATGACTGTTGCTAGACATAGGGTCTTCCAGCAGTCACCCTCTTGACCCAGGGCAGCACTACCTACTCAAGGCACTTGATGTAGACCTCTGTGTTGAGTCTGAGACGATCACCAACAAATTCAGGAGTTCTTTTCTTATCATAACGATCTTTGTAATCACCATTAGACTCATTCAATTCTTTCCAAATTCTCTTCAGTGTACTCAGATTGACACCCAAATTCTCTGAAATGTTTGTATTGGAGCTTCTGGTACGAATGCCAAGCAGTACAGCATGCTGTTTCCAAAATTCTGATGGAGCAAATTGTATCATTGTGATCTTTTTCTCACAGACAGTGCCCAACTGACCCTACTATACAGTGCAGCTGACAGAATCAAAAACAAACAACACACACCCATCGCACCATACATACATATACATATACATATATATATATATATATATATATATATATATATATATATATATATATATATATGAGAGAAGGGAGAAAGAGAGAAATTCACCCATTTTTCAAAGGATAGTTTAAGAAGTATTTGTAGAAATGATCAGAACATTGGCAATTTCTGAGAACACATTTTGTAAAATACTACATTGTAGTGACTTCCTCTCATTCCCCCTCTATTTCATTGGTGCAAAGTAAGTTCTACTTGAGCCTTAGCTTCTCGCAAACCACTGCTCCGAGGAACCGACTCCCATGAGAATGTTTTCCTGACCACTGCAATCTTAACCTATTCAAGTCTCGAATTAATCATCATCTTCCCCACATATCTGCATAAAGGCTGCCCCTTAATCTGTAACCCTCTACCTTGAGCGGCTCCCGGGATTTGTACAGGGGGAATCTCACTGTAAAAAAAAAGGAAAACAAGTACACCTTTAAGCTATTTGGGACTGACAGTGGTTTAGCAAAAATATATTCTGCAGTGCCAGGTGGATTCTATTGCAATGAATTCCTTCTCATATTTTTCCTGTTTATGTTTTTTCGTTACACATTGGAAATATTTTGCTCTTGATACCATTCTGTCAGTTGCATGGAATCAGTTTTTAATCATTTTTAATTTCTAACTAGTATTTCTTATATCTTAATTTTAGTTGCTTTTCATCCCTACTCAGATCATCATGATGACAAGCAATTACAATTAAGATGAAATATGTGCCAGTTCGAATCTAATAATGGATGTTAATATTTCATCTAAAGGAAATCCAAGATAATATCACTGATAACATTATCATCAGTTGTCTAAAGATTCTTTTTTTTTTTCCCAAGATGCAAGCAAAATATAACCCATCAATAATCTCTCAAAGTTATGACAAGTAAATCTTTTCTAAATTCTGATAATCGGTTTTCATTGTAATTTAACACAATTTAGAGGACTATTATTTTTTTCTAAATTTTAAGTTTTTTTTCATTCTTTCTTGTGCATAAGTTTTTTCTCTTGTCCAAAAAACTTTCAGTCACTGAATATTGATTTGGTTTGTTTTGTTTTACAGTTTATATTAACCTTTCAAATGCTGTTTCATGCCAAATTCTATAATTTTGATAAACAATAGATAGGTAGACATAGGTCTGATTTGCACAAGAGTGAAAAAGGCAAGCATTGATCCAATTTGTACAAGAATCAAAAAGGTAGACATATGTCCAATTTGTACAAGACTCAGAAAGTTAAATATAGGTACGGTAAACATGTGGTCTCTTTTTGATGGGTGTACCTCTCTGCACTGAAATGCAGTTGGCATATTCCTGACCCCAACTGACTACTGGAAAAAGAAACCCTGCAAAAGTTAAATTACATTTAGGTAATGGCAAATATTACACAAATTTGGATTAAATATCCATAAAAGATTTTTTAAAAAGTTATAACTCAAGAGTTTTAGCTTTTGTGATTTCAATTTTTCTCATTGCATTTCTTTAATTTCTCATAAAATCAATTTCTTATTCAGAGAAATGATTTATTCAAAGAATAGTTCATGCTTTTAGTTTGGCTGAAACTTGTCCAGAAGATAAACAAACTGTGGAAGTTTCCTGTTACTACGTTAACCAGATGAAACAGCATCAAATCAAATATTGTTGTTGTTTTATTGAACAGTATCAAGTGTTCAGAGGATAACTGGATACAGGTGCAAAAAAAGGTATGCTACTGCAGAACTTACTCATTCCCCCCTGCACACACCTGATGAAACAACAAGGTAAACATAATATAGCAAAAAAATACCTTTTGTTTATTCTTAGTGTTGAACAAGATAGACTCCTTATTTTAAAAATCTGATACTTGAATGAACAGTAAGAAAAATAAGTGGATTAAAAGCTTAGCCATGGGTGCATATAGTTCTGTCCCTCTCCCTATCTCCTCCCACCTCTCTCTTTCTCTGAGTTGGTTTGCCTAAATAAATGTCTTTTCTTTGTCAGACTTAATTTAGTCTTCCATTGATCAAAGGCCACAATGAGAAAACACTCTTATTTTGGTCTCCCACTGAACAGAGACATTTATGAAATGACAATCTTCAACAATATTTTTCCATCTAATGCTTATCTTATAACAGTACATTTATGTTTAAACATTTTGGAATGTTGATTTTGTTTTTATTTTTTGACATTAATTTAGACAAATGAATGTTTGTTTTGTAATGCCTGTTAATTATATTGTGTGGATTAATGAATACGATGAGACTATCATACATATTATATTTTAATTCATGTCAATATATCATCAGTTTCTCTCACTCACTGTGTGCATGTAGTCCACAGAGCTCTTGCCTGAAACATGAAATCTTACATTCTTATCTCTGATGTCTGTGAGACTATTCAACTATTCTCTGTAGTAATTGTTTATATCTATCTCTCCCATGTTTGTCTTTTCCATGATTGCAAAACCAGATACAGCTGTAAGGTCATATGCTTCTGCATTTGGCAGCCTGGAATAACCTCAGCCTTGCACCAGGTTTCCTTGACCTGGTGTGAAATGAAGTGCAAAGTCTATTTCACATAATAGTACAATCTTTTCTATTACTTGACGTTTTTTATAAGCTCAGTTCATACAAATTCTATATCATTTGCCCATCTTCCTTGATTATTATGTATATCAAGCCTAACTCAATCAAAGTAGCATAAAATGATGTAATCATTCACTTGCTTCATGAAATACTAGTAAACAGTAAATACTGTTATTATCACCAATTAAAAGATATATTCCTCTTTTATAAATGTAGTGGCATTCTCCATGCAGGCTTGCATCTCTCATCTTTCATCAGAAGTGACAACAGTAATTGCAAATGTGTAATCATCTCCTTGTTGGAAGATTTTGCGTTGGTTGTTTTACTCTTCCTACTTACATGAAAATGGTGATTATTTTGCCATTATAAATGCCTGGCTGATTGACAAGAGCCACAAGCAGATCTGATCTGGCATCTTCTGAAAGCAATTCATTCTTTTTTTTCACATTTTTTTCAATTTCCTTATTTGTTAAAACTTATTTAGTACTCTAAGCATTTCATCCATGATTGTATGAGAGACTTGGAAGATAAAAAAAAATCAACTTTTATTTGCTATGTTTCTTAACTTCCAAAATAAGTGTCTTTCTGCATAAGACCTACTTTTGTGAATTTTGCACATCTGTTGTTTTCTTTCCTAAAGAAGATATATTAATGTTTATAGCAAAATAAAGTCTGTCTTATATTGATACCTTGAAGACATTTTAGGTAATAAACTAAGGACAATGTGGAATTGGCTTTTTAAAAGTTATCATGTTGGAGTGTCTTCTGTAATTTAAAATTGGTCTTTTTAGCAAATAATATTTGAACCTAAAACTTGATCTCTTAAAAATAATCTGTTTTATAAGTAGGATATACACTGATATTTATTGAATCAATTTATACCATTAAAATAAATTAAAAATCTTCTTGGAGTATGATTTCATAAAAATATTAATACTAGTACTTGCCAACCTATAAGATGGATGGTTTACAAGGGTATTTGCAGGATCTACTTCACTGCCATTCATCCATGTCCAAAAGCTGTTCTATTTCAAGCTTTGATAAGCAGTGAACCACCAAACAAAAGCAAAACACTACAAAAATATAAAAATACTAGCAATACATTTTTATATAAAAAAATTACCAACAATACCCATTTATAGTAAAATGTCCAATAATACATTTTATCTACAGTTGAAGGTATAGAATTCCTTTCAAAATATTTTGATTTCTGCATTAAATAACCCATAGAGGTTGATATGTCGCTAAACAAAATCAACCAACCAACAAACTTAACCCAATGTTTCTCCCTTAATCACATGGATTGGATATTATGCACTAAAAGTTCAGATCAACATTTGGTCTTGTGTCTAAATATTGATCCACTCTCATAGTGAAATTTGTATTTTGCAGTTGTTAAATGTTTTTCATTTCTGAGTGAAAGTCTGCTGAATGTAAACATAGGAACAGAGAAATATTATCAGGTTTATAATGCATTTATGTACTAAATTGTTTCCTTTGATTTTAAACTGTTTTCTGGCACATTGCAAGGCAAATGATTGATGTTTGTATTTTAATTAAATGCACAGAAACTATAAACTCCCTATTGGTCTAGACATTGAACAGTTTTTCTAATATTAATAACAAATTACTTTTCTAAGTTTGCCTCTTGAAATAAACCCAAAATTATCTAGGTGCATTAATGACTTTTTGAACAGCATTATGAAATTTGTCAATAGAACCATATTTCTGTTGCTTAAGGTCTTTTCTTCATTTGTGATGAAACTGTTGAGTTTTCACTGCCTTCCTTATTCAGTTTTTGAAAAGCTTTCATGATACCTTCTTTTTTTTTTTAATTGGAATCTCCCCCATGCAAAGCAGTAATGCCGCTAAAACACAAGGTGTTACAGGGAGTGGAAGAATTAGAAACAGAAATATTAATGATGAACAGAAAGAGAAGCGAGTAATCAGATAGGCAGTACATAACGATTGACATTGCATTTAAATTTTTGCAGATTAACGTTGGTTGGAAAGCATGGAACCGGAACGTAGTTCCACAAGCGAGAAGTGTGAAGAAACTGTTAGTATAGAATTTACAGCTACATCTAGCCAGCTCAACTGTAAACTGATGAGATCTCAACACCAGTCTAGTGCTTCACTTAAATTCAAAAACTCTAGATACCATAGCAAAGAGCTCATTCAAACAATTACCATGAAAGTGTTTAAAGAAAAGATATAGAGAGGCAACTTTATAGTCAGTGGGAAAGTTATTGAAGCTGAGTCACCAGATCAAGACCAATAATATTGCAGATATACATAATATTTTATCATTTTTTTACTTGAATCAGGTAATTGACAGATATACTTTTTGTGGCAGAAATCCTCATTTTTATTCTCAACCCTCAAGCAAACAAAGATATCCACATAAGGATTTACACTGGCTCCTAAAATCATCTTAATAATGATGCATTGCAAACTTAGAGACCATTTCATATTTTCCATGCATAGTAAAGTTGGAATGATTTTTGCATATAAATGTAAAGGATTGTATTATGCAGAAATCACAATTCATATGAATAAATACACTTGTCTATATTATTTTTATCTAATAAGATAAACAAAGTGAAACATTCATTACGTGTTTGATATCAGATTATGGCCTTATTTAACTTTGAGTTTTTTCACTTGGAACACATTGTGCATAATAAAAGCAATAAAATCACAAATAATTAAAAGGGACAAAATGGCAAACAACAACAACAACTACAGTAGTTGGCAATAGGAAATTAGGAGCAAGAAAGAAAAGAAGAAAAAAAGAGAGAATCATGCAGAATGAGCCAACCGGTTATTGCTCCTCACTCATCAAAACTTGATCAAGGAAAATAAAATTTTTGTGCACACTGAATAAAAAGGAGACACAAGAATTCTTTTTTTGTCTTGCCTCTAATTTTATATTACCAACTACTGTAGTTCTTGATTTTTGTCCCTTTTAGTTATGGCTTTTTTATTGTTTTAATTAAATTTTGTACTTTTATTAAGATCTTCATATATTGTACCTACTGAGAAAATTTGTTGAATATAATATTTCTATATTTCTATTGTTGGATTTGCCTTTTTACGTAATTGTTACAGATTTTATTTTTATTGATTGAGGCATTGCAATGATACTATGCAAAAATTCCCCAAGAAAAAATCTCAAGCAATAGACAAATGCAACTAGAAATAATCTTGTTTTATCAAATTGGTGGCAAAAGTGGAAAAATTCACTAAGCAAGACAGTTGAGTAATTTCTTAGCTTTTTATAGTAAATAATATCCAGCCACTTACCATTTGGGAGGCAGAAAGGATAGTTATTTTATGCTTCAGGGGTTGTTTGCTTTTTTTACTTTTTCTTTTCTCTATTTTACTTTATTGTTAGGAAGTGAAGATTGAATCTATTCAAACCAAAATAGAAACATTTTTTCAAGTTCTTTTTTTCTTTTTTTTTTTTAGTTTCTTTTGACTTTTCTGTTTTTGTCTGAATGGTTTGTCTAATTATATGTTATCATTTGAATCGACATAGGATTAACAAACTGGAAGCCATGTCAATACTTGATCAAAGATCACAAATTGATAAAATCAAAATCTGGGATAAGAAATATTTACATTTCTAAAAAACAGCTCACTTATTTATAATACAATTGGAGTCAAGATGATATAACTAAAAAAAATGGAGATATGTAACATATATTTATATAGTATTTACATTAGTCGGACTATTGTCCTCATCTTTGTCGCCATATTTGTCACAACGTTTCGGCCATTGTACGCTCCGGCCTTCTTCAGGTGGTTAGAATTTCGAACCGAACCCTTTATTTCGATCACTGGGGTAGACTGTTCTAGTTCCACGAGCCATGTTTGATGGATGTCAGTTATCAGTTATCTCCTGGTAATTTTCCCTCTGAAAGTTCTCCACTGCCTGAACCGGGTATTGAACTCACACTCTTTGGGTCTGTCACTGGATCTAACCAACGCCTTTATCCACTGTGCCATGTGTCCTTGAGGAGATAACTGATAACTGACATCCATCAAACATGGCTCGTGGAACTAGAACAGTCTACCCCAGTGATCGAAATAAAGGGTTCGGTTCGAAATTCCAACCACCTGAAGAAGGCCAGAGCGTACAACGGCCGAAACGTTGTGACAAATATGGCGACAAAGATGAGGACAATAGTCTGACTAATGTAAATACTATACATAATACCTTATCTCAGAAATATAGACAGACTCTGATATATTTATATGTTACATATTATGTTTATACATTCCAAGAGAGACAGATCAACAGACAATGTGGAGAAAGGTCCTTAGAATATATATACTAAATCATTTGTAATGCAGTTCTATTCAAATCAAAAACCTCATAGTGTAACTAACATTCACATTCTATTTTTACTCAACATTATTATGTATTATAAGTTTTTCATGTGTAATTCACTTGCTTTTGATGTCTGTGTTCAATATTTTTTAATATATTTTCTTGGTAAATCACTTATTTAATTATTATGCCTGATTTAATCAAATTAGCGTATTTGTTGGATGTTATAGTCACATTTTGTTTGTCCCTTTCAGGCTTCTTTAGGGGTGTGTTGTAGTCGGCAGTCTTTTGGCAATTTTAAACCAAGTCTTTTATTAAATCCACAGAGGTGCAAAATTTTCATTCTACTGTTCACTGTAGGGAATGTCTCATACCAATTAATTCTACTATTATACTAGATTGTTTTCATTCTGATGTCTATACTAGAGGATATTTCATATCAGCTATTTCTTCTGAATTGAAGATGCTAGTCTAAATAAATTGATATGATAATTCCTTATCTCCTAAATTTAGACAAATATCACTTGCTGTATAATATACTTTTGCCATTCATACTTTTAACAAATTATATATTTGTTGTGATGTTGATTTGGGGTTTGTAGAGACAAACGCCAAATAACACGTAACAATAAAAAGGGTTTTAATAGGTTGGTAAAAAGGTACAGAAATCGCCTGAGTAGTCAATAACTAGCTCAGCCAAGAACTTCTCTGTCTTCCTGTCTCCTGACATGCCACTATTTAAAGTCTTTGTTCACAGGCGCAGACAAGTTCATCTTCAAGAGGGGTGGTAGGTTTCCGACACAACAATATGATAGATATTTCTCAACAAATTAATATCCGTAAATTTAATAAGGGCAGCATGGTGGAGTAATGGATAGCAGCTCGGATTGAGGAATCGGAGAGCTGAGTTCAAATTCCAGTTGAATCCATTACATTCACTTAAGTGCTAATACTCTTGGGAAAGGTATGAATCCTCTTCTTCTCCCCAAGCTGTAGCAGGACAGACTAGGTTCTATAGCCTTTGATGGTGACTGGTCTACCGCAGAAAGAAATGGCAACCTACTGTGGGAAAAATCTGCCTCGTCAATCATGTCTCAAAAGATACATGATCGCCTACATGTGTATCACGTATGACACATAACTGAAATTTAACAAAAATATTTTCATTAAATTTCAGAAAACAACCTTTGTTTTAAAAAGTAATTTGTTGAGATGTTGAAATCCTCAAAAGTTAAAAGTAAAGCAAAAAAAATGGACTGCTAATTATTGTGTATTTTGCATGATAAATCATTTAAAGATATTATCAAAATTAAAATATATAACTTTCTCTTACGTAACTCTCAGATATTAATCAAATATAAGTTTTTTTTGCTGATAAAATGCTCAGATGCCATTTCCCAAAATGTACAACTCTTAAGCAACATTTATGACCAGTCTACCACAGGAAGGCAGGAAATTGGTGAAAAAAAATATTCCAAGCTTCTCTAATTTGTCAATTTCTCTCAAGAAGTCATATCTGGTTACCTGTCATCATTGCCATCAAGATAACAGAGCTGTGACGACAATCACCTTGCAACAATTACCATTCCTCCTACACAAGAACAGCTACTATAAATTCAGAGGTAAACACACACACACACACACACACACACACACCTGTATGCAGTTTGTGTAACAGCATCATAGATAAAGCCTTCATATGACAAAGGCTGAGTCATTTTTGACTCACAATTACCTCCACTGCCATTTAAAAGCAAAGACAAAACAAATCTTAACATTTTTTTAACAGAATATCTCATACCTTTCTGTCTTATAGTGCCAATAAGTTTTATGAGTTGAATAATCTGAATAATTCTTGAAATGATAAAGACTCTTTTCAAAATTTAAAATATTTGAGTTTACATTCATATTTACAGATATAAAACAAACTGAATAAATCTTTGTATCAGTCAAAGAATTTAATTTTAAGTTTTCATATATTTCTTCAATAAATCCTACTTAAGATATCACAGTTTAAATCAACAACTAGTATTGTCCAAAATTTCACAAGTAAGAAATACAAAACAATTTTCCCAAGGATTTACAATTTTCTCCCGATTTAAAGAAAAATTATATTTTTAATGGTTCATTTTTTGTTGGTAAAAATAAAATATGGTGATAATGTTTCCTTCTAATATAGTCTTTGGGTACAAAGAAATATATGCAAAAGATTATACAGTTATATTTTCACAACCCTGATAACATAAGAGACCGATTTATCAATCAAAACTTGCTTGGCCGAGGAAAATATTTATCAGTTCAAAATAAGGTGAAAAATTTATCAGCTTTGTACTTTTGAAATTACAACGTTAAAATTAATACAAATGAAAATAGTATTTATTGACTTGTATTCACTTACTGATCTAATGTAACTGAGCTTGCATCTCCTTTTTGGTCTTTGCTTTGTTTAATGCAAGTTGCCCCTCAGTCTCAACTAGAAACTTCAAAAGACAATTTTTTTTTGCATCAAATGCAAACAGATAAGGTGCATTGCAATAAGAGAAATGTAGCTGTGATCTTTTAGGTCTATCTGGAATTTGATTGACATATTTGTTTGCTCCTTCTTATATCATACCTAGAGTCCCAATAACAACAGGTAATGTTGTCTTGAGCCACTAAATTCTAACAATGTTTATCATCATCATTATTTTTCTTCTTCTACAACCTTTTTTTAAACCTCACTGAGAACCTGGGAACATGTCCAATACTGCCTTTAGTGCTTTTCTCCTCTCGATATCTGTATCTTTCCAATTATCCCTCCAATTCTTAACTGTTTGAATTACCTTTTTGTGAACGTCTTTGAACCATTCTACACTCCAATTATTATGGACTGTGCACACCTTCAAAGCCCACTGATGGATTTTTTTCATTTAACGATAATAGGTCCAGTCTGGTCTGATTTGGTCAGCTGAAGAGTGTGAACTGTCTTTTGCGGTGATCCTAATTCCCTGCTGTCAATCCCAGAAATAAACAACTCAGAAGTTTTACTATTTGCTTTTATTTATATTTTTCTCAATAAAATTTACAAAAAGGAGATTAGAAATAAAACAACATCTGTCTATATTTCTGTGGTGATGTATTGTAATTATTTACATTGTGAATATGACAATAAAGATGAGGAAAACAGTCTGAACAATGTAAATAATGTAAAGAAATAAAGCAAATAGATTATTCACAAAACAATATATTTTAAAAACATGTATATTATTTATATTCGGACTAATGTCCTCATCTTTGTTGTTATTATCACACCATTTTGGCTGTTGTCTCCACCTATCTTATTCAGGTGTATCTCAATCCAAATGAAATAGTTTTGTAACTTTTTGGACACAAAGCCAAATAGTTTCTTTTTGTTCTCTTATATACTGTACCCCTTTAACATTTGAATGATCATGGCTCTCTGAAACTACCTATCCTTTGTAGCACTTAGCAATGTTTGCCTTTTTACTATCCATTGTATCCCCTGTTCTACCATCAATTTACACAAGTAGGTTACTTGCTGTTTCTCTCTGGCCTGCCTGCATTGATTATGTCCTGTGGGTGTCAAATTCTCCAAGCCATCTTTCCTCATTATGTACATTAGAAATTTCAACTGAATCATTCTGATTCAAAGTAGAAGTATCTTTTTTGTTCCTATTTTCCTTAAAACTTTGTTGTTACTCACATGTTCTGTATCGTATTCTCAGCATCCTTCTGTAGAACCAAATCTCTGTTACCTCAAGTCTTCATCTGTGTTCAATATTCATTTCTATATAGGACTGATATTACATAGCAGATCAGCACTCTTTTCTTTGTTTTTAATGAAATTTTCCTGTTTCTTAATACTTCATTTAACTTTTGGATGGCTTCTTTTGTGTTTCATATTTCTGTGTCATATTTTCTGTCATCTGTTAAAATACATTGTAGCCAAATAGTTACATTTTTATACTGACTTGATTTTGACATCTCCAATTAATAGTTCACATTTTGAGTTGCCCCTTTTGCTAACAACCATACATTTCATTTTCTTACAATTAATGGCCAGTCTTCTCTTCTTGGTTTCCTCTTTTTGTGATTTCATTTTCTCCTTGGTTTCAAGAATACTTTGATTCAAATAAATTATCTTATAATTACTGTTAATATGATTTCATTCATTTTAAATATATTATTACGATATTATTTTTATTCATTCATTCAACTAATATTGAATAAGAAGCCCCACAAATTAACCTCACATTTTTGCTTCAGCTCCTCTTTTTCTTTTACATGATTCTTCAACCAATACAAGGCACAAGAGCCACTCAAGGTAAATAGTTACCGAATGTGGTTGTTGTAAATGTGTAAGAGGAGTGTGTAAAAAATGCATATTATATTATATTACATTATATATTACATGTAGGATAACTGTTGACCCTAGACTTGAATAATTTAAGACCATAGCAATCATGGAAGCATCTTCTCAGAAGTTTGTTCCACATTTTTACAGAAGAATATAGATTCTTGGTTTGAAAATTTGATCTGTCTGGACAGTACTTGTATATAGGAGAAAGAAAGAGGTGGGGAGTTCCACAATCATTATTGGGTGTATTGACCAATGTCTGTCACTCTCGCATGCATATGCCGGATTTTATGATACAAGTCATCACAATACAATTGATATTAACAAACTGATATTGGAAAAAAATTTAGCATATACTTATATAAGTAATATATCGTGTGTATCAGTATATAATATCTATTTTTAGAAATATTGGTAACTTATTTTGGTGTACCTGGGTTTTATTATAAAAACAATGAATTAAAAAAATATATTATTTTTTTCTTTTATTTCATCCCAAGCAAGGCAATAAAGCAACTAAGACACAAGGGATTACTGAAAGCAAAAGAAACTGAGAAAACATTATTGAGGAGAGAGGAGAATAAAAGAACAGGTTTCAAGGAGACAGAAAATGATGATTGATGTTGCATTTGAATTTTTGAAGATTATAGTTGCAAGAAGCTGGAAGAGAGTTTTACAAGTTGTTATATACCGTACCTATGAACACGAATGAGTATGTCCCAATCCTCATAAATATGTTGGATACTATTGTAAGTGGGGGTAATATAAGTAGTTCATCACTAGCAGTGGTTTACCTACTTCACACCACTGGCGAGTATTGTATTTTGTTGATATTAGTATTCTTTGTTTCTAATATAATTTTCCTGTTTCTTAATACTTCGTTATTCAAATGTGCCTTCAGATTTCAATGTTGCATTTTCCGCCCTCCCTTAGAACACTTCCAAGATATTTAAATTGTTGTACATGCTTGATTTTGGTATCTCCAATTTGTAATTTGCTTGTTGGGCTCTTCTTTTTGCTGACAACCAGCATTCTGTCTTCATTTAATTAGTCTTTTCTTCTCATTTTCCTCTACTATCTTCTGTAGGAGTCCCTGTAGTTTCTTTTCTGTGTATGCTATTAACACTGTGTCATCTGTATATCTTATGTAACTCCACACATGCATACATAATAATTCTGCTAGGCCAACAGATAAAGAGCATTTTTTGAGTGTAAGTCTTTCATGATCATTCATCGGAACTTCACGCATATGTAAACACTATGAGGACATTTTCACATGCACACCTTCATTCACTTCTTTCTTTCTATTTAATTTGCTCAGGCAATAAAACATGTTAATTGTATGTAATTTTATGTATATGGATTTTTACTCTCTTGTTTGAGGACAATCCACTACAGTAGCCTATCAGTTAAATTAATATTTCATCAGCATTAGTGTATAAAATGTTTATACAAGTGTAGCAACTATGATGGGCCAGAAATAGCATTAAATTTTCATCAGTTTTACTTTAATTTTGCTTTAGTTGCCTTTTTATCACAATGCTTAGGTAATTTATAGATTCTACAACCTCTAAGTAAGCTGTATGAATTGGTAGGAAAAGAAGTTCAAATTTTATTATAAGCTTAGTTTTATTTCCAATTGATGCTGTTGATTAATGAGCACAAAATGTCATCACAATCTGAATATTGTGATAAAAAAGCAGTAAAGATGCGATTAAAAAATTACTATACAAAAATTAATAATCATGACAATGCTTGACTTCAGAAATTAAGACAACACTTATATATCAACTGCGATGAGTAGGTATGCAGAGCTTTTATGGGGTTAATACAGAATAGGCATCCAGTAATGTATATTCCTTATGTTTCTAATCTATTCTGTTTTATAATTACCTGATTGCTTCATCAATATAACAAAAATCATACACTGAGTAATTAAAACTAAATATGCTATTTGCAACTGATGTATTGGAATTAAGTCTTTTTATTCATTGATCTCTAAATCTGAATCAGCAATTTTTTTCTCTGTGTGTGTGCATGTATATATATATATATATATATATATAGGAACATGGCCAAGTGGTTAGAATGTTTGCTTTCTGACCATGAGACCTGGTTTTGAATCTCACCATGATTGATTTGTCAGGAAGGCGACTTTCTGATGTTATCAGACTAGATTGAGGTCAATCCCAGCATGCAGCACCTTTGGAAAGTGCCTGAAAACCATACCACAGGTTGACCCAAGCCTTGTGATTGAAATTGAGTAGACAGAACTCTTGTGGGCTGTCGATAACTGTGCTAGCACAAAGCCACATATCATCGAGGGCTTGAGCATGCTGGCCTTGTTCAAATTGTTGATCACGCTAGATAACATGCTCTCTCCCAGAAACTGTAACTAAGGCCTGCTCAGCAGTATAAAACACAGGTGGGCTCTGTGGGTGTTGACCAAACACAAATGTGCCTGAGCGAGCGTCTGAATTAGGGATTGGCTAGCTGCCCTAGTAGACAGGTATCCTCGAATACGAGTGGCCAGCTATTACATATATATATATATATATATAAGTGGATATTGAAGTTAGCAGCCAGAAGCGATAGTCTGTTTTATGCTAAACAAAATCATTAGACCATAAGACAAACAGTTTAGTATGAAACAAACTGTCACCTCTGGGTTTTGACTTCAATGTCCACTTTTATATTTACACACCAACCCATAAATAAAGCATACCATAAAACTATATTTTATTACATATCAACTAAAATAGCACATGTAACTCAAAGAGAAAATAATGACATAATCAAGACATTGACATTCCACACTACTTAAAGAGTTAGAAAGGAAAACCCCGACCAATACTGGAAAGAGTGATAACAATTACTGGACTTGGAAAATCTACTTTCCTGAAAAACTGTTTTAAGAGAGAGAGATTTTATAAACTTCACCTAAAAGGATTACTGACTGGTTAGTCAATGAATGCCAAATGTTTCCTTGTTGGGAAATCATTAAGACTACCATTACCATGTCTAATCGATAATTGTATGATCATCAGGCTTACAGCCATATCATGTTGAAATACCAGTTCTTATATAATCACTGAAGCTAAGCAATGTTGAGCCTGGTCAGTACATAGATGGATGACTGGTTGGGAATATCAGCTGCTATAAACTTGGATGTGCAGGTTGTGTAACAAATAATGGCTCAAAATTGGAAATCGGAGAGTTGAGTTTAAATTCCAGCTGGATTCATTATATTCACTTGCATACAAATACCCAGCTATGGGTTAATTAGTAGAACTGGTATGAGTAAAAGTTATTATTATCTCATAAAAATGCTTACAATCTAAAAATTATTTCTGGCTTTAAATAACCTGCATTGATAAGCCGTAAAAAACAAATCAATGTATAATCATCAGAATAATCAATACCATGAATATTTCGGTTTGTTCTGTTCTGTTTTATGCCATATCAACCTCAATGGTTTATTTAATGCTGACAAAATTTTTATTGTTGGTAAAATGTTTTCCTTCAAACATTTATTGCTGGTAATAATTTTTTACAAAAAAGTATTTCCGGTATTAAAACCTATTTTTACACTTTTACAGTTTGGGGGTTGACCATTTGCCCATAGCTGGGACCCTAACAGGTGCTGCCACCCCAGGTCAGGGTGGACCTGGGAACACCAGCAATTAAAAGGTGGTTCCATGCTCATCAAAACTTCCTAATCCAAGGTCTTGCTGTCGGACGTAGTTTATCATCCTACCCAGGACACGGATGTAGTTTAGCGTCATACCCAGGACATGAATATTTCCGTGCAAATCAATAGTTTATCTGATAGTGTCATGAAGATCAAAACAATAAAAATATGAATTGTGTTATGCAGGAAATGTAAAAATTAATGTTGCACATGTAAATGTCATTGCATGAAACTATCATTTGTAGATAAGCTTTTTTTTTTAAGGAATTCTGCAAAAGTTTTTATAATCAAATATTAAAGTGAAACTCTAAATTAAACACATCACCAAAATGTTTGCCATTTGTCTTTCCTTTACTCATGCATACACACACATATATATATATATATATATATATATATAGTGAGACATTTCAATGAATAATTTAGACATGTTCTGTCTACTTTCCAAAGGATCTTTTCATATCCACAGATAAGCTTTTTGGTGTCATTAATGAATATGAAAGTATGCATGCTACTAGGTTGGCATCTCAGTCCCACCCTTCCACTGTCAAAACTGTTAAATGTTGCCGCCTCTTCTACTCCAATAGCTTCATGTATCACACTTCCCATCTGTGGAACTTCCTTCTTCTTACTTGCTTCCCTGATAGCTATAATCTTCAATTATTCAAATGCAATGTCAATCAGCATCATCAAATGCCTTGATCTAATTCCCCATCCTTCTCTTCATCCATTTCTCTATCATGACTTTCTACTCTTTCTCCCACTCTCTGTAATCCCTTGCATGCTAGTGGCACTCCCACCTTGCTTGGGGTGAAATGGTTTTTAAAAAAAAATTAGATTGAACATATCTAAATTATTCAACAAAACGTCTCAATGAAAACATGCTGCCAAAATATAAGCATGCATACATACATACATACATACATACATACATACATACATATATATATATATATATATATATATATAGCTGCCGTATAAACAACAGCTTAGTTCTATGGGTGTTGAAGAAATCTAAATTATTCTTCTTTTATGCGCCATGCCCCTTCAGGACATAGGTGATCATGGCTCTCCACTTCTTCCTATTCCTCGTAGTTCTCAATATGTTTTGTCCTTTTGCTACTTCTCCAAAACCCTGTTCTGTCATCAATTGCTTAAGCCCGCTAAGTATGTCACGCATTGCTTTCCCTTCTCTCTCTTTCCTTATATCCACCCTGTTTGTATCAGATTCTCCAAGCCCTCCCTCCTCATTATGTGTCCCAGAAATTTCAGCTGCCTCTTCATGATGTTAAGTATAAGCTTCTTCCTTGTTTTCATCCTCTCCACAACCTCATTGTTGCTCACATGTTCAGTCCATGGTATCATTAGCACCCTTCTGTAGAACCATACCTCTGTTCCCTCAAGTGACTTCTTCTTCAAGCCAGGTCAGGTCCTAAATGGGTGGTCAATTGGGAATATCAGGTGCTTTAAGTTTTGGATGTGTGGGTGGTGTATTGGATAATGGCTCGGAATTGTTAATCGGAAAGCCAAGTCTCTGAATTCCAGTTGGGTTTGTTATATTCACTGATGTGCAAATACCCTTAGGAAAGTTATGAATTCATATCTTCTCCCCATCTATGGGTTAATTAGTAAGACTTGCATCACTAAACCATTATTATTTCAAAAAAATTCTTACAGTCTAAAAATGTTTTCTGGCTTTAAATAACCTGCGACGTTTGATAAGCCATAGAAAACAAATCAATCAATCACTCAATTGTCTGATGTCAACTTATTTATAAGGTATACCATAAATTAATGATTTCTTGGGTTAAATCTCAAGAGCAGGCTTATACACAAGACTGACTTGTACATAAGTGTGTATGGTAATTCTATTTTAGTTTTCTTTAATCTTGATACCTTTATAATTATTCAGACACAAAGTGTGTTACTGTAAGCAAAAGTTACCAAAAAGAAACACTCAAGAATAGACAGCAGCTCTACTTTTTGGTTCAAAGTCAGAAAAAATAAGCAAAAATAAAGGTTTATTTCATGGCTTCTTTTTTCTCATTAACTGACATTTGCCACTGTCATTCTGAGTCCCAATCATCCACTATTTTGGCTCCATTTTTAGCGTCTATCATCAACAGAAAGAGTAAGAAAAAAAGTGGTGGGGGAGTAGTAAGATCCATCTTCTCTAATCCAGTACATTTTTAGATATTTTTAGATTTTTATTCAGTCTGTTTTTAGTTCCATTACCTGGGGCCTATTTTTAGAAGTTGCTTCTTGTGTTTCTTTCATTTTCACTCATGTCCGTCAATTTGAACAAAATTCACAAAAACTTTTTTTTAAAAAACAAAAGGAAAGGCATATTTTAGCATATAATTATATAAGCTATATATCATGTGTCTTTCAGCATATAAAATCTATTTTTAGAAATATTGGTAACTTATTTTGGTGTACCTGGGTTTTATTATAAAAACAATGTGTAAAATAGATTTTCATTTATAAATAATTCAAAAAAATGTAAATTTTTCTTTTAATTATTTCATCCCAAGTAAGGCAATAAAGCAACTAAGACACAAGGGATTACTGATAGCAAAAGAAACTGAGAAAACATTATTGAGGAGAGAGGAGAATAAAAGAACAGTCTTCAAGGAGACAGAAAATGATGATTGATGTTGCATTTGAATTTTTGAAGATTATAGTCACAAGAAGCTGGGGGAGAGTTTTACAAGTTGTTATATACCATACCTATGAACACTAATGAGTATGTCCCAATCCTCATAAATACGTTGGATACTATTGTAAGTGGGGGTAATATAAGTAGTTCATCACTAGCATAGAACAAAATTCACAAAAGCTTAAAACAAAATAGAAAGGCAAATGAATCTGATATTAGTTGATTTGTCAATTCAGGGCTTGCACATCCAAGCCTACAAAAGTAAGATTTACACATTTTCCACTAAATTGACCTCTTTATATTTTTGAAGATAATCAAATTGTAAATTTTAGAAAATTATTTGCTTCCTCCCCTTCCATAAAACAAATAAAAAATGCATCTCATTCTTTATATAATACCCAAAGTTGTTTCTTGTCTGTGGGAATAAAAGACATTTTACTGAAGAAATTACTTCTTTATACAAAGGAACATTTGCATCATTTTAGCTTCAAATAAGATGATAAGGAGATTTTGAAAATATTATCAGGCCAACCCACCTATCAAAATCTAAATGTCCAAGCATCAATTTTTTAGAACACGTTAGGTCAATAACTTTTCAGCCAAGTCTCATATAAATAATTTAGATATAACTAAAATATGTTTGTAAGAAGACAATATCAATAAATACAAAAGGAAACCTTTTCTTTTCCCAATGCATTTGTCCTCTAAAAAAGTCCATCATAGGATGAAATGTACTGGAAAAAGAATTAATTTTCATTTCATGTTTATTCATTCATATATATATATATATATATATATATATATTTCTGAGATGAGGTATTATGTACACTATTTACATTATTCAAACTACTGTCCTAATCTTTGTCGCCATATTTATTATTTTATTACAATGTTTCATTTGCTGTATGCTCCTGCCTTCTTCAGGTAGTTGGAATGTTAGATCCACTGACAGAACCCAAAGAGTGTGAGTTCAATACCCAGTTAAGGCAGTGGAGAACTTGGAGAAGGGAATTAACAGGAGATAACTGAGAAGTGACATCCATTAAAACATGGCACGTGGAACTAGAACAGTCTACCCCAGTGAGCGAAATAAAGGGTTCAGTTCAACGTTCCAACCACCTGAAGAAGGCCGGAGTATACAATGGCCGAAACATTGTAATAAATATGGCGACAAAGATGAGGACAATAGTCCGAATAATGTAAATAGTACATATATAAAAGGTAAGACCAATTTTTACTTTTCATGATAAAAAAGAATTATAATAAATAATTAAAACCACCACAGCCGACCAGTTTTGCCCTCATTCAACAGAGCTGGAATCAACGAATTATATATCGCAATACAAAATATAAAACACCAAATAATATGCAATATTAAAGGTAGAATAGAATCTAAATTGAAATGATGCCAAGCCCTAACAGACACCCCCTCTGTAGACAGTGGGTATATAATCCCTCGATTCCAGCTCTGTTGAGTGAGGGTGGGACTGGTCGGGCTGTGTTTGTCTTATTATTTATTTATTATAATTCTTTTTTTATGAAAAGTAAAATTGTTCTTACCTTTTTATTTCTACAATAACACACCACACTAAATATCTGTTAGTATTGCAAGTATTGAATAAAGACAAAAGAAAAACTTATCTCAGCCGCCACATTTCATCCTCTGAGGGACTTTGCCTCGGGGTTCTTGATAAGATCCAGAGACGGATATGCAATGTGATTGGCCCTGATCTGTCATTTCGTCTGCAGTTGCTCTCTCACAGACGGAATGTTGCATCACTCTGCCTTTTCTACAAGTACTTCCATGGTAATTGCTCTGAGGAGTTGCTCTCACTTGTCCCTAAGCCTCGTGAATTCAAGCGTCCTACGAGGCTGGCATCCCGTTCCCACCCCTTCACCGTAGAAACTGTTAGGTGTAGACGTCTTTTCTACTCCAATAGCTTCATGTCTCGTACATCTCACCTATGGAACTCCCTTCCCCATTACTGTTTCCCTGACAAATACAATCTCCAACGGTTTAAGTGTAGCGTCAATCGTCATCTCCAGTTGCCTTGATCTATCCACTTCCTGACATCTTCCATTCCTATCTGCTCTCGCTCTATATCTCCCGTAACCTCCCCACCTCGATCGGCCCTCCGTCCTTCTCTTTCTCCACAACCCTTCCTTTACCACTCCTATCTGCTCTTCCTCCAACCCTTCTGTAACCCCTTGCGTGATAGTGGCCACCGGCCTTGCTCGGGGTGATACGCTTAAAAAAAAAAAAAAAAAAAAAAAATGTATATTTGTGTTTGTATAAAAATTTAGGTATAAATAGAATATATATGTAAAAATAGAATATATATGTAAAAATAGAATATATATGTAAAAATAGAATATATATGTAAAAATAGAATATATATGTAAAAATAGAATATACATGTAAAAATAGAATATATATGTAAAAATAGAATATATATGTAAAAAGATAAATAAAGACAAAAGGAAAACTTTTCTTTACCAACACATTTTCTCCCTTCAGGAACTTCATCAAAATAAATGTAAGGATTTTATTTTGCAAAATGCATTTATAAACAGAACCAAGTGGAGGAAGATATCATTAAGTTTTAAAAATATTTAAATTTAAGAACACTATAAAATAATCTTAAAGCTAACTGTGTATGTAAAGGTAAACTATGGTCATATAATTTAATGCCTAATAAACAAAATGAAGTAAAAGTTTTTCTTTTGTCTTTATGTTTATATACATACATACATATATATATAAACCTAACCTAGGTTTCACCTAAATGGATCGTCAGGGTAATGCTGGCCCTGACGATCTGTTTAGGTGAAACCTAGGTAGGTTTGCCTGGTTCTTTAGGTTTATATTAGGTTCGCTCTACTTCATGTATTGAGCACTTTACGTACTTGCTTTTACTCGCTTTGGAGGTTTTTTTCTTTGGACTCTGTGCTTGAACTCTGGACGATTGTTTTCACCTCAATTTCATGTTCTTAGTTCTTTCTTTTTTTTTATTCCTCATTTTTTCTTGGGTATTGGTTTATTCTATTACAAGCTGAAACACCAAGGTTTTTCCAAGCGAGTACCACTATATATATATATATATATATATATATATAAAATGAAATGAAGAGGTTATAATGGTTCCAACGAGAGAAAAGTGTGTATATTAAAAAGAAGAGATGTACCGCAAACTTTTCTGGTTGTAATGTGGGTTTTTTTAAAAAAAATATTATTCTTTATTTTTCATAGTTTTACATAGTTTTACAACACGTGTTTCTGGTCTTACGACCGTCTTCAGGTAAAGGGTGGAGATTTTCACATATTATTAAAAATAATTATTAAAAATAATTATTATTAATAATATGTGGAAATAATTATTTTTAATAATATGTGGAAATCTCCACCCTTTACCTGAAGACGGTCGTAAGACCAGAAACACGTGTTGTAAAACTATGAAAAATAAAGAATAATATTTTTTTTAAAAAAACCCACATTACAACCAGAAAAGTTTGCGGTACCTCTCTTCTTTTTAATATATATATATATATATATGAGACATTTTTATTACTTGAAACATTATTTTGTATTTGAAATATTTTTTTATTTATTAAACAGTGTTTATTACATCTTTCAGTCTTCACATTCAAGAAATCTTAGTAAAAAAAAAAAAATGCATTTCCCAGCAGGGATCAAACCTGCATCATCTTTTGGAGGAGAAACCACCGTTTTATCCAGTGTGCTTTAACACTCAGCCACAGAAAACATCATGGCAAGAAAGGCTCTATTTTCCCTTATCAAGGAAAGCGCATCCTCTTTACTCAGATTATTTTCTCAAAAGCTTTACATCTGTTCAGTTTTGTATCCAAAACGTAAACAAAGCAACTGCTAAAGAATTGATGGATGAAGTAAAAAACACAGAATATGAACATCAGTGAAACCTGGAGTTGAATAAGTCATTTGATATTGGGTGAATTCATGTAAATCTTTATTTTGTCTTAGTTCATCTAATACAAAGCCCAAGGGCAACTCAAGTTAAAGTGGAATTGTTGCCACTCAAGATTCTGAGTGGGGTTGTTGTAAGGGAAGAAGGAGGAATTGTATATTATGAGGATATGTAGGATAGATAACAGTTGACCATAGATTTGAAGTGGTTAAGATTGTCATGTCTAAGGAAGAATCCCCTCAAGTGTTTGTTCCACAATGTAACAGTTATGGGGAAGTAGCTGTCTGAGTGGAACTTCCTCTTTACTAATGAAATACAAAGGGGATGTGGATGATTTGCCCCCATGAGCATAGTGTGGCAGGTTCTAACTCTGAAGGTCTAACCTGGTGGGCATGTAATTCATTTGAACATTTGTCATAATAATAGCAATAGAGTAGTGAAAGGCTAACAACATTTTGTCTGTGGGTAAGGGGTTGCAGGGTGGAAAATAATTCATCATTCACAAGACTGCATAATCACTTTTGAACTTGAGAGCAAAACTGGGCAGCAGTACTCTGTTCTTGGTCTGATCCGGCTTCTGCAAAGATAGAACTTAGCAGTAGGAATTTGGTATCTCACTTGCTGAAATGGTCATATTCCAAGTGTTTTTGACCATCATTGGCTGCTTTCAAGGAAAGAAAGTCGAAAGTCAAAAGACAGCTGTTAATGCTTCAGACTTTGAATGTAGGTCCACATGCCATTATGTTCTTAACTTCTTATCATCTTTTTTGAAAATGACCAACAATGATCAAAAGTGCTCAGAATATAACATATAATTTCAGCAAGTTCCTTTACAAGTTTCCACCTAGCATCAAACGACCTATTCAACACCAGGAGAAACTGAGTGCAAGGCTTAACAGACAAAATATGGAAAGCAGTTACTCATCTTTGGCTGATAGAAAGAAGTTATCTATTGGAAGTTCTGATATAAGTAAACATCCCCTCACTCAAGTTTGACTTGTTTTCTTTCACTCATGTGGATGCACATGTCTCTCTGTATAAATGCATTCGTAGCTTAAATACTGGCTCACCACATAGCAACAGTTTATGTTATGTAATGACAGACAAATCAATAACAACAGAGCCGTTTGTTGATTTCATATTTAGCTAAACATTTGGTGGCAACTAACAAATATTAAGAAAAAAATGAATAATTATATATATATATAAGTTGTATTTCAGCAGTAATAATTCTTCTAAACATGTTTAGTTAAATAATATGTACCTATATATATATATATATATATATATATATAATCTATGGGAGGCATGGTGGAGTAGTGGATAGCAGCTCAGATTGACGAATCAGAGAGCCAAGAAGTTTGAATTCCAGTTGAATCCATTACATTTACTTACATGCTAATATCCTTGGGAAAGATATTAATCCTATTCTCCCTCCAGATATGGGTAAATAGCAGGACAGACTGAGTTCTATAGCCTTGGGTGGCAACAGGTCTAGAAGAAGGACAACTCTGAGTTCAAAACCTGCGGAGGTTTGTTTGGGGACCTTGTTGTACATAGTGTACCAGGTCCTTGTATTCAGCCCTTCAAAAAATGTGGTTGGTTCTGCACAAAGCCTTCACCACTATACGATGAGAAAGTCCACCACACACACACATATATACATATAGTGTTAGGAAATTATTTCACTTCGATTGCCTGAAGATACTGAAAGGTTGAAACCAAGGTAGTGTGACTGGCTTATCTCCTAATTTTAAAAAAATATATATATGAGGGTAAATCAAAAATTATCTGCACTTTCACTATAACATTTCTTTATATATCATAAAGATCATTATATTGATCATGTGACCACTGTAGTACCAACTGTAAGCACGCATAGCAGAAGGCAATGTGACAAACCTCAAGATATGTTATGGTGAAAATGCAGATTATTTTTTACTTACACTCATACATACATACATACATATATATATATATATATATATATATATATATATACCAGCTGCATATCCACTATTCTATTTAATATGACATATATATTATATAGAAATATAGCCACTTTTCGCTTAATCACTTAACTGTTTAATAAACCCTGGACTTATAAACAGCTATAAAATCTCATAAAAAATAGGCTATAATTCCCAACAGTTAATAATTACATTCTATGAAAACTTTGATTGCAATTGTTTTTCTCTTTTGTCAAAATGAATCAAAATTAATTGGTACTGTATGCAAACCGAAGTAATGTACAAAACATAGAGCCGAAGTTCAAATATGTTTATTACATTTACTATTCAGTCTACTAATGTACTGTAAAACATTTAGAAATAAATTAAGAATGTTACAAATGGTGCTGAAGTAAGATTAAAACTATCTGAAGCTGTTTGGCACAAGATCATTATATAATGAGTATGCCTGAAATAGCAGATAGGTACATTTTCTCTCATAGCAACCATCTTTTTTTGTTTGAATTTCTGGGATGATGAGTTATCATTATTTACATTATCAACTCTCAGACTTTTTGTCCTCATCTTTGTTATTATTATCATATTTCATTCATTGTACTCTCTGAACTTTGTCAGCTGCTTGTCAATCTTGGAGACTTTAAGGGAATTTCAAATTGAACCCTTTATTTAATCTATGGGAGTATATGTTCTCCTATTGTTCTTGTCTAGGAATATCTCATCTAGTTCTTATTTTAGTACTGCTCAATTATTGCTTACACTGTTTCTATGCCTGCACCTGACCTAGGGATTGAAGTCATATTTATTATGTCACCAAAGACATGAACCAATGCTTAATCCACAGAGTCTTTGGAATGGAACCTGATTCTTAAGTGAAGAATGACTTTCACTCTTTATATAGAAATATGAGTTTGCTGAAACCATAAAAAAATGATGGCAGTATTTCACAGTTACATTATTCATAATTTTGCATAACTAATGTAAAATTTTATGAATAAAATTAACTCTGTTATTTCTTGTTAGAAAGAATTCTGGTTTTTAAATCATTAAAATTAAAAATGTTCAGGGAAAGTTCACATGCAACAAAATAAATAAATAAGGGAGATCAGGTTGCGTGACCAATAAATATTTAAAAAAAAATCATACTGTGTTGTTTTCTGTTATATAATATGAATAATGAATATAATGAAACATCACCACTGTGCCATAACTAACATGTACAGGAGTTCTCTTAAATGACTATCAAGACTCTTCACTCTCACATTCTTCTCATCTCAAACAGCTCTGATTGAATAAAAGAAGTATATGTCATCTCCATGACTTACTTGCGCGAGGCTCTTTCACTATACTGACCTATATCACAGCATACACCACCATCTAAGGCTCAGATACAGGTGCTGCATTAGTATTAGTGTTTTTATGTTGCAAGATGGCTAAAGACTTTGAAAATTTTATCATATCTTATATCTATTGAGTTGCAACAAAAGTTGGTTACATTTTTCACTGAATTTCAGTGACTGTATTTAGATATTTGTACATTCTGATCAAAGATGGTCTAAGTGGTTTTACAGGGTGCTAGCAAAATGAAATTCTTCCCATTATGAGAATATTTTTAGGGATCAAATAAGTGATATTCTGTAGGTGCAAGTTCAGATTGGTACAGTGTGTAGTAGGATATTCCAGTCAAGCCTGGTCTGCAAAGAATCATGAAACAACCAGTCATTGTAGTGATTCATATATCCAAATGTTGCCAAAATGCCTTACCACCCTCATATGAAATATGTAGAATATCTCTGCAATATTCATTGTTATGTAACCTAAATTATTTTTAATCACCATTTTAATTTGGTCATCATAAATGATTATAGACATACCGGAACACTGTCAGTCTTCCAGATTAAAATTTTGACTTGGAACCAAGTAAACCAGTTATGAACTGTACTCTCAGCTATGGAATCATCTCTATAAATGACATATATCTTTTTGTTTTAATATTTCTATCGTATCTTTTTCCTTTCTGGAAATAAAAGTGTAGAAATGCTGAAAATGAATCCCATTTTCTTCCAATTTCACTTAAATACACTTATCATACGTAACTCATACAGATGATTTGAAATGTCACCTTTCAGAATATGTATATCTGTCAAGTATTTTAATCTCATGAGGGAAAAAAAATATGTTCAAATGTCCCTTATTGAAAAATGCTAGGAACTTTTGTTTCAACCCAGTACTACCTTCTAACAAGTACAGATGAGATCTGATCAAAAAGTATCAGGATTGTTGCTATGGTAACAGTGCTAAAGTTGTTTATAGCAATGTTTTGAAGGAAAGTGTGTAGAGTGCGGTCATCTCACCCCGCCACACAGTTTCCATCAGTGACTATGGCTTGTGCAGCAGTTTTTTGACCAAAAGCGACATTCCCTATGTCAAACAACCACCTTATTCCCCAGATCTTACCACTTGTGACTTTCTCCACTTTAAAAGTCACATTCCTCTTGAAAGGAACAGAATGTCACAATGTCAAGGAGATCCAAGAGAATGTATCAAGGCAGTTGTTTTTTATGCCAAAAAAAGGTGTTTATGGAATACTTCCATCAATGGAAACAATACTGGATAAAGTGTGCGGCTTCAAAAGGGGGCTACTTTAAAGGAGGTCAAATGCCAAATTGATGGGTGCTGCATTTTTCTTTATATTGCACCAGTCCAGTCCCAATACATTTTGATCAGACCTCAACTGAATCAAAGTCAAAATCAGCATCTTCCTTCAGGGAGTTTCAGTTTTATTTTCTCAATGTACGTATGTATGTATGCATGTACATATATATGTATTTTAAATTTTGGTATATTTATGGAAGAAGAATGCACAATTTACATGTTTATAGTTATAAGAATATGTGGACATAGGAATCAACACTGCATAGTGACTGTCAGTTTCATACCTCAAGTGATCTTTGGCCCATAGCCTGAAGATCATTTGAGGTATGCAGATATTTATCTGTCTGTTTATCTATCTATCTATCTATCTATATATATATATATATATATATATATATATATATATATATATATATATATATATATAATACATAATACAATTATAATTTTATATATATATATATATATAAACACACACACACACACATATATATATAAATTATATATATTACTTCAAATGTTATTCTTAGTGGATACCCATATTTGAGTAGAATGACCCATTTTTGTTTCAATCATTGTTTGTTTCATTTACTCACTTGCACATTCCAGAAAACTTCATAAAGAAAATGTGTCCTCTGATATAGTATTGACTAAAATATCGTTTGAAGTAATAAAAATATGTCATATTAAAAATAGAAATCCATTAATTCTTTATATATATATATATATATATATATATATGTCTTATTGTTGGTTATAGTTTTCCATGCTTTCATGAACTTGTAACAGAAAGTCTTAGCAAAGTAGTACTTTTACAGAATTGCAGACCTTCTGACATTGCTGCACTTACATGTTAGTGATATCGTCTTTGATTCTGTATGAAGAATGGAAATCTTGTTTTACTTAATCTCAGTGAATTTGGAAGCAGGAAATATCAATTCTGAATTTGGTTAAGTGTAAAGCATCTTACAAGTTCTTTAACAGTGTGTCTCATAATCCATTTTATTTTCAATATTGGTTCAGAAAAAAACTTATGAGTGCCATAGTTGTTTATTCTGCTTTCATGAATCTTTATTTCCAGTTCATTTTACTTTTTTGATTAATCTTTTGATGCTGTAGTTATTTTCTTAATTTTTTGTTTTTTGACAATATTTCATTTATACTTTATATCCAAAAGAGTCATAACCAAAATGTGTTATTTTAATCAACATATATATATATACACATTAATCATTATATTCTGTAGTATTTTGATCTTTCTATGAAACCAAACTTTATATATACAATTACTTTTCTGAGTTTTTTAACTTGTATAACATTCCTTCTTTTCTCAAATATATCTTATATCAGTGTCTGTTATAGATCCCAAAGTTTTATAAAAGTCCATAAACTTTAAACAAATAATTAAAAAATATATATACATTCAAAATGTAGAGGCTCTCCATATATTTTCTTTCTTTATATATGAATTGCCATGACATCTTGGTAAAGATAGTGGAGTAGTTACCCATTGCCTTCTCTATGTGGTATTTACTTACCCCACCCCACACTGAGTCAAGTTGTGACACAAGGTCAGTTTTTAATGTGGGGACCCGAGTGTTTTCACCCGGGCTGCTGGTCTAAGCTGGTCAGAGCTGGTCATAGCTGGTCTTGGCTTGTCAGAGCTGGTCCGAGCTAGTCATAGCCATGATACCACCAGCACAGGGACGGAGCTCTGGGGCAGGTAAGTATCCAAATGGGTACACCCCTCCAAGGAGGAATATACGCGCTCTATTGCTTTCTCTATGCTTTGGGATTCAGAATTCTTCTTGCAGACAGACTGCCATCCAGTCTATGCTGCTATTTGTTGAAAAAAGAAAAGGGTTCATGCCTTTCCCAAGAGTATTTGTGGTAAAGTCAATGCAGCCAACTCAATGAAATTTAAACTCAGCTCACCAATTTTAATTTCAGTGATCAGAATGTTTCCATAAATAAAACCTACTCGGTATATCCTGCATTCTTTTCAGTAGTTGTATTTGTAAAAGGTCTCACACTAAGTAATGTGTAGAGTAGCAATATTATCTACTTGTTGCAAATTTTCAACATTATATTTTGTCTCATTGACCGATAAAAAATAAAGACAATATTCAGTGAAAAGAGGATGTAAGTTCCAGTGCTGCAATTAGTCAATGATTATATATAAAACCCTAAAATCATCTTTAAAATCTTTATAATAGCATGGAAATTCTTCTCAATGCAGTTTATTAATCAGTGGAAAAAAGGTCAGTAAATTTTTTCTGAAGTAAATCAAGTCAAAGGAAAATATTTGTAGCGGTAGTGATAGTGATGATGACGATAATAGTAGTAATGCCAGTGTTAAACTGCACAAGGCCACATGTCATGTGACAGGAAATATAAAGTATCAGCTGTTTCAGGTGGGATCACAATCTTAATTGAGTTTCGTTGATGAAAGGACAATCTGCTATTTATTTTTTAATTTTAATTTTTAAGACTCAATCTAGGCAGGTGCAGTTTAAAATTGTTTGGCAATCTGAAAATGTTTTACTTATAGTTTTTTGGGGTTTTTTTATCTCTGAACAAATTTTAACTCTCATGGTGGTATGGTAGAAAAAATGTTTAGCTATTTTTATTTTTTATTGGTTTAATAGATTTTTTAAAATTTGTTCCTTGCTCTAGAAAAGAAAAAAAAATACATTTTTGAAGTTAAATAGAAACAGGTCTTCTATTTCTGTTTCTGCAGACACATTTTTTTTATTTTTTTCACATTTGGCAACCATCAAATTCCATGGGAGTAATAGAATCTCCTGTAATTAATAGTTTTAGTACTTAGCAGGAAAAATGGTTTTTCATTTCAAAATGATGATTTCATTTCATTAGATGTTTATGCCAATTTCTTAAATATTAAACTTCATCTTTTCTATCCGGTTTGGAAATTTTCAAAAGAGGAATTAAGAGTACCCCCTTTTTATTCTGTTTGTCATTCATATACTGTTATAAGTCAATATGAGTTGTGATTTCATTACTTTGTTTAAAATCAGTAGTAATTGTTATTATTATGATTATTACTACTACTACTGCTAATAATAATAATAATAATAATACCACCTTTGATTTCTGTGGCATTTCCTTCTGGGTCCCAACCAGTGACCTAAAGTCAGAAATGGCTTCATGACATTTTTCACTGATCATTTTTGTAAAAAAAAAAAAAAAATCGCACATCTACATAGATAATAATAATAATAATAATGTGTGAGCTGTACTTGTGAGTACAATTTGTTGTATTTCTTTAAGGTATGGACTACCAGGAATCCCTTTAATGAGTCTACCAGTCTCTTTCCCAATCAATACAAGGACTCCAACTACATCTGGAATTATTGATGTCTTCATATGCTACATTTTTGAGATTTCTGTTTCAAATTCCTTGTACTTTAATAGTTTTTTTTGTACATCTTCAAAGATACATTACATTCTGCATGGACCGCCATGTCAATAAGAAAGCACATTCTGTTTTTGTGATCTTTGATCACGATGTCTGGGCGATGAGCTTTGATTGTTTTGTCTGTGTGTATTGTAAAGTCTCATAAAATTGTTACAGATCCTATCTCTATAACTGGCCTGGGTAATGTTCATACTAATTTCTTGCAGTTTTCTTCCCGTAAAAGTTGCCTATTTTCCAGTGCAGATATTGGCCCACTCTATCATGTCAAGTCTTATATTCAGTTGGTGATAAGACAGTGCAACCTGATAGAAGATGGTCAAAAGTTTCTGGATATTTATCGCAGAATCTGTATTTGGGATCAGTGAAATTTTTCAGTATATGTACTTGATAATTTTTAGTTAGCAAACATTGGTTTTGTGCAGCAAGAATTAAACCTTTGGTTTCAGCTTTTAACTCTGGACTACATTTTTTTTTTTTTTTTTTTTTTTTTTAAGCTTTTCACCCTAAGCAAGGCTGGAAGCCACTAGCATGCAAGGGGTTACAGAAGGTTTGGAGGAAGAGCAGATTGGAGTAGTAGAGGAAAGGATGTGGAGAAAGATAGTGGATCAATTAAAGCAAGGGGGTACAGAAGATTTGGAGCGAGAGCAGATAGGAATGAAAGGGGAAAGGATGTGGAGAAGGGAAGTGGATAGATCAAGGCAACTGGAGATGTCGATTGACATTACACTTAAATAGTTGGAGATTATATTTGTCAGGGAAACAGGAATAAGGAAGGGAGTTCCACAGGCGAGATGTGCGAGACATGAAGCTATTGGAGTAGAAGAGACGTCTACATCTAACAGTTTCAACAGTGAAGGGGTGAGAACGGGATGCCAGCCTCGTAGGACGCTTAAATTCATGAGGCCTGGGAACCAGCGAAAGCAGCTCATCGAAGTAATTACCGTGAAAGTATTTGTAAAAAAGACAGAGCGAGGCAACAGCACGTCTGTGAGAGAGCGACTGCAAACAAGATGACAGATCAGGGCCAATTCCGTTGCATATCCGTCTCTGGATCTTATCAAGAACCCTGAGGCAAACAGCAGGGGCTCCAGACCATATATGGCAGCAATACTCCATGCAAAGGCGAATATTGGTATGGACAGAGTATTGACATGACGAGGCTTATCTTGCCATCATTTCTGCATTTGGTACACTGCTTTTGCTATTATTATTATTATTATAATACATGACTGTTCTGACCCATTTTCAGAAAAATAGGAAATTGCCATTTACTGAAAAGAAATGACTATAAAAATGCTGGTAGTGCTTTGCGAATGGTGCCACCATAATTATTATAACTTTCTTTAAATAGAGTAATGATTATTTGATAAAAAACAAGATTCATCAATTAAATTTCATTTCTTGTTTTTTTGACTAGATCAGTTACAATACATAACACTTGTGATGCTATTCTCATGTAAAGTTAAAAATCTAAGGATTTTAGTTTCATACTTTTTATTGGCTCCTTTATAATTCATTTACCGCTTATCCACCAACTAATACAGAAGAAATGTCCAAAGTGCTGGTATATTGTCATGTTAGAACAATACTAACAAACATAACTTTGCTGAAACTATTGTATCCATTGAGCATACAAAATAATTTAATTATTTTTCAAGTAAAGTTCTTTAAAATAAAAACTTCATTGAACCAATATATTTTATTTCCTGTGACAGGTTAAAAATCAAAAGATGTTTATAACTCACTATTTTTGTCTCTGTTTTTGAGGAGGATCAACTCTGTAGCTACTTTAGAATAATGTTTTAAAACTGTTAAAATTCTCACTACTGCATTGTTATAACACTGTTGCATGGCTGTGCTAGACCATTTTCAGAAAAACAGGAAATCGCCATTTACTGTAAAGAGTTGACTATAAAGATGTTGATGAGGATTTGTCAAGGGTGCCACCATTTTGGTTTCGATCAGATACTCTGTAGTATAGACTAAGTAAAATGACACCCCCAAACACACAATATAAGAAAAATATGTCACAGATCTGGTTGTATTATATTTTACTATATGTCTATTGAAAATAGTAATAGTTTATAACACAAATTCTAGGGACTAACATTTCACAGTCTCTTGAAAACATAGACACACACACACACATGTTTTTCTGTGCAGATGAGGATGAGCTATGACACATAATTGAGATCTTATACATAACCTACTATCAAATTTGTCATATAAACATATGATCATAGGCAATGCTCATGTTCCTGAGATATGTTTCCTTGCTGTCTTCACATTCTTTTGTTTTTCGTACAACAAATTATTTATTGAACTGATGCAGTACATCTTATGATTGACAACACACAAAGTAACATCCAATCAAGATCAGAAATTCCCAACTGAAAATATTCAGAAAGGAAATAGTCAGAATCTAGTGGAACTTTCTCTAGATTTAACAACAATAATCATGAATGTGCAATTAGTGTAATGGTTACTGAGACAGAAATGAAATCAGTGAGCTGAATTCAAACTTCAAAGTCTAGTTCTATTCACTTTTGTACCGATGCCTTAGGAAAGGCATGAACCAATCTCTTTCCACAGATAGAGTAGACAAGGCAGCAAATCTAAGAAGACACAACTCTAAATTCAGATCCATAGAGAAGGCAATGGGCAAATACTCTCTATCCCAAGAAATCCTGCTAATTCACAGATTATAGCAAAAAAGCAAAAAAGAATGTGGAGAGCCATGATCACTTATATACTGAAGTGGCATAGCAATAAAAAAAAAGTCATGAATCCTTACCTCTAAACAACAGTTCAGATAATGACTAAAATGTCAAGCATTAAAATTACAAAATTACTAGTTTACTCATGAATCCACAAAAAACTCATTAAATCAGTGAAGTTGTTTAAGTTTTACTTACAGTGATTACATCAATATTTTCATAGGAAAACTTGTACTAACCAACTATTATTGGTAAAATGTTTATTTTATATAATAAATATACTATATGAATTTTAGTTTATAATATTTTTGTTCATCATATTATCAATATAAAAATATTTGTTTTTAAATTTCAGATATACATAAGATTGTTATAAGAAAGATATTAACCTCAAAAGAGAAACAAGATATAGACAGGTTATTGTGAGAGGGGGGAGCACAAAATTCGGAATTGTGTAATAGTTAAAGATAGAGCAACGAGCAAGCAAAAAACAAATTAAAAACTTTTGCAAGATAAGGACAAGAAAACCAGCCTGAAGAATGTTACAAAAAGAGAATTGAGAAAAATTAAAAGGGTAATAACCAAGAAAAACTTTTGAAGACAGAGAAAAAATATGTAGAATATTAAGAACGTTAGATAAAGACATGAAAGCAGCCAAACTTCTTTTTTATGTTCTGTGTCCCTTTAGAATATGGGTGATGATGGCTCTCCACAATTTCCTGTTCTTGTAGCTCTGTTAGTTTTTTTTTTTTTTGCTATCCCTCCTATTCCCTTTTCTGCTTACATAAATTCTCTAGACTAGAGGAAAACAGTGAATAACCTATTTGCATTCAGTATGTCCTGTGTGAGTCAAATTTTCCAAGCCCTCTTTTCTCATTATGTGACCTAAAAATTTCAACTCTTTTTTATATTAATTATGAGCATTCTTTTTGTTTACATTTTCCTTAAAACTTCCTCGTTACTCACATGCTCTGCCCATGATATTCTCAGCATCCTTCTTTAGAATCACATTTCTGTTTCTTCATCTGTGACGACATTGTCCCGCATTCACTGCCATAGAGGAGAACTGATATAACATTCTCATTAAATTGTCCTGTTTCTTAATACTTTACTTAGCTTTTGGAAAGCATCTTCCGCTTTCAGATTTTTGCGTCACATGAACATGCTTAAAATCCTTTCAAACCATGTACAGTCAGTTCATTCCATACTTATAAAATCTACACAAGGATTCAGTGTGTCATTATGTTGACTCTTCAACTGATTATACAAATAAAGTTTTTGTTTCAAGTTCATGCTTATAATCAAACTCATAAACTTTCAAACCCTTGTCTATTTCTGGATTTGTAAAATTTAAAAAATAACACAATTTTAGTGATTTTTTATTAAGAGACTGTTCAAACATACTGACTTGTTTTTAATTAATCCATTGAACTGTTTCAAAGCACCAGTCCAAATACTAGTTCAAGCGATTGAAATTTGATACCTTAATTGTCTGTCTATTCAGCTAGGGCAGTTATTTTTTTTTGTCCATGCACTCTTTGAACATATTTCAAAATATCATTCCCTACTTCCAAAATTGCCTGACTCAAAAGATGCATTGTAGAATTATAGTTTATAGAAAGATCAATATTCCAGCAATTTGAATCTGCCAATCTCTTGGTTCCAATTTCCTTCAAGGGAGAAAATTGCCATAAGGTATCATCATCTTAAAATTATTTCTGTTGGATTAAGAATAGGGATCATATCTGATTTTGTTTTCATGCAATTTTAAGCCGTCTTAGATACTATGGTTCAACTGAAAAGGTTTATTGAGATTAACTGTAAAGACTTTTGGGAAGAGAATATATAAGTACTAAGATAGTACCCATCAAATATGACGGAAATATTTATGCATAAATTAGCTCTTCTACTTTGGTTTGTTTGTTTTATGACATATCAACCTCAACAGGTTATTTAATGCTGACAAGATTTTTATTGCTAGTAATATTTTTGTAATTTTTAGTAATATTCTTGTGTTCTTGTTGGGTGTCATATTTGAGAACTAAGGAAACCTTTCACTAGAAAAAAAATAAATTGCCAAAGGAAATTGTTCCTTAATGTCCCTACCAGACAAGTCCCAGTATCTGGCACACAGAGGTTATTCACAATCATATCAAATAATTTCTTGCCAATGTTCAATATGTTAATGACTCTTCTCTTATAGACAACACAGTATATTAGTCTTAATACAATAAAAAATATTAAGGTATATCAAATGTTTCTTTTCAATCCATTTATTTTTTTAAGCTTAAGTAAAAGGTGTATGTGAAACTAGATGGCCAAACAATAGAGATTTTGTCAATGACAATCACAGGATTATTTATGCAGGCAGTAAAAGTGATTGATACTAGATCAAGTATTCAAGAAATGTGTTCTGGGATACTACCAACTATCTGAAAGAATTCTGGTAATCAAGCTGAAAGGAAAGCCTTTCAGCACATCTATCATAATAATGTATGCACTGACAGCACAAAGTAAGGAAGAAGAAATCAAATATACAATGTCAAGCCTCTTTGCAAATTGCAAGAAGTCATAATTATCATGGGAGACCTCAACACCAAAATAGCAAGGGAGAGGGCAGGGGATATAGTTGGAAAATTCGGACTAGGAACCCACAACAATCATGGAGAAAGATGGATCCAATAGTGCACCACCAATGACAAGGTAATAGCCAACACATGATTCCAAGAACATCCGAGATGATTATGGACAGAGGAGCCCACGAGGAGAAAGTAAAAACCAAATTGACTACATAACTATCAACAAAAGATTCAGGAATGCAATGGTTCACTGCAAAACGTAACCAAGTGTCGACTGTGGAAGCCATTATCGCCCTGTTATATGTAAACTAAGAGTGAAACTATGGAAACAGAAGAAACCTAATGCAGCACCCAAATTGCAATACAACAAACTCCTGAGTGACTTGAATCTGAAGGGAAAATATATGGACGATGTGAAAAGAAGACATAAGATACAAAATGGAAATGGAAACTCAAAATGGGATGTAGTAAGAGAAGCTTTAGTGATATCAGCAAATGATGTCAACCCAATGGGGAATGGACAAAGAAGTAAAAAAACGAATGGATGACTGATGAAATTCTCAACATGATGCAAAGGAGATGGAAAACAAGATACGGAACAGAATACAGAAAACTGAACAATGAAATAAGGACCGAATGCAGGCAGGCTAAAGAAGAGTGGCTAAACAAAAAATGTGCAGAAATAGAGATTGAGTCCCACCAACAAAGGAGATATGCATAAAGAGGTAAGTAAACTAACAGCACAGAAGACATGCTCATCAACAGGGTGCATAAAATCAAAAGATGGAAGGCTAATATTAGAGAAGGAAAAAATTATTCAGTGCTGGAGCAAATATATTGGAGAACTCTTCCACAATGAAAGAGAACAACCAGCAATACACAGAACTATTGATGGACCTGAAATTCTAAAAACCAAAGTAGAAGCTGCACACACAAAATTGAATAGAAACAAGGCGACAGGGCCAGAGGGAATTGTAACGGAAATGCTGACAGCCTTAGATGATTTTGACATAGACAAAATCACAGAAATAATAAATGAAATCTAAAACAGTGGGCATATACTGGAAGATCTCAGTAGATCTATTTTCATAGCACTGCCTAAGAAACCAGGTGCAAACGAATGTGAACTCCACCAAACCATCAGCCTCATGAGCCACATAACAAAACTCATCATTTGTATTCTGATGAATAGCACATGCAGCAGAATCAGGCCAGAGATACGACAAGAACAGTGCAGGTTTGTTAAAGACACCGGAACAAGGAACGCGATATTCATGCTCAGAATGTTATCAGGAA
This sequence comes from Acanthosepion esculentum, assembly GCA_964036315.1. NCBI lineage: Eukaryota > Metazoa > Mollusca > Cephalopoda > Sepiida > Sepiidae > Acanthosepion > Acanthosepion esculentum. Next base: position 24,790,660 of record OZ038484.1, on the reverse strand, counting down.
GAGCAATACAAATGCAGAAGGATGTGTACCTGCGTTTTATTATAGCTCTCCCGTCGAACTCGACGTATGAGGGTCAGACAGATCAGTTCCCAGAAACTGAAAGCCCGACAGCCACACAGGATTTGATTATAGTGGTGAAGGCTTTGTGCAGGGCCATCCACACTTTTTGGAGGGACGAATACAGGGACCTGGTGCAGCGAATGCCACAAGGTCCCCAAACGACCCTCCGCAGGTTTTGAATTCAGAGTTGTCCTTCTCCTAGACCAGTTGCCATCCAAGGCTATAGAACCCAGTCTGTCCTGCTATTTACCCATAGTTGGAGGGAGAAGAAGAGGAGGAGGATTCACACCTTTCCCAAGGGTATTAGCATGTAAGTGAATGTAATGGATTCGACTGTAATTTGAACTCGGCTCTCCGATTCCTCAATCCAAGCCGTTATCCATTACTCCACCATGCCTCCTCCTGCGTTTTATAGACTATGCAAAAGTGTTCAACAAAATACACCACAAAGATCTGTTGGAACTGCTCACCAACCTTGATATATTTGGGAAAGATATCAGAATAATCAAGAACCTATACTGGCAGTAAACAGCATGCATTTGCATAGGGAACGAGTTCAGTAAATTTACAAAAATAGAAAGGGGCATAAGGCAAGGATGTGTCTTCTCACCAGACTTATTCAACCTATACAGCGAGGCAATTCTGAAAGAATTGGAAATCCTACTGGGATTCAGCATTGGAAGCCACAATCCTAACAACATAAGATATGCAGATGACACAGTGCTGATAGCAGACACAGAAAAGAAATTACAAAACCTCCTACAGAAGGTAACGAAGGAGAGTGAGAAGAAGGAACTAAGCATAAACTACAAAAAGACAGAATGCATCGTCATTAGTAAAAGGATGAGCTCAAAATGCAATTTACAGGTTGAGGATACTAAAATCAAGCAAGTGCGGAAATTTAAATATCTGGGAAGTGTTCACACAGAGGATGGTAAGTGCAATGCTGAGATCCAAAGATGTATTGGAATGGCCAAAGATGCATTCCAAAAGCCAGTTAGAGTATTACGAGACAGGAGGATTTCATTGGTAACAAAGAAAAGAGTACTGAACTGCTATGTGATATCTGTCCTCCTTTACAACAGTGAATGTTTGCCGATCTCCCCAAAGATGAAGAAGAGACTCAAGGCAACGGAGGCATGGTTCTACAGAAAGATGCTGAGGATATCATGGACCAAGTGTGTGAGCAACAATGAGGTTTTGGAGAGGATGCAAACAAGGAGGAAGCTTATATTTAACATCAGGAAGAGTCAGCTGAAATTTCTGGGACATGTAATGAGAAAGGAGGGCTTGGAGAATCTGATATTCACATGGGCAAATAGAAGGAAAGAGAGACAAGGGAAAGCAATGTGTGACATACCTAGTTGGCTTAAGCAAGTGGATGACAGAACAGGGTCTGGGAGTAGTAGCAAAGGGACAAAAATTATTGAGAGCTACAAGGGATGGGGCGAAGTGGAGAGCCATGATCACCTATGTCCTGAAGGGATACAGCACATAAAAGAAGAAGAATATCTACGTATGGTATATTTCAATGATCCTTGCTTTTACTAGAGTTTACAATTACTGGCAGTCAGATGTTCCTCTACCTTGCACTTTTAAATCCTTGTAATTGGCAACTGATCATTGTTCACTTCTTGGCTTTCTTTCTACGGCTGAGTCACCATATTTAAAATGCTTAAACCAGGTTTGAGCAATACTGTGAAATATCTTTCCATTTTCTTTCATTTATGAAAGCTGTGAACAGCTTAAGCAGTTTTGAAGCCTGGATTTAAACAATGCTTCAAACTTGTCTGTATCCCAATGCTAATCTTCAATAACAATATGTACATTTGAAAAATACAACTGCATAGTATTGGTGATAATATGATATACATAATATCCAAGTACAATTCGGATAACCAAAAACACTATTTTTTAAGAAAATGCTCAATACAAGTTGAGCAAATAATATTTATTCAAAAATTATAACTTAAGCATGTTATAATATCACTACAAAAATAGCAATCTTGTTTCAACGCTTCTGGTGTCTTATCAAGTGATGGTGTTGATTGTGAAATAAAGAGTTTTTTGAAAATTCAAAACCAAATGAAACCCCCTCAATAGGGGAAATATTTTTATGTAACCTATGATGACCAATCAGTGTATTAGTATATGAAAATTCAAAAAACGTGACACTGTATTCTAAATACAAACCATTGGTGTATTAAAGTTAATGTGAGATTAAACTAGAAATCAACATGAAATAATTAAGTTCTAATTTCATGGTAAAATTAACGATTTAAAATTACAAATTTCAAATTCTAAATTTAACCGAGCATTAGGTTTAAAATATTACAGTTATTCAAAAGTGGAACGGAGGAAAAAAAATATAGTAGGTGTGTATATGAATTAAGGTTTTGATTAAAAAGTCTATGAAAAATGAAAATATTTTTGATGCTGAAAATTGAATAATTTTATGCCAAGATTTACTGCCATAGAAAGTTTTATCATCTCTCTGAGTGGCTCACAGTTGTAACTGTCTCACAAGCTTCATATTGATACAACTATATTATAGTTTAATTAACAACTCTTTGATTTAAATTGAAACTGGTTGATCATTTCTTATCAACTGAGCCATGATACTTGCTCTATAACACAGGTGTTATAATGTAATCAGTAACAAAAGGAGAAATATTTTTACATTTATTTTTCAACCAACTTTTTTCTGCATCAATCAATGAATAACATTCATTCATTCATTCATTATTCTAATTGGATGTTGTTATTTTTATTACTTCTTCCAACTTCTTTTCTTCTTCCTCATTTTACCAGTGACTGCTCAAGTTTCTCATTGGTCAGTTTTAGAATGCCTATCAGCAATTCATCTGAACAGCATAACTAAATGAATGAATGAACACTGTTGCGTTAGCAGAAATATGTTCCATTGTTGAAAGGATTCTAACTTTCTACAACTGTTGAGTTTTTAATTCTTTTCTCTGCCCTCATTATTATTTTCCTTCATCTTGTTTTTTTTTTAGGATAGGGATTTTGAAACCATGCCAACCAATAACATTTACCATTCTTCTTTTGTTCTGAAATTCTAACTGTAAACTATAACTAACTATATTCTAACTGTAAACTATAACTAACTATATTCTAACTGTAAACTATAACTAACTATATTCTAACTGTAAACTATAACTAACTATATTCTAACTGTAAACTATAACTAACTATATTCTAACTGTAAACTATAACTAACTATATTCTAACTGTAAACTAAAATACTTTATGATTTATTAACAAAACTTACCTGCTAGAACATTTTATGATATCACAAATAGGTTTACTTTATTTTAACTTAATCAATTTAAAGTCTTAAAGTTAAGGTTGGTTAGTTGGTTGATTGGTTTTGTTTAGCAGCATATCAACATCTCTATGGGTCATTTAATGCAGAAATCCAAATAATTTGAACACAATTTTATGGCTTCAACTCAATATATTTTGAACACAATTGTATGCCTTTTACAGATAAAATATATTGTTGGTCATTTTGCTATAAATATGTATTGTTGGTCCTTTTTTATATAAAAAAGTATTGCTGATATTTTACTAGAAAAATTTATTTTTATATTTTCATAGTGTTTTGTTTCACTATTTGCCCATGTCTGTGACTACTACCCCAGGTTAGAGTGGATATGGAAACATCATCAATTAATAGGTGGTTTCATGCTTCTCGAAACCTCTAATCTCCCAATCAGAGGCCTTGCTGCCAGATGTAGTTTATCATCATACCCAGGACTTTTAAAATTAGGGTAAAAATGTACTCCTCTTAATTCACAAACAAGAAGATCTAATGGTGAGATATTATGGCACACTGTCAAGTTTCATATGTACTTTAAAATTTTTCTCTTTTTATTTTTAATTTCTTATCATTACTTTCTATATTTAGAATTTTTTTTAATCTAACTTCTCTATGAAACATTAGCAATGATCGTATTTATGTTTTTCATTTAGTTGACATGTTGAAGCATAATAAAGTTTTGAGAAATTACAAATTTTTCGGCTACTCTGTAGCCTTTGTCAGTGCTTGATATTGAAAATCTTTTCAAATCCTGTGGTCATTAATGACTTTGTTGCAAGGATCACCAATACTTTGGTTGCAGTAAAGATTTTTATTGCCTCTGCCCTTTCCTTCTTAATCTGGTCAGATGATGTCAACTATAAAATCGGGAAGTAAGTGACTGAAAACTCTTTTTCACTTAGTTTTATTAAGTCATTAGTAAGAGTGAATATGTGAGAATATAAAATAAAGAGTATTAAATAATAATAATAATGTTAAGATGGGAAAATGCAAATAAGGGAGATAATCATCTGTGACAAAAGGATGTTAAAAATCATGATTATAGTAATAATACCAATAATGACTATAAAAATAATAGTAGTATTAATGAAAAAGAGAAAAGTAAGAAAAACTAACACTACATGGATAAGACAAAATATAGTTTTATGCTATATTTATATGCCATATTTATAGGATAAAAGTGCTCAATATCTGTGATAGAGCATATGTAAATATATACAGTGTGGACACAAAATTCAATACTGAATAGCAACAGTCTATTTCATACTTAAATGTGATATCCTGACCTGAAAATTGTGTTCAAGCATGAAGCTGACTGTTGCCATTAGGTATTGAACACACTGCTTATAAATGTGTGTGTGAAGGGTTGCTGGAAAGTTCTTTGCCTGACCCACTTTTCAAAATTTGAAGGAATGACTTATTTATTTTAATTTTTGTATTTTGAAGGGAAAGAGTTTTTTTGCTGACATCTTTACTGGACCACCTTTTGAGTGTGTGCGTCTTTGTTTTTATCTCTCTCTCTCTCCATATATATATATATATATATATATATATATATAATCTTTATTATAGGATATTACATTCAAACATCTGTAGAACTGCTACATAAATGCATTAATGTTTCAATGCATGTCTTTGCATCTCATCAGGCGGTGGTAAATGAGGGTTTTTACAATTTCTAATATTACTTACAATCACTTTTCCCAGGAAAAAAGAAAATAAGAAAAGCAAGCAAGAAAGAAAGAAAGACCTAAGATATAGTCTTCTCTAAAAAGAAAAAAGAAAGAAACATACATATATGATAAGATATAGCAGAAAAAAGAGAAAAGAAAGAAAGAAAGACAAGATATAGCTTCTTCAAAAAATGAAAAATGAAGAAAGAAAATAAGAAGGGT
>OZ038484.1:24632862-24782862 GCA_964036315.1 Acanthosepion esculentum | reverse complement strand
TTATGAATTTGTTATAAATATTTCATTCTCTTTATTAAAAATGCTATTCTATTGAAAATTGTCAAAACTTTTTAAATGAGGATTTATATAAAATATAATGAAATTGTCAACAAAATTCTACAGATTTTATATCTGAAACCAAAGAAAACAGATCTAACCACAGCAAAAATCTAGTCAGATGTCCATAAAACAAAATTACTGATGAACTCAACAGAAAACAATTCTGAATTTCAAATTCATCATCAGATGAATATATGCTATGAAAAAAAATAATCTTTAGGAATATCCTAGAAATTCAATTTGCAAAATTTCTTTGTTCTGAAATCTGTCATTTGTTGAAAGAGATTTTCTCACAATCAAATCCATTATTTCCTTGTGCATGAATTCTGTTGTTTATACTGTTTAGATAGAACTTTTTTTACAAAATCTCTTTGAATTGTTTTTCTTTGCTTTTTACGTAGAATATACTCATTCCAATTATGTTCCGAAGTAAATATTTATAAGTATAGCTTCAAGTTTTATTGTCAAACCTCCATGATTCCCGCTTTGATTATCAGATATCCTAGGTCACAAAACTCTTTTGACACACTTACCTTTCATGTCTTTTAAGTAAGTAGTAAGGATTGACTGAAACAAAAATAGTAAGCAGTGAATAAAAGCTGAAGTTCAGTCTTCAGTCAGATTAAGCATTTGGACGACTGGAAGTCAAGCAACGTGTCTTGTACCTGTATTTGATTTATAATCTTTTTTCTGAAACATACATTTTTTTATACTTTTTCCTACTCCAATTTTTTTTTTAAAGATTGAAAACATTACCTGAAATATTTGTGATATTTTTAAAACTGTCGATGTATTAAACGTATTTTTTCTTATTTTTTCCAGGTAAGTGTATGGGGAATTGCAATCAGACTGGTCATCAGGTATGCAGGTTTTATTATTTTAATAACTGAAAGGAAACATAAAATAGATGTTAGTTAATACAAGTTGATGTACTTCTGTTGATGTCATTGATTGATTCATTCTTTGGTGGTGGGAGGTTAACCATTAGAATGGTTAACATGGTGAGATATTGTCAGAAATAGCATATGTAGCTGAAAAAACAAAGAAATTAATCATTGTAGGTGTGTCTTTGTTGTTAAATCAATCAAATGGATCCACTTTGCCATTTTGTTACAGAGCTTCTTTTTAATTTTATAAATTTTTTTTTTCATTTTTTTTTTTGATAAACCAATATTTATACCATAAACTTTCTTTGAAATAATATTTTTTTCCTTTTGTTTGTGAATTGCAAATTTATTTTCTTCAATTGTTATACAGCTTATTAGACTTTGTAACTGAATAATTTGTATGTAGATGTTAACAAGCTTGTGGATTTTGTGTGGATTTTTAGGTGAATGTGCATGTTCAATATGTAAACAAAATAAGATAGAAAAAGCATACTAAAAAAACTTGTTTCTGCTACAGACATTTATTACTTTCTGTTGACTTTACTGAAATAAAGTTAAAAAATCTCTTGAGTATGTCCGTTTTCCTTTTGGTTCTGGAATGATTTACGGGAAGGAAGGATACAAACAGGTAAGGCTGGCTGAACTCAAATCAGCTTCATGCTGAGCTGGGAAGATCAAATCTTCATGAGTAGGGTTATGCTAAAACACTTCTGACAATGTTGTTTGTAAGTAGAAAAGTTCAGTTGTCTGTGGACCAGAGAAACTAACATTCCCCAGCGAGAACACTATTATTGCATGGTTCACCTTTTGAGGCCAAGAGGAGAAAGAGAAAGATTCTGTCCTTTCCAGAAGTGGGGTCATAAAATTGCACATGTGACCAGAAACCCTTTCTGGTTTCTTTATAACTTGCATCATAGGAAAATTTATTAATTTTTTGTATTTTTTGTTGTTATCTTATTTATTGGTTATATTTCATTTTCCCCACACACCTTTGATAAAACTTTTGCTTTTTAAAGTTCTCTAAATTATTAATTCTTTAAAGTGTGGCATAACTACTTTAAAACCCAACTACATATAAAAATGCTGATTAGTCTTATTTTTGCAAGCTGCAGAAAATTTAGATATGAAGCACTAATTTTTGTAAAGTTAAAACCCTATGACCCTTAGATTATATTGAAGTCTGTATCCAGCAAATTAAATTATTTCCTATAGTTGTTAAGTTCATCAAAAATAAAAGAAACAGAACAGCTATTTATACTATGTCAAATGTTTTCAATATTGATTTAGTGATTGGAACACAATGTTGGGAGTTGTGGAACAGAGAAACACTCAAAAAAGAAATTGAAATTATTAACAAGATAACATTTTATTATGCAAACTAATGCTATTATAATAAAATTTGTATTAACCAAACAATGTTGACTAAAGTTTAGATATTTACTTATCATAGCACAAAACAACCACTATTTCCAGCTATACTAGCATAACAGCTCTCATCATAACAGGGACGTATTTGCCACTGCTCGTAACAAATGTAAGTGAAGGAGCTAAGTCCCTGTTTGCTGAGAGAATGAGGCACCACATAGCCTCTAAAAACTTTGGATCTCATGACTATTGTTGTCTCTGTAATAGGATACAAAATAAGTACAAGGTTTCTATCCACCCCATCTTCAATCGATTTGAGGTGTTATCATCTCTGCTAATAAAGCTTATATAGCCCCTTCCATGGTTTAAGCTATCATCTCTAATCTGGATCTCTACCAAGCATGTGGACCCAGTGGTATCTGTTTAATAGTCATTAAGAAGTGTGCTCCAAAACTGGCTTCTGTTCTCTCTAAACTGTATAATAGATGCCTCGTTGCCTCCTGCTTTCCTGCTTGCTGGAAATCATCATCTGTTGTTCCAGTTTTTAAGAACTCTGGTGAATTGTCTGACCCATCCAACTACCAGCCAATCTGACTTCTACCTCTTTTCTCCTGAAGGCTCTAATCAATGCTAAATTGGTTCATCATCTCTCATCACAGGGCCTTTTCTCAGGCAAGCAATATGGCTTTCATCTTTCCAGGTAAACTGCACGTGTACTAACAATAATTGATGAAAGAGTCTATCATGCTCTAGATAAAAACACTGAGGCCCAGACTGTAACATTGGACATCTTGAAGGCCTTGGACAGGGTCTGGCATTCCAGTCTTTTCCACAAGCTGAAAAGTTATGGTATTTCCAGACACATTTTTGAGCTGATCCAGTCATTCTTATTTAATTGTAAAATGAAAGTTGTTCTGAATGGCCACTAGTTTTTAATCTTCATTTACAACCTTCTCAATGATATCAGCTCTCAACTTGGTATCTATACTAATGACACTACCATTTACTCCTGCCTCAATAGTAAGGATGATCAGTCCAACAAGGTCAAAATGGCAGCTGCTGTCTAAAACGACATCAATAGTAAGGATGATCAGTCCAACAAGGTCAAAATGGCAGCTGCTGTCTAAAACGACATCAAGACCATTGTTAACTGGGGCAATAGATGGCTTGTCAAGTTTAACGCCTCCAAAACTAAAGTGCTCTTCATTAATCATCTGAGAGACTCCTCTTTGCATTCCATCAGCTTGGCTGAAGCTATCCTCTAGGAAAATAACTTCTTGGGCTAACATTCTCAGCTAACATTAATTTTTCTCTACAGAATCTATCTTGCATATCTATAAGTTTACCATTTGTCCATGCTTAGAATATTGCTGCCATATATGGTCCAATGCCTCTGCTATTTACCTGGATGAGATCCAAAGAAGAATCAGCAATATTATTGGTCCTGATCTGGCAGCTCAGCTTCTGTCTCTTACCCATCACCATAAGGTTGCCTTTATATGCTTTTTTATGAATACTTTCATGGTAATTGTTCGGATGAACACTTCGCTATGGTACCTAGACTGTATGAATTTAAGTGCAATACTAGAGTGGTGGTGAGATCTCATCAATTCAAAGTTGAGCTAGCTAGATTTAGCTGTAACTCCTATGCTAACAGTTTCTTTTCTTACACTTCTCACTTGTGGAACTCCTTCCCAGTCTCATGCTTTCCTACCAACTTTATTCTGCAAAAGTTTAAATGTAATGTCAATGCTATCTACTGTCCTCTTGACTGTTCTTTTCTCTTTTTACTCATTACTAATGTTTTTTTTTTCATAATTTCTCTACACTCTGTAACCCCTTGCATCTTAGTGGCTGTACTGCTTTGCTTGGTGTGATGCTGATTGAAAAAAAATGATAATAATATCTATCCTTATTAAAATATTGTCCTGTAAGTGTCAAGTTTTATTCTTAGGTAAATCCAAAAGATTTATGACTATATCACATTGAAACACTGATTCTCATATGATCACTGAAGTTAAACAACATCGAGCCTGGTCAGAACCAAGATGGATGAACACTTGGGAATACCGGGTACTGTAAGGTTGCATGTGTGAGCAGTAATGTGCAGAAGGGAGGGGAGGGGGTACAACTGCTCCAGGCATCCAATCAAAGAGGGAAATCAAAATTTAGTTTTTGAAATTTGAAATTGTCTCTTTTAAGTTTGTTTTCAAAGCACCCTGCAATCCCACAAGCTGGTGTGAATGTGGATCTATGTTTTGATAAGTAAGAGCAGAGTAGCCCCACTCCCTATTTGAGTCTTCAGGGCATACAATCAAGAAATTGACCAAGGGCATCAGCGAACATCTGCACGTCACTGTGTGTGCATGGTGCAATATTTCAGATTTAGTCTCAGAATTATTTAGTCTATAGCCATACATCTATTTTCTTCTCTAAACCTATCTTATACACTCTTTGACAAATTCCATTAACTTAGATGTTGTTAATTTTCTAAGGAAATAATTAAACAATACATATAATGCTTCTAATCTATAAAAGATTTTTTGGTGGGGTTGCCAAACTTTTGCAAGATGTGATACAGTTGCCATTCTATTTGCAGAATAAAGATATGTTGTTTCTATTGAAACATTAAACTAGTACAAAGCTCTAAGAATTTTTCATTTTACACATCTTTGAGACCCATATCTTCAGTTTATGTTTTTATCAAAATGTTTAGGCCAAAATACTTTTTCATCTTGCTCAGATGTTTGACTTCTTCAAAGAAGATCACTGAATACAATACAAACATGCAGAAGATCAAAGAATATATTGGCTTAATGTCATAAAAAATAAGTATGAGGCTATTCATCCAAAGAATGCGCATAGTTGTCAAGTTAATTTTTACTCTTTATTTTCTGTGTAAAAATATTTCAATAGTTTAAAAACTTGACAATATTTAAATCCCATTTGATTAAAAGGAACTAAAGTTCAGTGATTATTATAGGATTTTTGAAATTATGTTTTCATAAGCTTTCCCACTTAATAATTATATTCTTCACACATAGAAACCAGGGACAAGAAATAAATAAAAACCAGTTATCAATATTTAGTAATCTTACAGTTCCTTTCTTGACGAATGATTTTATACCTGTACAAAATGTGCCTAAGGTATATTAAAATGAAAATGACATTAACCTAGAATTTTCTTCATTCGTTTTATATCATATACAGGATGTATCAAAAATACTTTTACAAAAAGCCGGTTCCTGATACCAAAACCAAGTAAGATGTCCGTATAAACATATGTCCAAAAGGTCATCATTGTACCTCAATGTAACAACTCATAACAATTGTTCAAAATGTCCCCCGCTTACTTCTACATGTGCATGCACCCCTCAGATCATTGACTGGTGGACCTTTTCAAATACTTCCACACGGTGTCAAATGGTTTTGCAGGCCCCTATGACATGTTGATGAAGTGTCTTTGCATTATTAATGTTGGCTGCATAAACCAATTGTTTTAGGTGGCCCCACAGATAAAAGTCCAAAGGATTTAGGTCAGGGGAACGTTCAGTTCATGGAACCGGTCCTCCTATACCTATTAATATTTCATCATACGTTAGCCAGTGCATCATAAACAATGTGATTAAAATGTTCTGGAGCCTCATCATGCATGAAACCATATGCCTCTTTATATAAGCAGAGGTACATCCTCTAGCAGGTCTCACAGGAGCTGTCTACATGAACTTAATTTTGATTTAAAAATCCTTGTTTCTCTTTGTATCACCAGAACTAGTAAAATAATATATACAATTTTTAGCATGTTTTTTTTTTGTATGATACACATTAATTTTCATTGAAATACATATGAAAACCTGCCAGACTCTATCTGCAACATACTTGTTGATAATATAAATATAACAGCCTCATCCACATGTAAAAAAAGGCTAAAAATAATGGAAGTATTATTAATAAAAAAGAAAAAGCTAACACTTATTAGTATCAACAATGAATGCAGCCACAATGAGGTGAACATGTTTGAACGATGAAAGATAGAACAAATACACATTCGCTCCGTATTCAATCTTAATCGAGAAGTAAGTTCCCCTTAAACAGATTCTTCCCATGAACCACTTCCCTGTGGAACAGACTCCAAAAAGAATGTTTCCCCAATCACTAGAATCTTAACCTGTTTATGTCTACAGCTGTTTTCCATATAAACTATCCCTTAACGTAACCCTCTACTTTGGGTGGACCCTGGGCCTCGTACAAGGTGAAGGTTACTAAAAAAAAAAAAAAAAATCAGAGTATTCTTCCTTGAAGAAAGAGGAAAACTTGTGATACACAAAAATAACAAAGGATCAATACAAATAAGGAAAGAGCGTGTATAACTATGTTTTATTGATTATGCAGATGTATTTAATAAAGTAATTTACAAAGATCTTTTTGAACTGATAGGTAAGCTTGATTTATTTGGGAAGGATATTAGAATAATTCAGAACTTATACTATGGAGAAAACCTCCTGCGTACAGATAGGAAATGAACTCAGTAAATATGCCCAAAGAGAAAGGAGCATTAGACAAGAAAGTGTCTTCTCATGAGACATGTTCAACCTTTACAGTGAGGCAATCCTAAGAGAATTAGAAATCCTACCAGAATTCATTATTGGTAGCCACAATCTTAACAACATAAGATAAGCAGATGACACAGAATTAATAACAGACAAAGAAAGGAAACTACAGGAAGTCTGACAGAATATAAGAAAGGAAGGTGAGAAGAAAGGACAAACTATCAATTGTAAGAATGTATGGTTGTCAGCAAAAAATAGCCCAAGATGCAAACTATGAATTGGAGAAACCAAAATCAAGCAAGTAAAAAAAATTGAATATATCTAGGAAGTGTTTTAACTGAGGGTAGAAAATGTAACATCAAAATCATAACATGCATTGGAACAGCAAAAGATGATTTCCAAAAACTAAGCAAAGTATTACAAAATGGGAAAATTTCATGAAAAACAAAGCAAAGAGTACTGGACTCTTTTGTAATATCGATCCTCCTATATGGCAATGAATGCTGAACAATCTCATCACAGATGAAGAAGAAAATTGAGGCAATAGAAACGTGGTTCTACAGAAGGATGCTGATCATACTTTGAACTCAACATGTAAAAACAACAAGGTTTTAAGGAAATTGGAAATAAAATGGATATTTATAATTAAAATCAAAAAAAGTTGAAATTTCTTGAGTGAGGAAAAGAAGGCTTAGAAAATTTGACACTCACAGGATATATTTGAAAGCAGAGGAGATTAACATATAACCTACTTAACTAGCTGATGTAAATAGCTGACAGAACAAGGGTTAGCAGAGATAGCAGAAAACAACAAACTACTAAGAGTTACAAAGTAAAGGAAGTTGTGGAGAACTATAACTACCCACATTCTGAAGGGAAATGGCACATATCAGAAGAAGAAGAAGAAGAATTCCAAATATCATGCAAACTATCTGTCCCAAATAAAGTGTGGCATTTACATACAAATTTCATAGACTAAATGTAACTATTATGGAATTTCTTTGAAAAATATTTCTTCATAATTCCTGTACTCTCAGCCAAGCCTATATAGCACCCTCCCCAGAGATTAATCTCATAATTGCAACTTCTATCATTAAGCGGATATATAAAAATATATTTTCCCATAATACAAAATTGTAAAAATTATTTTGGTATAAATTAACATCAAGCATAAGTGAATAATCAGTTATTTATAAAATGTTTAAATTAAAAAAAAACGCAACTGCCACTGCCTTTTTAAAGCATCATTTTTATTACTTGATTTCCTGATGACCTCATTAAATTGTGAATTATAACTCAGGGAGATGAGTTTAGTGCCTCCATAAACTTAAAATGCAAAGATAATTAATAGAAAATTAACATCTGTTTATATTTCTGAGATGAGGTATTCTAACTATTTACACTATTTACATTGTTCGGACTGTTGTCCTCATCTTTATTGTAATATTCCCAACATTTCAGACATTCATCAGGTGATATACATTGGAATTTTGAACTGAATTCTTTATTTCACCCACTGGGGTAGATTGTTTTAGTTCAACATGCCATGGCTTTTCTGGATATCTCAGTTTTCAGTTATTTCATTTTTTTAATTCAATTGGATAAGATTGCCCAGTAGATAAAAGTGTTGATTGAAATAATCCAGTGACTTGATTCAAAGAGTTGTGAGTTCAATACCTGGCCACAACAGAGGTGAACAAAAACTTGGAGGGAAATAACTGAAACTGGGATATCCAGAAAAGACACAACATGACTAATACTGTATATGTAATTTTATTTTCTGTAATGGTTGTATTTAATGGGAACATGGCCAAGTGGTTTGTATATTCATTTTCCAACCATGAGACCTCGGTTCAAATCTCACCATAGCCGATTTATCAGGAAGGTGACTTTTTTATGTTATTTTCTGCATTTCTCTCTCATACTCTCATTTCTAATTGCTCCTTTTTAATATTTTCCAAGTCAACAAATTTCTGCTTCCAAATTGAACTGTTCTGAAATCAACTGCATTTCAAATTCAACCATATCTATCCATGAAAACATTTGCAAGTTTAGTTCATCTAGTTTGATACTATACTGTCTGGAAACTTAATGAATTTTGCTGTCTCTTCCAGTTCTCTGAACTTATCAAATCTTGTAAAGAATTGCTCAACAGTTGATTTGATGATGTTTACAAACAGCTTTTGAAGACATTGGAAGTCTGTTCTACTGTCTTTTGGGAAATCATTGATGTACCTCTTTAGTTTTGGGAAGTATTTAAATCTCTCATTATCTACATCCTTCTTCAAAACTTCTAGTTTCATTTGTAAAGCATTTATGTAACCAAAGATAGCATCAATATTCAAATCATTTAAATGTTCACAAAAAATCTACAAAAAACATCAGTCTACAAACCCACATGTCAGACAATTCTTGGTAAGACACTTGTTGGTCATTCAAAAAAACTTTATCTCGTCTAAGCATTCAACAAATCATTTCAGAACCAAACCTTGGCTAAGCCAAAAGACATTGTTGTACATTTTCAGTCCTTTATACAGAGATTCTACCTCATCCAGTAAAATTTGAAATTGTCTTTTATTTAAAGCCCAAGCAGAAATGTAATTAACAATCTTGGTAACTGTTTGCATCACTTCCTGAAGTTCCTTTGGGTCAGCTTTTGCACACAAAGCCTTCTCATTTGCAAACAGGTTTAAAAATCCTGCCTTCTCACCGGACATGCTGGGGGCACCATCTGTTGTGGCAGATACTTTTGAAATGTGAATTTGTCAAGTAGATAATTCATTCACAACTGCTTTACATATTTCAGCCCTGGTAGTACACTCAGGTAGTATTACAAAGGCAACAATCTCTTCACATACTTCATCGCCCCTACAAAATCAAGAAAATATGGCTAGGCTAGCTGATGATGTAATGTCCGTATTTTCATCAACACAAATAGAAACAAAAAACTTACATGAAGATAAATCTTTTATCAATCATTCAGCTTTATTCCTTTCCAACTTAAGTATCCTATCCTTAACTGTTTTCCTACTCACAGACAAATCTTTAATGTGTTGAATAATCTTTTCCTTTTCTGAAAAATTTTCAAAAAAAAGTTGCACATTCTAGCCAAGCTTCTTTAATATACTGCCCATCACTGAGTGGCTTTCCATGCTAGGCAATAACTTGAAACCTCAAAACTAGCAGCAACTAAGTTGGAACTGGGCCTACCTGAAATAAAGTTCATGAAAGCATCAGTGTGATTTTTTTTATCTTGCTCAGTTCATAAGAAATTGTTTGTTACTTCTCAGTTTTATTGCTTGAGTTATTATGAACACTTTCAAAATATCTCTTTTCAGAAGTCCTACAATCGATTGTTTTGAAACAGAAAATGCATCAGGTTTTATTGGCTTTCTTAATCATGCCAAATTTTTTAGTCCAGTATTCTTTAAGTTCTCTGATCTCTTCATTTGAATGACATCTTAGCTGATGATTGTAACATTCTGCACAATCGCTAAAGAGCAGAAAATAAGAAAACATGAGATAATGATATACATTGAAGAGGAGACAGAATAAAATTAAGTCAAAAAGGGATCTGATGAATAAGTTTTACATGCTAGAAACAAGTCATCAGCGTGCCATGTTTGCCTACCCTTGACCTAGAGGGTCATTAGAGGGGCACAGTTACCAAATTCTTTGTGACATTTCTATGAGTTTATTATTCCAAATTGAAATGTCGATTTCTTATCCAGCAATATTAAATTTATGCAAAATTTTTCAGCAATTTTCAACAAAATATTTTATACATTGAAATCCTACAGCATCATTATTCAGTCATCAAAGTGTTTTTGCTAATTTTTTAAAAAAATATCAATGAATAGAAAAAGATTTTTGTATGGAAGTAAACAAGTGATAGCCTGAAGGTGACAAGCTGAGAAAATAAATCCAATATTGAAGAACTTTGCATATCAGCTCAATTACTGTCTTCTGCATTGTATTTGCAACAAAAATATAGGGGGTCATCATGCAATAAAATGTTATTTTCTGGGAATTCAAATGGACTATATAGTAATAGTTTCTCCAGATTCAAGCAATTTTCAGTAAGAAAAAATATTCCTTTGAATTTGCGCTAAACACAGAGAACATTTTACCTCTAATAGATTCCATTTTCTTCACGAATCCATTTTTATTTTCATTAACATAAATTTAGAAATTACTTTTGAAAGTCAACCATTCAAATTGTCATTACTGTTCCTTTTTGTGAAAAAGAAACCCATTTTCCTAGCTTCAGAATTTTTCCAAGGTTTGGAAATGACATACATTTGTTAGTTGGTTTCATAAGTAGTGATGTGCTGAATAAACTTTAAAGACACTTCTAAGATTTCCTTAACAATGTGCAAAAGATTATACTGAGAACTTTTGCATCAATCTACCATATAATCAGGAAAATATTATTGATCTTAGCTTTTGAATTTTATATTAAGTCTAAAGTTCAATGGCATATTATAAAATAGATTTCTTCCAAAATCTTGAAATACCCATTCCCCATTCAATATAATCTTTTCTTTATTTCTTTTAATTCAAATTTAAGCATTGTGTTTGTTCATAGCTACGTTTCTGAAGAATAGAAAATTGGTCTTTTACAAATGCTACATTTATATTCCAATTTATTAAGCAAAAGAATTTCACTGGTTCTATAGACAAGTTGTATGAATCACTCATAATGATGGTGTAATTTAGAGCTGAAATGACATAGTTTTTACGGAACATATAATTGACATTTTCTCTTTGTGAGTGCATATCTGTATCAGACTGTCTCTTACTGTGACACCAATGTGACTGACAAAAAGGCAAGCAAGATTATTAATTTTCATCTGCAGAATTTTGTGTAAATTTACAGTTAATACAAGTATTAATTAAAGACACATTCTGAAGAAATCAACAGAGAAATTATTTGTTATACTGATCATTTTAATCATGAAGCATAATAATTTTCAGCACAACTTAAATTACCTGGTCTGCTCATAAAAAATAGGTAAATTATTTGTTATACTGATCATTTTAATCAGGAAGCATAACAGTTTTCAGCACCACTCAAATTACCTGCTCTGCTCATAAAAAAAACAAAAAACAAGGAAATTTTTTTTGTGGGTGGGTAATAATATTTATAGATTAGCATTCATTTGACCTTCCTTGATCCACAACATTTGTCAGGATAAGAAAAATATTGAGTTTTTTATAATTTTAGAAGGCGATCTTGTTTGTGATATAAACAGTGTCAAATTGATCCATGAATTCTTAAAGAGTTATCTGTACTTTGTTTTTTTTTCTTTTTACAAATGTGAATAGGAATTAAAGTTGAAGAAAAGATGACATGTAATAACGAAAAGTGGGTTTTATTTAACATATAATAAAATATTTTTTATAAACAGTAGGGCTGAGGTTTAAACAATATATGTTGGGAAATGCTAACAAGTTAATAAGCGTGTGAGAGCCCAGAAAGTAGTTGCCTTAACATATAGCTATATGACAGAGTGGGAAAGGGAATAGTCAAAGAATCATATTATTTTCTTCTTAGAAAAATAGTTAGATATTCACATGTATGTAAGATAAAGGAGTTTGGTCAATAATATCAAGGAAAAAAGGTGAAGTATTTACCGATCACCTTTCCTTTTTGAAGACTGTTGGAACTTAGATTCTTTTGGTCAAAGCTTTGTTCATGAATCAAAAGGACCGGAGTCGACCTCAGTGGCCGTGGGTTCAGGAGGCAACTGGCTAGTTGGTATGAACTCCTGTTTATATATGTTTTTTGTACCCTCTAGAACCCAGTAGAAGTTTCTACAGACTTCTAGAAAGTTCCATTCTATTATTATGAAATCTAAAGGGTTTGGTGAATAGGAGCTTTTTGTAAGGTAAAAAGGGCATCTAGTAGCTACAGATTTAAGTCATCATTTTTAGTTAGATTTTGTGTTTTATAGTATAAGCGTAAAGAAGTAGGACAAAATCGGGCCTCGTAACTCTACATCATTGAAAACTGTGACCTACTGTCTTCCTTTTTCCCAATTTGTAATAGTATGCACCTCTCAGCAATGTTTGCAGCTACCATTACTTGAATAAGGTAGTTCGTAATAATGGACAAACATGCAAAAGGGAATGAGGATACATTTATTCCAAGCCTCTGTTTATAAAGTAACAAATAAATTAGTTTATTCACTTCCCAAAAGTTGGATAAAAACCTTATTTCACTGACATGCTACTTATTTCCTCATGATAAAACTCAGATCTGTTCTGCAACAGTTTATACTATCCACTGACTGACTTATTAGCTAAGAGAGAAAAGAGGCTTGGAATCTGATGTGACCTATTTTTATAGTGGGTGCATGCAATTAGTAACTTCTAATGCAGTTTTTTGATTAGTTGATTTTGTCATCTACATTTTGGTCCATTTCTTTTCTGATGTGTTTTTTTTTTTGAGCATTTCACCCCAAGCAAGGCGGGATGCTACTAGTACACAAGGGGTTACAGAGTGGGAGCCAGAGTAAAGAAGTGTGATGGAGGAAAGGATGAAGAGAATCACAGGGAATAGGTCAGAGCATCTGGAGATGTCAATTGACATTATATTTGAATAGTTGGAGATTATAGCTATCAAGGAAACAAGTAATAGGAAGGGAATTCCACAAACGGAAGGTGCGAGACATGAAATTATTAGAGTAGAAGAGACAGCCACATTTGACCGTTTCGACAGTGAAAGAGTGGGACTGTGATGCCAGCTTAGTAGCATGCTTAAATTCATGCAGTCTGGGAACTAGTGAAAGTAGCTTGTCAGAGTAGTTACTGTGAAATTATTTGTAGGATAGACAGAGGGAGGTGACAGCACGTCTGTGAGAGAGCAACTGTAAATGAGATACCAGATCAGAACCAGCCACTTTGTATATCCATCTCTGGACCTTGTCGAGGACCTCAAGGCGAACAGCGGGGGCACCAGACCATATATGGCAGCAGTATTCTATGCAAAGGCGAATGGTTAATTTATAGATTTGAAGGATGGACTCAGGCGAGAAAAACTTTTTGGTGCTAGACACAGAAACCAACTTTCCTTGCGGTGGATGAAGCTATTGATTCAATGTATTTGTTCCATCTCAGGTCAGCGAACAGTGTGAGACCAAGCAGTCGCAAAGAGGTGCTCTCATGGAGTTGAGCATCAGACATTCTAATGGGAGGCAGGGATGGTTCCCTGTACTGAGTAATAGAGAGCAGTTTTGTTTTAGAGGCATTAAAGAGCCAATTCCTGCCCCAGTCTACAACCGATTGGAGATCCTTTTCGAGACTAACTGCCAGCTTAGTTTTGTCAGTGATACCAGATTTGTTATTGAGGCAGGAGTAAATAATAGTGTCATCAGCATTAGATGCCTACTCGGGAACTGATGACATCGGGGAGATCGTTAATGAAGATAAGGAACAGAGTAGGGTCTAGGATATGGCTTTAGGGAACACCTGCATTCATGGGAAACTCCCCTTACATTCATATTGCATACCTCATTCAGTGACATTCTACTTGAGTGGCTCTTGAGGCATGTATTGGATGAGTCTTATTAAAAAGAAAAAAAAAAAGAAAAAGCTCACCCGGTAAAGGCATAGTTTTCTATTTTCTTTTTTTTTTCTTTTTAATAAGACTCATCCAATACATGCCTCAAGAGCCACTCAAGTAGAATGTCACTGAATGAGGTATGCAATATGAATGTAAGAGGAGTTAGAAGGAAGTGAAGATTGAGGATAAGTACAATATCTGTTATCATTTTTACAAGATATTTGACAAAAGCAAAGTGTTTCTTGATTGGATTTAACTATATTTTCTTGCAATCCCATTTTCATGTAAACTTTTTTCTATCAACATGGGTTACCGTATCAACTTACAACATCCACCTAAACAAGGCTGGAGATTTAACCAGTTTGAAAAATTGCTACAAATGTAGCAAAACTAAGAGGACAAGACAAATTCAAATATACCTTCAAAAGATAAAAATCTGGTTATCTCAGAAATTAAAATGAAAAAGCCTCTTTCATTTCAAAATACATCTATATAAATATTGATATACAAAAATATATAAAACAAAGAGAGAGGTAGAGCAAAGATAAGAAAAAATAATTTACCATAAAGTGGTGAATCAAAAATAAGCTATAACAACAAAAAAGGGCTCATAATTTACTGCTCCTCACTCTTCATAGCCAATTGAGGATAAAAAACAAAATCTGCACAACAATTAAAAAATTGGGAGAAAAAAATACTAGCAGAGAATCAGCAATATAAAATCACAGGCAGATTACATTTAGACTCGGCAGTCATTCCTTCTGCTTACAGAGGAAGGCTGCTTAGACTTAATATAAATGGCCACAATGAATTCTCAGATGATAATCTGAATAATTTTATATAAAAGAAGTGAGTCCTGCCATAATTCAAACATCGGATGTGACTAGGTAAGCGACATATCCACTATATCAACATTCTTCTGTTTGAATAGCTTTTTAAAAATAACTTGCAAATTCTGACTTTTCCATTGATCTTAGTGTGCTAGTATCAACACTGATCTGAGGCAGAATGCACAGATGCTACACTTGATACTGGCAATTGTGCACATATACTACATTGATCCAAGATAGAAGTTCCTGTTCATATGTAAATTGTGCCTTTATCATTTTATGGTTTCTTCTTTTATGGGCCATGTCCCTTCAGAACGTGGGTGATCTTGGCCCTCCACAATTTCCTATTCTTTATAACTCTAAGCAATGTCTGTACCCTTGCTATCTTTACTAGCACCTGTTATGCCATCAGTTACACAAGCTCTTTAGGTAGGTTACTTGATGTGTCAAATTCTCCAAGCCCCCTTTTCTCATAATATGTCCCAGAAATTTCAACTATTCTTTTCTGAGCCTAAGTGTCCTTTATGCGAAAATTTGAAAATCCTGACATTTTTTTAAATTAATTTTAAGATTATTTCTTAATTTTTCTTTTTAATGTGTAATTATATTTATTTATTTATAGCTCCTAACTGTTGCAATTAAGACAAAGTGTAACCACTTTGGTTCATATCAATCTTTGCCAAGTTAAAATATTCTCTAAAACCTTTGACCAAGGTCTATTGTAAAGGGTAAATTAAGTAAAGGAATTCAATAATTTTCATTGTAATATTGATTGAAATTTAAATGTCCTTAATGCACTTATCTTTCTCAGTCCTTACCTAATGAATTTTTCTTTATCAAGTTGAATGATTATAAAGAGTGTTTATCCCTTTTTTTTTTCTCAACATGAAACCTGTTTGACACAAGAGATTAACAAAGGAGTTCAATTTTAGCTGAAGATTTAACATCTAGATTGAGTTCAATTCTTTCACATTCTCTGCTTTCCTCTCAAATACACAGTTTGTGTACTTGTAAAATCTATAATAAAAAAATAAGCAGGTCTGTAAAGGAAAAGTTCATGTTGGTTTTCAACATTTCATTACTGACCATTTTCCTCCCAATAAGTATTTTCTGTTGATCAAGTTGTATTTCAGAAGTCACATTTATTTTAACTAAGAATAAGACCATAAAATACCACTTGATATCATTGAATAAAAACCATAAAATACCACTTGATATCATTGAATACCTATGCAAATCATCAGATTGAATATTCTTGGATATAAAACAACTGGGATATCATCACTGAGAAATGATCCCAGATAGAACAATTAAAAAGGTAAAACTGTAATATGATCAAGAATGAGTTAGTTTATAATTATCCAGTATTTATAACTTAAGATATTAACTCTGTACTAATACTCAAATCTCTTGATTATTTTGCTCCATTTGTTCCAACCATTTTAAGATATAAGAAAACTCTAGCAGCAACCCCAAAGTGATTTTTATCAATTCCTTAGAGGAGGAAAACAGTTGTATGGGAAAATATGTCAAACAGCTGATGATATATTCCCAGTTTTATAATTAGATGAATACTGATACATATTGAACAACAGATCTTCAAATTTTATCAAGCTATCAGATTAACACCTGTATATATTATGTATATCAGGGGTGGCCAAACCACAGCTCATGAGCCACATAGAGCTCTTTGACCTTTAATATGCAGCTCATGGAAATTTTGTCTGAGCTTCTTTTTGCATCACAGTTAATATAAAAGATAAATAAATAAATTTCAAGCTTTTACTTATTTAATGGGTATTAAGCGAGACCACTTTGAATTAAAATATAAGTTTAATGTTCATGGTTAGTAAAAATATTTAAGAATTTAAATTCTAATTTCATGCCTTTCAGTTCTCAAAGATCTGAATTTTATTGTATGTGCCGCTTACATTAAGCAAGTTTAATACCCCTTGATGTATATGAAATGCTACTAAGTCTTGAAAGGTTTGGAATGAGATGTGTGTTGTGAGCAGGACATACATGACAGTAAAAAGACTGCATTTGTATCTCAGTAGATTTCACGGTCAGCTTAAATCAGTTATTGTTCAGTATAAAAGTTGCCAAATAAATTTTGACAGTATTCTCTTATTCTTTCAATTTTTTTTTCTTTGTAAGCAAATAAAATCTGAACAATGATTATCTGAGAAGTTTTTGTATATTTCAAAGAAGTTGAATGTCTGATGACCAACTTCTCGAGAGCTCCTCCCTGCGGCTGCTCGGTCTCATGCTATCTGCTGATCTGAGATGGAACAAATACATCGAGTCAGTTGTATCAGCCACCGCAAGGAAAGTTGGTTCTCTGTGCCGAGCCAGGAAATTTTTCTCCCCGGAATCGATCCTTCAAGTCTATAAATCGACCATTCGCCCTTGCATGGAGTATTGCTGCCATATATGGTCTGGGGCCCCTGCTGTTTGCCTCAGGCTTCTTGATAAGATCCAGAGACAGATAGGCAATGTGACTGGCCCTGATCTGTCATCTTGTCTGCAGTCGCTCTCTCACAGACGCGATGTTGCCTCGCTCTGCCTTTTTTACAAGTACTTCCACGGTAATTGCTCTGAGGAGTTGCGTTCGCTTGTCCCCAGGCCTCGTGAATTTAAATGCCCCACAAGGCTGGCATCCTGCTCCCACCCCTACACCATGGAAACTGTTAGATGTAGATGTCTCTTCTACTCCAATAGCTTCATGTCTCGCACATCTCGCCTATGGAATTCCCTTCCCTATTACTGTTTCCCTGACAAATACAATCTCCAACGGTTTAAGTGTAGCATCAATTGACATCCCCAGTTGCCTTGATCTATCCACTTCCCTTCTCCACATCCTTTCATTTTTCATTCCTATCTGCTCTCGCTCCGGATCTTCTGTGGCCCCCTTGCCTTGATCGACCCACTGTCTTTCTCTTTCACCACATCCCCTCCCTTGCCACTCCTATCTGCTCTTCCTCAGACCCTTCTTTAACCCCTTGCATGATAGTGGCCTCCGGCCTTGCTTAGGGTGATACGATTAAAAAAAAAAAAAAAAAAAAACTTAAAACATCCTCTTGAATAAAAAGACTAATTTTTATTAAATAATCAAGTTCAGTTTTAAACTTCTATTGTGCTTTATATCCAAAGTCTCTGTGCAAGTCAATATAATATTACTTGGATTTAATAAATGTTTCAAGTAATTTTCTCTGTCATCTGCTAATTTATTTTAAATGATATCTTCATTCAGTTTACAAATCTCCAAGAACATCTGCTGAAATAAATCAGTACATCAGAATGATAAGGTTTCATTTCAGAAATCCATTCAGTAATTTTCAGTAATTTTTGTGAAGATAATATTTTGAAAAGTCAGTTATCAACTTTAATATCTGAAATAAAAGTATAACAAAAAAAAAAAGACATGTTCTGGTCCTCCTGCTATATGTTTAGAAATTCTTGATAAAAATACAAAGAACCAACAGAATTACCAATAATAAGTTTCATAGCAAAATTTTCAACAATACATTTTATCTGTAGCTGAAGCCATAAAATTCTGTTCAAAATATTTAGACTCCAGCATTAAATAACTCATTGAAATTGATGTGCCACTAAACAAAATTAAACCAAAATCTTATTTACTTAATATTATATCTAGGCAATCATTTTGCTATCCTGGTTTAGAGTGAAAGTGACGTCTCATTCTCTTTCAATATTTCTGGGTGGAGTTTGTTATCTACTCACTTTGATTACTAGCCTCGGTCTTGACAAATGTTGAAAGCAAAATAGAAAATGCTAACAGACTTGCTTCTTGAAATTCAGCTAAAACCAGAAAACAGACGTAATCTTACAGACCACCCAAGTAAACTATTTGATCTAATTTTAACATAAGGATTAACTTTTCAAACATCCTATCACCTCTTTCTCAGGAGCCATTTATAGCAGGATATTTCTGTACCTAATAAGTATACAAGCTAAATGACAGTATATCATGAATGTATGACAGTTTTTAAATGTGACTCTCTCTCACAAAGAAACATCATGTTTGTTCTAAATTTTCTCTCTGCTGAATTATCTCCCCTGACCTCTTATCTCAGGATTCCTTCAATAAGACCGCTTTTAGTGATGATATTTCTAAGTGAAACTCTTTATTACTGCAATGACAAAATTATTTTTGAACACTAACCAATGGATATTTTGAGGTGGATACAAAAAGTCTGGTCAGAATTAATTAGAATAATAGTTGATATCTCTGTTGATGCTTTTTCATGTAGGCTCTCATTACCTTAAAACTTTGGTAATTCTATTTTGAAATGTCTTAAAGGATTAGTTTTATTTAAGAAACATTCAGAAAGACTGGTTTATATGTTTCAGTGTTATTTACTCACCATAGAGAAACTTCCCTGCCTCCTATCACCATGGCTGATGGTCAATTTCATGAGAGCGCCTCACTGTGCCTTCTTGGTCTCATGTTTTCCCCTACCTCAGGTGGAGCAACTACATTGAATCAATAGCTGCATCTACTGCAAGGAAAGTTGGTTCTCTGTGTCAAGCCAGGTTTTTCTCGTTTGAGTCTATATGTCACATCTACAAATCTACCGTTCATCCATGCATGGAATACTGTTGCCATATATGGTCTGGTGCCCCCCGGCTGTTAATCTCAAGGTTCTCAACAAAATCCGAAGACAGATATGCAATGTGATCAGTCCTAACTTGGGGTCTTGACGCCAGTCACTTTCTCACTGACGTAATATGACATCCCTTTGTCTTTTCTATAAATATTTTCATGGATTCTGCTCTGATGAGCTATTTTCACTGGTGCCCCAACTGCTTGAATTTAACTGTTCAACTAGGTTGGCATTTTGGTCCCTCCTTTTTGCTTTTGAAACAGTTAAATGTTCTACTCCAATATATTCTCTTGCACTTCCCAACAGTGGAACTCCCTTCCTCTTACATGCTTTCCTAATAACTATACTCTTCAAAAGTTTAAATGTAATGTCAATCGACATCTTCTGTTGTCTTGATCCCCATTCTTCTTTTTATCCTCCTCCATTCCACTTTCTATCCTTTCCTCAACCCTCCACCTATACCCAATCTTTTCCCTTACTTACACTCTCTGTAGTCCCTTGTGTACTAGTGGCACTCCCTCCTTGCTTGGGGTGAAATGCTTAAAAAAAAATCATTCACCTATATATACACATGAATATGTATAATGACACTCACATCCAACATCTGGCACCAGTTGTTACAAATGACCATATAGTAGGACAAGAGAGAACAAAACAATAAGTGCCACCAATGAGGTGAAAAGAAAACAAGACTGGAATTGTTACAACTGAATTCTTTATCTTGCCAATACAGAGGTTCAGATCAAGGCAGAATGTCTTTCCATGGGTGATGAGAGTATCTTGAAAGAAGGGGTGAGTCAGTAGGCTGCAGTGTGCATCAGATCAGTTGTAATGATGTTGACAGCTTGCCCATTCACCATGACTGCCTTCAGTGTTGTGAGCGATGTAGTGGATCATGATTCTTTTTTTTTTTTCATGTTTTGCATTGGTAGCAAAATTCATGATGGGTTCCTTTTGTTTTTTTGGAGAGGCTGTTGTAATACACAAACTTTAAAATAAAAACCAGGGCTTTTATTTCAAACATGTGTCGCCACCACAAATTACATGTCAAATTAAAAATAAATCTATTATCTCTTTAACTATATATATATATATATATATATATATATATATATAATGACTGATTACTCATTTTCTGTGCACACCTGCTAGGACTGTTAACCAATCCCTGTTGTAATGCCTGCTCTGGCACATTTATGTTTATCCTAAACCCACAGAGTCTAACTAGTCTATACTACAAATATGCTGAGTGGATCTTACTTACAGTTTCTGGGAGATAACATGATCAACAGTTTGAACAATGTCAGTATTCTCAAACCCTTGTCTTGTGACTTTATGCTAACACAACTATTGACAACTTTCAAACAATTTCATCTACCCACTTTCATTCATAAGGCCTATGCCAATCTGTGGTATGGTTTTCAGGCACTCTCCAAAGGTGACACATGCTTGGATCACCTCCCCAAAGCAATAACATTGTTATGGTGACCTATCAAAATAAGAATGAACTCTTCCTCCTTCATAAATACTAACCTGCGAGACTTTCTAACGAGGAAGTCGGGACGCAGTGTAACCTGACAGTTCAGACGGACACTTCTATCTGCTGACTAATAACACGCTTATTTTGTATATATCTTCTGTTATTTAATACACTTGTTCAACCTACCTTCTTCTTTCCATGTATTTCTTTCTGGCCCTTAATAGGCCATAACAAACATCAAGAAATTACCTTCCTGACAAATCAAACATGGCGAGATTTGAGCCCAGTTCTAATGGTTCTAACCACTTGGCCTGAACACACAAACAATGCATAATGCATATAATTTACATGTGCATAGTATTAAAGTATTTTAGATATAGTTAATAACACAGTATCAAACTGAAAGCTATGTTAGACACTATTACTAGTCTTAAAATTTGTTACTTGTTACCTGACTTTCACCAGCTTTCAAGACAGATGATAGACACAAATTGAAGTAAACTTACTTCAAGGTCGCTAATCTGTACTTATCTGAAATGACTAAGATAATGTGTCTGTAAAATAACTACAATGGCAATAGTAGTAGTAATTCTCAATTATTTTATTCTTGTACCAATGAGATAGAAATCCAAAAATATATCTGGCCTCAGGCCACTCAGCTGTTTCTATAACACTGAATGAGGTAACATATGTCTGCCTGCCAAAGTCCCCCATTATCTAATGAGACCTTCCATTTCTACTCTACATGCCCCCTCCCTCCTCTGGCCACAGGATGGATTGACGTGGTCAGTTGAAGGTTTGTCCCAGAATATATGTGCAATTGTCCTTGTATTTGTGGTGATATAGTTTGAGGTGCCTGTGTGTTTCAACGTGGGCATTGACTTGGGGCTGGTGTTGTCCAATATTGGTGTTCTCTAATATTATTTTTTACTGGGCATACTGAATCTAGGGAGTTGTCAATTTCAATTTTTTCTGGTTCATTACTCATGGTATTTGGTTTATGTTGTATGTCGGGTGATAAGAGATTATAATCCATGTCGATCACCATAGAAGATTCACCAGGTGGATGCAGCTGGACCCCAGGACCCACAGAGGTATTATACAGTTCTGGCCCAGACGTGGTTAATCTATTTTCTATGTTGCTATCTTGAACTAGCTGTAAATCAGGGTGCCATGAGGTCGAGGGACCCACTCCCTGGGTAGAATGCTGTGGGACATTAACAACTGGGTGGCTCTAACAGAGGAAATGATAAAGTTACCCGACTGCTTCCATTCACCCACACACGGTACTGCAATTATTGAGTATCTCTGTGATTCTCCGTTTTCATCCACCAAAAAAGGTAAGGGTGAATAGCCAAGTTGTAATTCCTGAAGTGGGTGACAATGTTCATTGTAAAAGTACTTGTTCCACATGACCCCTTTTAGTCATTGCTGCCTCTCTCAGTTCACCAATTTCTCTCCACTGTTTATATGCCTGGTATTTGTCTCATAGGACAGGGAAGTGGTTTTTGATAATATGACCATATAACATCATAGCAGGAGACATGCCAAGATCCTGGATGGGAGTGTTGGTGTTGCATTGGGTGAGCAAAGCACAGGCTGTCAGTGTTGTCTGCGAGTACATGCTTAGCTGTTTTGGCATCCAGTTCTGCCTGGCCATTGCTTTGTGAGTAGTAAGCCAATGAAGTAAGTTTCTATATTCCCCAATTCTTAAGGAACAAGTTGGAGTCAAAAGTTGTTCCCCACTGGAAGAAAGTTCTTCAGGTGTACCATATGTGCAGAACAGAGTTCTCAGAGTATTGCATACTTCCCTGGCCCTCCCAGATGACATTAGTACCACTTCCACCCAGTCAGTGTATGGATTTGCATATATAATTTCTATGTAAGTCAAAAAAAGTCAGTTTTTTGGAATGGAAATTCAAGGTTAAACAGTGGCATCAAAGGCTCCTTAGGTTGTGACAGGGTGATAGATATCTGGCATTGAGCTCTGATCTGTCAGACATTGGCATCCAAAACAGGCGTTGTCTCATATTTGCTAGCATGCCATTTACACCCTGGTGTTCAGAATGTAGGGAATGTAGGGATTCACGTACTCATGCAAAAAGTTGTTGAAGTATAAGGATGTTATTCTCCTTGATTGGTACTCCTTCGATGCAGTACAATTCCTTGCACATAGGCTAAAACCAGGAGGTCATGGGGAAACCAGTTCGTATATATTCTGTCAGAGTCCGACATTCTTAATCAATGGTTGCTGCAGCAATGATCCTATCCCATATGATAGCCCTCAATCTAGGGTCATGCTCATATGTGAACATGAATACAACATTGACTGCACAATTGATTGGTTGAACTGCATTAGATGTAGTCACCTTATAGAATTGACCATCTATGCTTCTATGTGCAGATGATATTTGGGGATGTTCTGTCAAGTCATCAGATGGGATCCATGCTGGGTAAGGCATTATGTTTTCCAGGGAGATGTTTAATTCTGAAGATGTACATTAGGGTGTGTTCCTTGAAATTAAAGAGACATGAGTTCTTTATATTCTCAAGGGCCCAACCTGAGAAAATTTTTTATGAGTGGTTAATGGTCAACAGTCACTAATATAATATAAACATCCAACATGATTCTAGCCCATAGCCTTCACCTTTGTCTAATAGCGGGATTCTGTGTCATTGGTAATGTGAGACCATCGCTGCAATTTGGGTTCACTTCACCAGGGCAATTACAGTGTTTTTGAAAAAGAAAATAGCTGATTACTGTTTTACTGTAATCTGTTAAAATGCATGTCATTTTATTGATCTTTGAATGTCTTGACTCCATCCTCAATTTTCCACACAATTGCTTCAACTCCTCAAAAAGTTGGTCAAGTGTTTTGTCCCAATAAAATTTTCAGTTCATCAATTGCAGTAATTCCCAGAAGGCAGCCATCAACTCAGCTTACACGAATGCATAAGATAACCTGATTCACCAGCCAAAACCAAGACATGATGCCCATGATAACTGTGGGTGTAAGAAAGTGAAGGATAGCCTCAGTCATTTTCCTTGTTGATTTCATACCATCGGTCGTAATTAAGAACCCAGAAAACTCCAACTCATTCTCTGCAAAATGGAATTTGTCAGGGGTTAAACACAATCTCATTCTTCCCACAGTGGATTATATATTCTATTGTGTGCCAGTACAAGGACTTTATAGAATCATCCCAAAGAAGGCTATCATCTATGCAATGGGTTTTTTTAACCATGTCCACTGTAATATCATCAAACCAACAATATCTGTCTCCAGTCACATGACATCTCTGGGAGCACAAAGATGCCTGTAACCGCCCCATTCAGCAATAAATGTAGTGGCATCTAGTGTTACTGGGGAAACTGGCAAGTTGTGGTACCTGTTCCATGCATCTAGAACTGTTTTTTCTTGTCTGAGCTGGAACAATAGAGACCTGATTAAATGGGGACAGGGCATGATGGGTTTCCCTCATGGAGGCAGCATGTCAGTTCTTGTAAGTCCACCAAGCATCTAGGAGAGCTGTCTTTTTTGGGTGTGACTCCCATCCTTGAGCACCAGGTTGTAGGAGTGCCCACTGGAACTGGTTCAATTATACCTAATGCAACGTCTTGATCTTGTTTCACTCTCTTCTTCCAATGGTGAAAAACAGGGATTGGTGTGTGGATCGCTGATGGTATCACATCAGGGATGAGGTAATGCCCAATGGCTTTCCTGTCATAGTCACTAAGGGTTGGTGTGGGCATGTATTAAATGTGCTGAACTTGAAATGGTCACATATCCATCGTTCAAGTAGGTGCCTTTTGGTTTCCGTCAGAAGTAACAGAATGTGTTTTCTGTGTCGACGTGTGAACAGGGCATTTTCCTTTGTGCTCTTCAGTGAATTGAGATGTTTGGGCTGGGAAATCAGGTTGCAACAGATGGGGATCCTTCAGGACAGATTATGATAAGTAAAAACCAGATCTATTGTTTGACACACATACACACACCATCTGTCATATCTCCCTCGAGCCAATTATTATATACATGAATATGCCCTTTATATGAAGTTGGTTGTCTATATGATACCACGTATTTGATGACTAGCTAGGCACCTGATTATTATCTCTGGTCCACTTGAACAAGTTTGAACTCCTGTATCGGCAAACACAAGAATGTGATGACTACCGTGGCTAAATGAGCCAGTCTGGGTGTGTCCAACTTAAGTGTGGGTTTGTCCCTTCTATTGTCAGTGACAGCAGTGGATTTGGAACACCTCATTCAAATTGCTTTCCATTCTATGCAAGATGAGGCACAGCACAGCACTATCAAACCAGTTTTATGACTGTTTTGATCTACCAGCAGAGCGGATGTCACAAACTTTCAGAATAATGTTTGAGAAAGTGAATGAATCACATACTGTCTTGCATCTTGTTGATCTGTTCATATTCCAATTTCAATTTTAGTAGATTTCTGGCACACCCTTTTTACATGACCCCTAATCCTGCAATTATGACATACCAGATTAGCTGCTGGGTAATCTCTCCTACTAATTGATCCACCTGAGTGGAATGTCTTCATTCTTATTTAGTGAAGAAGTGGGTACATTATTTCTTCAGGGTTGTCGAAGCACCATGGGGCTCATGGCCAGATATCTGCAGGTAGGATGAGGTTGATGTGCTAACATCATTTAGTAACTGTACAGCTGACTTGTCCATCATTTCCAAATTGATGAGTCAGTCAAACCTTTGCTCAAGAAGTTGGCAGCCTTGGACAAAACTCGATTCTGGTGTTCCTTGTTGGTGAGTCCCACAATCATCTGCCCAGCTATCATGCTGCATGAGTAGTTGACTTGCTGACCACAGCCTTCCATGTTGGGACAATCAACTGTGAATGAGCAAAATTTGGCCTTATTAAAAAAATGTGTGATTGACTCACCTTCTGCCAGATGTGTGGAATGAAAGGTCTGCTGATGAATTCCCTTGTGCAAGCCTTCTACCACAATGTATTGGATGTGTGACAAAAGTAGTCAAATTTAAGGTCTCAGTCCCTATAAGGTCAAAAAGGGGCCTGTTGACTGTGGTCAAGCATGTCATTCTCAATTTGTTGCATATTTTGACTGGGTTGGTAAGTATATACATCTCCTTATACCAAGTCCAAGCATCAAGAAATAATGCCCAGTCATTGTCCATTGCATTGGGTTCAATGACAGGACAGTCTGTTTTTTTTTGGGGGGGGGGTTGTCTTGGACATTTGTGTCACATTAGGGGTTGCATCTCTCCAAAGTGCAATAGTTTCTCTTTGTAGCCCTATCATTTGTTGTATGAGTTGAGCAACCAAACCGAGGGTTCCGCCTGGTGCAGATGCCATGTCTTATTTTATTAAGATAGTTCCACATATTCACATGAACTTGCCCATAGCACCATGTAAAATAACCACAATGGCAATGATAGTAGTAATTCTCAATTACTTTATTCTCATACCAACAAGATACAAATACAAAAATCTATCTGGCCCCTGGCCAGTTAGCTGTTTATATAACACTGGACGAGGTAACTTATGTCTGCTTGTGGAAGTCCCTCATTATTTAATGAGACCTTGCTTTTCTACTCTACAGTGTTGAGATGAATAAAATACATGAAGATTTTTATTAATGTTACAAAAGAATTTATTTGTGTAATATTAACAAAGAAAATGTAAGTTAGATGAAAAGTTATGCCAAAGTTGAACATTTTGTTTCTGATTCACAAATAGCCAAATTTCTTACAATTTTGTACTGACAGGTAAGCAGTGATAAAGTGTTTTTCATATAGTCCCATGAGATTCAGGGATGCAAAATTGAGCAACAAGTAATGAATTTTTTATTTAATCACTTCACCCCAAGCAAGGTGATAAAGCCACTAAGAAGTGAGTGGCTACCGGGAGTGAAAAAGAATGAAAAGACATTAGTGAGAAGAAAGAACAATAAACAAACATGGTTCAGGAAGACAGAAGATGGGGCTTGGCATTGCAATTAATTTTTTGAAGGTTGTAAGCAGTAAATTGAGCTAAATTTGACAGCCAAGCACAGGTAAATTTTGAATTAGCTTTTCTCATTAGTAACTCAAGTTCAGTTTATTTTCAAAAAGCAGCTGCAAAAGCTTCAAGTAGCAAAATTCAAAATTTAGTAAGGCTGTTTTTTTAAAAAAAGTATCCCAATTGAGCCACCGTGGAATATGTATGAATTTTGATACAAATACACTAGTGGGCATCTTTATAGTATGAATAGGTAGTAAAACTAACCTTACTCTAGATTCATGCAAGTGACTTTTGTCAAAGACAAGAATTGTTCAATATTTCTTCTTGCTTGATCAAGAGGAAGATTTGTAAATGATTGCTGAAGACAATTGTTGGCAAAATGTTGAATTGTTGTCTGTTCCTGCAGTCATTAGTCTTTGAGGTAAAGAGATAGTGAGTTTTAATACCTAAAGATTGGCATATATTGAATAGTTTGGCTGTTCTTGTGCCAGAAAGATACTAAGTTGTATTAAGTGCATTATATAACTCAGTTGATCTTGGAAATCTTTTGTGCTTCCCATTTATTTTGTTTGTATGTTTTATATGCACATTGTGAGCCAGTTGGGTCTCTTACTTTGAGGTACTTTGACAAGCTGTTGAAGTTGTATAATATATATCTGCTGCTATCTAAATAAGAAATTTAAATTACTGTTCTTTGATCAGCTTTATCTCTTATTTTGATAGAAAAGATGTTCATTTGTTAAAATGTGTGTGTGGTGTTTACTTTTACATTGCTTTATGACTCGCTTTAAAATATTGGATAAAATTAACTATTCTTCTTCTTTGATATGCCAAGTTCTCCAAAACATCCTGTTATTTGTTGTTCTAAGTAACATTTCAAGCTTTACCATTCCACCTTGTCCCTGTTTTGCTATCCATTCACTTAAATGCATTTAATACATTACTCAATCTTTCACATTGCTTCTCTTGCCTTCAGTATTTCACTGAGTGTTAAATTTGTTGGTCCTCTTTCCTCGTTATATGTCCGGGTTTGTCAGTATAAGTTTTTTGTTATTTCTATTTTCCTTAAAACTGTTGCTCACATGTTCCATCCTTGGTATTCTTAGCATTTGTCAATAGAACTGTATCTCTCCCCTCAACAACTCTCTACCTCAAGTGGCTCTTGGGCATTGTACATGGTTGACATTATCATAAAAAAATATTTTACCTATAGGTTAAAATGTATGAGATCAGAGATTTTGACTTGTCATAAGAACAAAATGAGTCATGGTAATAGAAATACTGAAATGATTTTATTTGCAGACAGCAAAATATTTCAGATAATAAGTAAAATAAAAAAGTAATCATGTGCTATATAAGTACAGAGAATTACAGGAAATTAGAATTTCATTTTGATTCTTCCTCCCCTTAACACTCAAGGAGTTATATTTATGAATATTTATTTTCATACTTTGGATGAAGTTTTAAATCTTTCTGTTATATTACCTATCTTTCAACTTAGTATTGAGTTCAGCTGGTATATGTAGTCACGATTTATTTAACAGTTTATGTATGAAACTCAGTACTTTGTTAGGAATACAAAATATAGATGCATATCCCTAATCAAGTTGAATTATTTATTTTAAGAGATTTTTCATGGTATAAAATGTATTACTTTAATATACCTACCCTCATTGAACACAATCATACTCATTATGAACGCCATAATTATTTCCATGACTGTATGTGCTTCACCAGTTCTACCTGTGGCTCTGAATTCAGAATCTGATTGCCAACCACAGATAAATACTCTTATCTACCCTGCTATTTAACCCATAGCTGAAGGCAGAAGAGATGGATCCATAGCTTTTTACCTCAGGTGTTTGTGTAAATGAATGCAATGAACTCAGAATTAGAATTCAGCTTGCCAGTTTGCTACCCTCTTTTTCTTCTATGCGCCGTAACCCTTCAGGACGTAGGCGATCATGACCCTCCACAATTTCCTCTCTTTTGTAGGTCTTAGTAAATTTTGTCATTTTGCTATCTCTCCTAATCCCTGTTCTACCAACTATTTGCACAAGCTAGTTAGGTAGGCTATGCACTGCTTTCCTCTGTCCCTCTTGTCTTCAATATCCTCTGTGAGTGTTAAATTTTCTAAGCCTTTTCTCATTATGTTCCCTAGAAAGTTCAACTGTCACTTTCTGATGTTAAGTATAAGAGTCTTTTTGTTTCCATTTTCTCTAAAACTTTGTTGTTGCTCACATGTTGCTATTCTCAGCATCTTTAATAAAAAATATTACACTTCCTACACATGCAAATTATTATAGCATAAGGAAGTGTCAAATTTCTAAAATACTCTTAGATTCATTTTCAGGTAAACTTTTAAAACTGTTAAAAGGTTTTGAAAAGTTCTTTTAACAAGAGTTGAAATTTGTGATTTAATCTGAGTTGGCTCTCAGTGCTGCACTTTGTCTTTTGAAAAAGTAAAAGTTCAAACCTTAATTATTTGTCTGAAACTTGAAAAAAATGTTGCTAATCTCCAATTCAGTGATGGTATCATTGACTTGGAGACAAAATGGATAAAACTTCTGAGGTTTCTGAAAAAAAATTAAAATTATTTGGACGACAAGAAAGAATCATTATAAAAGTTGATTCCATTGTGTGGAGCCATTTTATCCATACATTAACACTGATAAAATTACAAAATTAGAGTTTCCTGGTAATAACTGACAAACTCTACAATGCATTCTGTGGTTTCTGTTTTGTTCAAATTTCACTAATCTTTCTCAGTATAAACCAGTGCCTGTTGCTTGATAATATACAAAACATGTCACACTATGTTTATAGTTTTCCTTACATATATGTGATGAAAGAATACTTAAATTTATGAGCATTTCATGAGATGGCTAAAGAACAGATTGCTAACATAAATATCACATTGTTTCTAATGTAAGAAGTTATTTTATTACTCAGGAGCCCACTACTAATTTGTATATATCTACAATATAGATAATATTTTTACTTTTCTGAAAGAGAGCTTCTCCCAAAGGTGATATTAAAACATAAAGGTTTCACTACATTTCCCTCTTTTATTCCATCCTTAATTCAACTAAGATGAAAAAAATATCAGTGACAATATACAAAGCTTAAGGTGATGCTGTTAAGGATATATTTGTTGCAAGGAGAGTGAACACATTGGATCTTTCTCAAACAAGAGAGTAAGAAAGAAATTACATGCAATTATGTATAATTACAGACAACATATTCACTGAGAAAATTAAATGAAACATATACAAAAGGTGCCGTCTGAAGATGTGCATGAAGAGATGTTCATATTGTATGCACATATGTGGGAAATTCCTATGAATGAAAATAATGTGAGAAGATTTCTTTATCTGTTAGCTTGACAGTATTATTAGATATGCCTGTGTATATTATAATGTATAATAAGGTTAGGGTATTGTGTTCTGTGTTCAATGCAGCATGAGGTTCACCAGGAACCAAAAGGTCTTAAAGAGGAGAATAAGATACATCTTATTTTTAAGATCCTGTGGCAAAGAAAAGAAAGGAAGGGAAGAGTCTGATAGGCTCTTTTATATTATATTACTTTGGCAACACCATCTAGTGGTCGTTAGCTGAAGTTCTTTGGTAGACAAGTAGGGTAATCTCAAAATACATTTGGCAGTTTGAATTTACTTACTCCAAACTGTTAAACAGCCACAGAAAACAATGTCTTATTTTCTAAGGTTCCCAAACAAAAGTAAGCTAAGAGAATTTAACAATACATCAAAGGCAAGAAGCCAACTATAGTCAAGATAGTGTGTGTGTGTGTATGTGTGTGTAAAATACTTAAAACAAATTAAGAAGAAATCTATACTGCCAGTTCCTTTAATTCATTTTTACTATTACATTTTTTATTAATTCAGTTTTTCTACTATAGTAGCTTTGCTTGCTTGAGATTTAGTGCTGTTTTTAAACCCGCTCAACATGATATCTGGTTGGCCACAACTACCAGTTCCTTATATGTTGATTCATGCAGTCATTAGGCAGATAGCAATGGTGTTTTGGTGATATTTATTTATTATTATTTTACAGTAAAGTTACTGTAAATAAATATTCTTATATATTCCAGTTGCTGTTTCAGCTTCTTTTTCTTATATTTTTTATTCATTATAAAAAAACAAACTTACTTTCTTTATATATATATATATATATATATATATATATATATATATATATATATATATATATATATATATATATATATGCACAAACACACAATTATGTTCTTCATTTGATTTTTTTCATGTATTTTTCTTTGATTCTAAGTTTTTGTATTTGGGATCAAGTTTATTTAATTTTGGCTATAAGAGTATATATATATATATATATATATATATATATATATAAAGACATTTATGATATACTTAATGTTCTTTTTATAGATACAAGTATTTAAGCAAATGCTCTGTTTTATAATAAACAGTATTAATTAACATTTACCAGCCTGAATGTCCGAGAAATTTTCATAGAAAATTTTCGTTCTCCGACAGGAATCGAACCTGTATCCTATACGGAACCGTATTTTGTCCAATTCAAAAATATATATATATATATATATATACACACACACACATATACAGGAATGGGTATGATAAAAAATCTACATACATGCACAAATTCTTGCACGTACATATAAAAATATATTTCTTCCTCAGGTGTTATAAATACAGTGCTCACTGTCATGAAACAGAGCTAATATGCTAAGTAGAGCAAAAGTAAAATAAATAAATCCTAATGAGCCAGGTATTACTTACCTAGATTTCACCACATGGGATCATCAGGGTGAACTGGCTTTTCCCCCCTGAATATATATATATATATATATATATATATATATATATATATGCTCCACTGAGTAGTATGGGATCACAGCTTTCAACAACAACAGGCATTGCCATTGTGGTTTCCCCAGCATATAAGCTTTTTTAGGGAATGAAGTTTTTCACCTCATGCCCAACCACTTTTCTATCTGGTTCTTGCTGACAGTACCTGATGTTCCCAAGCAGTCCCCCACCTAAGTACTGACCTGATTCAACGCTACTTAATTTCAGTGAGAAAACAAGAACTGGTGTTTCAGCATGCTTTGACCATAAGCTGTATACACACATATACACACAAAATTTATTCAAGTTATTGATGAAATATTTCATACGGCTTACAAAAAAAGTATGATTTTCCATAAAATTTGTGATATCAATAAGTTTTCCTTTTAAGCAGCAAAAAATAAGAAATAAAGGAAACTAACACAGCACAAGCAAATTTCTAAGTCTGTCGTTCTATATTCTTGTCTAGCTGCAGAAAATGTTTTAATGAAAACAGAAATGATTTGGCAACCATCTTTTTTTTTATTCAACATCTATTTATTTCCATGTTAATATTTCAGTTGAAGAAACATATCTAGTTTCATAACAATGAATTTTATTATTTACCCAGCATAGCTAAGCTTTATCACAATGCTAAAAATATGAAGTCTCCAGTCAGGATTGAACTCACTATTGATAATCCCCAAGTCCAAATTACTGAGGATTATACGATAATGTGGTACAATTGTTGTTATTGTCACAAGTGCAGCTTACCTTTGCTACAAACCACAAGTATGGCATACCCAATGAGGATTGAACTCCTAATGGTCAACAAGTCCAGTTCAGTAGTATGCAGAAGTGGGTAAGAGAGAGCAATGGCCCCAGGCATCCATATTGAGAGGGCATCCAATGAAAGGGTGAAATAAAAAATTTAGTTTATATTTAATTTGTATAAAGTGTTATTGTTTCATCTGTTTTTTACATATCTAAAATGTTTTCCTTTCTCACATTTCTCATTACTAGGCCCTATAGGTCCCTCTACTTGTGTGTTAGGGGCATACACTCAAAGAGTTGACCCTGGGCATCACCAAACATTACCACGTCTCAGGTCCAGTTTTCTATTATGCCTTGATAAGATGTTCCTGTGATGACAACTGTTGAATGTGTTTCAAATGATTTCCTTCTCACTGGACTTCTTAAATCATTTTTGCTGCCTACTTAAATAGACAACATTCCTATAAATATAAAGCAGATGTAATACTGCTGAACTAATTGAAAAAGATTTCTTGCTGAAAGAGATGAGAAATGAAGTGTTAATTTTTTTTTCATTCTTTCTTGCATTTCATAGGAATAATTTAAAGGATTAGTATTTTAAGTTTTCTAAATGTTCCATTACAAAACAATTATCCTCCATTTTATACGTATTAAAATCTGAAGTGAAATATGGCACTGCCCAAATCGAACAAGAACAAAGCAAC
This sequence comes from Acanthosepion esculentum, assembly GCA_964036315.1. Taxonomy (NCBI): domain Eukaryota; kingdom Metazoa; phylum Mollusca; class Cephalopoda; order Sepiida; family Sepiidae; genus Acanthosepion; species Acanthosepion esculentum. The sequence continues at coordinate 24,749,168 of OZ038484.1, read as the reverse complement.
AAGACCAGATGGAATTGTAATAGAGATGCTGGCAGCTTTAGATGATTTCGGCATTGACAAAATTACAAACATAATAAACAAAAAATACAAGAATGATGACATACCGGAAGATCTAGGTAAATCCATTTTCATAGTACTGCCTAAGAAGCTGTTATAGCATACCTTCGGACAATAATGGGTATATCCCCATTCCCATAAATACAGTTAGTAAATTCTGTATGTTGGTCTGCAGTTGGAGATTCATTGTGGAAATCACTTGACTCACTTCTAGCAGTTGACTACTTCTACGCACTGCTGGCGAATCTTATATGTGTTGTTTGTGTCCTGAGTGTTATCATTCATTACCAACCTTTGTGTGATTATTCTATTCAGTAAACTTCCCTAGGTTACATCAGAAGCCAAGTGCAAACAAATGCAAACTCCATCAAACAATCAGCCTAATAAGCCACATAACAAAACTTATCATCTAACTCCTGAGGAATAGAGCACACAGCAGAATTAACCACAAAATAGGACAAGAATAGTGTGGTTTCATTAAAGACACTGAGACAAAGAATGTGATATTTCTGCTCTGAATGATATCAGAAAGAGCAATACAAATGCAAAAGGATTTTCAATCTGAATTTCTGGGATGAAGAGGTATCGCTATTTCTTTTTATGAAAATAGACTTCTCAACTGCTATTTCGCTTTCCAGTATTGATGGGGTTTCCTTCCTTACCTTTTGTTTGAAGTAGTTTGGAATTAGGTCATTATTTTCTCAAGTTACATGTACTATCCCATATGACAAAGTGATAATGAGTCTTTTCTGGTCTTTGTTCTGGAATGATTTAGGATGTAGATGATCATGTCTCTCCACAGATTCCTTTTCTTTATAATCTGTTAATTGCTATGAATTCTTGAGGAAGATAGCAAAATGGTTTCCTGTTGCCTTCTCCACAGCTTTAAATACAATGTTGGTCTTCCCCCAAAATGACTGTCACCCTAATCTATAGAACCCAGTCTACCCTGCAATTTACCCAAAGCTGGAGTGAGAAGACATGGCTTCATGTCTTTCCAAAAGACATTGGTGCAAAAGTGAATGCAACAGACTTAGCCGGAATTTGAACTCAGCTCAATGATTCCTTTTTTTGTGCTGAGAACAATTATGTTACACAGGTCACTATTTTTGTATATGTCTTACTACTCACACCTAGCAGTTACAATATTGTGTCTTGCTTAGGCTACTTGACATGATGTCATCAATTCTTTCTCCTCAACTAACTCCAACAGACTTCTCCTGACTAACTTGGAGTTCTTTATTTAAGACGTCTTGCCTAGTTCATTTGTATTACTCTACAACAATATTGTAAATAAAGTTTGGTTTTATATACTTTACATAGTTATGTACCATGTGTGATACACGCTTAGGTGATCATGCATCTTTTGATACATGACTGATCAGGCAGATTTTTTCCCACAGTAGGTTGCCATTTCTTTCTGCAGTAGACCTGTTGTCATCCAAGGCTATAGAATTCGGTCTGTCCTGCTATTTACCCATAGCTAGGGGGGGAGAAGAAGAGGATTTATACCTTTCCCAAGGATATTAGCACTTAAGTGAATGTAATGGATTTGACTAGAATTCAAACTCGGCTCTCCGATTCCTCAATCTGAGCTATTATCCATTACTCCAGCTTGAAGGTTTATTTAATTATAATAGCAATTTATTTGATATAAATTATATAAAAAAAATGTAAAAAATTTTAAAAGGACCAAACAGAAAGTCATTGTTTGAAAATAAAGTTAAACACTTAACTAATTTAAACTTCTCAATCAATTTCGTTTTTGGTTTTTATAAAAAATAAAGAATAGTTCTTAGAGTCATTGTAGCTAGAACAAAACTTTAAATTAACAATCATTTTCTTTATTTATTTTTTGTTTGCAAATTTTATCTGTTAGAATGCTGATTTTTTTCTCATAAGAAATGCTCACTTTTTCTCATGTCTGCAAATTTCACAAGCCTATTAGTTAACAATTAGTTTTATCCATGGCAAAGTTGACCTTCATTGACCAATACTTACAAGGGAGTGCTGTAATGTTTTGGGTTTGACCAAGAAGGGCTTCCAAAAAGAATTCTGATGTTTTGTCATTTGGTCAGATCCTGTGAAGGGAGTAAGGCTGAAAACTTTCCTGGTAGCTTCATGTTAGTTTGTTACCTTGCATAAAATTATGTATTTATATCTACGAAGTTGTAGAAAAATTCCAATAATCTTTAGAATAGTTATTTATTTACTTATGTAAGTGTGACATAAAGGAGGATTTTTTTCTTAATACAGTGACAGGGACAAGATATCACTAACATTGTTCCCATCTGTCTCAACCAAAGCATTAAAAGCATTTGTATGTGTATGTATGTATGTATGTATATATATATATATATATATATATATATATATATATATATATTATATAGGTGCTGAGTGGGTAGAATATATCATATACACTGAGCACCTGAAGATTGCGTGAAACTTCAAATAGTGCAAATGGTGCAAGATAATATGTATCTTTATTAATATGTATACTTTATAGCTCTGTTATATAACATTGAGCACTGTTTCAATAATACCAGCACTTTATATATTTACCTGTGTGTGTATGTATGTATGTGTGTGTGTGTGTGTATATATATATATATATATATATATATATATATATAAACACTCAGAGGCGACAGGCTGTTTCATGCTAGACACAATCATCAGGCTGTTGCCACGGAGTGTTGACTTCAATGTTTACTTGTATATTTATATATGCTCTATCTCTGATATTGAGCAATTTATCCCATAAATATAGCATAACTTAAAACCATATTTCTTCTTATATATATATATATATATATATAAGAAGAAATATGGTTTTAAGTTATGCTATATTTATGGGATAAATTGCTCAATAATTTATCTGAATGATATACTCAAATAAAAAATTTGAAAACTATTAGTTCTTTATATATATATATATATATATATATATATATATATATAAAGAACTAATAGTTTTCAAATTTTTGATAATATTTTGTATATCAGGATTGAAATTTGTTCTGCTTTTGTTCAAGTATGCATTTAACGCATTCTTTTTTGGTGTAGTCCATCGCCCTTTAACCATTACACATGATATCACTTTGGGCTAATTCAAACTTTCAGCTCTCTATAAAATATTAAAATGTAGCAAATAGAATCTTACTTACTATGCTGACAGCACATGGCTCTTGATAATAACTGAGTCAAATGCTCTTGAATAAAATCAAGTGAATAAACAGGAACTGCAAAAAGTTTATCCACAATTTTTATCCTGATCTATAGTATCAGTACAACAAAATTTAAACAGCCAAGCCTTGTTGATTTAAATTAATAAAATTTGTTTGGATGAATACTTCTTGTCTAAATATACCTTTTATTTATTTATTTATTTATCTATCTATCTATCTATATATATATATATATATATATATATATAATTTCTTATGAATTGACTGAGTATATCATTCAGAATTTGATATGTTTAGCAGAACATGAGAAATGCCTATATTTACATATAACTGTCATTTATTGATTTAGATTTTTCCTTTCATCAAATCCAAGTATGCATCAGTGACTAAATGCATGCCACAGAAACTTCTGAGAATTGGCTTCTCTTTGCATGCAAGCAATGAAGATAAATTAGAAAGGCAGGTGAGGAATAATAATAAATACAGGTGAATGGCAAGATGCCGTTAAAAAAAAGGTATGCCTCAATCAGAAGAGACATTTGGCAAATCCTGAAAATTGACTTCAGAGCTACCACAGTTTTTGTTAGTCCTTCTCAAGGCGCAACTGATCAGTTGCCAAGCAAGACAACACAGGGGCGAGCCTTAATAACATCAATTTGCCATTTCTGTCTTTTTTTCTTTGAATTTGAATTCTTATAGAAGCTCTTGTTGTAAACAATCATGTTGTACAAATTTGGAATGGAGTTATGCTCAGCGATCAACTTAATTCTATTTCTGTAGTACTTACCATTTTAATGTTCTATCAATCAGATTGAGAGTGTGAAGTTCATAAGCCAGAATTGACTCTGGAATATGACTCATAAGACAGATACAGATATGCCACAGGTTTTGCATACCCAAGTTCCCAATACCTTAGTAAATTACTATTAGCTGATTAAATAAAATCAAAGAAATACAAATTCAATTGTATATTGTACATTTGTATGCGTAAACCCCTTCGGATTCATATATCATCTTTGTCACATGGAAATCCACAATCCAGTTTGAATAGGATTTGGTGTTTCTGTGTTTATCTTTAACACGTCATTTTGTCTTTATATGAACAAAGACAAAAGGAAATCTTTTTTCTTTGTCAATATCCTCTTATGGGGGAGGGTGTAGTGGATAGCTGCTAGGAATGAGAAATCAAAGAGGTGAGTTTGAATTCCATTCAACTTCATTAAATTCACTTATGCACAAATATGCTTGGAAAAGGTATGAATCCATTTCCTCCCTCCAGCTATAGGTTAAAGAGTAGGACGTTTCTAGAAAAATCATTGTTATTCTCAGAAAAAAAAAGAAATTGATAATGCAATATTCACTTACAATAAAAAAATGAGTTATTCTTAAAATCCCAAATAAACAATCCTGTGATTATCACTTCCACTGACACAACTCCATGCTAAGCCATTAACATCATTATATTTATGAAGCTTTAGAAAACTGATGACAATATGTGATCTCTGTGCAAATTACTGTAGCATTCCTAGGAATCTCTTAATTTTATTCAGATAAAACAAGGTAACAAAAAGTTCTATGATGTATCTAAAGAGAAACTTTTACAAAGGCTACATTCCTCAACTTTTAATTTCAGTGAAGAAGGAAATAATTTATACAAATAAAGTAAAAACAAGTTTTTCTTAAAAAGGTATTATTTAAATTTCATAACAAAAGATTTTAAAATAGTATAAAAAGAAACAAATGATATTGAAATATCTGATGTGACAAATCAGCTTTTGTTTTCATTCAGCCATGTTGAGGCTACTTCATTCTTATATCATTTCATGACTTTTTCTTTCTATTGATTCAACAACAGTGGTTTTCTTATAAAAGACTGAGATAATTGCCCAAATACAAGTAAGCATATTGTGCAATAAATTTGAATACAAGACTTAAAACTAATCTATCAAGATTCGCAAATTAAATTGTAATACAAATATGGTTTGGTTTGTTTTACAGCATATCAACACCAATGGGTCATTTAATGCTGACAACTTGTTTTTCCTGGTAATATTTTGTTTTCTCAAAAATCTATATTTTTTTTTTTTTTAAGTATTTCACCCCAAGCAAGGCGGGGAGCCACTGGCACACAAGGAGTTACAGAGGATTTGGAATGAGAGCAGATAGGAGTGATAGAGGAAAGGATGAGGAGAAGGATAGTGAATAGATCAAGGCAACTGGAGATGTCAATTGACATTACATTTGAATAGTTGGAGATTATAGCTATCAGGGAAACAGGAATAGGGAAGGGAGTTCCACAGGTGAGAGGTGCGAGATATGAAGCTATTGGAGTAGAAGAGACGGCTACATTTAACAGTTTCAACAGTGAAAGGGTGAGAGCGGGATGCCAGTCTCGTAGGACGCTTGAATTCATGAAGTTTGGGAACCAGCGCAAGCAGCTCATCGGAGCAATTACCATGAAAGTATTTGTAAAAAAGACAGAGGTGACGGCACGTCTGTGAGAGAGCAACTGCAGACGAGATGCCAGATCAGGGCCAATTACATTGCATATCTGTCTCTGGATCTTATCAAGAACCCTGAGGCAAACAGAAGGGGCTCCAGACCATATATGGCAGCAATACTCCATGCAAGGCCGTTTCTGGTAATATTTTTTTCCTCCAAAATGTATAGCTAGTAATATTATTTTTAAAAATGTATTGCTGGTAATAGTTTTTTTTTCAAAAAAGTATTGCTGGTAAAAGTTTTTTTTCTTCAAAAATTTTATTTCTGGTAATAATTTTTTACAAAGTATTTCTGGTATTAAAAACTATTTTTACACTTTAATAATGCTTTTTACCTCAGTTTCGGGGGATAACTATTTGACCATAGCTGGGACCCTAACAGGTGCTACCACCCTGATTCAGGGTGAACCTGGGACCACCAGCAATTAAGAGGTGGTTCTACTCTCCTCAAAACCTCCTGATCAGAGGCCATGTTGTTGGACATAGTTCATCATCTTACCCAGGACATGGATGTAGTTTATTGTCGTACCCAGAACAGAATACAAATATTGTGACATTTTCAAGGAGCATGAGTGTACTATGTGAAAGCATTATTTAAAGTTGGTAGACAGTAGTTTAAAAGTATCCTGCTCACCAGATGACAGTATTAAGTTCCAACAAAATAAAAATGAGCTTACTTAAGTAAATCTATTCTCAGTGCAATATGTGCACATTGTGGCATGAGGTGTGCATTCCTTTACAAGTTAATGTTACTTGGCACTGTGTGCTTTGTCTTCTCATCCCAGGTGAGTGGGTTATGTCAACTTGAATATTAGATGCCAGCAAAATACAAAGAAAAACATTTTGTTTATAGATACTGTGCAATATATATTCTGTGGTAAAAGTATAAGCTGCATCATACTGGATAAATGCATATGCACATTATTTATATATATATATATATATATATATATATATATATGTATAGACAAATGGAAAACTTTATCAACACATCATTTTGCCTTTATATGTATAAAGACAAAGGGAAAATTTTTCTTTGTCAACATGTCATTTTGTTTTTATATGAATAATTACAAAAGGAAAACTATTCTTCGTCAATGTCCTCTTATGAACTTTATCAAGGTAAATGTATGATTTTATTTTGTAATGTATTTATAAAAAGAAGTAAAAATATATAATTAGGTTTTAAAAAATTTTAAATTTAAGAATGCTTAAAAAGGATCTGAAGGTAAAGGCTAAGGTAAACTATGGAGGACCCTAAGTGATATAATTTAATGCCTAATAAACAAAAGTGAGTAAATGTTGTTATTGGTCATGTTGATTTTTTTCCCTTATTTACTTATATTTATTTATTTACTTTTTTTTATTAATGTAATCATTATTTATAATTTTAATTGGATAAATTATTTATTATTTTAAGGTAACTGAAAACAGATTATGATATTAAGAGAAATGAAGATATTTAATAAATAGTGTATTTTTTTTAATTTGTGCATATGTTCATCTTAGAAATACATGAAAAAATTATTCAAGAAAACAAACCTTAGCCTCAATGCAAATTCATAAGTGACTGCATAACCAAATGAGGTAGTTTGCATTCATGATTTCCATCATGTTCCCAATGGCAGCCTACAGAAAGTCCTTGCTTTTTTTTTATTTCCTTCTTGTTAACACCTCAGACATAAGAGATTAAAATCAGGAACGATAGGAGGCCACATGTTGGAGATGATATAACTGTTAAAGTTCTTGGCCAGACATGGATATGCGGGTGGTGTAATTGATACAGGCTTGGAATGAGAAATCTGAGTGCCAAGTCTGAAATCCTATCAGGTTCATTACATTCACTTGGTAAATGTATGAAGCCATATCTTCCTGAACTAAAATTCAGATCTTGATACATACTTCAATAAAGTTCAGATCCTGATGCATACTTCAATAAGGTTCAGATTGGGACACATACTTCAATAAAGTTCAGTTCATGACATACTTCAATAAGGTTCAAATTGTGACACATATTTCAATAAGGTTCAGATTGTGTCACATACTTCAATAAGGTTCAGATTGTGACGCATACTTCAATTAGGTTCAGATTGTGACACATACTTCAATAAAGGTCAGATTGCGACACATACTTCAATAAAGGTCAGATTGCGACACATACTTCAATAAAGTTCAGATTGCGACACATATTTCAATAAAGTTCAGATTGTGACACATACTTCAATAAGGTTCAGATCATGACACATTAATAAGGTTCAGATTGTGACACATACTTCACTAAGGTTCAGATTGTGACACATACTCCTGTAAGGTTCAGATCATGACATATACATCAGTAAAGTTCAGATTGCAATGTATACTTCAGTAATGTTTAGATAGTGATATATGCTGCAGTAATTTTGTAATTGGGTTACATACCACAATGATGTTCAGACTATGTTGTCTATGGCAATAAGGTTCAGACAGTTATTCATACTTCATGTTCAGATTGTCTTGCATACTTTTGGAAATAGAGAAAACCAAGTTTTACCTCCAACAGAAATAAATTTCTCTGTGCTATCAAAAATCCGAATCAAGATTGAAACAACTTTAATAAGCCTCAAAATATAGGAACTGTTTGCATTTCCTTATCTTTCTTGACCAATTGCAACATTTCTTACCCAAGTGAAAGGACTCTACTTTGGATCACAGGTTTGTTTGGCTCTTCTTGGGTGAAGAGGTAGTTGTGCATTGTAAGTTGTGATGTGAAATTTTTTAACTTTTCAATTTATACCCCACTGACATTTTCTGATATTGGACTTACAAAATTGTTTTTTGACCCTTGGAATTACAACCTCTAACATATAATTGTTTAGATCTGAACCCCCCTTTTGCTAGTTACCACAATATAGTTCAGATGTTGATATTCGCTACTATATGGTTCAGTGTGATGAAAGTACCCAGTACAAGTAGATGTCATGCCATAGAGAGATGTAAATATGCACCTTTTGTTCAAATAGAGGCTTTGGATTGTGAACCTTAGAGAGTTTGAATGATATTTTCAGATAATTTATTTGAAAATTGGGTAGATGCTGTGGTAGTTTGATATTGTCAAAAGTGGTGAAATGAATATTCCAACACAATTAGACCAGGTTCTGGATGGCTATGTAAATATAGATGCTTTCTTAGGTAGTGAGGACAGCAGCGGCAGATTGCATGGTATCCATAGCACAGATTAGAGCAGTGGTTCTTAACCAGGGGTGCTCACACCACCTGGCCTTGAGAAACATAAAATTTGGCAATTTAACAAAAATAATAAATAAACTTAAATGTTTAAACTTTAAGAGTTAAACATTCAAATTTATTTGTTTATTATTTTTGCTGATACCTTTAACCATTTTAACAGTAGTGGACAAATCATGCTCTTGAAATGCAATTTGAAAGCAAGACTTTGGAGGAGTATTGGTATTCAGCAATGAATATGTTTCCAAGACTTTGTGATAAAGCATTTGGTGTCCTTATCCCATTTTTAACCACATACTTATGTGAGTCTGGATTTTGTTCTCTTTTGTCAATCAAGACAAAATCTAGAAATTGCATGAATCCACAGGCAGACATGCAGATTGCTGTCAGCAACAAAGTATCATGTTCTGACAAAATCATATCCAAAAAACAGGGACAAAATGTAATTACATTTAAATTTTACATTTTTTATGTGAATTTTTTAATGTTAGATTTTTGAAATTGTTTAATTTACACTTAAATTGGATGAAAAGCTTACTTTTTTGTACTATTTGTTCATATTTAAGTTTGTTATAATGGTTTTCTTTTTTTTCTTCCTTTTCATGTCATTCAAAAATTAGCTTAAATAAATCTGTTCCTCAAATTGAGTATAAATTGCCTGTTTCATCTTCATATGAGATATTACTTTTGTGTATATATAATATATATATATATATATATATATTTGATGTGAGCATCTATAAGTTAGAACTCTTAATCACTGTTGTTATTTGAAAAGAGATGTTGAAGAGTGCTGTATACATTCAAAAAATTGTTCAACTCTTTCTGCTGCCATTCATGTGATGTGATGTCATATGATTTTCCAGCAGCAGAATAATGTCTACCCTAGCCAACATACTCTGTAAGATTTTTCACCACCAACTTTTGCTGGCAACTCCCCTTCAGTATTTTTACCAGGTATAACAGCAAAATTGTCCAAATCGTGTAAGAGCAAAATTATCCATTTGTTAGATTAGGCTTTGAACCATTGCATCTTAGAAATGATTAAAGATATCTTATGAGGAATTTTCTGAGGTTTTTATAACACTATTGGACTCTACTTCAAGCAATAAAGTGTATAATTACTCTCTAAGCTTAACAGATGAATCATAAATGAAAATGACGTGTTCATCATTAATTAAAAATAGCTAAGGATTGGAAGATTATGAAGGATTGAAATAAAGCTCAAATATATATATATATATATATATATATATATATATATATATATTATTCCAGTATCATTTTCCAACTTATTCAAGATGATCTTCACCCTCTCTAACCTTCTAAATTTCTAGCCTGGAGTAACAAGGTGTGTCACAGATTTCACGTACGATTTCATTTTCAAATTTTTCTTCACTTCTCTTTGAACTGTTATAGCTGAAACTCCTCTCTCACATGCCAAACATCTTATGGATTGAGTTGGATCTTTTCTAATTGATCTCTTTAGTCCTAAGTTGAAATAATGATCACTCTTCCTGCTGTGGCCTTCTGATCCAGTTTTCTTCTCTGCTGTTCCCTCTTTTTTTAACGTATTCACCATTCTCTTGATCGTTATTGAATGGACTTTGAAGATGAAAGCTAGAGTATGAATGTCGGTACCATTACTGAAGACCTGAATGATCTTTTTGCTCATTTGGGAAGACAGTGGGGCCGACACAAAATGATTTTAACCTGTTCTCTTTCTAACTGAATAACTCAAAAGGTTTTCCAGTGATTCTTATGACAAATGGTGTCAAGATGGCAAAGCATCTTAGCTAAAAGCCTGAAAAAAAAGAAACTCAATTAGTTTAGTGCTTTTTTTTTTTTTTTATATTAAACATTTTGTGGGATGGACAATTATGGTGTTACATGAATTGGACAATTTTGCTGTTATACCCGGTATCTCTCTCTCTCTCTCTCTCTCTCTATATATATATATATATATATATATATATATATATATATATTTTAAAGACATTTATGATATGTTTAACATTCTTTTTATAGATACAAGTATTTAAGCAAATGCTCTGTTTTATAATAAACAGTATTAAATAACATTTACCGTTTATTATAAAACAGAGCATTTGCTTAAATACTTGTATCTATAAAAAGAATGTTAAACATATCATAAATGTCTTTAAAATAAATTGTCGGACATTGTCCAATTCAAAAATATATATATAATAATTTAGTGCTTAAATGTTATTTTTAATGAATACTCATATTTTTATCTACTTATTCAAGATAAATTAGATTTCTCGGATATTCAGGCCATTAGATGGAAATGAATAAACATACTGTTTAATAAATAAATAAAAACAGAGCATCTACTCAAATATGGGCAGCCATTAAAAATAATGTTTAAACAATAAATTAACATATGTTGGATTAATAAATGAAAAATAAATATATATATATAATATATATATATATATATATATATATATATATATATATATATATATATATATAAGCACATACATGTGTGTATATGCTTCTATTTTGATGTAAATAAATGCACGCGATACCCATACAACAGCTTACAAATTGCTTTAATCCTTTTCCAAACATTATTGTCATGAAAGTCCAAGACATTGTTTTTGTTCTTATAGTTCATTAACAGATCTACAGGAAGTAAGGGAACAACTTGAGTGATGTGTTTTTTGAAGAACATAGTGAGCATAGTAAGGAAAGTTAGTAGCTTGGTACAAGTATATTGGTATTGATATAAGAAACTCATTGAACTCATTCTTACTACTCTAATTTCTCTACTTTCTATTCTATGAACTTGGTTATTTTCATATAGAAACAAGTTAGCTTTTATATATGTGATTACCATTTGCTAATAATGATGAGTGTGTTTTTGATAAACTGAACATTTGTTTCATTTGAAGAGGTTCAATTCCCTGTAGAAATGCATCATTATTTTATGAACAATCTCACGTATGTATGTATGTACATGTACATATATATATATATATATATATATATACACATATATATATATATATATATATATATATATATATATATATGGGTGTGTGGCCAAGTCATTAGAAGCATCGTTTTCTGACAGTGAGACCTGGGTTTGAATCTTACCTTTGTTGATTTGTCAGGAAGGAGGCTTCATGGTGTTATCGGTCTGGAGGGGTACAAATCTCAGCATGCTGTAACTTTGGAATGTGCCTGAATACCAAGCCATGGGTTAACCCAAGCCTTGTGAGTGAAATTGGGTAGACAGAACACTTGAGGGACCGTCGATAGCTGTGCTAGCACAAAGCCACAATTCATCATGACTGAGGGTTTGAGTGTGCTGGCCTTGTTCAGATTGTTGATCATGCTAGATAAAATGCTCTCTCCCAGAAACTGTAACTAAGGTCTGCTCTGCATAGTTACAGTATAAACCAAAGGTGATCTCTGTGGGTGTTGAACAAGCACAAATGGGCCTGAGCAAGCATCTGAATTAGGAAGTGGCTAGCTGGCCTAGTAGACAAGTATCGTCGAATATGAGTGGCCAGCTATTATTATTATATATATATATATATATATATATATATATATATATATATATATATATAGGGAGAGAGAGAGTTTAAAATTTGCTATATTTATAGGGTAAGCATGAGAATAGTGCATTTAGAGATAAAGTGCAGACATATGGATCAACACTTCATCATAACTGTCACTTTCATGCAGCAGTGTATTCTTCAACTTAAGTCTTGCTATGAAGATCACAAAGTCACTGGTGGGAGGGTAGCACCTGTTAGGGTCCCAGATATGGGAAAATAGTTAACACACAAACTTGTGTAAAAATAGGTTTTAATACCAGAAATACATTATAATAAAAAAAATTATTATCAACAATAATTTTTAAAGGAAAAATTATTATCAGCAATACTTTAAAAAAAAATACCAGCAATACAAACAGCTATACATTCTTTGAAAAAAATATGACCAGCTTTAGATTTCTTCAAGGAAAAATATTCCCAGAAATAGATTTTTGAAGAAAAATATTACCAACAATAAAAATTTTGTCGGCATTAAATAACCCATTGAGGTTGATATGCCGTAAAACAAAACAAACCAACCAAAGTCACTGGTGTTGTCTATATATAAAAATTGATTTTTTTTCACTAAAATCTCTTTATTCAACAATAATTTTATGCTTCTGGTATTAGTTTAGTATAAATGAATAATGGCATTACTTTTGGGAGTGTCCCTTAATCATTCCACAGTTTAATCATAAAAAACCCTTTACTTCCATGACAAATATTTTTCAGCATAATCTCCTTCCTTGTCAATTCAGTGGTGATTATCAATGACATTGTTCAAACATTATACCCTGAAAATTTCATATAAAAATTCAGTTAATAACAATCAGTAAACTTGTATGCATGATTCTCACCAAACGTTTTGAGGAATTTGACTACAAAAATGATTACTCACCTCGTTCCCACCATGCTCTTCAAAAGATTTAACAAGATGCTAATACTATTGTGATGCTCACAAAGAACTTCAGCTTAAATCTGTATCTACATATCTCTATGTTCATATGTGTATGTATGCTTTTATGCCTGCATAAATAGTTTACCATCACATATTTCATGTCAGTCAGTGTTTATAAAGCTGTTTAAAAAATTTGAAAATATAGAGATAATTATTTGATTTTATCTTAAAGGTCAAATTCTATCCGTACAGATCCTCTAAAAAGTACCCACCAAAAATTCTTCTTCTTGCAAAAATGAATCATATTTAACCTCAAAGAAACTGAAAGAGAAATAGGCCATATGTTGAATTAATGAACATTAGCCTATTTTTAGTAAAAATGAATTTAAATATTTATAAATATATTTTTTTATGTAAAATGACTCAACAGTTAAAGATAGTTTAGTTTTACAGAAACAGAATACAAGTTTTTCTAAATTATGTAATTAGAAGACTTGGATGGATATATATATATATATATATATATATATATATATATATATATATATATAATGTGGGAGTCTGGAAGGATCATGTGTATGGACATCTTCCAAGCATTTAGATAAAGTTTATCTCACTGTACATTGTAATGTCTGCTCATTTTTGAGAAAGTAGAGTAGAAACATTTTAATAAAAGTATTAAAATAAATAATAAAGTCATACAGAAAAGAAATTAACATTTTTAATCTACCTTCTCAAGAACTAAGCAAAGCATCACCTGCAAAATAAGAGGCCAGTATTTTGCACTATAGACAGGTTTAAATATACTCGGAGGTTAATTCTGCATAAAAATAATCTAAAGAGGTTTTCTTATAATGAAAAATTAGTCTCAGAATGAGTTTGATCTTTACTGGGTGCCTCACAATTGTAACTATACTTCTTCTATGCACCGTGTCCATTCAAGACATTGGCCATAATGGCTCTCCACAATTTCCTATTCACTGTATCTCTTAATAAATTTTGTCTTTTTGTTATCTTTCCTAAACTTTGCTCCACCATCTATTTACTCAAGCTTGCTAGGTATGTTATGCATTGTTTTCCTCTGCACCTCTTGCCTTCAGGCTTACAGCCATATCATGTTAAACACCAAAGTTAAGCAACATTAAGTCTGCTCAGTAACTAGATGAGTGACCCTTTGGGAATACCATGTGCTGTAAGCTTGGATGTGCAGGTGGTGTAATGAATGATGGCTCATGATTGTTAATCAGTGAGCCAAGTTCCAATTCCAGTTGAGTTTGTTATATTCACTTAAACACAAATAGCCTTGGGAAAGGTATGAATCCACCTCTTGTCCCCCATTTATGAGTTAATTAGTAAAACTTGTATTACTAAAATCATTGTTATCTCCAAAAATAAAATAAAATTGTGTACAAATATTTAGATTTCAGCATGAAATAAGACAGAGTTTGATATGCCACTAAACAAAAACAAAATCAACAAAACAATCTTGCCTTCAATATGTGAGTTTCAAAATATCCAAACCCTCTTTCCTCATTGTTTCTTAGAAATTTCAACTCTCTCTTTTTGAAGTTAAGTATAAATGTCCTTTTTGTTTCTATTTTCTCTAAAACTTTGTCATTGATCATACGTTGGGTTCATAGTGTCTTCAGCATCTTTCTGTAGAACAACTTCTCTGTGCTGCAAATCATTTGTGAAGAGATTGTTCAGCATTCACTGCCATATACAAGTTCTGATATTGCATAATAGTTCCATAATCTTTTCTTTGTATCTAATGAAATTTTTGTTTCTTAATACTTTGATTTATGCATTGACAACACAAAGTACAGATAAAACTATATGTTAGACTAACATAAACTGTAAAAAAAATACCTTTATAACTGATCTAAATTTGATTTTGTACCATATTTTAAGTCTCTATAATTTTACAAAGAAGAATGTTTTATCAATCCATTTGGATCAAGTATTAGAAATCTAATAGAAAATCAGGTCGACAAATGAATGAAAACAATATAGACAAACTTACTTTAATAAACTTTGTGTTTCTACCTGTTTTTCCTTTCCATCTTTATTTTCATTTTTCCATTCATTCATTCATTCACTTGTTTTTTTTCTTCTTCTTTTCTTTATATCTGCTGTACCATCTTTCTGTGTTGCTTCCGGCACATTCTCTAAATGATTCTGGTTGAATGCCAACTGCAAAGATGACAGGAAATTGAAAACATTCCTTCTTAAAATGATACTCAGTGATGCTAACAATATGGGACACTCAGACATTTTTGTTACTCTCTACCTCCAAAGTAATGCAAAGAGTAAAACACAAAATGGAAAGTCATGTATGCCATTTTAGAGGAAATATCTACAATGTCCTCATCAAAAAGGAAATATCATTTTAGATGGTCTCCTTCAAGTAAAATGTTTCATAAATATGATAAACAAGAAAAAAAGTTAACTTGTTGCTTGGTTGGGTGGGTGGGTGTTGGGTTAACAAGTTGGAGCTGATTTTCCAATAATAAAATATAAAAACTGTTCTAAGATGATAAAAATGTATATTTGCAGTTTATTAGTTTTCTTTTAAGATTTTAAAACCAGTAATTTACCTAAAATTGATAAAATCAATTTACAAATATTTCAACAAGTAATAAAATAAAATTTTGGCTATTGTTATACTTTTTCTGGTTGGAATCTTAACATTGTAGATGGAATATGTAAACGTCAAACTTTTCACAGATTTAAAAATTATCCTGGGTTTTTTTTTATGATTTCATTAAATGTTCATTTTAGATAACATGATATATGTATCTTTCAGTTTTTAACTAAACTCTTTTTCAACATTAATGATTGATTTTTTATGGCTTATCAACCTGATGCAGATTATTCAAAGCCAAAAACTTTTTTAGATTGTAATGATTTACTGATACAAGTCCTACTAATTAACCCATAGTTTGGGGAGAAGAGGTGTATTCATACCTTTCTCAAGGGTATTTGCACATAAGTGAATATAACAAACCCAACTGGGATTAGAACTCAGCTCTCTGATTAACAATTCCGAACCATTATCCATTACACCAGCTGCACATCCAAGCTTACAGCACCTGGTATTCTCAAGCAGTCAATCATCCATGTACTGACCAGGCTCAATGTTGCTTAACTTTGGTGATGATACGAGAATCAGTGTTTCAACATGGTATGGCCATAAATCTTTTAAAGGATAAACATTTTGTTGTCTTTGAACTGCTAACAAATTTTTATAATGGCTTTGAAAACAGACATGTTAAAAAAGTATATATTCAGATAATATATCTAAAAATATAATAATGGGACAGAAGAGAAAAGTGAGTAATATTTTTTCTTATCCTTACTTTTCCTGATCCCTTTGTTTTAATAAATTTTATGTTATGTGAAAATATACACTTTTAAAATGTCTGTTGTCAAAGCTACAATAAAATCTTGTCCTAACCAAAGACCATTTTCTATAATTCAAAGGAGCCTGATGTAAGTTTTTCATTTCCAAATGCAATTATGATAAAGTTAAATTGTGCAGTTTGATGCTAATCTTAGAAAGTTTGAAAATGTCTCACAAAGTTGTAGTGTTTATAAATTAAGTCACAAAGTTTGCTCACAAATACATATGAAAGAAAATACAACTTTAACTACAAACTTTCAAAAGCTATTGAAATTGATTGTATGTTGTTTACAGAACAAACAGCAAGAAAACGGAAATCACTGTAATTGTTAGATTCAACAAAAAACATTTCATAAAACAATTAAAAAAAATATTTTTTATTTACTTTTTATCTTAGCAAGAATTAGGTAAGATAAGAATGCAAGTATTCGGATCCTTTTGAGAAAAATGCTTCTGTTAAATTTATTTGTAAGATCATGACATCTCCAGATTAAGGAGGGCTGGGAATTGTTATTGCTAATCTCTAAATTTTCAAGAACTACTGTACAGGAAAAAATGTGCATACAATTCTTACTCATTTCTTGTTTATTTCAGTAGTAAAATTATATCTATAAATAACTCTCAGATAATAGGGTTATTTTTAATAACTCATTTAAACAGTCTTTAATGGCCTCCAACCAATATTAACCCACGTTTTATTTATAAAAGAAATTATATGCCAATTATCACTAAACTTATTTATAATTGTCATTAAAGTATTGTCAAAGGTTTTTCCTTACTTCTTTCCATCCTTTTATTATGGTAATGGTGAGATTAACCGTTTCCATACAAGAAACATTCTGCATTCATTGACTGAATGGTTAGTGTTACAATTGGTTGAAATGTATAAAACCTTTCTCTTAAAACAGTTTTTCAGAAAAATAAGTTTCTCAAATCCAATAACTGTTATTACTCTTTGGAGGTTTCCTTTGTAATTTTTCTTAAAGTTGTATAGAAAGTTAACATCTTGATGTGCTATCCATTTTAATTGTTGCTGCTTTTGGCAGTCTTCAAATGATAGGGATTTTGCTATTTGATAAAGTTCTTTGTTGCAATACTGTAGCACTAGTCTGGGAATTCTAATGAAGATGTTTAAGACCTGAAATGTTCATTCATTTGAAGCCATTCTTAATCACATCCACGAAAACTTGTACATAGCTGTTATTACAAAAAGTTGAAATAACTCTGTAATTAACAGTTAATATTCCTGAAGTTACCTTCCTTTGACAGGAAATGTTTTACTTTACATAATTAACTAAAACTCACTCAAAAACTGGTGGCCTAATTAGACTGAAAAAGGCTTTATCCTTCAAGCTAGACTATTTTTACAATAATGCACTAACAAATATCGTGTGATGATGTACTGTTTTTACTCTCATAGCAAGAAACATACATCCAACTATTACCAAGATTTAGTTTGTCTGTCAACACTTACACAAAAATGATTAATGCTTTTTATTTATTAATATGACATTCTTAAAAATAACCTAAAATAAACCTAGCCTCTCCATGTTCTTGTCCAAAAATGAACTTAAATTGTCTTTGTTATTGCAACGCTCAGGAATGTCAATATTTCACGTGTATCCATTTACGCATATTTACTAACAGTAAAGAGGAGAGACAAATACACCTTTCTACCCTTACACACATTTATAGACATAGTCATATGCAGGGTTCACACAGAAACACATATGTAATATATACATATCTTCAAGTAGACAGAAATATCAGCCAGGCCTCCTATGTCATCAGACAGTAAAATAATATATGCAGTAGGTGGTAAGTGGGCCACTTACGTCATTGCGTGTATCAATGGACACCTATCAGAGTCAGGGTTACTCTTGCATTTGCCAAATCAACTACTCAGCAGTGTTCTAATAAGGCCCTACCCCTTTCTCTGCAAACAATCTTATCTCACCTCTTCCTGGAGGCATTCACTATCTCATTGCTTTCCTCTTTAACTGTTTTGACATCAGGTTTTCAGCCCACCTAATCACTTTTTTTCCAATATTAGCATCATGAAACCAACTTCTGAAGATAACTTTTGGATTTTATTTTTATTTTTTCAATTAGATTTTCATTTTACATCTGACTCATAAATTGAAATTGAGTCAGCCAAGTTGGTTATTGCTTCTTTTTAAGTTTGCATATCTGTTCTTTCTATCTGATTCCAGTCCTATCTCCAGTATTATTCTTGAGCCCAGAAAAATATTACTGCAGTTAACCATCCATATTTGTAAGTGTTATAGGCATAAGATCCCTGAAAAATAGAAAAAACAATGAGTATTCCTCCCCATCAGACCTTAACAATTCATGCCACTGGCCATATTTAATACACTTCTATCTTTAAAAAGGGCTGAAAAAAAAATTGATATTGTTTTTTTTTGTATTATTTCGAAACAGTTTTGTGCTTTTCAAATTGGTATTTGCATTGAGATTTTTCTTTTATTTTTTATTATGCCATGACAGATATTTATCACGATTATGAATCCCATAACCTGTTTGAGTCACAGGAATAAACTTTTCTTTAATAAAGTTCTTGATTTAGTAAGGCTTGATTTTTGGTTAATTAGAATTACTGTATTTGGTGGCATATAAGATCTCAGTTTTTTTTTCCCAAATATTAAAAATTCATCTTGATTGTTATAGATGTTATTATAGGCCATCATATTATAGCCATATTTATATAGCCATCATCAGATGTCCTTTGTTGGACTAATATAGGATATCTGTTGATTTTTGCCATGGTTTGTCACAATGGCATCAGTTATAGCTTGTTTCCGCTAAAACAACACTTCGTTATCAAGAGATTGAACTTGCAATTAGTAGATGACAGTAACACATTTTTAATCAACTATTCATTATGCCACCATCCTGAAGGACACATTCTCAAAGACACATGGCACAGTGAATAAAGGCGTTAGTTAGATCCAGTGACAGGACCCAAAGAGTGTGAGTCCAATACCTGGTTAAGGTGGTGGAGAACTTTGAGAGGGGAATTAACAAGAGATAAGTAACTTCCATGTGGAACTAGAACAGTCTACCCCAGTGAGTGAAATAAAGGGTTCAGTTCAATATACTAACCACCTGAAGAAGGCCAGAGCATACAATGGCCGAAACATTGTGATAAACATGGCGACAAAGTTGAGAACAATAGTCCGAATAATGTAAATAGTGTGGAGAAAATACGGTAAGAATAATTTTCAGTTCTATCCAATAATTTGTTTTCTAAATGTTCCACGTTGAAACAGGGGGAGCAGTGTTATATGCCATGAAATATTTTAATACTTATGTAAAATTTGATTTAATATAGTTTTATAAAGTTGCTTAAAATCCAAAGCTTTGAACTTGATGAAGTGAGCTTTTACTTTCTTTATGTGAACACAACTACCTCTATTTTGCTTAGTTTTCCACTTTATTTTTCTTTCTTTTCAAATTATTATTCACCAATCAGAAGGTTGCCTCTCTATGCCTTTTCTAGAAATACTTTCATAGTAATTGTTTGGATTGGCTCTTCTCTATGGTACTTTTTTAATTTAAGCACAGTACTAAACTGGCATCAAGACCTGATAAATTTACAGTTGATTTGGTTAGATGTAGCCATAAGTTCTATGCTAACAGTGGAACTCCCTTCTGGCTCCATGCTTTCCAGCCAACTTTAATCTGCAAAAAATTAAATGCAATGTCAATCACTATCTACTATCCTCCTGATTAGGTTTTTCTCTTCCTGCTCATTATTAATGTTTCTGTTCCTAATTCTTCCATACCCTGTAACCTCTTGTGTCTTAGTGGCTTTACTGCCTTGCATGGGGTGATACCAATTAAAAAACAAAAAATGATCTCTATATGACCCTAGTTCACTTGATTCAAAACAAGTCTATCTATTCATTACTTGTTCAGCCACTTGAACTTCCATTCTTTTTCTATTTATTGCTTCTACAGTTCCTTGAATCTCATTCGTTCCAAATGATCCAATAATCTTCCTTCCATATTCTTTCATTAACCTTTCCATATCTAATCAAACTTTGTACTATGAGACACTGTCCCACCTTAGAATCTCTACTCCTCCTTCTTTTATTACTTCATCCATCTACCATACACAAATCTGACCCACACCAAAGCTCCATGACCTCACCCCCAGTGTATCAGTTACCTCCTCCCATTTTATCAATATAAATTGTGTCATGCTCAGCAAATCTTACTCATCCATTTCCCCTTCTGCTTTTTCCTCCTATTTCATCTATTTCAGTCTACTATATCCATTTGACAACCACTCTGATGAACCTTTCCATCTTCCAATCTCCTCAAATACCACTATATTTATTCCACTTAACTACATCCATAACCACCTCTCCAAAAGTGGCATCTTCCAAATATTTCTCCACATGAAGAAATCGCAATGTTTGCATCACTGCACACAACAATCATCCACATTTTGCCATTGAATCCAAAACATGAAATTGTCGTTTTTTTTCCCTTCTTTTCATTATTTCAAAATCCTACAACCTTGGCTCTTTACCAAACAGACCAGCCTTCATGTTCCTTCCTTTTCTCCAACTGCCAAATTGTCAGATGATGTTCTAAATTTGTAACCAGTATTTGCTCCCTGCCTGCTAACATTTTCCCAAAGTCCACTCTTGATATATTTCCTTATGTTGTGTTAGCCAAAGTATAATTTTCTTGTCTTCATGTCACTGGTAGATCATGTTTTCTATTACTGTCTTTTTCAAAAATTAGATATGATATTCACATTGAATATTTGTCAAAACAGTAATCATATTTCTAAGAACTGACATTATATTAGTCATGAGCAAGCTGTTCTTGTAAGCCCTTACTTGTGACCTGGAACCTCACAAAGCATTCTACCGTTGTGACCTTGTACCAGACGAAATTAGGCTTACTAAATATCTGTACATATTATCCAAGTGGATTAAAGTGTTTGTTTGGGACTTTGGTGACATAATAATGATGATTTCAGTACCTGGGTCAGGTAGTCCAGACTTTTGCAGACAATAACTGAGCAGTACTAAATGAGAGCTAGACAAGATATCCCTAGATATAGTCAGCAGAATGATAAAAATCTACCCACATAGATTAAATACAAGTTTCAGTTCAGAACTCATCAAAGATTGACATTCACCTGTGGAAAGCCAGAGGGCATGGCATCCAAAATATTGGGCTAATAACAACAAAGATGAGGACAATAGTCCACATGAAAACAATATCATTAATCTGTACTCAAGATGATAATTTTTAATAGATCATCAAGCACTGAAAGTCATACTGGCTGGCTCAAAATATTAAAGGTTCTGAGTACCCTGCTATTTTTTTAAGTATAGTTAAACTATAGAAACAAATCTCTGTTGCCTCATGTCTCCTCTTCATCTCATATTGAGATGATTAGGCATCTCCATGGTATTACAGAAGTTAACCATTAGCCAATCAGGGTTTACTGAAGTGTGATTAACACCACCTATGCTTTAAGTAGAGTTATTATTCTCCTCATTTTAAATGGGAGATGCTCAGCCCTGGAGATTCCAAATCTGTGGCAGCACCTTCCTTATTGCACTAAAGGGGTTGGGTCAGTATAATACCAATGCCAGCATCAAAGCAGTTGTGGGGGCTGGGCAAAAATCAATTTTTTGTCCATGGTCCATAAGCATAAATATGCATATGGTGTTTCCCATGTTATAACAACCTTGTTATAACAGCCTTGGTGGGGAGGCTGGGTAAATACATCTGGTGTTATCTACTGAAAATATTTGTATATTGGTTAATAGAAATTTGAGCTTAAGAACAAATAGCAACTGGCCCTTGGACCTGTCTTTTTATACCTGATATCAACAAACATACTATTTTTATTTTATAGAAAACAATTGATTTTTTTATCAGAAAATAATATTTATTTGATGAAGAGGACGTCTTTCATGAGCTGGACAAATCTTTTGTTGAAGCTAGAATGCATACTGAACATTTGAAATATAATATTGAATACCTCTACCAACGATTTTTCTCTGTAAGTAGAACAAGTGATTAGTCATTAATGTTATATTTTGTTGTTTGTTTATAATGTTAGTCTGGGGTTGTATATTCTTTGGCCACTCTGCACATTTCATTTGTCCTCAATTTTTGCTCTGATATCAGAGGACTGATAAACAAATTTACCTGTTTTTTTTATTGTTATATTTCGGTATTTGTTTATATTTCTGAGATGAGATACTATAACTATTTACATTATTTACATTGTTTGGACTGTTGTCCTCACACTTTTTTGCTATATTCACAATGTTTCAGCTATTGTATGCTCCAGCCTTCTTCAAGAGATTTGAATTTCAAACAGAACCCTTTATTTCAACCACTCTACCCCGGTTGATTAAATAAAGGGTTCAGTTCAAAATTCAAATCACCTGATAAAGACTGGAGCGTACAACAGCTGAAACATTGTGAATATAACAAAAAAGATGAAGACAACAATCCAAATAATGTAAATGATTTCTGGTCATATATATTTTTCATTACCTCACTATTTTGCTATGAATTGTTTCTTTTTTGTTATAAATTTCTTTTTTTTAGTGTGCCTGATTTTATTGCTCAAATGAAAATAAATTGTTAATAATGTTTTTTTCTTTAGATTCTGTAAAGGAGATATTGTCAACAATTAAAAATCTAAGAAGAGAAAGACTGAGTTTGACCAGAATGTTATTTCTGGTGATTTTCTGGGTGGGGAGATATATAGCACACACTTTCTCAAATCAACATTTCCTCAAAAAGATCCTCCAAGACTCATTTATGCCAATAATAGATTCTTGCTCCTAAATAATTTTGATGGCTTGTTTATTTTTAGATATTTTAAAAACCAGGAAAGTGTTCTTAAAATATTTTTACAATTCATCTGTCATGTTTTCCTCTGATCAAATATTTGTTTTTAGTTTCAGCTATTTTTTTTCATTGTTAAAAATACAGAAAATCATTGAAAAAATTATGAAATGAAACCTTCTCAGAATTTATTCTTACTCTCCTCACTTACACCAAAGTTATATGACTTAACATCAAATTATCTACAGTGTTTCTCTTACAATATTGCTAAAAATGCATTTTATATACAATCTTTATTGCACTGTCTATTTTAATATTTGAAATTACTAATAAATTGAAGTCTGTAAACATGAATCTCTATGAGGAGGCACAGTAGAGTAGTGGATAGCGGCTTTGATTGAGGAATCAGAGAGCCTAGTTTGAATTCCAGTCGAATCATTGCATTCACTTACCTGCTAGTACTCTTGGTAAAAGTATGAATCCTCTTCTTCTCCCTCCAGCTATGGGTAAATAGCAGGAGAGACTGGGATCTATAGCCTTGGATGGCAACTGGTCTAGAAGGACAGCTCTGAATTAAAAACCTGAGGAGAGTCGTTTGAGGACCTTGTGGCATGTAGTGCACCAGGTCTCTGTATTCGGCCCCTCAAAACATGTGGTTGGCTCTGCACAAAGCCTTCACTACTATAATCAAATCATATGTGCTGGTATCTTGCTGTCGGTTTCTAGGAACTGAGCCTCTTATGTCGAATATGACGGAAGAGTCCATTAAACATAAAGCTAATCAACAACCAAACAACACCATGATACTTTGGGTTGCTATTTTGATACAAAACATTTAGATAAACTTTAGATAATAATAAATATCCTTACCTCTGAATATCATCTATATTTTAAAATTTTAATACCTTGTCTGCACAGTTTTCTTTTAAATCTATATCTTTCTTTATTAATTTCTTAGATCAGATTTCACCTAAAAACAATGTTAAAATGATATTCAAAAAATAGAAAATATGCAGTTTCTAAGCATGTTTCATTAAATGACATAGACATATTACGTCTATTTATTTCTATAATAATCCTTTCGAGTTGAAATTCATCAAGGAAGGCGCCTTCCTTAATGAATTTCAACTTAACATCAAGAAGCTAATTAGAAAACTAGAAAGGATTATTATAAAAATAAATAGACATAATATGTCTATATTATTTAATGAAACCTGCTTGATTGAAAATATTCTGCACACACACACACACACACACACACACACACACACATATATATATATATATATATATATATATATATATATATATATATAATGCCATTTTCCTTCAGGCAAACATGATTATCTACATAGTTTTCTTTATTGCCTATGAATTGACGTACATTATTAGGAATGATCGTAGAGTGGTTTCCTGTTGTCTTCTCTATCACATTGAATTTTAGAGCTGAAGTTCTAGACTGGTTGCCATCCAAGGCCTGAAAGCTCAGTCTACCCTGCTATTTAACTGGGAAGAAAAGTGATGGATTCATCTTTTTACTAAGGGCATTAGTGTGAGAGTCAATGAAGCAGAATAATCCAGAATTTGAATTTTCACCAATTCCACTTTCCATGCTGATAGCAGTGACATTTCCCATACATTGTTATATACATAAAGGTCTTTGGAAAATAATTATGCATTATTTTATGAAAGTGAAGGTAACAAACTCAGCTAGAATTTGAACTCAGCTTGCCGATTTCACATTTCAAGCCACTAACCATTTCACCACCTGCACATCCATTAAAGGGAATTAATTTACATATCCCAAATATTCATGCTCTTTATATGAAATAATTTATATAATTATGTGAAATAAAACTCATCATAGTGATTAGGTAACTTCAGTACTAATTCTGCTATGACAATGATTTAAGATAAATATTTTGGCCAATTGAGCATCAGTACCCATGTTGATCATTTAAAATGAGTTAGAACAAATGTCTTTACCATTTGTGCTATGGTGCTCATATTGATCTTTTCTTGAACTGTGTGCACAGTTGCAGTATTATTGTAATTTGTGAGCACATGTTCACAGTTGATCAGAAATCAATATTCATTTGTCTCTTTAATAACTGAATTTAATTTTTTTTCTCTGCAACCATCGTCGTCTTTCTTCTATTCTGACATGACAACTTTTATAATTTAATTTCTAAACTGTAACCTGCTTTATTGTTTTTTTAACAATTTCTTTTTTAGTTACTTTGTTCAGTCTTAGTTTCTTAAGTATACAATATAATCGATTCACAAACTGGCCATTAGTCATATCCTGCTTAAGAAAGCTGAAAAAATGTATAAACTATGAACTTCCCAAAATATGACCTCTCTGCTTGTTGCCTTGACAATGTCAAGTCATTGTAATATTAAATTGTAATTTGAAGAGAGAGTTCAAGGTGATGCAGTACAAACCTCCCTCTATAGCTCCTTTACTCTCTTCTTTTTTTTTTTTAAGCTTATCAAGCAAGGCTGGAAGCCACTAGCACGCGAGGGGTTACAGAAGGTTTGGAGGAAGAGCAGATAGGAGTGGTAAAGGAGAGGATGTGGAGAAAGATAATGGATCGATCAAGGCAAGGGGGTTACAGAAGATTTGGAGCGAGAGCAGATAGGAATGAAAGGTGAAAGGATGTGGACAAGGGAAGTGGATAGATCAAGGCAACTGGAGATGTCGATTGACGTTACACTTAAATAGTTGGAGATTATATTTGTCAGGGAACCAGGAACAAGGAAGGGAGTTCCACAGGTGAGATGTGCGAGACATGAAGCTATTGGAGTAGAAGAGATGTCTACATCTAACAGTTTCAACGGTGAAGGGGTGGGAACGGGATGCCAGCCTCGTAGGATGTTTAAATTCATGAGGCCTGGGAACCAGTGAAAGCAGCTCATCGGAGCAATTACCGTGAAAGTATTTGTAAAAAAGACAGAGCGAGGCAATGGCGCATCTGTGAGAGAGCGACTGCAGACGAGATGACAGATCAGGGCCAATTACATTGCATATCCATCTCTGGATCTTATCAAGAACCCTGAGGCAAACAGCAGGGGCTCCTGACCATATATGGCAGCAATACTCCATGCAAGGGCGAATGGTTGATTTATAGATTTGGAGGATTGATTCCGGGGAGAAAAATTTCCTGGCTCGGCACAGGGAGCCAACTTTCCTTTTTTTAAGAGATTTTAAGTTGCGAAAATAAAATGTTAAAGGGATACCTAAAATAGATATCTAGGCTAGGTAATGGTTAAAATTTGGATTGTATTTTGTTATAATGTATAGAATGTAGGTTTTAAAATGATTTCTTAGTGAATTGCTAAGTTTTGTCTCTGTCAAATTATACAAAATTGCTTGGTGTATATATATAGTCCTGAAAAGTCTTAGAGGTTTTACAGTGTAAATGGTAATACGGTGATCCCTCACTAATTCGCAGTTCTACTATTGCGGATTCACGACTTCACAGATTTAAAAAATATATATATGAAAAATATATTGCAAATTTTCTGGAAAATTCTAGAAAAATCGCGATATATGAACACCTAAAATTTTTCATTAAATCCATTAAAATATTAATAATGAATATTATTTCCTAGTCTAGGAAGAACAAAACAAGTGTAAAATAACAAAAAAACGTATGCAATCATCGGCTGCACAGTAGAAATCATCAGCTTCATCATCATTTCTACTGTGCAGCAAATTCATCACCATCATTCAAGTACAGTAACAATCTTTATTTTTTTAATCTAAAGTCTTATTGCTTAACAGTTGTCCTTGTTATTAATAGAGTACTGTAATGGGTGGGTTGTTAACAGTACAGGGAAGGTTTTAAAAGTCCAAATACACATTAAATAAATACTGTAAACATGGCGTCCCTACTTTTCTTTGGCATTCATTGACCAAGCAGCCAATCCTAATTTTAGTTGAAATTTAAAAAATCTTTCTCTTAAAACAATTTTTTTCAGAAAAATAGGTTTTTCAAGTCCAGAAGCTGTTATCACTCTTTTCAGTATTGATGCGGGGTTTCCTTCCTAACCTTTTATTTGAGGTAGTGTGGAATGTCAACATTTTGATTATGTCATTATTTTCCCTCTGAGTTACATCTGCTAGCCATTTTAGTTGCTGGTGCTGTTATTCATCAAGTGATGCGGTTTCTGTTATTTGGTACGATTCTTTGTTTGTGATGCTGTAGCGCCAGTCTACAATGTTCAAAGAAGTATGGTCTTTACCAAGTCTCTCAGGTTTCACTTGCTCAAAGCCATTTTTAACAATATTTCAAACCTATGGAGTTTTCAAACAATGTACTTTTAATAATTTTTCAGCATTATTCAAAGCCAACATACATTGTCCAGGACTACTAAAAACTATGCCTTTTTAGGATTATTTCTTACTATATACAGTATATATATAGGGTACTCATATTTGAGTAAATAGCTCTGTTTTTTAAATAGTCAATTTTACCTAATAGCTTGGTTTTTTCAAAAGGTACTCTTAAGCACTATTCAAATATGCATCCTCTTATGTTAGGCAAAATTATTTTTAGGATTATATAAGAGTAATGCTGTAGTCCCACATAACTTCTTATAACAAAGTGAAATAAATGAAAGGTATAACTACAAAATTAAATATTTTTGAATTTCCAAAATGTATTACAATTCTATTTTACTAATAATAAAAGAGAAATTATAACCGTATAGTATGTTACCAATGTAGTATTGTATGCAAATTAGATAGACAAGTATAAATAGAGAACAACTGGCAAACATAGGGTGTCTATGCTGAGCAAACCTGGTTGCTATTCAGGACATGGAGAATTGTACTACAACTACTACTACACAAAGATATGCAAAACATAACAACCACCTATATTGTTTATGTTAGGAAGTTAATATGAATACAACAGTCTGAACAATGTAAATAGTGTAAAAAGTTACAATGCCTCATCTTAGAAATATAGACAGATGTTGAAGTTAAAAGTGTTCTGTGAAAAATTTTCATGGATTTTTTATAGAGAAATATTTTTTAAATAAGTGACTCTTAAAAGACTAAACTGCTTAAACTTTAAGGATTTTTTGTCCAGATTATTAGCTCTAACTAAGCAATGATGTTATGTGATTACATATCCAGCAGAAAGACCTACTGATAAACCAAATTTATCATTTTTGTTGATTTTTTAATCTCAGAAGTTATCTTTATATGCTTTTCTATTCAAACTAGCATGCTCATTTTGGTTCTTATACTCACAACTTTTCAACCATTGTGACCTCCAGCCTTCTTCAGGTATCTGTTTTTGTACTTCATAACTGGAGGGTACAATATTCAAAATGTACTGAATAAAACAACCAGCAGGAGTATGCTGATCCTAATATATAATTAAATGTGAATAATTATTTTAGTAAGACAATTTCATTTTTTCTTTAGAAGTTTGTAAATTTAAATTCTGTACAGTTCAGTAAATTATGCAGTAACATGGCTACCTGCTGATTATTGTTTATTGTTAGACATCCCCACCCACTGATGAAAACCTTCCTTTCTCCATGAAGAATAGACAATTCTTCCTCAAAGTCTAGTCAGTATATATATATATCTATATAGAGAGAGAGAGAGAGGAAAATAACTGATCTATAAAAAATTTAAGAATTTTTTATATTTTATGATTTGAAGATTTTCTTGAAAAAAAAACAAGAAAAATAACTCTTTGGTTAAATTCTTATATATATATATATATTTTATCCCAAATCCAATATGAAATCATTTTACGTTTCAGATCGAGGTGCTAAGTCCTAACCACAATGGTGCTGTTGAAAGTGCCGATCAGGAGCCAAAAAAGACCCATTCTTCAGCAAGTATTAAAGGCATGTGGAAAAAAGCTGTTAAAAGTCTGAAAAGTAACAGTGGGGAACCGAAGCCCACAAGACTGGTGAGTAGAAAATGTTTATTTTTTTTGTCTTTATAATTAGAAGACTTTAATGTTGTTTTCTGTTGATGGTCTAATTTTTTGCAATCAATAGCATTACAAAGTATATACACACACAAAGTTTAGATATAGTTTTTGGTCTTTATATATTAAAGTTGCCAAATATTTTGAAAATAAAAAAAAACATTCAAGCAAGCAGAATAAAAGTTGATATGATCTGGATGCATAAAATTGTTTAAGTTACATATAATGGTTTAATTTGTATTTAAAAATTGAGGCAGTGCCTCAGTGTTTATAAAAATCACAATCAATCATACGAGACAAAGCATAAACATCAGATAAAAAATAACACCCAATCATTAAAATGCTTGCCTAGACTCCTTCACCACTCTATAATGATAACAACAAAGACGATGACTAAATGTAAATGATGGTAATTTCTCATCCCAGAAATTCAGACAGAAATGAGGTGGTTGAAAACCCTCAGCGGTAACACTATGACAATGCCCCACAGTACCAATGAAGGATTAACTGAATGTATTTTTGTCTTGGTGGAAAGAAGCGGGGGTCACTGCTTGTCTGGTGCATGTGTTTATCTCTTGGTTCTCTACAAATGTGTCTTTGCATTAATGTTGGCGCTGTTCCATAAATTCCTGCTTATGAACAACAGGGGTTTATGTTTAAACTCACTGGTTAAAGACTAAATTCTTTAAAGAGAGCAACCATGATATAAACTCATAACTCTACATGGAATTTATAAATATCAAAATCATCTTTGCTTTATCATATGGTAGATATCACATAAATAAACCAAATCATTTTACAAGAATATTGAAGCCGAGACAGATATTCTGTCTGACTGAGGACCATATGTTTTTTGTTTTTTTGAAAATGGTATTGTTAGTCTGGTCATGATTGTACAGATTTTAGTAGCTTATATTAACGATTATATTTACAGCAGTAATTAGTTGCAATAGTGCCATGGTAGGTTTTTATATCAACATATTATGACACTGAAGCTTTAAGATACTTATATCTTTCAAAAGGTAAAAATAGAACTCATTTTTACCATTAAATTTCAAATTTGACCAAGTTAAAGCCATCAGAAATATTAATTTGTGCATGTGGCACACAGCAGAATTAGACTGAAAAAAAGGACAGGAACAGTGCATGTTCGTTAAAGGCACTAGAATAAGGAATGTAATATTTATACTCAGAATGATATCAGAAACAACAATACAAGTGCAAAGGGATGTAGTGGTTAATCCTAGAATCATTGCTCAGAGTACAAGAAATAAGATTTACTACTTAAAAAGTAGAACATTAAACCTTTTTGATGTGTGTGTGTGTGTATATATATATATATATATATATATATATATATATATATATATATATATACACAGACACATGCATATATATGTATATAAATTTTGTTTTCATATCTGCAAAATAAAACATCGAAAACCAAAAAGAATAAATAAATATAAAATAAAAAATGAAAATAAAAAACAAATAAAACAAATTAACCCAAATAAATAAACAAGCCACTCCCACCAAAATAACCACCAAAAAAGATAACTCAATTTGCACCAATTACCCATATATATAAATAGTTGAGAAAAATCCAACACTCACGGCCTGACGATTGCGTCTAGCATGAAACAGCCTTTCGCCTCTGAGTGTTGACTTCAATGTTCACTGTTAGATTTATATTTACATACGCTCTATCTCTGATATTGAGCACTTTATCCCATAAATATAGCACACTTTAAAACTATATTTCTGTATATATATATATATATATATATATATATATATATATATATATATATATATATATATAATAAATCAAGAATACTTCAAGTGATTTATCTAATTGACTAACTTGAAAATATTTTTATCTGTTTTAAATTTTCTCCTCTTGGAGAAATATCTGCTGTCTCATTTCTCTTGAAGAATTTTATGAAGTATTCTTATGAATTGAATGGCCAAAACACCAGCAAAAAACAGAACCTACCAATACTGCCTGTTTTGTT
Organism: Acanthosepion esculentum; assembly: GCA_964036315.1. NCBI lineage: Eukaryota > Metazoa > Mollusca > Cephalopoda > Sepiida > Sepiidae > Acanthosepion > Acanthosepion esculentum. The sequence continues at coordinate 24,717,494 of OZ038484.1, read as the reverse complement.
CTGTTGTGGTTCTCTCACAAAGATTACTGTTTCTTGCAGAACTCTGACCATTAAAGTAATGACATCAAGTTCTTTCAAACTTGACACTCGGAGGAAATTAGATTTTGAGAAAAGAATCATTCTCTTGGTAGGACCTGATAAAAATTTGTATATACACTCAGAAGCTTGCTACTTTAACTACTGGACAGGATTGAAAACTGGTCAATCTTTATATTTGTGACTATAGACACAGACAAATAGTGGCTGGTACTGAGTATGATACAACTTGAAGCATTGTCCAGCTGTGTGCCATTGGCAGAGCTACAAACAGACAAAAGCCTTAATTTGCCATGCAGTATATTGAAGATTTCCTCTTTTATTGCACTTTTCAGGAATCAGAACTTTTCTTAGATTAAATTGTGAATGATTAACAAACATTATAATGTCAGTCTTAAGGCTGTTCATTGTAGAATACAGCTTGTACTTCAACTTGTAAGGACTTTAGCAATTTTATGAATTCTTGCTTGCCAAGTAATTTTGATAAAGAAAATCCTAACTGAAAGCAGACATTTTTTTTTTAAATATAGTTTATATAAATTATGAATGCATAAATCATTGTAACATTTACATCTGATTTCCTTATTTTGATTCAGCCAAAATGTTTTATTCATAATTCCTATCTATTTGTATTTTTATTTATCCATAGTCTTTCAGAAATTTTAGAAGATATAAATAAGTGAGAAGTATTTTACTGCTTCAAATAACCCTATAATTAACATAGCAAATGGAATTTTATATGACCAAATAGTTAATTTAACCTTTCTCTGGATCTAAAGAGATTAAAAGTATAGAACTGGATTAATTTTGATCATTTTCTTAATTTCAAGAACAGTGTTATTGCTACATTATTTAAAATAAATAAATAAGTGCTGCATGTACATTATTTTGTATTTGGACAAATGTCCTTACTTTGTTGTTATCATATTTCAGCCATTGGGCCCTCTGGCCCTTTTCGGGTGTCTATCAGTTCAGGTACCCTTCAGGGAATTTCAAACTGAAACTTTTATTTAATTTATATGGGTAGATTGTTCTCATTCTGCTGCCCATGTCTAGAAATATCTCACCGGGTTCTATTTTTTTTTTTTTTTTTTTTTTTCACAAAAGCTCAGTTATTGCTAGTCCTGTTTCCACTGAGTTTAAATCTATACTACGCGGCCTGGGAATTGAACTCAGAATTATTATGCCACTAAATTGTTGTATATCATAACAAGTCAGCCTAAAAATATATTCTGTATTTTCTTTTTCTGACTGAAGTACTAAAAAAAATATATCAGTTCCCTTCGGTTATGAAAATCTTTGTTTGTTAGGTACTCATTGTTTGTTTGGGGTTTTATGGCATATCAACGACCATGGGTTATTTAATGCCAGATACAGTATTTACTAGATATATCAAAAACGTATAGTTGGCAACATCATTGTTTAAAAAAAAATGTATCCCTGGCAACATCATTGTTTCAAAAACGTATAGCTGGCAACATCATTGTTTCAAAAACGTATAGTTGGCAACATCATTGTTTCAAAAACGTATAGCTGGCAACATCATTGTTTCAAAAACGTATAGCTGGCAACATCATTGTTTCAAAAACGTATAGCTGGCAACTGTTTCAAAAACGTATAGCTGGCAACATCATTGTTTCATAAAAAAATGTATCCCTGGCAACATCATTGTTTCAAAAATGTATCCCTGGCAACATCATTGTTTCAAAAACGTATAGTTGGCAACATCATTGTTTCAAAAACGTATAGCTGGCAACATCATTGTTTCAAAAAAATGTATCCCTGGCAACATCATTGTTTCAAAAACGTATAGCTGGCAACATCATCGTTTCAAAAACATATAGCTGGCAACATCATTGTTTCCCATCACATTTTAGGGGTAAGGTGTTAGTATATTTAGTGTAGGGTTTGGGAGGGAAAGTTAATTGTAAGTTGTAGTTGTATTGGGATGGGTTAGATGTGGTTGGACGTAGTTTATCATCATACCCAGGACACGGATGTAGTTTATCGTCATACCCAGGACGCGGATGTAGTTTATCGTCATACCCAGGATGCGGATGTAGTTTATTGTCATACCCAGGAAGCAAACACACCTTGGGATTTCACTATTTTCCCATAGCTGGGACCCTAACAGGTGCTACCACCCTGGGTCAGGGTGGACCTGGGAACATCAGCAATTAAGAGGTTGTTCCACGCTCCTCAAAACCTCCTGATCAGAGGCCTTGCTGTTGGATGTAGTTTATCATCTTACCCAGGACTCGGATGCAGTTTAACGTCATACCCAGGACGGTAGGTACTCATGATAATGCCCCTAAATGCTATGCTCTAAGCTGATATTTTTTCTTATTTCAAATTTTTGACAGCATTAACCTTTGGAGTCAAAGCTGCAAAATTTGATAACTCAAATTGTCCAAAATCAAATTAAAAAGATATACAAAGCTGACTATTCAGGAGAAAGGCTGAAATATTTGAATTCTTCAATATCAATTACTGTTAAAACTGACTCTAAATTAACACCATAGATTGAGTTTCTTGTTAGTAAGAAAAAGAAAAAAATCTTTTTTTTTTCTCTTTAAGCTTCCATACATTAAAATTAAGGGCATAACTTTTAGGTGGGGACTAACCTTAGGCTGGCAAAATTTTCTAACTAGACTTGCTTTAAATAGAAGATTGATCATTTTTCCTTTAATATAATTTGTGTATTTCTAAAACTACCCAGGATATCATTAATATGCATAAAATAAAGGGGGTTAAGCACATAATCTTTATTGTAATTAGTGAAGATTATTCTTTTTGTGGAGTGAATAGCTGGGGTCAAATGCAAAAATAAATAACAGAACTGTCCAACAAACAGAATTGACAAAATTTGCAATAACAAGAAAAAGAAAAGAAAGGAACAGGGCAAAAAGAATATATGGAAGAAGAATCAACAGTACTATGGCAAACAGTTCATAAACTTAGAATTAGCGTTGACACACAAAACCAAATTCAGACAAGCGAACGTAGCGTTCTGACTTCAAGACAAGATAGATCAGGACTGAGTCATATGAAACTACAAACTGGCCTATCTTATTGGCTCAGAGAAAAATCCCAGCATGCATTTCTGTGCTTTTGTCTATAAAAGGGGAGGAGTAAGTGTTTTACAGTCATTCCCCCAGGATTGAAACCAACACTTTTGCTTTCTTCTTGTAAGAAATTTCTAAATAGAAAAAGATTTCAGAATCAGTTCTCTATCATTGGATTAATCCCTTCTACTTAAATTTCAATATATATATATATATATTCACTTTTTAGTCTTTCATAAATTAAAAGTAGCAATAGCTATGTGCAATAGTTTCCAGGAACATTCATTTGAAAGCAAGGGAATGAATGTCCAGTAGTAGAACAAATAAAAAAACATGGGAAATTTTTGCAAGCATCTAATACTATGTATGTGGATTTATACTTTTTTTTTAATTGGTATCACCTCATGCATGACAGTAAACCCACTAAGACACAAAGTGTTACAGGGTGTGGAAAAATTAAGAAAAGAGACATTAATAATGAGTGTGAAGAGAAAATAGCAATCAGGAGGACAATAGATAGCAATTGACATTGCATTTAAATTTGTGCAGATTAAAGTTGGCTGAAAAGCATGGAGCTGGAAGGGAGTCCCACAAATGAGAAGTGAAAGAAAAGAAACTGTTAGCATAGAACTTACGGCTATATCTACCCAGCTCAACTATAAATTGATGAGATCTAGTACTGCACTTAAATTAAAAAATGTTTAGATAACATAGCAAAGAGCTCATCTGAACAATTACCATGAAAGTACTTATAGAAAAAGGCACAGAGTGGTAGCCTTACAGTGGTATGTATGTATGTATGTATGTTGCGGCATTCACCCTGGATCGGTTAAGCCGGCTCCTTCCAAGGAATTCACCATGTCCGAAACGAAGGCCGACCAAGCACAGCGATCTGTCGCCAATGTTGAAACGAGCGACAGCCATTCCCGATTCCAACGGCGGCGAATTCTTGAAACAGAGTAACAAGGGGGTTTGAACTTCACACGCGGTCCCCACACCTCGCGTGCTATCCCAGTGGAGGGAGGAATATGCTCTTACTTGCCACAGAATTTCCACAGATGCAGAGGCAGGAGTAACCAAGAGGCCGCCAGATGCCGGTGCAGACGCCGAATGGTTTTGAATTCAGAGTTGACCTTCTCTTAGACCAGTTGCCATCCAAGGCTATAGAACCCAGTCTGTCCTGCTATTTACCCATAGTTGGAGGGAGAAGAAGAGGATTCACACCTTTCCCAAGGGTGTTAGCACGTAAGTGAATGTAACGGATTCAACTGGAATTTGAACTCGGCTCTACGATTCCTCAATCCGAGCCGTTATCCATTACTCCACCGTGCCTCCTCCTTACAGTGGTGGGAAAGTGACTGAAGCCATTAAGATAATAGTTTCAAATATGTGAAAATAGGTTTCATTTTTATTTCAGTATGATCTTTTAAAACAATTTATGATCAATCTGACTCCTCTTCAACTGATTTTTCCCGTTCTAAATACTGAACAAGAAAGTCATTGCACTTTTTATATAAGTTTCTACCACAATTACTACAGTCTTTAATTTACAGTTAAGTGCTTGTAATCCACACAAATATTATGACTAAAGCTAAGACATCATGGTAGTTACTTAACAGAGGGATTCAGAAAGTTACTTGACTAATCATAAATATTTGACTTGCCACTTGCTAAATCTTAAGGAAAAACATTTTGTGGGCTGATCAAAAACCCTGTGAACAGAAGGTTAAAGCCAAAATTAGGACAAAATTCCCCTAGTTAAATGAAGACAACAATTTGATCAATGAGGAAGTTTTAAGGAAAATAGGAATTGCAAAGAAACTCATGCTTACAATCAGAAATTTCTGGAACAAAAGGAGAAATGAATGCCTAGAGAATCTAACACTCACAGGGTTCACAGGACATATTGAAAGCAAGAGCAGTAAGAATAAACTGTGAGTCACCTACTTCATGTTTGTGTGAATTGATAGCAAAGAGTTAAAAGTTACTAACAACAACAAAAGACAGAGAGTTGTAGAGAGCCATGATTGCCCACATCTTGAATGGACATTATCCTTACTTAAGGAACACTGTTTACCTAGCATCATGGCAGTGAGGGTGTCCTCAAATCAAACTAACTGCACTGATTTATAGGAATCTTTAAAGTTGCTCTTCATTACAATCAATCTGTCTTTGAATAAAAGAAAATAAAGATTCAAGATAAAATCTACAACATATTTTTAAATATTGCATGATGATAACCACTGGGAATGCCACAAGGAAAGACATTTGTCAGTTTGTGTACTATAACCTTATTTTTTTGTATAGAATGTGACACAGAAAGTGAATGCAGTGCTACTGTATTTGAGTATATAAGACCTCGCACACACATTTTTAAAGATGGTTAAAATAATATTTTCTGGTTCAAGGTATCTGATTGGCTAATATCCAGACAGAATAGACGATCAGTATTTGCACTTATTTTGTTTAATATTATTTTTCACTCAATACAGGGCCTAAGAGCCATTCAAGATAAAGGGTTACTGAATGAGGTTATTGGAAAGGCATAAGAGGTGTATATTATAAGCATATGTATGATAGATGACCCTAGACAATAGACCTAGACCCAAGAAAATATTGTAGTGCTTCAGGAAGCATTCTTTTGGAAGTTTGTTCCATATAATAACTGTTTTTAGAGGTGAGGCTGTCTGTTCTTCCTCCTTACCAATGGAATATGAAGGGAATGAGGATGAGTCGGTTCTATGTATGTGGTATGGTGGGTCCAAGCTGTGATGGTTTGGACTGGTGGAACTATGGAATGTAGTAGTCTGAACATCTATCATGAAAAAAGTAATAGAGTAGTGAGAGGCTAGCAATATTTTATCTGTGGGGAAAAGTGTTGTAGGGGGGAAAATGATTCCTGACTCACAAAACCACATAAATGCTTTTGAGCTCTGTAAAAGCTGGACAGTGAGGATTGGGCAGCTCCAGCCAAAATATAGCAGCAATATTCCATTTTTTGGTCTGATTTTGCTCTTATAAAGATAACGTATAATAAAAGGAGTCGGGTATTTTCTGGAGTTGTACAAGTAACCAAACATTTTACCAGCATCTTTAGTAATGGATTCTATATATGTGTTACACTTGAGGTCTGGAGAAACCTGAGTTCTTATAGATGTTCCAGGCAAGGATCCTCAGTGAGAGTACAATCATTCACCCCAACAAAGGAAAACTCATGATCTGCTCTGTAATGGTTAAACATTACTGATTTGGTTTTGGAGGTATTCAGTGTTATAAGCCATTTCCTCCTCAGTTGAGCTGTACAAGCTAGATCAGATAATAGATCAGCTACTAAGCTCTGGTTATCTAAATTTTTGGAGGTGCACCTATAAACCATGGTATCATTTGCATATATATATATATATATATATATATATATATATATATATAGTGATTTTCCAAGTGTAGCTCAGATGTGGCACAAGGCCTAAAGTATGGAGCACCCAGTGCGGATCAAACTCACTACTTAGTCATAATTATTCTAGTGAGACAAGCTTCCTAACCATTACATCACCTCGAGATACCCAATATATATATATATATATATATATATATATATATATATACATATATATATATATATATATATATATATATATATATACATACATACATACATACATACATACATATATATATATATATGCACACACACACACACACACACACACACATATATATATATATATATATGCACACACACACACACACACATATATATATATATATATGCACACACACACACACTAATGATTTGAGAATGTCATTAGACAGTTTGTTAATATAAAGCAGAAGGACAGGAAGAAGCCTTGGTGAATGTTTGCATTCATCTCACGGGCTTCAGACAACTGATCATAAACATTGACTTTTATGGACCTACCTAATAGAAAGGATTTGATAATTGACACATCCTAATCCCATAATACTGGCATACTAAATGTAAGTGTTATATGTTTTCAAATACAGTAATTTTGTGATTTAATCTTAATACTTAAGTCGGAACATCAACCCCAAAAGAAAACAGGTTCTCTCTAGACAGTTAACCAACAAAGCAAGTATATAAATCATTCAAATATTTAAACATTATATGTTAATATCTTCGCAAGTGTCCGTCAACTAGAGAACCCCTTTCAACTTACGACAACTATGTATAAGGATCGATATAACCCATTTAATCTAGTGTAGTCTAATGTAAAAATAAGAATAAAAGATAATTTTTACTTGATTCATGTATTGAACAAACTTTGAACAGACAATGATACTTAATTGAAATTATGTTTGCTTCCATTTTTCTATTGGGTAATAATAAATTTCAAGTGATTTTTAGATAACACTAAAGCTGAAGCAGATCTTGGATTAGGGAAAGTGTGACTTCACCGTTCTTTAAATGTGCAGAGCGAATGGGCAATTGTCAATGGAATAGCGATAAGAATGGAAAAGAGAATCAGAAAATTAATGTTGCATTCAATCAGAGGTTAAATTGCATTTATTTTTGTAGTGATACCAGTAGGAAAGGCATGAATTCACCTTTCCCTATATTCATCATTTCTACACAGTGTAGGGGCAAATGGTGATGGAATAGCGATAAGAATGGAAAAGAGAATCAGAAAATTAATGTTGCATTCAATCAGAGGTTAAATTGCATTTATTTTTGTAGTGATACCAGTAGGAAAGGCATGAATTCACCTTTCCCTATATTCATCATTTCTACACAGTGTAGGGGCAAATGGTGATGGAATAGCGATAAGAATGGAAAAGAGAATCAGCAAATTAATGTTGCATTCAATCAGAGGTTAAATTGCATTTATTTTTGTAGTGATACCAGTAGGAAAGGCATGAATTCACCTTTCCCTATATTCATCATTTCTACACAGTGTAGGGGCAAATGGTGATGGAATAGCTATAAGAATGGAAAAGATGATCAGTAAATTGAGGTTGTATTCAACTTGAGGCTTCTTGCATTTACTTTTGTAGTAATACTATTAGCAAAATTCATAAATCAATTATATGAACAAGTAATAATACCAGTAGGAAAGGCATGAATTCAACTTTCCCTATATTCATCATATATACAAAGTAGAGGGGCAAGTTGTAATAGAATAGCTATAAGCATGGAAAACACAATCCACAAACTGAGGTTGCATTTTATGATTGATTGATTTGTTTGATGGCATATCAACTTTTTATGGGTCATTTAATGTCAAAATCTAATTTTCTTGGGGGCTCTAAAGTATAAAAATGATATTCTGCTTTCACAATTGAATACATGGTAGATGATAGTCAACTTTTATGCATATATATGTTTGTATGGATATAATTACTAGAGGCAGTGATATGTGTGTTTTATATTGTAGTTTTGTTATTTTGGAATACAGTTTGATTTAAGAAATTGTAGGATATTATATGGATTAATATCATGAAAAAGTTCTTTTATGTTGGTTGTTTGGTGACATATCAACACCTCTATGGGTTATTTAATGCTGAAATTTAAATATTTTGAAGACAATTTTATGTCTTCAGCTAAATATATTTTGAATTCAATTGCATGCCTTCAACTACAGATACAATGTATTGTTAGCCATCTTACTATAAATAGGTATTGTTGGTAATTTTACTATAAATAGGTATTTTTATACTCTTATAGCGTTTTGTTTTTGTTTGGGGCTTCACTATTTGCTTATAGCTGGAACCCTAACAGGTGTTGCCTAGGAACAACAGCAATTAAGAGGTTGTTCCATGCTCCTCTAAACTTACAATCTCCTGATCAGAGGCTTTGCTGCCAGATGTAGTTTATCGTCTTACTCAGAATTGATATTGCATTCAACCTGAGGCTTCTTGTGTCTACTTTTGTAGTAATACCAGTAGAAAAGTCATGAACTCACCTTTCCCTATATTCTTCATATCTACAAAGTGAAAAGGCAAGTGGTAATGAATAGCTATAAGCATCGAAAAGAGAATCAGCAAACTGAGGCTACTTTCAACCTGAGACTTCTTGCGTTCACTTTTGAAGTAATATTATTAGGAAAAAGCTTGAATTAACTATATGAACTCTGAGATACTGTGAAGAACAAAAATTGAAAGCATAACTCTAGTATTAAAATTTTTACCAATAATTTGAGAATCTCTAAAAGCTAAAAGAAATATATATTAAAAGTATTAATAGTATATTATTTGTAAAAAGTCTTATAGAACAATATCCAAATCGCAGGCCTAATCGCTCGTGTTGTAGGAATCTCTCTCTTCTTGACCATGCTTGAACAAATTCAACTTCCAGTTGAATTTGGCTCTCCAATTCCTCAATCCAAGCCACTATCTGTTACTCTACCTCTACCTAAAACCCACTAAAAAATTTTTATATCAATGCCTTATTTAGTGATATTTAACTTTTGAACCCTTGTTACTAAAGTGTATCCTAGATGAGCAAGAATACCAAGGCTAAAAAAGATTATTGATTTATTTAATGGCATTGATCTGCATATTTGATGTGTGTACAACTCTGATTCATATGAAGTGCAAAGTACCTTCAACTGTATATGTAATTGTCCAAGAATTTCCAAGTTAATGGATTCAAATATTGCTAACAAATTTTGTGTATAATGCATTCAACTTCAAACAAGCTACAGAAAAATACGAAACTGATTAAATTATTAAGCAGGGCTAAAAATAGGCAAATGAATAATGTACGGTTTTCTACTTCCTTGTTCCATTAGTTTAGAGGCAGCTGTTGGATGAGTAGAAAATTAATAAAAAGATAAAACCAGGAATTTTCAGTCAGGTCTAATGCAGGTGAGAAAGAGAAAGTTTGAGTGGAGAAAAAGTAATAAAATAAAGAATATTTTATTCTGGTTGATAGATAACCAAATATAAAGAGTAATATATAAAATGGAGAAGAAAAAAAAACAAATATTTTGATTGTAAAAGGACATGTATTTGAACATCATACAGAATTTAAAATATATTGTTATATCTCAAACTGAAAGCTAATAGCAATCATTAATTTTTTTCTTTGTTTTCTATCAGTTTTGCCATAGTTTTGATTAGGATTTCTTTCATCTTAATTTTAGTTTGTTTCTGTCACAATTCCTCAGATAATCTGTGGCTATTAGTAAACATCACAGCTTGACACTGAGTAACTGTGATGAAAAGCAGCTAAAATTAAGATGAAAGAAGGCTTTGTGAAAATTAGTAATGGTTGACAATGCTTCAGCTAATAAAAATTTGAGGTAGTATTACTGTTTTAATAACTTGTTTTTTAGACACACACGGAAACTAACCGCTCTTATATGAACAATATTTCTTTGTAGCAGTAACTAATGTTAATTTTACTTTTAATTTTTTGCCTGCATTTTGAGGTTTTATAAAACCTTTTGCTTACTTGTAATCAGAGTCTATCAAAACGTTTGGTTTTAACATTTTACCCTATCAGATATTCCTTTTTATATATAGACTAAGTTTTTGCTTATTGCTTTCTTGTTTACTGTTGCTGCTAAATCTCGTGTCATGAAGGCATGAGCCCACAAGAGATACCTTGTATTTCCAGCTCTCACAGTCTTGGCATAGTGCCAGGTTAATCTGCTGGAGGTCCTGGCAGATGAGGTCCTTCCAGTCACCAGTTTGCAGATGGCAAGTCAAACTGGTAGATGAGACTTGTAGGGTGGTCATCACATGTGACTGAGCCAGTGAACACTGGGTGATGGTGTGGAGGATGTTTGGCTGGTCAGTCCACTGGTGGAGCTCTTCATTGAGTGCAATTTCTTGTTTACTACCCATTTATAAAAGTCAATAATTAAATGCTATTTTACTGCCTTCAAATTCGGTGTGTATATTTAAACTGATTTCATTATGGTAAATTCTATTAACCTATTTTTATTATAATTGACTCAGTATTTTTGTTTGCTTTCTGTTAACACAAATCTTTAAGTTCCTTTTCTTCTTTCACTCTGTTTTATATTCTGCTGTCCAGTTGTCAATCAGGATCGGAGATGTTTTATTAAACACCACAAAAAAAGTACCATTTGGATTTTAACATTTTTTTAAACTTTTCTAAATTGCCAATATATATCTTTATCAATGGCAGAAAACAGGTTCCATAGTGGTTTCAGTTTTTCCAGTTTCTTGCACACGTGTTTACTTGCCATGGCACTCATTCTATACATGGGCTTCCAATCTTTCGAATTAGAAACATTCAGGTTAGTTTAAGTAGGTTAAATGAATGTCATATCAAAATTTGTTGGGTTATTTAATGTGAAATACAAATGGGCTTAAACTGCAATGAATTTATAAAAGGATAGACATAAGCCCTGTTTACACCAGGGTCAAAAAGGTAGTCATAGGTCTGATTTACATTAGGATCAAAAAGATAGACATAGGTCTGATTTACATTAGGATAAAAAAGATAGACATAGGTCTGATTTACATTAGGATCAAAAAGATAGACATAGGTCTGATTTACATTAGGATCAAAAAGGTAGTCATAGGTCTGATTTACATTAGGATCAAAAAGATAGAAATAGGTCTGATTCACATTAGGATCAAAAAGATAGACATAGGTCTGATTTACATTAGGATCAAAAAGGTAGTCATAGGTCTGATTTACATTAGGATAAAAAAGGTAGTCATAGGTCTGATTTACATTAGGATCAAAAAGATAGACATGGGTCTGATTTCCATTAGGATCAAAAATGTAGTCATAGGTCTGATTTACATTAGGATAAAAAAAGGTAGTCATAGGTCTGATTTACATTAGGATCAAAAAGGTAGTCATAGGTCTGATTTACATTAGGATCAAAAAGATAGACATAGGCCTGATTTACACTATAACATTATCCTCAGTAGATTTATTTTTGTATCAATTCCAGCTGTTGTATAACTTCCAAACTTACAATTAGAGACAAATTATTCAATTGTAATTGTTCCAGTATCTTATATTTATGAAATGTATCAGCCATACATTCAATCAACTGTAAGTGAATCAATTCATCCTCAGTAGTCAAGTCTTGAGTTCTAAGTTTCTCAAATTCACAGAATCTGCTGGCTTCTCTTAATCTATGAAGATATTTCAAAATTGATTCGTCTTGTTTCTGTTTAATGGACAGAAATTTGGTTCTTTCCATGACAAGTTTCTTTTTAGGTTATAAACTTCTTTTTATAATTTATGAAATTTTGATGAAAGTCAAACTGTTCAATTGTTTGGGGTGCCATAACACAAATTTTGATTATTCTTTCACAGTCTACTGAAACTAGAAAAAGATCAGTGATTTCATTTTCTCCTCCTCTTGCCTGGTTGTCTTTCAATTTTTTAGCTTCAGCCTGGTCTACAAAAATCACAAATTTTCATTCATCCAAGTAAACATCCTATCAGTGACATCTTATTGTTGTATTTTGTGGTTCTACGACACGTGATCAATAGTCTTTTTGTCTGTCTCTTAGTTTACTATACACTTTATATCTTTCCTACTTAATGTATGCAAATAGATACAATCCTATTTACCAGTCCACTACAGACTTCATATCTAAATGGAAATAACGTACCATTTTTGACACTTTTGTTTAATTTACCTACATGTGTATATGAATATTGTAGTGGTATAAACTGAACAACATACAGATAAGGCCTCTCAATCTAAAGGGAATCCTAATCTTTAAATAGTTTAGAGCCTCAACAAGATTTTTTTTAATCATTTCACCCCATGTAAGGTGATAAAAGCCACTAAGATACAAGAAGTTACTGAGAGTGGAAGAAACTGAGAGAGGACAATAAAAGAACAAAATTCAAAAAGACAGAAGAAGATGATTGACATTACATTTAATTTTTTTAATATTATAGTTGACAGGAAAGCAAGAAGCCAGAAAAAGAGTTCCACAAGTGAGAAGTGTACTAGAAGAAACCATTAGCATAGAAGTTAGTTACATCTAGCAATTTCAACAGTGAAATTATAAAACCTAGCTGCCAATCGAGTACTATACTTAAACTCATGAGACCTAACTGCCAATCCAGTATAGTGCTTAAATTTGTCAAGTCAAGGTACAAAAAGAAAGCTCATCAAAAAAAATTACAATGAAAGTTTTTGTGACGTCAACAAACACTCGTCGTCACTTTTGTAATGCTCGTTGTAGTAGAGACTTTGTAATCGCAGATACAACTATAGTAACACCGTTGAACAATACTGATGTCAGACACTTTTGAATAATACTCATACCAATAATACTTGCTCAAATAGTAAACACCAAATAGTAATCCATATGGTGATCACTTACACACCACGCTAATTCCCATATATACATTTCCTTTACTATCACGTGATCTATTAGGTTGGTGCAAAAATAATGTTGTTTTCTCACATATGTTACTTATGTAAATAACGACATTATTTTTGAACCAACCTAATACTTATGCATAATGAAATTGCCTGTGTTTGCTCTCTGGTGATCTGTGTTCAAACTCCAGTGTCAGCAGTGACACTTCATTCCTATATAACAAAAGTATTAATAGAAAAGACAGGGAAACTAAATTATGGCAGTGGGAAAGAGAAAGTGACTGAACCCAAAATTCCAGATCATGACTGATAACATTGCAAGTTCTTCTTTGGATTTTGTCAAGAATCTCTAGATATATAGCAGAAGCACCAGACCAGATGTGGTAGCAATATTTAATTTTGCAATAGACTTATAAATGTGCAAGATATATTCTGATGCTAAAAATCGTCTCGTACAACACAGTGAACCAACTTTTCTCGCAGCAGACTTAGGAATTGATTTGATACAATATTGTTCCACTTCCTGTCAGTGGAAAAATGTTTAAATCCAGACCAGAGCTTCTTAGATTGATTTAATGTTGTGAGGATGAGAAAAGTATTTATGTCACAGTTTCTAGAGGGAAAAGAACTGGCAAGAGGAAGGCCGTGTGCGATTTCAAATTATTTCAAACACTTTAACCTTTCCGAATAGAATTTTTTTCTAAAATTTCAACACTTTTAAGGGAACTCAAATTTAATTTCAATTTATAAGCAATCTACACATGTTAACACTACCTTATATTATTTTTGTAATACCCATTTGTAGGAGAGACTTTGTAAATCACAGATATAATAATAGTAACACCTTCAAACAATACTTGGTCAGACACCACTAATTCCCATATATATATATATATATATATATATATATATATATTTTCCTTTACCTGTCATATGATCTAATTATTTCAAGATGAGGTTGACTGTGCTTGCTTGCTAGTGATCTGTGTTCAAACCCAAGTGTTGGCAGTGGCACTTTATTCCTATATGATAATTATATATATTCTGGTAAGATGATGTTCCTCAGGGGGTTTTTTTTTTGGGGGGGGGGGGTAACAGGAGCACTTAGAAGAGGGTTTTATTCTCCCCTTTATGTCCCCCACCTCACTGTTATGGCCATTATTATATCCATGATATAATAACACCAATATTTCACTGATGGAATAGAATGCCCGAAAGAAAAAAGAATGACAAACATGCTTTGTTCTCAGAGCGACATACACAAAACCATATACAGAGTGATTGAAAAGTAACTCCCTATTTTATGTATGAGTACCCAGCCAGGAGTTCTGATTTAACAACCATTGGGGTTGGTTAAAGAAGCAAGTCTACTATACCAAACCAAGACTTTAGAAGAACTTGAAAGGTGAATACAAGCAGTTATGTCTTCCATACCACAAAAATTCCTGGCGAAATCAGTTGATGTGATTCCTGGGTAGCTTGAGGAGCTGCTAGCAAAATCACTTTCCTCTTGTATCCACTTCTTATAAAAATTACAGTTAATAAATAAATTATAAGTATTTTAAAATGGGGACTTACTTTTCAATCACCCTGTATATGCACATATCCCATGCAGAGAATAATATACCACATATATCTACACAGCAAAGCAGAGTGTAAGGAGAAACAAAAAGGAAGGGTTTTACCTATGATATTCTGTACCTGGAGAAGCCATTTTTAGGGCTCCAGATTCAAATGGGCCAGATTCATATATGTCCCAGGCAAGGACATATTCCATCAACGGGAAACAGCAAGTTTTAAGTTTTCCTGAATTGAAGACTGCAAGCTGGAGTTTCATTTCATATCTTGGAAAGATACATTCCCAAAGGGAAATGGCACTGTGGACTTGTAAGTTGCAGGGGAGGCAGATTTAGTCTTAGTCTGAGCCAGAGGGCCTAGGCTAAAAGAACACAACCTCACCCTTTGGTTGCTGTCAACAAACTGAAAAATAACAGGTATTTTCGTCGCTGTATGAAGTGATGTCATTAAGTGGCTGTCATGTGATCCATGTGACTTATGTCCACCTAAGGGAGATAATTGCCTTCTGTAGCCTTACATGATTTTTGCTCATGAATATTCTGTGGAAAGCAAATGCATGAAAATTTTATCATCTCCAGATAAAAAATCACAAAATAAATTTATAATTTCAATGCAACATGGAAGCCTGAAAATCAGTATAAATTGATAGGTCATAAATCATATTTTAACACAGTAATAAGCATATATTGTATTTTAGTCTTTTCGATGTTTATTATTGATAAAAATACAATAATCAGAATTAATGTTTGAATAGTATTAAAAAAGGACTTATGTTCCACTAATGAAACAATTGGAACTAAAAGTTTAAGTAGTGAATACATCTCTATAGAAAATTGGTATTCAGTTAAAGACACACATGTTCAGATATTCAGAGTCTGTCTGGAAAGGATTAATTGAGAAAATACAATCCTAACAAGGAATATATAAATACATATGACTCTGAATAAAATATAAAATATTCATGAAAAAATTTTGTTAATTTGAAAATACATGGTGCAAAAAATTATGCTATGATTTTTTGCCTGCAAATTTGTTAGTTAAATCTTATTAAAAATCAATTTGTATTTTATTTCACTTATTTAAAAAAGTATCAAAATCAAAAGGTTATTTTTTTTCTATTTCATTGAATATAGATATACGATCATTTTCATTGTACATTTTAATAATGCTTTTGAATACAGCTGTACCAACTTCATTCACTTGAACTTATATATAAATCTGCATATTACTTTGAAAAACAAGTGAAACTTGGCTATATTTATTGTCCACTATTTTATTTGATTAAAGCTCATTTCTACATAAGTCTTTTCCTTTTTATTTTATTGTAAGTAAATAAAACTAGAATTGTATCCAAATCTAGTAAATGCAAAAACACCAGAACCAATTTGGATTTTTTAGATTTTCATACTTTTCTGTCTGCAAAGTCCTTGTATTGTTTATGACTTTCCAAAAAATAATATGAAAGAAACAGAAAGTATACAAGAAACCAATTCCAAACAACATATTTCCAAAAATACTGGAAGTTCTAAGAGATAGTGTAGATAATATATCTGTATAACAAAACCAAGATAGAGTTCAACAACTGTGGATGATCTCATTGAAGATTCATTATCCAGAATATTGTTGACACAAATAAGCAATGGTTGGTTAGATGGATGGAAGGATGAACGGACATAAAATATTACATAATTTTTTTCATCTTGGAAATTCCTCTCTCTCTTTTCTTTTTTTCTACAAGTTTAGAAAAATGATAAAAATATCTTTAAAAAATCTGTTACAAAGTCCATTTGATAATAATTTTTTGAGGTGCCTTTTCACTTCATATTTTTATTACACTCTTTCCACTTTGCCTTTAGCTAATATAAAAGGGATAGTGTACAAGAGTATTATTTCTTACAAAAAAAAAGGAGAGGACAGAGTCTTAAGTTACAGGGTGCAGTTAAATAACTGCACCCTGTAACTTAAGACTCTGTCCTCTCCTTTTTAGCAAAAGCTTACTTTTTAGACTACAGGAGTTATAGCTAAGACAAGTCAGTATGTTGTATGTGTGCATAGACAAAGGAGATAATGAAAAGTTTTTTTTTGGGGGGGGGCCAACGCACTTCTCAAAATTTGACCAGATGACCAAATATCAGCTTTATGGGGGGAAAAGGTTTCTTCACTGAGCCAAGAATATTCCAGCATCACTCATTTGCACACACACACACACACACACACACATATATAATTTTATTGTATGCTGTATTTATGGGGTAAAAATGCTCAATATCCAGGATGGGTCATGTGTAAATAGAAGAGTGGACATTTCTGGCCTGAAGATTGCATTTAAGCATGAAACAGACTGTTGCCACTAGGTGTTGACCCCAGTGTCTATTCTTATATACCTCCCCCCACACACACACACATATATATATATATATATAAATAGAAAAGTGAACATAGAAGTCAACACTTAGAGGCAATAGTTTGTTTCATGCTAGACGCAATCGTCAGGCCTGGCGATTGCATCTAGCATGAAACAAACTGTCGCCTCTAAGTGTTGATTTCTATGTTCACTTTTATATTTACACATGCTCTATCTCTGATACTGAGCACTTTACCCATAAATATACCACACCTTAAGAGTATATCTCTTCATATATCTATCTATCTATCTATCTATCTCTCTCTCTCTCTCTCTATATATATATATATATATATATATATATATATATTATAAATTAACTGATTTAAAAATATGGTTCCATCACTACACAGGAATTACCATGTTTCAAAAACAAACTAAAAACTTCAAATTCAATTATACGATTAAATTAAAAGCATTAGTTCTGTTTCATCTTCAAGCAAATTTTGGAATAACTTATTTTGAAATTTACTGAAATTATTTTGAAACTGACATATATGCAAATTTGAGTATAAGATGGCACCTACTATCATATATATATTCAGGTAAAACTTATATTGAACCATATTTACTATGTGAGAGAAAAAGGGATCTTGAGTATATTTTACTTTTAATCATTTCACTCCAGGCAAGATGAGAAAGCCACAAAGATGCAAAGGGTTATTGAGAATGAAAGACAACAGATTGAAGGAAACTGAGAAAGTGTTTTTGAAGAGAAAGGATGTAAAAGTGACCAGGATTCAAGGAACAGAAGATGATATTTGATGTTGCATTGAAATGTTTGAAGATCATCGTTGACAGGAAAGCAAGAAGCTGGAAGAGAGTTCCATAGGCAAAAAGTGCAAGAGAAGAAGCTTTCAGAATAGCACTTACAGTCACATTTAGCAATTTCAACAGTAAAATAATGAAACCTAGCTGCCAGTCTACACTTAAATTCATGAACTTCAGGTACTAAAGGGACACAATCAGCAGAAGAATTGCCATGAAAATATTTGTAGAAAATGCACATGGAAGGTATGTTACAGTGATGAGAGAGTGATTGAAGTCGAGATGTGAGGTTGGGACTGATAAAATTGCAAATTCTTTTTTGGATTTTGACTGAGAAAATTAATGTATGTCAATCTATTTGGTTCATTTTGAAGATTATTTTCAGTCTAACAACGAAATGAAGATTGGCAGTGTCTGCTAAAAGCTCTTACACAACTAATCTATCAGTTAGAATTATGAGTCAATGGTAGGTAACCTCTACAGCTAAATGAATTAGAAAGCTGAGGAATGCAGTGCATCAACCAAAATATGGTACTGGAACAATCAACAATGATAATATTAATCTGAATGGTTCATGAAATGCTCATAATGAGTCATCTCAAAATTTTGCATTATTTATATTTATACTAGCTGGATATTTAGGATTTTGCAGATCTATCAATATCAGAATATTAAATGTGAAATGTCTATGCTTCAAATCAAACTGCTGCCAACAAGTGAATAAAAGTGTAATACATTTGTCAGATGAAGTAATACATTTGTCAGATGAAGTATAACAGCTGGCCTTAGACAAATATTCGGTGTCAGATTTTATGGAGCTCTGGGTAAAATCAAATAGAAATGAAACTCTTTTAGTATTTGCAAGATCCAGTCAATTGGATCAGCTCACTCACAACTGGTGAAATCAGAACTTTAACTTGGACTATAGATTAACCTTCCCTAGAAATAATTGTTGCATGTGTAAAAAGGAGTGAATTAATGAAAGGCAATTTATTTGTAAGTCATGTGATAAGATCTAAGAAAAACTAAAATGTTTTCCAATGTGCCTGTGTCATTAGTAGAAAATGTCCTCTCAACCTCTTCCTTTCCTAGAGCCAAGAGGACCGTGTGGTTTATCCTCAAATATTCAGTTAGAATGATAGGTCATGGGACCAAATAAAAGTTAACCATATTTAGTTGTAGCTAAAAATATTTTCTGTAACAGCCAATATGAAAACACCACTAGCTATTTATTTATAGGAAAGAATCATGAAATTTATATATTGTTGTTTGAGATGATTGGTTTGAAGTTGCTTACACATGTTTCTTTCAGCAGATGCTGGTGGGGAAGGAAAAGACTATGTAGCCACATCTTCTCTTGTGTTTGAACAGCTTGGAGATATCTCTACTCTTGAAAGTCAAAATAAAAATTTAAAAATTTTCCCTAAAAGTAGGCTTGAGAAAAATAGGGTTTTAGTTTTCTCTGATTGGTCAAATATTTCACATGGTGATGTCAATTTCTAACCAATAGACAGTTTGATTTAAACAGTTGTATTATGGAATATTTTTGGCATGTTTGTAAATATTGTCTGTTATTAGGTAGAAAATAAAGTTTGGACATGTTTTAATATGGTATGTATGTGGGTATGTAATTGCGTTGGAAATAGGCTTTATTTCCTATACATTCTGATTTCTGTGTCTGTTACTTCACAACCCAAATAGTTGAATTTATTAGAAAAGAAGACTAATAGAGAAACTTTGTAGAATAATGAAAATACTTCACCTAAGAACTTTAAAAAGGAACTTCATTGAATATTTCTTTCAAACCGTCATCTAGTACTCTAAAAATAATAATTCCTATTTATTTCCATGAAAACTACAACAGATACAAGGAGTACAATAACACTATTGGATAGAAAACATTTTCAGCCACATATACACCACCATTGTTTATAAACTTTTTACCAGCAACAAACAAGCCTGCATAAACTTTTGTAAAATCCATATCATCAAAAGGACCCACTTTTCACAGCAACAATGCTGTAAAGGATTACCCAGAGATTCAGTTCATGTCATTTGTTTGTTTCATGTAAATGTTCAACAAATATAGATGAATGTAACATTTCACCCCCACCCCCACATAGAGGAATTCAGTAACATACAGCTTTGTACTCATTTTCAGTAACATACAGCTTTGTACTAACTTTCATGACAGATGCCATTTTACCAGATTGCTGCTCAGCTGGTATATATAACAAATTCAAATAAACATTTATAAGTAGAAAGGTTCAACCTCTACTTTCATGCCACCAACATCTGTCTCTGACATCATGTGCCAACATTATTGGGAACATTACTTTTGGAGTGATCTTTAAATAAATGTGATTTTGCATATCAGTTCATTTGAATATGTGTAATAGCATCTTAGCGTTTATGTGAACACGTTACCTCATCCTTCTTAAGAGCATTCAAGGAATTTTCTCTTTTACTGAGTACATGCTACGGTTGCTAATTATGCATAAAAGAGATAGATTGCTTTAAAAACAATGTTGAACATTAATTTTTCGTCTTCTCTGTTTCTTTTCAGAGATAGAAGACAAATGTTGTCACACTTGTTGAAAAAAATAAAATGAAATAAAACTGTCTCTTTATTCATTTTTATGATTACTGTTCAACAGAAGCAGTCAATCTGTATGGCAGAGAAAAAGGCATTAATCATCAAATTGCTCTGCTACAGGCTTAAACGCGGTTACTTAAGATCATAACTGAAGCCAAAATTTCCCTTTTCAATAACAGATAATCATCATAAAGAAAAAGTGTTGGGTGTTCACTGTGATTAATTTTATCCATTAAGACAGAAAAGAAAAAAATAACAAAATAAAACAAATTATGAAGAAAAAAAAAAAACCCATTTGAAATGTTTTGTTTGAAAAATTTTAATCTTCTGTCAAATTAGAGATAATCCAGAACAAATCCAGTGTCATATTAATTTTCCTCCTATGAGTGAATATGTTTCTGTGTCAGCAACAGTGTGCTGTGCACACACACATTTATATACAGGGTGCGATGGGTAAATTGTTGCAAATTTGTTTTTAATTCCGTCCATGTACATTGTTTGTTTTTGATTTTGTCAACTGCACAGTATAGTAGGGTCAGTTGGGCGCTGTCTGTGAGAAAGAGAGTGCCATGATGCAATTCACTCCACCAGAAATTTGGAAATGGCATGCTATACTGCTTGGCTTTCATACCAGAAGCTCCAATACAAACATTTCAGAACCTTTGGGTGTCAATCTGAGGAAAGTGCAGAGAATTTGGAAAGAGTTGGATCAATCTGATCATTTTGATAAGAAAAGAACTCCCAAATTTTCTGGTGAGGGGCTCAGACACAACATGGAGACCTACATTAAGTGCCTTGAAGAGGTAATGCTGCTGAGTCAAGAGGGTGGCTGCTGGAAGAGCCTATGTCTGGCAACAGGATTCTGCACCATGCCACACAAGCAGGAGACTTGCTTATTATGTGTGGGGCACAGTTAAGCAAGAGACCAACAAAACTCCTTGTAACACTAAGGATTATGGCAGCATTCACCAACTTAAATGAGGAGACTGTCCAGAAGAGTTGCAGGAGATTCCAAAGTCATTTGAAGGCTATGGTTGAAGCCAATAATGATTTTATTGAATAAATTTACTCTTTAGTATTTCAAGATATTTTTGTGTAATTTTGGTAAATATATCTGTTAAAATGAGATGTCAATGTTATTTTCATTTTTGTTTAATTTAGATGACAATTTACCCATCGCACCCTGTACATACACACACATGATGGACTCTCCCGTCATTTCCAACGTATGAGTGTCTCTCAGTTCAGTTTTTATGTTTATGTTTCATATGAGACAACAATCCTGCATGGGATTGGCAAACAAGTCCACACGAGGGACATGCTGAAGGGTTGACCATCATATGGGCTGATGTATTAGTCCGAGATTTAGTGTTAGTTCTTAATTCTCTCAGATGGTTGAGACGATTCTTTTCAAAGTTAGTTATACCTCGGTGGCAGGTGTTTCTCCAGTTTGCCCCGTTTTCAACAGCTGGTCCGAACTCCTCTATAGGGATGTTTGCAGCATTTAAATTGTATTTAAGTTTGTCTATTTCAAATATAAAGTAATCCAAAATTATTAAAAAAATAAATAAATCCATTAATACTTGAAATAGAAATTGCTTTGTTTACATTTTGGATACAAAACTGAGCAGATATGAAGCTTTCAAGAAAATAATCTGAGTGAAGAGGATGTGCTTTCCTTGATAAGGGAAAATAGAATCTTGCTTACTTTGCCATTCTTTATGGCCAAGTGGTAAAGCACACTGAACCAAACACTGGTTTCTCCTACAAATGAAGATGCAGGTTCAATTCTTGACAGGGAATGCATTTTCTTTAATAATAAGATTTTTCGAATCTGTAGACCAATACACACTGTTTGATAAGTAAAAATGGGGAACCTATTTCAATTACAAAGTATCCATTATAATGACATTTGAAGTAATAAAAATGTCAGATTAAAAAAACTAAATACATTAATTCTTTAAAAATATATATATATATATATATATATATATATATATATATATAATTGTATGACAGTAGCAAAAGTTTACTTCTGACACATAAGTCCTAAAAAATGAAATGCATCACAAGTAAACTTTTTCACTTTGTCATACAATTTTTCCAATAGTGTTCCTGATATCTAAAATTATATATCATTATCTCTCTCTCTCTCTCTATATATATATATATATATATATATATATATATATATATATAGAAACACACACACATACACTCACACACACAGAGGAGGGTGCAGGATGAGTGGGTAGTATAATAGGACACATGGCACAGTGGATAAGGGTGTTGGTTAGATCCACTGACAGGACCCAAAGAGTGGGAGTTCAATATCCGGTTAAGGCAGTGGAGAACTTGGAAAGAGGAATTAACAGGAGATAACTGATAACTGACATCCATTAATACATGGCACGTGGAACTAGAACATTCTACCCCAGTGAGCAAAATAAAAGGGTTCAGTTTGACATTCCAACCACCTGAAGAAGGCCGGAGCCTACAACAGCTGAAACATTGTAATAAATATGGTGACAAAGATGAGGACAATAGACCGAATAGTGTAAATCGTGTATATAATAGTTTACAGCTACAAAAGAAAAATCAACAATCCAAGCTTGAATTCTGCCTGTATTCATCACATTTACTTTCTCTTCAGAAAATGGGTGATCATAGCTCTCCACAACTTCCTATCCTTTGTAGCTCTTAGTATGGTTTGTCTTTTCACTATCCCTCCCATTCATCTTCTGTCATCCATTTACACAAGCTCATTAGATAGCTTATTCACCGTTTCCTTCTGTCCCTCTTGCAGTCAGTATGTCCTGTGAGTGTCAAATTTTCCAAGCCATTTTTCCTCATTATGTGTCCCACTATGTGCCTTTCTGATTCTAAGTATAAATGATTTTTTTTTGTTTCCATTATCCTCAAAACTTCCTTGTTACCCACATGGTATTCTCAGCATCCTTCTGCTGAACCACACCTCCGTTGCCTTTTCTTCCCCTGTGATTGGAGATTTTCCAACATTCACTACTATATAGGAGGACTGATATCATATAGCAGTTCAGCATCTTTTGCTATTCTAATGAGCCTTCAGTGTTTTCATTTGCCATTAAAGCACTTCCCAGATAATTAAATTTTTGTATTGACTTGATTTTGACATTTCAATTTTTTGCTCACATCATGGGATGTTCCTCTTGTTGACAAATTTACATTCTGTCTTCTTACAATTGATAGTCCTTTCTTCTTGCTTTCCTTTATTACCTTGACTAGGATTTCCTGCAGTTTCTATTGTGTCTGCTGTCAACACTGTCATCTGCATATTTTGGGCTGTTAATATTGTGCCCAGTAATAATAAATCCCAATAGGGCTTCTAGTTCACCCAGGATCACCTCGCTGTAAAAAGTGAATAAATCTGGTGAGAAGATACTTCCTTGTCTTACAACTTTTTTCTTTTTGTCCGTTTACTTAATTTATTTTTTAGAGGTTTACAGAATATTTTGGAAAGATTTTTAGAGGTTGACATAGTTGTATTTAAAATTCCAGAGGATTCTTAGAAACTGTATGAAAATCAATTTAATTTGTACAGATCAATATATTTTATATGCCAATCTCATTAGCGAAAATCATTTCAGATGCTACTAACTTTGATATATGTTTGTGTGTACATACACACACACACACACACACACAGACACACATATATATATATATATACAGAGAGAGGGAGAAAGTGATTTATAATCAATATACACCCATATAAATGTGTATATCATTTATATAGACATAGATTTACATGTACAAATATGCACTGATACTTATACACACAAAGTTCTTTGAATTCAAATTAAGCCAGAGATCATGATTTTTAATTACCTGAAACAGATAACAATCACTCTTTAAGCAGACAACAGAACATAATTTTGACATCGACTATTTCAAGTGTATTATTTATGAGTTAGAGAAGATGAATTGTCAGAGAAAACAAAATTATACTTACCCAAACATTATAGATGATTATTAATTCAGTTTATTCTTCCTTTTTTCCTATGATGTAGTCAGAAAACAATTTGCACAGAATCAAGGAATAAATTCAGTCAACAAATATTTCAAGTTAGAATTGTCAAAAACTTACATTTCTAAATATGCTACCATTTTATTGCAAAGCTGTAAAAATAATCATCAGCCAAAAGTTATGGTATTTGTAGAAATATATTACAACTGCTATATATTTATATTGATCATGACAAGTGTAGATTTATTATTAATAATAAATAAATGAGTGAATGTATGAGGAACATCTTATGATCATCATATATATATAATAATTGTGTATTTTCATTAAATACAACTGATAAGGTACTGCAGTTAAGTTTTTTTATTTAATTTTTCATGTGTTCTTATAATATTCTTCTTTTCTGGACATAGAACTTGTCGAAGTGTTTTGTATGTCTTAGCAAATTTTTACTATACTTTTAGCCATTATCATTTTTACTTTTAACTGAATGTATGTATGTTTTATGTATGTATCTAGAGTTGTGCCATGTTCATAGTTGATATTATTGAGTGTTAGCTTTTTTTTTTAATAATGCTTCCATTATTTTTAGGCTTTTTTTAAAATGTGGATGAGGCTATTATATTTGTATTATCAACAAGTATGTTGTGGATAGAGTTTGATCTGTCTCCGTGTGTATTTAAATAAGACCTAATTGAGCTATGATCAGAGAAATATAATGCAAGTGATTTTGTTAGGCATGTTGTAGTATATCTCTATCCATAAAAGGCAGGATGTGTTCGTGTGTGTAACAAATGCACAGCCGCAATTTTCAACGGATTTGCACCAAAATTTACATGCACATGCTCCAAGTTAGAGATAAGGCCAAGACTGACTTTGCATTTCCCAACTCCCATCGATAGTGGAAATAATCGATTTTTTCATGATTCTATAGCAGTTTTCATGTAGTTTGTGGCCATTTTCTACTGGCCAGCGTGAGAGCCTATAGCTGGCTGCCACGAATAGGCAGGAAGATTCTATTGGCCAGCATGAGAGCCAACAGCTGACTGACATGAATGTTAACTAGCATGCAGGCATGCAAAAAAGTCGATAGCTGCATTCGTGACAAGTGGGAAAAATTTAAATCTGCATGGCACTTTACTCCAATTGGCTCATTCGTTGCTTAAACTCAGCGTTAATTCTGATTCCACAGAAATGGGTTGGGTGTGAAAAAGTATTTGTTGTTAACATTCTTTTTCATTCGGTTTTTCTAGTTACGAGTTTAAAGCTGATCGTTTTGTGTTCATTTTGTTTAGTTCTTTTTTCGTAACAGATTTAATGTTTAGTATAGAGCTTAGAAAAAATTTGCAGTGTGAGATAGGCAAGAAGTAAGGCATGTAGCAACATCAGCATAGCAAAGGGCACTCCTTTAAAGGCAAGGAAGGGCAAAAATATTTTAAGTTAAGTGATAGCGATTGCTGTATGAGTCGTACGATTTTTGAATCAAGCACAAGCAACGCCAGGCCATGCTGCTAGTCCAATATAATTTTTTACAAATTTGGATTGATCAGAAACTCCGTTCCTTAAGGGACATATGAATTCATAAATAATTTTGGTACACTGTAACTTGGATCTTACATGTGAGTTATTAATGTTGACAATGAAGTTAGCAATTTTAAAATTTTTATAGTAGACAATTTAATTTTCTTGTTTTTTTTTTTTTTACTGGAGTTGTATATTTCTCTATAATGTTTTTTAGTACCTTGTCAGTCATTTTTAATTAAACTTATATATATATTTCTATATAAATTGTAGCCTCTGTTTGTTTGATATTGATCTCCCAGGTTTTTGGAGATAGACCTCCATAACCATATATATTCTGAAACTACATTACCCAGGGTACTTGGATAAGTATATTTCATTTTGATCAAAGGAGGTCCCCAAGGGGACACAAACCTCCCACTGATTTTTTTTTCCTTTTGATTTCAATGAAATTTAAATTTGAATAAGGGAATTATTTGAAATACAGAAAGAGAAAGCCAGAAGATGGAGGTCACATCAGCAAGATCAAGATAAGACAATATGGACATCAAGTTGAGCAAGAAATCACCAATCAGTGGGTAATGACTTACAATACATATCTGTTGCAACAATTCAACTGTCATACAAATGTTGAAATCTGCTCATCAATTCATTCAATCAAATATTACATTAAAAACATATCAAAGGGGTCAGGTCAAACTGTTTTGCACAAAACCCCCACTGAAATTTTTTCCCCTTTGATTTAAATTAAATTTGAACAAGGGAATGACTCCTATCCAAAATATAGAAGGAGAAAGCCAGAAGATGGAGGCCACATCAACAAGATCATTGAGTAATATTGAAATGCATCATTTTTTTTTCCAC
Organism: Acanthosepion esculentum; assembly: GCA_964036315.1. Taxonomy (NCBI): domain Eukaryota; kingdom Metazoa; phylum Mollusca; class Cephalopoda; order Sepiida; family Sepiidae; genus Acanthosepion; species Acanthosepion esculentum. Next base: position 24,690,361 of record OZ038484.1, on the reverse strand, counting down.
AAACTATAAAAATGATTTAAAAGCAATCATCATTTTCTTACAAAAAAATGTGTAACATGCAGGTAATCCGGCTAGTATATATATATATATATATATATATATAATTCCAAGGTTATAAATTATAACCATGGAATATTAGTGTTTGAGCCTTATATATTATTACTCTGTCCTGGACATTGAGTTCTACCTGGATTTTATCGTCTTGGGAATTTATGTATATATGTATGTATATATATATAGACCACTAATATTATCAATATATATATATATATATATAGACCACTAATAGTATATATATATATATATATATATATATATATATATATATATATATATATATATATATATAGACCACTAATAGTATATATATATATATATATATAGACCACTAATAGTATATATATATATATATATATATAGACCACTAATAGTATATATATATATATATATATAGACCACTAATAGTATATATATATATATATATAGACCACTAATAGTATATATATATATATATATAGACCACTAATAGTATCTATATATATATATATATATATAGACCACTAATATATTATATATATATATAAACCACTAATATTATCTATATATATATATATACACCAATAATAGTATCAATATATATATATATATATACAAAATACTTAAACATTATTTTTGAAATGGATAATCATATTTGAGTTAATGCTCTGTTTTTATTTATTTATTAAACAGCATATTTATTATTTACATCTGCCAGCCTAAATATTTGTTAAAAAATCTGTCAGATTTCATCCATTTCCTAAAATATATGCCTCACCATCTACAGATTTAATTATCTGTGATTGGCCCAATCAGCCACACCGTTTATGTGCAAAACTTTTATTAAACTCAAACTACTTACAAAATATATTTCAAAAGAACAGAATATAAACAAAAAATATACACAGATATAGCATTTTTTGAAACATTCAAACTAATTACATGTTATAATATTTTTAAAAAGATAAAACAAGTAATCAGCTTAAATGTTTTGAAAGTGATCAAAGTCTAAATCATCAGAACTTTTTTCATACTAAAGTTCACCCAATATGAGGCTTGAGAGCCACTTGAGGTAGAAAATTACTGTTAAAATGGTGATAATTAATGAGATGTGATACAAATGAAAGAGGAAGTGGTAAAAATTATGAGGCTGAGGAGGATAGATAACAACTGACCATTAACTAGAAGAGATTATTGTGTTCAGAGAAACATTCTTGTGGGAGTCTGTTCCATAAAGTAGCAGTTCTTGGGAGAGAGAAACAGAAACTTTTCATGTTTAGTCTATGTTAAAACAGAACTTTTTGTTGAATGTTTTCTTCACAGCTTTCTATTAACTTTGTAGATTTCAGACAAGCCAAAAGAAAAAAAATGTATAGCAAGTATAAATAGACTTGTAAAATTCATAATCATGCAAAAAATCATCATCAATAGATTAAAGAGTAAACTTGGAAAAAAATACAAAAAAATACAATACCAGTTTATTTTTAAAAGCTTGTCACTAAAATTAAAAGGCCACCAATCAAAAAACAAAACATGACAGGGTGATAAATAATAATTTTTTTTGTGAATAAAGAGTCTCCAAATAATTTTATATTAATTAGACTTATTAATTTAAAATGTCAGATTTACCTTAAGTATAATATAAAATCCTATCTCCATAATTAAAAGGTCACCAATTATATTTTTGCTAAAACTTATGCAATGTCCAAACAATATAAAATCCTATCCCCATAATTAAAAGGTCACCAATTATATTTTTGATACAGTGCCCAAACAATATAATATCCTATCACCAAAATTAAAAGGTCACCAATTTATATTTTAAGAATAAATGTGACAATGTGAGAAATGATGAAGCTGTGAACTTGAGAAAGTTGGATAAAATTTTGAGTTTTAAATAACACAAAATGTGAATAAACTCTTTACCCAAAATCTAAATTATTAATCTCAATGGACTTGAAAGAACATGATGACAAAAATAAAAGAAAACTGTTATTGACATAAAAATGTTTAATCTTGTCCTCTGTCAACTTAATTCTATTAAATATGTCATTTTATTTGACCTCAGCATTCCTTCATTTTAACTCTTGTCACTTGATATGCAGAACTTTAAAAGACGATTCAACTTTTAGAGTTATTTTTATGTCGTCTTTAGAGAGAGAGAAAAGAGCTTTAATTTTTTTTTTTTAAGTATTAATTTCAAATCTTTCCAAATACAGAATAGCAGTCTTCTGATGTAACAAATTGAATCTGTCTTATTGATAGCATACATCAAAAGATAGAAAAAATAAGGCTATTTTTGTATGCTTTTTTAATATATGCTGATAGAAAATACAATATAGGTGCATACTTTGCTTAAAATTTTCAAAACATTCCACCATCTTATAATATAGAAAAAATACCAGTGCTCTATTTGTGTCTAAGCTTAAGATCTTTATACAATGTAGTGAAAGAGTCAAGTACAATGAGTTATCATGCCACAGGTATGCCCACACAATCCTTTTGTTCAATTATGCCATTTACAAGAAGGCATTTTTGTAGGCCTTATGGGTGATCATTTCAGAGAATTGCTGGACATGATGCACCAGTGGTGCTTTGATGATAGTAACAGTGGTTAAATGAACATTCCCACACCTATAGACAAGGTTCTGAATGGCCACATAGTGTAAACACTGATTATATTTTAAGAGCAGCAGTAGCAGACTGCACAGAATCCACAACACAAATCAGATGAAATGTGGTTCCAATAGTGATAATATAAACAGTTAAGAATTGTTTACTTGCAGTAGAACCATGAAGCATTTATGTTCAAGCCAGACTTTATCTACAACTCAACACCAACATGCATGTCCCTGGTGGTATTATCATGGAGCCAGTTACCTAGGAGATCAAATGTTGTTCTGTAGTGTTCACTAACAAGAGGAAGTTCTGCATTCATGCAATTGATGGCTGTTTGCAAATGAGACATACAGCTAGATAGCCATATCATCCCACAACACAATGGTCCAAACTCTGGCATCCTATGTAGTACACTCTTGCTTGCTTTTAATATTTGTAGAGGCACCATGTACATCCAGAATATTATTAAACTCCTCATGCTGCTATAGCTGCAACAGGAACGTTATGTGCTGTTTCAACAGATTTCATGAACATCCACATGATACCCATACTATTCAACATACTTTTCAAGCTGTCTGACAACTTCTCTGACTAACATAATTTTTCCAGCTTTTTCCCTTTCTCTTATGTAACTATTATGGAGAGGAGGTAAAATATTAAAAGTTTGATCTTTTCTCTATATTGCAATATGTACTGAAATTCTTCAACCCCCACTCCCACCACCACCAAAAATGGCTTTGTAAAATGGTTATACCTTAAAAGTGCATGAATCTTAGCTGGCAAATACAGGATTTCTATTGAAATGTTCTTATCTGAAAATACAAAATAATTCCTTCAAGAGCATTTTAGTCTTATGCATTCTGTTTTATTTTTCAGTTATTTTATATTTATTTTAAACTACTTTTCTGTTATTTATTTTCCATACAAATTGAAATTCAATGATCATCATGATAAAAGAAAATGCTTTAACAAAGTTTCTTTATTAATACCACAATGAAAGAGTTTCAAGATTTAACTTTCTAAGGTTCCACTTGGTCAACCTTTTTTTTTTTTTTTTTTTTTTCAAAAAATAGAATAAAGATAAAAAGCATGGATTTTAAGTTAGGTCCAGATAACAATTCTTGTAGTGGACAGTTTCAGTAAAAAATAATTACTTATATTCTCAGAATACTTACAGATACTATGTTTATTCTCACTAATCTTGAAAGTATAGGACCAGACAAGATTTGGATTAATGAAAATACCGAATATGATAAAAAAAAAAAAAAAAACAATTGAAAACAAAGCAATGTATCAATTATTTACAATTGTATAACTTTTACAGGCATAAACTTATCTTTGTCTATGGAATTATGATACAAAATGGAGACAGGCAAAAACAACTTGTATATTATGGTGTACTTATGCCATAAAGTTTTATCAATTTTTAGAATTAATGCTGGCAAACTATTACAATCTTGATTATTCAAGTCAGTTTTTCTTTTTAAAAAATGCTACATCCTCAGTTACTTTGGCTACAAAGATATGATAGAAAGATCTTCAATTTTCCTCTCAATAAATTTATATCCACATAAAATGAGAACAAATAGAGTACAATTCCAATGTCCGTAGCATTTAATTTAAAACCGGGCTCAATACAAAGTAGAGCAATATTCTTTATTTTAGGATATTACATCAAAAAGTAAGTCTATACGTCTAAATTATTTATTGCTTTTTATTTATCAACTATAATTTATGTTTTATGTAGGAAACTCACAAAAGCATATAACTTGTCTAGTATTTTGTTAGATTACCACTTCATTTTTTTCTTAGGAAATGATATTGTTTCATGTATAATATGTATCCATTTAAATTTGCTCCTGTTTAACATCTGTTGCTGCCATTGATTTCAAATCTATGGGACATGACCCATTTACAAAAAGTAATTTCTTAATTTTTGTTTCTTCCCTTAGTTTAAATTTAACATAGGTCATATTCAATTGGTTGATCTGAGTAAAGCCCACAAATCTTATAACCACCCCACTTTTTTTCTTTTTCATAAAAGGAGGCTTTGCTTTTAAATCTGAATAAGTTCTCCACTTGCCAGTAATTTACAATTTTCTGATGAGATATGTTGCTACGTATTGAAACACAACTGCATCTGTGTAGCGATTTTGACATATTTTCAATGTAATATCGTAAAATATACTATATATATATATATATATATATATATATGATAAAAGAATAAATAATAGGAAATGTATATCAATCTAACAAGTTTCACTTTTATTAAAGCTTTGTCAGAGATGAGAGAAAACAGTTTTCTCTCAATCTCTGATGAAGCTTTAATAAAAGTGAAACATGTTAGATTGATATATGTTTCCTATTTGTTCTTTTATTTTATCATTCTGTTGGATTCTGATCCATATTTGATCTAAATTTGATCTTCAACTCATATATATATATATATATATATATATATATATATATATATATATATATATATATATGATAGTAAAAAAAATTATCCACATTTGCTTCTGATAGGTAGATATAGTAGGCCGATGAAAAAAATTCAAGAATAATAAAAATGTTTATTGTACATTATTTGCCCTTTATAGAAGCATGATGAGAAAAAAATGTAAAAACCAAAATTTTTGGACTCAATGAGAAATAAAAGTTGGACTTGTAAGGTAAGTCTACCCAGATTAAAAGTGAAAAATTAAAATCCGAGTGTCACCCGCAAATACTACATAATGCAAAGAAATTATTTTTTTACATAGGCAAAAAGGAAAACCAGATTAAAATTATCACGTATTTATGTACATATTAACATTTGTTTTTATGTGGTAAACATTTCTTTTTACAACCAGTACAAACACAAAGTTCAAATGTTCAACAAAATATTCCATTTGTTAAAAGGTAGTTTGTGAAGTCATATTCCTTGGTCAATATAAAGTGTGTATGTATGTACATGTGTGTGGATGAAGCACATTAGTAGAATTGTATGCATGTGTGAGTGCTAATACATGAAATCTGATAACAGTGGTTCGAAAAGGAAATGGACATACAGATAACTGATTAGACTTACTTTTCTCCATGGCTATGAATATTTCTTTGAGTTGTGTGAATATTCCTTTGAATGGTGTGTAGTCATCGCTGACTGAGGTGTTGACATATTAACAAGAAAATTTTGGTCTGGTGTTTACATATCCAACTGCTTGTCATTGATGTGTGATCCACATCCAGCCACTGTCTGGGTTTTTGCTGTGTGTTTTCTTATTGCCCCCAAAATCAGTGTATATATATATATATATAGTTATCCTGATCACATGATTGCCTCCAAACGAAAGATTATTGGTTTACATGGGATAGCACCCAATGACCAGTTCATTTGAACTTCAAATGTACAGATATCGTCAGAAGCATACCACATGACTGTACTGTCCAATCAAATTTCAGAAACCACTTATTTAATTTTGGATCCTATTTTTTTACTGATTTGTACAAATGTTTTTGTTTTAGTGATTCTGAATAGGATCTTATGCTAATTTTATTACTTTACTGTGACTGTTTTTACCAATAAAATGTCACTTGCACCTACTCTCTATAGCCAGTAGCATCCTGAAGATCCATTATGTGAAACTTTGGTAGGTAGGTTCTGGCTCATTAGGTTTATATATATATATATATATATATATATATATATATATATATATATATATATGAAGAAATATAATTTTAAGGCATGCTATATTTATGGGATAAAGTGCTCAATAACAGGGATAGAGCGTATGTAAATATAAAAGTGAACATTGAAGTCAACCCTCAGAGGCGACAGGCTGTTTCATACTGGATGTAATCATCAGGCCTGACGATTGCATCCAGCATGAGACAGCCTGTCACCTCTGAGTGTTGACTTCAATGTTCACTTTTATATTATATATATATATATATATATATATATATATATATATATATTGGCTTGGCAAGCCAACATATCCAGGATCTGTTGGAGTTATCTGTTTCATCAGACATGTCACATATACCTTTTCATAGATGGCAGACCTTTTTCAAATTCCCTCCGCTATTTGCTAAAAAGAGAGAAAACCTCCAGCCTTGGGATCCTGTTACTATTCACTCACATCAGTGTAGAATGGCAAGTAAATCTTTAGTTTAAAGGCTGGGGTCAATAATTTACATGCCACATGCTATATGGAAATTTCAATGTACAGGTTTTAAGGTTTTCCATATGTCAAATCCTCTGATGATGAGAAGCAGGGCAAAAATGCCAGCAGGCTGTCCCACACAGGCTGTGTCAGTAATCAGTAAAACCACAACAGTTGTGGAAGCCAACCCATGATTTTATATATATATATATATATATATATATATATATATATATATGTATATATATATAATTACTATGAACATATCTATATGTCTACCATTTGTCCATGCTTAGAATATTGCTGCCACATATGGTCCAGTGCCCCTGCTCCTTGATAAAATCTAAGGAAGAATCAGCAATATTATTGGCTTTGGTCTGGCTGCTCAGCTTCAGCCACTTTCTCACTGCTATATTGTTGACACTCTGTGCCTTTTCTATAAATACTTTCATGGTTATTGTTCAGATGAGCTCTTAGCTATGCTACCTAGACTTTTTGAATTTAAGCGCAGTAGTAGACTGCAAGTGGAGATTGTATCAATTTGCAGTTGAGCTGGCTAGATGTAACCATAAATTGTATGCTAACACTTTATTTTCACACACTTCTCGCTTGTGGAACTCCCTTCCGGCTCCATGCTTTCCAGCCAACTTTAATCTGCAAGAATTTAAATGCAGTGTCAATTGCTATCTACTGTACTCTTGATTTCTCTTTCCTCTTCCTGCTCATTATTAATGTTTCTGTTCCTAATTCTTCCACACCCTGTAACCGCTTGTGTCTTAGTGGCTTCCTGCCTTGCATGGGGTGATGCCAATTAAATTATATATATATATAGAGAGAGAGAGAGAGAGATAGTGTGTGTGTGTGTGTGTGCAGATATAAAAAACAACACTTATTTCTTCTTTTATTAATTTTCTTTTCTCCTTATACTCTCTCATTATTCCTTTTCTTTCTTTTGCTGCTGAGTGTCAAAAGATAAAGCAACAATGTTATTTTCAGTATCAGAGACAGAACTTATATTTCGGCTAATTTTCCTGAATATTATAGGGTTTTCTAACATTTTGAAAATATAGGTGTATCCTGTTTTTTTTTATTTCTTTAAATAATTATTTTAATTTTAAATTAAAGCTTAAATGTCAAATATATATATATATATATCGGTTTTGTAGTGCGTATTCAATTTATGTAACGTAAATCATTCAAACGAAAAACAAATACTGAAGCTAGTTATATGGCCATATAACTAGCTTCAGTATTTGTTTTTCGTTTGAATGATTTACGTTATATATATATATATATATAGTTGGATTGATGTGAGTTTGTGACCCTGGGTTTCACGCTTTTGCAATTGTACTGTGCATATATAATATATAAATAATATATATAATAAATTGCATACATACATACATACACATATATATATATATATATACTTACACATTTCATATATATATATATATATAGAAATATAGTTTTAAGGTATGCTATATTTATAGGATAAAGTGCTCAATATCAGCGATAGAGCATATGTAGATATAAAGTGAACATTGAAGTCAACACTCAGAAGCAACAGGCTGTTTCATGCTAGTGACTTGACGATTGTGTCTAACATAAAACAGCCTGTTGCCTCTGAGTGTTGACTTCAAGTGTTCACTTATATATTACAACAACAAAAAAAACTATTCTTTAACATGTTTCATCTTCTGATGGACTTTATCAAGGCAAATGTAAGGATTTTATTTTGTTGTATATATTTATAAAAAGAAGTACATATAATTTTAGGTATTCTAAAAGTTGATTAAACATACCTTCAGCAGTTTTGAATCCCAATTTAAAATACCCCAAAATTTCAGTATCTTTAATATTTACATCTGTCATTATAACATCCAAAACGAAAAGTGCATTTGAGTAGTATGAATATTTTTAATTATTTCAACCAAGTAAGGTGATAAAACCACTAAGATGCTTGAGTCACTGAGAATGAAGAAAACTGAGAAAACATTACTGAAAAGAAAGGACAATAAAAATAATGGGATTCAATGAGACAGATGACAATAACTGATATTGCATATAAATTTTTGAAGATCATAGTTCACAAGAAAGCAAGAAGCCAGAAGAAAGTTTCACAAGCAAAAAGTACAAGAGTCTATTAGCTTATGGTTACATCTAGCAATTTAAACAGTAAGATGATGAGACCTATCTACCAATCTAGTATCATACTTAAATTCATGAAGTCAAGTTACGAAAAAAGAAATCTCACCAGAACAATTGCACTGAAAATATTTATAGAAAAGGCACGAAGAAACTACATCACAGTGGTGGGAAGGTGATTGAAGCTGAGATGCCAGGTCTGGATTGATAGCATTGCAGATTCTCCTTTGTATTTTGTCAGAGAAATTCTCAATACATAGCAGAAGCACCAGACTAGATGTGACAGTGGTATTCAATGCACAGAATTTACAAGGTAAATTCTGATGAAAAATATTGTCTCACATGACACAGTGAACCAAATTTCATAGCATAATAATAATAATAATAATAATAATAATAACAACTTATAATAATCTAGTTGAATCATTGATAATCTCATGAAATGATCTTTACAGTAAAGGTTTGTAAAAAAATATTAAATAATTATTAAATTATTAAATAAATTAATTAATATTAATAATTATATTAATAGTATTATTAATAATTATATTATACATTGTGAATATGGCAATGAAGATGAGGATAACAGTCCAAATAATGTAAGTAATGCAAGTAATCATAATACCTCATCTCAGAGATTCAATCACCTGAAGAAGACCGGAACATACAACAGCCGAAAGGTTGTGAATATGGCAATGAGGATGACAGTCCAAATAATGTAAATAGTGCAAGTAATTATAATACCTCATCTCAGAGATCCAATCACTTGACGAAGCCCAGAGCATACAACGACTGAAACGTTGTGAATATGGCAATGAAGATGAGGATGACAGTCCGAATAATGTAAATAATGCAAGTAATCATAATACCTCATCTCGGAGATATAGAAAGGTATCATTATTATTCAAACAAATACATCCATTGTTGACAAAGAGAAAGAAATTGAAAAAAGAATAACAAAAATAGTAAAGCTAAAACAATTCTTATCGAGAAACAATGAAGGAAAAGGGCGAAGGAATTTCTACCGTAAAATTATAAATAATTGGCAATCTTTAATAATAATTTAATAATTATTATTTAATAATTGTTATTAATATTAATAATATTATTAATATGATACATTATAATAATATTTATTATATAAATTATTATATTATTAATATTACATTATAATATTAATAATTAAATTATTAAATCTTTTATAATATAGTTGAATCATTGATAATCTCGTGAAATGATCTTTAAAGTAAAAGTCCATAAAAAATAATATATTTTTGATACACCTTAATATCCTGTTTATAAATTTACATTATGACATGTTTCTTCTAACTTAAGAAATAATCATTTAATTTCAATTTGTTCTGAAAAGTAGAGAACATTATTGTTTATGTAGCTACTATGAATATCACAACTTTTACCTCTGAAGCTACCAAATCTAGTTTAAAAATGTACTTTGTCAAAAAAAGTGGTCATTAGCGTTAAATATTACACAATATGTCTTTTAGCATAACAGGTAAGTCGAATAGAGTTTGGCAAAAGCAAATTGATGCCAACCAACCAACCAAAAAGCCAACTAGACACATGATGTCTACTGAAAGTGGTATCAATGGCACACATACAATAGGCATATTTAAAGTTGTTGGTGTTTCAAAAGGTCAACCTTACCTTCTGTACTTGCCATCTTGAAGGTTAATTATTTCTTCTGTACTTTTCAGAACAGAGTAAGTGAAATTAAATTTGTGAAGACCAACCTCTATCAGTAATTCTCATCCATTGGTAGTTTGCCTTATAAATCAGCATTGAGCTTACAAGTTCCCCGCCTCATAACTTGCCAGCCAATGATCATAAGTTTTACAGTGAAATTACTTTCTCTTTAAAATGCAATGTTCATACCATAGAACATCATTTCTTTCAGAAGAACATCAGATGAGGAACTTTATTTTTTTTAATTTCTCTTTTTGATTTGAAAGAAAATATTTTGGAGTTCAATTTCAAAGTAAAATTTGTGATTAGTTATGGTTGTCACTTTCTAAGGTTGTTGCTTTTTGGTAGATTAGAAAGTGATTTTATAATCTGGCAACTTTATACAGAATATGTTGGGACAAAAGGTAAGTTTTTTTATGGACTTTTTACAAACATTATCTTACAGTTTTTGTTATGAATGTTACAATATAAGATTGAAATTTGAAATTTGCTTCAGTCTATATTCGTTAAATTTTAATTATTGACAAGGATTTCAGTCTATCCCATTATTTAAAAAAATCTATGAGATTTTGTGAAAAGGCATTTTCTGTTTAATTTTCCTGTTACATTGAGCTTTTACTGTATCAAAATACAATTGAATTTAAAACTAAAATTCAAGTGGGAGTAATTTAGCAAACATTACAACTTATTGAATATGTTAAAATATATTTCAGGAAAATTATTGTACATGAAGCCTTAAATGCAATTATATTAATACTTAACAGGTATTTATTGTAATGTTTTCAGTTTAAAAGGGAAAAAAATCTCATAGACTAGTTATTTTTTTCTCTTCAAAATCCAGATGATCTAAGAAGTGTAATACCTCATTTTATTTTTTTGTAATTTTTAACTATATAACTTTGTGGATACAAATAATTAAATTCGAAACGATCTGCTTATTTACTTATATTTACAATGAAAAAAACTTTTTCCCATCAAATCCCCCAAAATGATCAGCTTCACTTCAAAGAAGCAACGCATCTGATTTTAAAATAACAAGAGGACTTCAATTCTGTTTGCTTTGCTTTTCTTCCTTAACAGAGAAAAGCTTAATAATATCAAATGTTATTATGTCTTGATTGACTTCGTAAGTGTTGTTGATGGCTTTTGCATCGAGTGTTCCTCTGTTTATCTAAATAAATTTAAACAGTCTGAGATTGAGAGATTGGGGAAAACATATACTTACATTTCAGGCTGAGATAAAAAAAAAAATTTTTAAAAAAGCAAAGAGAAATAAGTGGAGGGCAACTTGGGGTGTAAGAATCATTTTCCATATCACTTATTCCTTGTGCTTTTATTTATATACACTGAAAGAAAAAAGTAAAGTATATTGGACTATTTTCAAAATGGATAAATGGGATTTATTTCTATTAAATCAAATTTTTCTGTTTTCTATGCATATTTAGTTATTATGCATCTGTGTACAGTTAATAATATGAAAAGTATGTTTATTCGTTAGTTGGAAATATAATAAATTAAAAATTAATATGTGTAGACATATTTCTTTCCTCCCGCTGTATATGGATGTGTAGCTGAGTGCTTATAACATTGGCTTTCTAACCATGAGACCCCATTTTAATTCTCACCATGGTCAATTTGTCAGGAAGTTGACTTCTTGATATTATCAGTTGGGGGGGGGGGCTATGTGAGTGTTGAACAAACACAAATGTTTCTGAGCAGGTGTCTGCAACAGGGATTGGCTAGCTTGCAGACAGGCATACTCAGAACTATGCATTGTTGTCACATGACTTGTTCTGTTTAGCCAAATCTACTTCTTAAAAAAACATTTAATTTTCTTTTCTCATTTACACTTCCTGATGATGACCTATGTGAGTCAAAAGCTTGAATTATACAACATGACATTTGGCCAGTTTATCCGCAAAGACCACATTTGTGAAAGGATATTCACATATGAGAAAAAAAGATATTTAAAAAAAAAATTTCCTGCCCAAATATATATATATATATATATATATATATACACACACACACATTGAATGTGGAAGAAATAGCCTTGCTCTATTCCTACTGTGTCATGTAATATAGCCATGGGTGAGTTATTTGTATAAATGCTAATTTATTCAAGTTTTGTGACATGACAATATTAGGAAGGATTATGGGGAGAAGTGAAATCATGCCTTTTCTAAGTGTATTGGTGCAGAGGGGACACATCACCCATGGCTGAAATCCAAGTTGTTACTCCCTTTACTTGTAAATGTGCATGTGTTTCTCAAATTTAAATCACAAAAAAAATTGGGATGAAAATGTTTGTTGATATAAATGCCATATATTTGAAGAATGATACAACTCAAAAATAATTTAAAAGAACAAATTCATAACTTGACCAAAATGTTGAACAGACTTAAAATTATTTTCGATATTAAAAACTTATATATTAATCTTTGGCACTCAGCATTATTCACTTGTATCCTCCTTCCAGTCAATTCTTTCAAGTTCTCTCACTTGCAGTAACTTCAATTTAAGTTAAAGTTGTTTTCTGTGGCCATACTGGACAAGACACAAGATTCAAGTGCACACTGTTAGTGATCTTATCAGAGCATCAGCAATAGGAGGATAAACTTTATTTTTGGCAAATGAAGTTGTCTACATAGTGTTAAAGGTTAAGAAGCTATTTCTCAAAAATGTAAATAAATGCTCATAATATCCATGGAGTACTGTTGCCATATTTCAATGGGAGCTACTCAATCCATACTTTCCAGTCTTGATAGAGTTCAAGTCCTTGTTGGAGAAGAAATATTTTCCATACTCCATCCTCTCTCTCACAGGCAGGATGTGGCAAGTCTCTCACTGCTCTATCACTACTTCCATGGAAAGTATGTGAACAAACTATGTTCCTTGGTTCTGCCAGAATTTAACCTTCATGGCTAGGATCCATCATGCCACTTACATAGTAGCAAACCACCCACATTCCTTCCGTATTCCATCAGTAAGTTCCACTCAAACAGCTTCTTCCTGCAAGCCACTGCCCTGTGGAACAGACTCCCAAGAGGATGTTTACTCAATTACTACAATCTTAACCAGTTCAAGTCTAGAGTTAACTGTTATCTTCCCCTCTTATCTATATAAACTATCCCTGAATGTAACTCTCTACCTTGAGTGACCATGGGCCTTGTACCGGGTGAACCTTACTGTAAAAAAAAAGTAGGTTAAATAAATGAATTAAGGGCAATATCAGAGAATAAGATAATTGAAATCACCAGTGTATATGCCAGATTCAAATCACCACCAGTGTATATGCCACATTCAAATCATCAGTGTATATGCCACATTCAAATCATCAGTGTATATGCCACATTCAAATCATCAGTGTATAATGCCACATTCAAATCATCAGTGTATATGCCACATTCAAATCATCAGTGTATATGCTACATTCAAATCATCAGTGTATATGCCACATTCAAATCATTCAAAAAGTAGGTCAAGCATAGAAATCAACACAATGTGGGAGCTGCTAGTTAGGAAAAAAGAAGGCATTTGATTTAAAAATCAATTTTTTTATTATTATTGTGTCATGACCTCATGGATATAAGTATTGGTGAAACTTATCTGGTTTCCTGGAAGTCATAAGTTTAAACCTCAGGTTAGCTAGTGAGGAAATATATTCCAGTTCAGCAGGGAGATGGATTATCATCATAAGAAAGAATTAATTGATTCTGAAATTTACTATGAAGGACATCAGATGTAATAGATATAGGAATAAGAACCACATATTTCCAAAATAAAAGGTTCTCGAAGGCTTTCAAATGCAATGGGTAACTGAGGGAGGCCAGTGAGTACAGCATCCAAAACTCAAGATAATTGGTCCACATGAATCAATGTCTAATTACATATTTTATGACATATATGACAATGTTCTATTTGATAACATATATGACAATGTTCTATTTGATAACATATATGACAATGCCATATTTGATAACATATATGACAATGCCATATTTGATAACATATATGACAATGTTCTATTTGATAACATATATGACAATGCCATATTTGATAACATATATGACAATGTCTGTTTCAATTTAATATTGGGGATATTCTAAGTACAATATTATACAATAGTATATAGGTAATCATTAGTTTACTAGATAAATAAATGCCACATATAGAACCCAGTAGATATTTTGGGGAAAAAAATCAAGTAATTAATATATTTGGGTATTAACAATGACTTATCACTCTCATTCTGAACTTTTTGGGGTTTTTTATCATTGGATAAAACGGAATGAATATCCAAAAAAAATGAGTTTGTAGGTGGGTAGGCTGAGAATAAGTCATGTCTAACAATTCCATTTATTCATATCAATAAAATTAATAAAGAAAAAAAAACACAAAAAATCTCTTGTAAAGTAGGAGAAAACATTTTCACCTGTTTGCATGTTTCCTTTGAAATTAATTGCAGCAAGATCTTTTTTTATATTCAATTCCATATTTTTATCCAATTTTACCTCCTAATGCTGAGAAAAATGCTTTCAACATTTATTAGGAATAGTTCTAAGTGTAAAAATCTGTAATTGAAATTTCCAAGTGAAGTTGAACATATTGTGTGAGAATGCCATTCTAAAGAAGTATTGTCTTCAGAACATTTACTTTTTACTGTTAAATAGGTAGAAGGTATTCTGCTAAAGACTTTAAAAGAAACATCTGATGCATCAAAGCTAAATGATCTTAATTAAATCTTAATTTACCTTAATTTAACAAATAGAAAAAACACTGACCTCAAATTTAAATGGCTGAATAATATTATTATAGCAGCTACTATGTATGCATTCATCTGTGCTAATGTATAAATGTGTATAAATATGCTCATTTATATTCACAGCCACATCGATTAGTAGTGTCACTTGGCATTGCCCTGATTGAAATATCAGCTGGAGATATCATCTTTAGTCTATAATTTTACTTAAATCATATTCAATTTAGCAATTATGCATGTAATAAAAACCTATTTTTTAACAAGAGAGTCTAAAATACAAACTACAAATTAGGATGTTTGAATCAAGTAAGTACATAAATTTAAGTATTATTTACATTATTCGAACTTTTATACACATCTTCATTGCCATATTCACAATGTTTCGTCCCATGTATGCTCCAGCCTTCTTCAGGTGATTGGAATTTTGAACTGAACCCTTTATTTCGCCCACTGAAGTAGATTGTTCTAGTTCCATATGCCATGCCTCTTCCAGATGTCTCAGTTATTTCTCTTTAACTCAACTCTTCAAGTTTTGTGGTTCACCACTGCTGTAGCCCAGTATTGAACTCACAACTCTTTGGGTCTAGTCACTGGAGCTAACCAACATCTTTATATTCCTCTTGTATCTGCATAAACTGACTTTTAATGTAACCGACTACCTCAAGTGGCCCCAGGCCTTGTAAAAAAATAACTAAAAATCTGGTGACCTATTGAGTCAATCTTTAATAGAAGATTATGGTAGAAGAGTATCACTGAATTCACTCCCTTGCAGATTGTTACCATCTGTGTATTATGTGCAGTGCAAAAATGAAATTCTTTTTTGTTTTAGCACTCAGATTTTCATATGAAATTAAGCAAACAAATATCCATATTTCAAGTGAATTACAAAGTTTAGAGTCTGTATCAAAACAATGAATTTCTAAGTTCTGTATTTTTGTTTCAATAATCTATCATATCAAAAGTCAGGATAACTACTTTTTTTTTTTACAGTATGATTCACCCTATACAAGGCCCAGGGGCCACTCAAGGGAGAAGGTTGCGTTAAGGAAAAGTTTATATGGATAGGAGGGGAAGATAATGGTTGACTCTAGACATGAACAGGTTAAGATTGGAGTGATCGGGAAACATCCTCTTGGGAGTCAGTTCCATAGAGCAGTGGTTTGTGGGAAGAAGCTGTTTGAGTGGAACTTACTTCTTGCTGAAGAGAGAATGAGGATAGTTTGTTACTATGTAAGTGACATGGCGAGTTCTAGCTGAGAAGGTCAGACCTGGTGGAACCAGGAGATGCAGTTCGTCTGAGACTCACCACATCCTACCTGTGAGAGAGAGGTTGTAGTGTGGAAAATAATTCTTCTCCCACAAGGACTCAGAGGTGCTTTTGAACTCTATCAAGACTGGAAAGTGAGGTCTAGGCAGCTCCTGCCCAAAATGCCCAAATATGGCAACAGTACTCCATGATCTGACACTGGATAGCACAAGGAGTCAGTTATTTACATGAGTAGTACTGGGAGGCCAATCATTTTACCTGTATCTTTAGCTATTGATTCACTCTTATATGTACATATATATATATATATATATTAATAATTTAGCAATGCAATATTTATTGTTTACCTTTTATAAAGAAATAAATAAGCAATAAACATTGCTGAGAGAGTCAAAAGTGTATACAGTAATAGAAGTATCAAGGGAATAACCAACCTTTTGACACACTGGGTTTTTTTTTGGGTGGGGGCATGAAGCTTAAACATTGCAAATAATTTTTTCCTTAATGGACATTTTTTATTCCAACATTATTTCTTATTACTATAAGCTTTATTTTTTTTAATTGGTACATGTGTATAAGTAGATATCTCTTTGTTTTTGTTTCAAAGTCAAATTTATATCTACTCACCTAGAAGCATTAAAAGTTTTACTAAAGAAACTGTACCTCCCAACTGGGATGGTATTGAACTTGCATTCCTTTTTTATGCTAAGGAAACCATCCTATAGTTAGGCATACTTTTACTTTTCAGGTGCTGAAAAGACATTGTGTTTCAATCCTTTATTTTCTTTGTTTATCTTCAGTTTCTGAAAGCAACTTCAACTATTCCTATATACTTCTGATTTATATATTGCATTTTCTGTTGTCAACCATTACATTAACAAAATAGTTGAATTTCTGTACCTGTTTGATTTTTTACATCCTTTATACGTTGTGTTATTTCTTTGCTACACATTCCATCTTCTTACAGTTAATAGTTATTCCTGTTGTCTTGCTTTCATCATCTACTTTGTCAAACAATTCTTTCAGTTTTTCTTCTCAATCAACAAAGTGTTGCTACCAACAGGGTGTTGCCTATGTAGTGACTATTCTTATTATAGCTGTGTTCACCAATAATAAATACTAATAGGTTTTCTCATGTTGTAAAATTAAATAAATCTGTTGAAAAAGCACATCTTTATCAAATTCCTCTATTTTTGTGTATTGACTTAACTCATTCTTTCTTAGTATTTATAAACATCATGTGTCATGGCTATATGCATTTGAGTAGATATCTATTTTTTAAACAATGTAATACAATGTTTATTGGCCCATGCATTTGGGAATCTTAATTAAAAAAATGTATTTTCTGTCAGGGTTCAATTGTGAGTCCCCCTTATATTGGGTTAACAACTTTTTTGACAGGTGTGCTTTAGACTGCTCAGTCATGAAAGACTTCACATCAATGCAAAGCTTAATTACCCCTTTTAAGTAATATATATATATATATCTTGTTCAGACCTTTCAAAGCCTGTCTTTGGTAACTTTATTTTCATATCCAAAACTTAAACAAAATAGTTTCTAACGACTTAATGGATTTCATATTTCTGATATTAATTCTTATTACTATAAATGTAATATTTAGTGGAGTCATATGTTTGGGTAATGTAATTCAACATCTGCCAGCCTGGGCATTTGAGAATCTTAGAATCTTAATAAATAAAATGTGCCTTTCAGCAAGGTTTGAACCCGCATTCCCCTTATATTGGGGAAACCATTGTTCATTCCTAATACAAATTATATATTTATATATCTTTTTCTATGCAGATTAACATTTCAAGAAGTTATGCCATATTTTATTGAATGCCATTTTTAATCTATCAAACAGAGGTATTGGTCTTTCTGCATTTTTGTTGCTTGTTCTGATGGTATTCTGGTCTTTAAAATTGTATTACCTGTTCCAACATCTTGAACAAAGTCAAATTATCCTTATTTCCAGTACAGTTTTGCTGTGAGCACTCTTCATTAAAATCCTAATTAGTCTTGATATTTGACTCATTGAGCTAATTGTTCAATGAAGTTCACAATCATTTGCACCTGGTTTCTTTGACAGTTCAATGAAAATTGATTTATGTAGATCCTTTGGTATTTCACTGCCATTATATATTTCATTTATCATTTCATTAATCTTATTACTTCCAGTCATCTAATGTTGTCAATGTCTCAATGACAATCTCAATCTGGTTTTGTTACTTTGTTCCTCTTAACCTTGGATGATGCTGTCCTTACCCCAGAGTTTAGTATCACTGACTCTTCATTGCTTTTATATATTGTAAGTTTCTCTTCTCAGTTGTCATGGAAGAGCTCTCTGATGTTCTTATTCCTCTGTTGAATCATCTTCACTTTTTCCAATATTATCATTATTAAAATTACTTTTCACAGTTTCTGAATGTGTAATTGTTGAATACTTTCAAGATTTTTTTTCTTTCTTTATTGCTAAATTTTTATATATTATGATTACTTTGTATTTTACAAGTATGGGATTAAAGAAGACAACACTTTATCCTAATCTGAAATTATGTCCTTTACAAATTTGAATAGATTGTAATAAATCTGAGTCAAACAATTCAGGTATTCTTGGATTTAGCAAAATCTTAAGGATTTACCAAAAGGGATATCAAATCTTAAAATTATTTAAAAGATAGTGAATAAGACACTGACTACTAACTTAAAAAAAACATACTTACAGATATTATATTTCCTGCCATAGAATTCACATATATAATTAAATGAGGAAAATAAATCTGTAATTAGTACTCTGGGGTGTAATTGTTGTTTTTTTATATATATTTTAACATTATTTTGATTTGTACTCATAAGTTAATCCTTTATAATCATACATACTTCATTTGGCGTGAACAAGGGATGTCAAACAGAGATGCTTAAGTGATAATCTAGTGCCCAGTTCTAGACATCAGTGTATAAGATGCAACAAGGTTTTTGCTTCTTTTTTAATGTTAGCATAATCTAATTGCACTTTTTCCAATATCATATAAGAAAAAATGAATTCATTTAGCATAATGCATACAAGCAACAAGTTAGGTGCTGAAAATCCCTTTGGTGTATGCATGTATGTGTATGTATATATATATAATACACCATGCATCACCTTTGGAAGGTGACTTCGTGCTAGCACAGCTATCAAGATAACCGAGTACTTTCGAACATCATTGTTCATCTTCAGGGTCAAAATTTTTAACAATGTCTTATATATATGTAGAGTCAAATGTTTTAAAACATGTAGCGGAATCATGTTGCTACATTTTATTTTTTTACAAACTAAATAAATGTTACAAAATCATTTTAATTTCAAACGACGCGATGATGTTATCACATGCATAGTGAAGATTTTTATCTTACGGACAATATTTATTTCAAATATAATTTTCAAATAAAAAGTCTCATTAGAAAATATGAGAAAATTCAAAAGAGAATATACAAGACTATGTTGTCTTTGACATTCAACACAACATGTTTAAAAGAAAAGTTGCTGCCAAATTACACACACACACACACACACATACATACATATATATATATATATATAGTGTAACCCGGATATAAGAGAGTTGTCAGGACCAGATAAGTCTCTTATATCCGGGTTTGGTCTATTATATATACATTAACACAGGCTCTAATTTGGGACCAGAGAAAATATATCTTATATCCGGGTTTCTCTTATATCCGGGTCACACTGTATATATATAAGCAAATCATATAAGCTTCAATAGTTCAAATTTTAGTTTGAAAAAATTGTCAAATTTTAAACAATCAATTTAGATGTCAAAACAAAGCCTGAGTTAAATTTTTAGGTAGTATCAATATATTTTTATTGAAGTTATTTGATGTATTCTAGAAAACTATCGTCTGAAGTTATTAGGCAAAATCAAATAATCACATTTTACTTCAATAAAAAGGTAATAAAATCATCAAAATTTGATCAACACCTATAATAGAACAAATAAAAAACACTTAAGTTTTTGAATCCTTTACATTTTAATTATATTGACCTTTCTTAATAACAGCCAATAATCTAGTATTCATTGATTTTGTTAATTTTTTATTTCATCATGTTCAATTTCCAATATAGTAGTTTTAACTGCTTCTGGTAGATCTGCTTTGCTGTTATATTCTTTGCCACCTTCATATAATTTCCCCTTCACAATTGACCATGGATTTTCAGATTCAGATCAGGACTTGATGGTGGCTATTTCATTATCTTCTCTCCTATAAATCTTTTATGCTCAAAGAATTAATGGATAAGCTTAGATACATGAGGAGGAGAATTGTTGTGCATAAATACACACTTCACTTTAAAACTGCAAGACTGGGACTTGTTCATAAAATCGGAATAGTTAGCACTGTTCAGTTTAACTCCTCCATCAACTTTGAATGGTCCATTAATGGTTTGGTCAACAATTCCAGCCCATATCATAACACCACCACCTCCTTCTTGCTTTCTTTTAGCCACAGGTATGTCTGAATTGGATAAAATCCATCCATCAGGTCCTTCACATGTTACTCAAGATTTGTCCATGAAAATTACTTTAGAAAAGTCGATTTTCATGTATTACTTTGCCCAATTTTGACACATTAAAATATTTGTTTCAGTGAGTTGCCTAGGAGATTCTTTTTTACAGATCCCAATTCACAAAGTATTCTACATATTTTGTCCTTCTTGACTCCCTCAATTCCAACCTTTTCAAAGATCTGAGCGCTGATCAAAAGTGATTATTTCACTATAACTCACTTTAGTTTATGTTCATCTCAAGGAAGCAAGTTCTTAAAGCCTTTTCTTTGTTTTGAGTTCTCAACTTATATTTTCAACAACCTTCTTAATTTTTTGATGATCTCTGCAAAGCTCTTTTGATATCTAACGTGGACATTCCCTCACTCAATAACTTTGTTATTTTCTGTTTTTCAGTAGTTGTTAGATCTTTCTCTTTACCCATGTTTTAGCACTTATTATGGACAAGAAGAAAAAATAGTTTTTATTAGATTTCAGAGGCATTAAGCTAATATTAGTTTAATCAGCATACTAACATCAGTCAGTCCATTTTTGTCAATTCCAAATATCTCAAAAACTAA
Organism: Acanthosepion esculentum; assembly: GCA_964036315.1. Classification (NCBI taxonomy): domain Eukaryota; kingdom Metazoa; phylum Mollusca; class Cephalopoda; order Sepiida; family Sepiidae; genus Acanthosepion; species Acanthosepion esculentum. Next base: position 24,668,550 of record OZ038484.1, on the reverse strand, counting down.
CCATTAAAAATGGTAGAAATTTAGTTAAATATTTTTATTAAGGGTGGAAATGGACAAGTTTAAATTTGACAAATATTGATTCATAACTTTTTGAGTTATTGAGGTTTATTTTATTTGCATAACTTCAGATAGGCTTTAGATATAATTCCCATGAAAACGGATGCCTATTCATGGCTACACATAATAAATGCAAATATGTCCTCAAAGGCGCTAAGTCTCTGCTTGCTGAGGGAATGAGGCACCGTATTGTATCTAACAACATTATCTCTCGTGATTACTCTTATGTCTGTAGTAGTGTATTAAATAAAAGTAAGTTTTCTATTCTTCCTCTTTTTCAATCAATTTGAGATATTAGCAATTTCAGCTGATGAAGTTGAATGCTTTGCCCATAAATTCTCCTTAAACTCTACTCTTGACTCATCTGGATTATCCTCACCTAACTTTCCACTTAGAACTGCGTCTCTGTTGAGTGATATGTATATAACCCCATCTATACTTATCATCCATAATCTGGATCCCCACAATGCATGTGGACCTGACGGTAAACCCTGTAATAATCCTTAAGAAGTGTGCTCCCATTCTCTCTAAACTGTATAATAAATCCTTGTTGCTTTTCTGCATGTTAGAAAACCTATTCTGTTGTTCCAGTCTTTAAGAAGTCAGGTGAAAAATCAACCCTTCGAGCTATTGCCTATTAGCATTCTACCACTTCATGGGAAACTACTAGAGGCCCTAATCAATACTGAACTGGTTATGTATCTCACATCAAAGGGTCTTCTTTCAGACAATCAATATGGCTTTCATTTTTCTAGGTCAACTGTTGATGTACTCATGATAATTTCTGAAAGAGTTTATCAAACTCTAGATTCTTTCATAATAATCTAGATATCCCCAGGGCTCTATTGTTATTTCTACTTTGTTTTTTTTATTTTCATTAATGACCTTCACGTGGGCATCAGCTATCAACTTGTTATCTATGCTGATGACACAGCCATTTACTCCTGTCTTGATAGTAGGCCTGATCAGTCAGATACGGTCAAGTTGACGGCTGATGTCAAAAAACGACCTTCAGTCCGTTGTTAAGTGAGGCAAGGAATGGCTTGTTAATTTTAAATGCCTCCAAAACTAAACTGCTCACTTGAGAGACCAACCCCTTTCTGCCTTCTATCCGCATGGCTGATGCTAACCTCCAGCCTTGTTGGGCTAATGTTCTTGGCAGACATGAAATGGAATGATTATATTTAATCCATTACGAGGTCAGCTGCTAAGAAATTTGCTTCACTCTGTTGTGCTAGATAATTTTTCTCTTCAAAACCTATCTGAAATATCCATAAGTCTACCATTCACCCATGCTTAGAATATTTCTGACACATATGATCTGGTACACCTGCTATATATCTAGGGATCCTTGAGAGAGGAGGTTGTACTAGCCAGACTCTGTATAGGATACACATACATAACCCACCAACATCTACTAAAAAATGAGGAACCACCAGTTTATGTCCCATGCCAGAAACGGTTAAACACTTACTACTAAATTGGTATAACTTTCATCAAACACAAAACAAATACTAAAAATCCAATAACTTAAAGGATCTATTTGAAAATACTGATCCAAGACGCATCATAAATTTCATTAAAGAAATTAGACTCTACAGGAAAATATTAAAAAAAAAACTCTTTGCCAAATATGCTTACCTGCATTGTTTTGCAACCAATTTTATACAACCAATAATCCCTCCCAACAAAAAAAACTTCCTCTATATAATCCCCTACACCCAAAAGAAAATAACTCTGATTATTCACCTGAAAACCTTCTTTGGAATTAATTGATCCACCTGGGTTGATCTACCATAAAGCTAATCACTCAATCTGTAGATACTTGAAAAAATCCAAAGAAGAATCAGAAATATTATTGGTCCTGATCTGGCATTTCGGCTTCAGACACTTACCTGCTGCCATAAAGTTGTTTCCCTGTGTCTTTTCTATAAATATTTTCATGGCAACTCTTCAGATGAGCTCTTCACTATGATACCTACACTTTATGAATTATGCACAGACTGGTGACAAGGTTTCACCAGTTTACAGCTGAGTTGGTTAGATGTAACCATAAGTTCTATGCTAACAGTTTCTTTTCTTACACTTCCCACTTGTGAAACTCTCTTCCATCTCCATGCATTCCATCTTTGTTCTTCAAAAATTTAAATGCAATGTCAATCACTCTCTACTGTCCGCCTGATTAGTCATCTTTTGTTCTCACTCCTTAGTAATGTTTCTGTTTTCTAATTCTTCCACAGCCAGTAACCCCTTGTGCCTCAGTGGCTTTACTGCCTTGCTTGGATTGAACTCAATTATAAGTTTATATATATATATATATATATATATATATATATATATATATATATATATAATGTGTGTGTATTCTCAGTATTTCCTTATATGTATAAGGGAGTGCTGAGAAATTACACATTTTATTTATATATATATATATGTATGTATGTATGTATGTATGTATGTATGTATGTGTGTGTGTGTATATATATATATATATATATAAAGTTAATGGTCAGAGTTGGATCAGACCAGGAAACAGTATGAAAACCTTTTTAATGTGTGTGTGTGTGTATATATATATATATAGAGAGAGAGAGAGAGCATGTATGGCATGAATAACAATTTATCTGCCTCGGTCGATAAACTTTTTATATTTTGGCAGTACGTACTTATTGGTAAATCCCAAAGTTTGAATTTTTGTATCCAGTCCGTTCCGAATAAGTTTTCTGTATTTCTTAACACATAAATTTTTTATTTTTTGGTCATTCCATTAAATGTCACATTTGTAATCACTTCACCCTCAAATTTTATTTTTCTCCCAGTTACCAATTTAGCAATTTTATCAGTTCTTAACATGGCGGGTTTGTTCAGTTTTCTCCATGTTTGTACATTAATAATAGTTAAGTCCGAGCCAGAATCCAACTGTAGTCTGACTTTTCTGTTTTGCATTTCTACTTGCACATATTTTCTTATGTTAGTCTCATCCGCTTGGTCAGTCCTCGTGATTCTTATTCTGCTTTTGCTTTCTCTTCTAGTCCAACAATGAGAACTTTTATGTCCTACTTTTTTTGCATGATAGACAAGTTTTAAAATGGTATGGACAGTCTTTATACCAATGCCAAGTCCCACAGTGATAGCATGGACTGGGTGGTAGTTTTCTGATATTGACTTTTTGAAGCAGAAAAATTTGTTTTACCTGTTTTTGAGGAGGGAAAATTGGTTTGGTTTGTTTCTGAGGAGGGAAAGTTGGTTTGTCTTTGTACTTTATGTATGTGCATGATGCCAGCTTCTTCTATATCTTTTGAGTCTTTCTTTACACTTATGCATCTCTGACAGTCTTCGGTCAGTTTTTGAAGTGTCAAATCTTGTTCACTTTCCAATTTTGTAAGGATTCTGTGTCTAATTTCCACGTCTTTGGTTGAAACCAGGCCTTGGACGTATATTAAACATTTGAAATTGTCTGGGCTGAGTTCTGATAACTTAAAGTCATCACAATATTTGTTTACAATGGAAGCGAAAGTTATGTAATCTTTGCTGTCCTATTTTGTTAGGTTCAGACATTTCCATCTTTTGTGGAATAGTGAGGTATTAGGGATGAAAAGTTCTGTTAGCAGTTTTATGGCTTCTTTGAAAGTTAACTCATTTGTTTTCCTCAGTAGGATGTAATCTATGAATTTGGTATATTCACATGTGCCTAATTTTCTTAGTAATAGACATACTTTTCTTGCGTCTGACCAATTTCTGCAGTCAAATTCATATAGATCTTCGTACCTTCAGAAGTAAGTTGCAAAGGTTTTGTCTTCGTCAGGTGCATACGTGAAATCTTCGGTAGTGCTCCAAATAGCATCTTGTGAGAGAACTGTTTCATTTTCAGAATTTTGCCCTTTATTTGACATTACATGTAGCAATAATTCTTGTAATTCAAGATGTTTCTGTTCATTTTTTTTTGCTGTTCAAATTGGATTTTCATAAGTTCCACAATGGTTGACTCAAAATCTTCCATGTTAACGTAATTTTGTGTAAGTATTTTCCCTTAGTGTAGCCTGATATTCTGGAACCTGTGTACGCCAAAAAAAAAATTTTCCCTTGTTGCCACAGTAAAATTGATGTCCAAAAAGAAAATTTTCTTTTTTTTTATATGTTCATGTAGAACTTGTTTTTTTGTTTTTTGTTTTTTAGAAATCTCCATGTAGAACTTGTTTCTTACAGTTTACTCGTTGACACTGTTATATGTGATGGATAGCAAAAAGGTTTGTTCTCCGCGTAGAGAGTTCATTTTGGGGGTGGGGTTCCTCGTCGCCACTTGTTATGTGCAATGGATAGCAAAAAAAAAAGTATGTCCTCCGCGTAGAGAGTTCGTTTTTTGGAGTTTCCTCGTCGCCACTTGTTATGGTCCAAGTTCCTTGTACCACGGTGATGGTCCAAGGTTAGAACCAATGAAGAAATAACTCGAACACAGGTATGGAATAACAAAGATATATTACAACAGAAATATAATACAAAGAAGTAGAAGTATTAGTAATGACTATCAGATTTAGTTAGAGTGAACTATGTTGTCTCGACATGTATCACTCTTCCAATGTTCTTACAATTACCCGTCCTCCCTTTTGAGGGGCGCAGTATTTATAATGTCAGGAATAGTCCATTATTATTATTATGGGTAAGTTCCCATAACACTACGTATGAATTGAGACCCATTTGCTTAAAACATCAGTTTAATGTTAATGTGTATGTAAGAAAAATGTATGTGTAAATTTTGTTCATGTCTTGCTGGTCTTAAAAATCTTAACTTTATCACGTGGCACATACATTAAGCAAGTTTGGCCACCCTTGATCTATGCAGGGAATTTTTTTTTACTAAATGTTCACCCAATACACAGCCCAAAAACCCCTCAAAGTATAGGGTTATCAAATGAATCTGGTGTGTTGAATATAAGAGGAGGAATTAAGTGCTGATTATGAAGATGTGTAGGATAGACACTGGTTGACTTTAGACATGTTAAGATTGTAGAAATCAGGGAGGAATCCTCTCATGAGTCTGTTCCAGAGACTAGCTGTTCTCTAGAAGAAGCTGTCAAAGAGAGAAACTACCTTCTAACCAATGGGATATGAAAAGAATGATAACGATTCAACCCTGTGTACATGGTATAGTAGATCCTAGCTCTAAACCTCAGAACTGATAGAACTATTTCCCTAGCAAATATTTGAACAAGTTACTTGTCTAAATATTTATCATGGAAATAGTGATATAGTAGTAAGAGGCTGGTTACATTTCATTCATGGGTAAGGGATTGTAGGGTTGAAAATAATTCATCACCCACAAAGCCACATAAACACTTTTGAACTGTTTCAAGTCTGAAAGGTGAAGCTTGGACATCTCCAGTCCAGATATGACAACAATATTTCATTTTTGGAGTGGCACAAGGATCTAATAATGATGTCGGATAGTCTATCACTGCTACCTTTATAATGTATCTAGCCAACCATCTGTACTATCTGGCCATCCAGAACCTGATCTACAGCCACAGAGATGATCAGCTGACACCTGTTGCCAACATTGAAGCACTACCAATACATCATAGCAAACACATGCAACAATTCTCTGAAATGACTATCCAACCTCTCTCTCAATGACTCACAAATCAATCCCTTTCAAGCAGCTCTAAATAAACAAAAGGAACATAACTGTGTTACACCATGGATGAAAACCTTAAAAGTTTTATCAGAATATAAACTACCTACTAATATTTACATACTGTACCCAAGTCAAAATCAGCATTATTCTTTAGGGTATCACAATTTTATTTTCTGTCAGGTTAATATGTACATGCATCAATAATTCTATAGACTAATGATAAAAAAAAGCATTCATTTTCTATAATAAAATTTATTTTTCAGCAAAATCTCTTTCTTTGTAAATGCACTATATATCTCATATAACATTATATAGTGAAAATTTTAGATCAAAATTTAGCTAATAACTGCATATCAGACAGTGGATTTATTGATCCATTTTTTAGGTAGATAGATAAGTATAATTTGGCATAACCAACAAATTAGATCTTCTTGATTTTCACTCTGCATGGCAGACATATAAGTTGAAAATAATCTTTATTATTTGCAATAATAACCACTATCAAGATTCATGGAATTGGCAAGCAAATTGCAATTAGCTGGAGATGAAGTAAAAAAAGAATCTTTCTATTTTCAGAGAAATAAATTCTTAATTAATTTTTTCTTGGTTTTTGGATTTGTGGGTGGAGGATATTATCTTTTTTATCTTTATTGTCAATTACTTATTTATTTGTTAGAATGAAACCAAAAAAGCAGAAGTTCCTTTCTATTTTCCACTTCTCCAGTCAAGTTCAAATTCCTGCTTTGTCTGTTGTGTTCACTTTTGTAAAAAGAAAGGGCATGAATCCGTTTCTTCTTCGCCTAGTTATAACTTTAATATCTGGGTAAATTAAGCTCTATCACTCTGACTAGCAATCAGTCAAGAATGACAACTCTACATTAAAAATAAATTTGGAGAAGGCAACAGGAAAACACTCCACTGTCTTTCCCAAGAAATACACAGTTTTAGAACAGTATTGTTCTGTATTGTTCCAGTTTTCTCCAAATGTCTCAATCATATACTAGAGTCATTGGAATAATTCCTGATGTACAAATGATTATAAGCATAATAATAATATTTTTCATTAATATCCTGTTTTGTTCACTGATGGAGTTGAACCCTTAGATTTGGCATGTGATGGATTTATTTGATGAATAAAATCCTCCATAATATGTGAGTGATATCAAAGAGAATGATCTTCTGGATTTCTTGCATCTTGATGCTGCCAGGGATTTTATTGGTCTATTTTTCCATCCATTTCTTGGCAATCATAAGAGCACCTATTACCATTGGTATTGTTGTGGTCTTAATGCCACACATTCTCAGAATTTCTATTTCTCAATATTCATATTTGGAGCTGCCTTCTGTAGCTTTCAGGGAGGTGTTTTTTCTCAGTGGGAACAGATATGTTGACGAGCAAACAAATTCTCACTTTATTGTCCTTCATTACTATTATCAAATCAAATGACAGTGGGTCTCTTCAAATCTTTAGTACCTTTTCCAATATTATTTCTGATCCCAACACTGTCATTGTCTGAACAGTTACAGTATATCCTTAAATCTCCAATTCTTCTACTCTCACCTCTACAGGCTTTCAAGTGGATGTGCAGGTGACGTAATGAATCATGGCTCAAAATGCAAAATCAGTGAGCCAATTTTGAATTCCAGTTGGGTTCTTTACATTCTTACACACAAATACCCACAGGAAAGGTACAAATCCATCTCCTCTCTCCACCTATGGGTTAAATAGTAGATTTGTATCTGAAATAATCATTGTTATTCTTCAAAGATTGTTAGTCTTGCTAAAAAAATAAGAATTATTCTTATGATACAAAATATGTTTGAACTTTAATTAACCCACAAAAGGTTGATAAGCCATAAAAAACAAAACAAATCCAAAGTCTTTAAGATGGTTCTCAGTGCAATTGCTATAGTCATAGCTTCTTTCTTCAATTCTTAAGAAAGGTCTTGTTTTCCCGGGTTTGTTTTTTTTGCTATTTTTTTTTGCTTTCTTTTAACTTTCCTTGATCTTCACCCTGAGCCCTGCATAAACAAATCTTATAGAATCTCATATGTCATCTTCATAAAGCATTTCAGTTTCCTTATTTGGATAGAATGAGTGGTCAGGATCTCAAAACCTCAGTGTATTTTTCTTTTTACTTTCAAAAGATAGCGTCTTGCTTCTTCGTATTTTTTGCATTAAAAAATGATTTGGTTATTGTCATTATTATAATCATTATCTCAAACACTGCTTGTTAAGTTTCCTTGTCAATAGTCATAGACATTCTATTATTTTTGGTTCTGTCCTATTATATATCTTACTATCATTGATTTTAATATTCATTGTTATTCACATAATTAGACTTGATATAATCTTCAGCTATATTTTATCATCTTCAATAATCAATGAATAATTATTCTCAATGGTCATTTTCTTCTTTTATTTCCACATTCATTTTGAAACTTATTTTTTACCGATAGTAATACAGATAAAGTGTATAGAATGAATTTGTTGGCTTAACAAGGGCAATTTTTTTCTATAAAAAATATGTATTATTACACAGTATTCAATGAAGTGATTTTAGGAACAGGAAGCATCAATCTCTTCACCTTGAGAAATCAGGATAAGTTATGATAAGCAGTATTTTTTAAAAATATGCCTTTGTAAAACATTATAAATCAGTTATAATGAACCACTTTCTAAAATTATACAGGGTGTCCATAAAGTTTGTGTGCACTTTAAAAAATTATATATATATATATATATATATATATATATATATATATATATATATCGAGAGAGAGAGAGAGGTGTCCATAAAGTTCGTGTGCACTTTAAAAACTTATATATATATATATATATATATATATACATATATATATATATATATATATAAAAGTGAACATAGAAGTCAACACTTAGAGGCTCTAAGTGTTGACTTCTATGTTCACTTTTATATTTACACATGCTCTATCTCTGATATTGAGCACTTTATCCCATAAATATAGCACACTGTAAGACTATATTTCTTTTTATATATATATATATATATATATATATAGGATGTCCATAAAGTTCATGTGCACTTTAAAAAATTTATGACTTTAGTTACTGTAAAATGACAAAAATGGCATTTCATAGCATTATTTTTATTAAACCAATGCTCTAATTTGGAAATAAAACAATTTGCAATCTAGTTCAACCACTGGTTTCCAAGTAATTTTTAATTATGTATAAATTGAAAAAAAATAAGTTTGTCTAAGAAAGAAAACACCAAGTCTATTAACTGTTAATTAAAGAATTATTTCCTTAAGCTTGACCTATCTGCTTTCTTTTCATTATCAGCCATAGTAGCATACCATATAATTTAACAATAATCAATAATAATTAATTTTAGTGATAATTAGCATTTACAAAATTTACAAATAATTACATTTAGGAAGTGATTTAACATTGAACATAGGCTGTTGTAGGCAGCATTTCACCAAGTTTTTTACTCAAGCCTTTTGTACAGATTAAAGGTCATCAAATTCATGAAATATACTTTAAGAAAAAATTTCTGAAGAAATATATTAAAAAATTTTAAATGAAAGTTTAAATAATACTTTGACTGGTTAAAAAATGGTGCTTTGAAAGAAATATCTTTTAAGGCAACTGTAAAAATTTTTTTTTTTTCATTTCTTTGGTGTTTTAGATTATCTCTAACTTATAAATATTCATTAAAAATCTATTATTTTATTTCTTTATCTGTTATAAAATCTTTTAATTTTTACACTTGCTCTTGTAAAAATTCAAAGATTTTATCTTCAACACATAATGTCAGCTCAGAATTTTTTCTGCCAAGCAAGACAACACACAAACTTGATTATATCAGGATAAATAGAAAAAATTACAAAAGCTTAAGTATAATTATTTATTTACACTATTTACATCAGACTATTATCCCCATCTTTGTTGTTGCTATTACAACTTTTCAGTCATTGTGCCTTCCAGCCTTCATCAGGTGTATCTTGATCCAGACAACCTACAAGAAATTCCAAACTGAAACCATTATTTAACCTAAGGGAGTAATCTGTTCTGATTCCACTGTCCATGTCTACAGATATTATAGTGGCATGGGGCTTAGGGGTTAAAATGAACAGTTGATTTACCCACGTGAAGAAGATTAATGAAGAATAATAATGACGAGGAAATACATGGGTAATTTTAACAAAGCAAGATAAGGAATTTATTCACAAATTGACATGCTTGAAGTAGCGTCAGTATCTCATTTTAGGAAAATAAATCAGAATTCTTAAAGTCTGTAGCTTTAATGTATTGTCATATGACACATTAAATTGACACAAAATAATATTAAAAAATGTTTCAGACATAGGTAAGAGAGTTTTTTGCCCACGAAAAGAATGTATGGCTTGCATATGTTTGAAAGTAGATGAAGAGAGTTTGAAATACTTAGTGTTGTAGCATACCTACAGACGATAATGGGTATGTCCCCATTCACATAAATACAGTAGTAAATACTGTATGTTGGTCTGCAGTTGGAGGTTCATCGTGGAATTCACTTGACTCACTTCTGGCAGTTGACTACTCCTCCTTTGCACTGCTGGCGAATCTTATATGTGTTTTCCTTGTCCTGAGTATTATCATTCATTACTAACCTTTGTGTGATTATTCTATTCAGTAACCTCCCCTAGGTTACAACATTTAGCTTTCCTGGATTGTTAAAAAAAATTCCTTGAAGTGCTGTGTACTGGTTAGAGGCCAATAATATAATTGGGGAATAATCTTACACAAAAACCTTTTATTTTTTTTCATATTTCTTTTATTCTATGAATACTGGAATGCCATTGTTTAATACAGAGTGACTCCAAAAAATGGGAACTTTTTAACAACCCAATAAAACCAAGAGTGATGGAAGAAAAATATTTAATTCATAGTAATTGAAACCTTAAAACATACCATTTAAGAAACAATGATGGAATTTTCATTTTTTTAAAATTATGTCCTGTAGATGGAGTCCTCCTGTACGAATGCATTCTTGAAATCTGCTGTTGAGATTCCTCATTGACTGCTGCAACATCTCAGCTGGGATACTGTAAATTTCATTCTCGTTACTAAAATGCCGAAATGTTTACTTGCTCAAGGTCACTGTCTCGCAGTGTTGCCACTTGCTCATGTCTGTCAATACGCACTTCCTGTTTTTTGGGTCACCCTGTACAAATACTTTAAAATGTGCCTCACCAAGAACTACTCTTGTGTACCCCTCCTGATATTTTGGTGCATTTCTCAACATCTAAATCTTCCTCATCCTCATCCTAATTTGGACTTTCTTTTCAATATCTACTTTCATTTACCTTCATCAAGATTTACCTCTTTTCTCTTCACTCTATTATAAGTTTTAGTATCACTGGCATCAGTTACTGATTTTTCTCATTATTTATTCTCATTAAACATTTTGTTTTCTATTTAAACCTATACAAAACAGGAAAACCTCGTTAGGAACAAAGAAAAGAGTTCTGAACTATTTTGTAATATCAGTCCTCCTATATGGCAGTGAATGCTGGACAATCTCCTCACAGATGAAGAAGAGATGAGACAACAGAAATATGGTTCTACAGAAGGATGATTAGAATACCATCAACTGAACATGTGAACAATGACAAAGTTTTAGAGAAAATGGAAACAAAAAGCACACTCATACTTAACATCAGAAAGTGAGAGTTGAAGTTTCTAGGGCACACAGTTTGATACTGACAGGACACATTAAATGCAAAAGGGACAAAGGAAAGCGGTGCATAACCTACCTAATGAGCTTGTGCAAATGGTTGATAGAACAGGATTAGGCAAGATAGTGAAAAGAAAAAATTTACTAAGAGCTACAAAGAGAGCCATGATCACCCACACCCTGAAAAGATACAGCACATTGTAGAAGAATATAAGATGCACATTAATTGGTTCTTTTTTAAACATCTTCAAGACAATATATTCTCCTCATATTTAAAAATTTCTAAACAGTCAAACTGCTTCAATCTTATGATTACTAATAATAGTATTCATTTACTTTTTATTTCCTTTCAGTACAAGAGATCATGGCAAAGATTTATCTTTTGTTGCTCTAAGTGAATTTTATCCCTTACCATCTGTTTGTCCTTCTTCTACCATAAATGTCCTGTGAGAGTTAAATTCTCCCTGCCCACTTTCCTTGTTATGTGTTCCAGAAATTTCAGATTCTATGTGTCAGTTTCCTTGTAGTTCCTATTTTTCCTTAAACTAACTCATTACTCACATGTTTGGTTCATGTTATTCTCAGCATTTATCAATAAAATGGCATCACTATCACTTTAGGTCTATTCTTCATCTCTGAGAAGACTGTCCAAAATTCATTGCAATAAACATGATTAGCTATTACATTACAGTCTACAGTTTTACCTATAGACTGAAGCTTAGGGCCTCAAAATCTAGGGGGCCTCCAGCCAAGGTGTGTAATATTTTTGACACTGTCAACCCTTCAGTAATTTTAAACGCCTGTCATCATCCTTGGCTTTACTCAAATTGTTTAGTTTAACACTATTCCATTTTCCTCTACTTGTGAGAATGTGGGATTTGAAGGGGCCTCGCAATGGAATAGCCTAGGGTCTCTCTTCGTCTAAATCCAGACCTGATTACAGTTCAAAATTATTCATTTGTTTCTAAGGATATTTTCCTCCCTCTTATCTATAGTAGTAGTAATAATAGTAATAATTGAATTTTCAAGTTAAAAATGGTTTTTGATAGAGATCAAGTAAAAATAAAGACACTGCAGAACTCTTCTCAGTATTCTTGCTGATTTTAATAATGTTTTTGTCTGACACAAAGGAACCCAACTCATTTTGTTTTTCTATAACTTCAGAAGATGGGATTTTATTTTAAATTTTGCTCAATGAATTTACTTTAATGACATGATCATTTTCAATTAGGAAAATTATAGCTCATTGAAAATAGAAGAACCAACTTTTATTCGAATTTCATTTATCATAACAAATAAAATCCGTCCAAACTTTTGTCAAGCAGTTTTTTGTTCTTATAGAAATGTTAAAGCTTAATACAACCCCAACATCAAGATTGAAACAGCCTGATTTTGCTGCTTATACTCAAGGCAAATGGATTTCAGATTAAATCTTCACTAAAATATAAGCATGTTGATAATTGTATATGTTTTTAATTAACTGCTTCAAATGCTTCATTGCCACTAATGTAAAAGGACAGCTGAAAAAGTTCACATTTAACTTGTTTACCTGATTTGGAAAACACTGCATTAATTACGGATTATGCCTTGTAGAAAAGTTAATTTACTGCATCACAAATATTTTTTTTCTCTATAGATTATTTTTCATTCTTGCTGGCCTCTGAAAAACATTACTGCAATTCTGGTGCATTAATAATTTGATCAAGACAAACGAGTTCTTCCTCACATCTCAAAATAATTCATATTTGAAAACTTAGGCCCAAATGAGTCAGTATTATAATATTATGATACCACCTCTATCCTCTAATAATTATTAAGATTAATATATGAAATGTGTATGCTCAGGTAACAACTATTATGGAACAGAGGTAGTATTATGTTGACTGACCTAATGTTCTCAATAGTTGCAGTGATTCTTGTTTTTTTTATTATTATTTTTTAATTGAATTTGCCTAATGAAAGGCAGTAAAGCTGCTAAGACAAAGAGTTACTGAATGTGTGAGAATTAGAAAACAGAAGCATTACTGAGGAGCAAGAACAATAGAAGAGTAATCAGTAAGATCATCAATAACAATTGACATTGCATTTAAATTTTTTGAAGATCAAACTTGTTTGTAAAGCAAGAAGCTGGAAGAGAGTTCCAAAAGTGAGACGTGCGAGAAAAGAAACTGTTGACATGGAAATTACAGTTACATCTATCCAATTAAACTGTAAACCAATGAGACCTTATTGCTAATCTAGTACTGCACTTAAATTGATAAAGTCTAGATACCATAGCAAAAAGCTCATCCAAACAATTACCATGAAGGTATTTAAAGAAAAGACACAGGGAGGCAACTTTACAGTGATGAGAAAGCGACCTAAGCTGAGATGCCAGGTTGGGACCAATAATACTGCTGATTCATCATTGGATCTTATTAAGAATCTCTAAGTATAAAGCAGGAGCCACTGGATCATATGCGGCAGCAATATTCTATGAATGGATGAGTGGTAGTTTTATAGGTATGTAAGATTTTTTTATTTTTTTAAGCATATCACCCCAAGCAAGGCTGGAAGCCACTAGTACGCAGGGGGTTACAGAAGGTTTGGAGGAAGAGCAGATAGGAGTGGTAAAGGAGAGGATGTGGAGAAAGATAGTGGATCGATCAAGGCAAGGGGGTTACAGAAGATTTGGAGCGAGAGCAGATGGGAATGAAAGGTGAAAGGATGTGGAGAAGGGAAGAGGATAGATCAAGGCAGCTGGAGATGTCGATTGACATTACACTTAAATAGTTGGAGCTTGTATTTGACAGGGAAGCAGGAATAAGGAAGGGAGTTCCACAGGCAAGATGTGCGAGACATGAAGCTATTGGAGTAGAAGAGATGTTTACATCTAACAGTTTCAACGGGGAAGGGGTGGGAACGGGATGCCAGCCTCGTAGGACGTTTAAATTCATGAGGCCTAGGAACCAGCAAAAGCAACTCCTCGGAGCAATTACCGTGAAAGTATTTATAAAAAAGACAGAGCGAGGCAACGTCGCGTCTGTGAGAGAGAGACTGCAGACGAGATGATAGATCGATCGGGACCAATTACATTGCATATCCGTCTCTGGATCTTATCAAGAACCCTGAGGCAAACAGCAGGGACTCCAGACCATATATGGCAGCAATACTCCATAGAAGCAGGAGAGAAAAATTGTCTAGCACAATACAGTAAACCAACTTTCTTAGCAACAGATCTAGCAATGGATTCAATATAGTCTTTCCACTTCAAGATTTTATATCATAAATAATTTCATTATCATTATCTTTAATCTTTTTTATTACAATGGATATGACCCAAGAAACTATTAGCTGTTTGTTGCATAATAATGCTTAAGTATATTTTTATCCCATTCCTAAAAACTTTGTGTTTCAACACACAAAAGTTTGCAGATAGTTCCATAAATTTCTTTTATTTGCTATATCCATTCAGGACATTGGGGATCATGGCTCTCTACAATTTCCTGTCCTTTGTAATTCTTCATAAATTTTGCCTTTTTGTTATCTCTCCTAAACCTTGTTCTGCCACCCATTTACTCCAGCTTGCTCAGGAGGTTATGCATTTTTTTTGCTCTGTCACGCTTACCTTCAATCTTTCCAGTGAGTATCAAATTTTCCATGCCTTCTTTTTTCATTATGTGGCCCAGAAATTTCAACTATTTCTTTCTGGTGTTAAGTATAGGTATGTTTTTTGCTTTAATTTTCTCTAAAACTTGGTCACTGCTCACATGTTCGGTCCATGGCATTCTCAGTATCCTTCTGTAGAACCATATTTTTGTTGCTTCAAGTATCTTCTTCATCTGAGGACATTTACTGCCATATGAGAGGAAGGATACTATATAACATTTCAGACTGCTTTGCTTTTAGAAGACATTTTTTGCTATCACAATGTGCCTTCAGATTTCCATGTCACACTGTCTTCTGAACTAATTAATATAAAAACAAATTGTATAAATTCTAATGCTCAATGTCAATCTAATAAACTAATTAATCCTTTATCTGATAAAGACTTTTTGTTGTATCCTTAAAGAGGTTGCAAACAAAGGTGGTACTCGTGTGAAGGAACAGCAACACGCATATAGATGAAAGAAGAGAGGTTTATTGTAAAAGAAAATACACTACTGAAAGACAGGGAATCGGGTGGCAGGCTAATAATTCCTGAAGCAGGCCTCCAGGCATATCCTGTGCTCACTATATATAGCTACTGATATAGTCAGTCCACATAGGAGATATGGAGTATGGGACATTCCATTACAACACCTCCCCTGAGCTAATTTTCCCATTAAATTTTGCTCAATACCTCTTCTTTTTGAGATCAGGACTTAATTGTTTGATTTTTTTCCTCTTCCTAGCACCTTTCCATCTCACCACTTTTCCATAATTAACTGTTGAGTTATATGAGGGTATGTTGAAAATATGACCAAACATCAGGATTTTTGGTAGGCAGATAGAACAAAAAAAAGAGTACAGTAAAGAGTACATCAAGAGGACAGTAGATAGTGATTGACATTGCATTTAAATTTTTGAAAATTAAAATTGAGTGGAATGTATAGAGCCAGAAGAGTGTTCCACAATCAAGAAGTGCATGAAAAGAAGTGGTTAGTATAGAACTTACAGTTACATCTAACCAACTTAACTATAAAATGGTGAAAATTCATTGCCAGTCTAGTATTTTACTTAAATTTTTTAAAAAGTCTAGGTACCATAGCAAAGAGCTCATCTGAACAATTATCATAAAAGAATTTATAGAAAATGCAACCTTACAGTGGTGGGAAAATGACTGAAGCCAAGCTGCCAGATTAGGACCAATAATATTACTGGTTCTTCTTTTGGATTTTAATAAAGGAGCTCAAGGTAAATAGCAGGGGAACTGGACCATATGTAGCAGAAATATTCTGAGTATGGATAAATGATAGACTTATACATATGTATCATAGATTCTGGAGAGAAAAAATATCTCTCAAAACACAGTAAAGAAGCTGACCTAGCAATGGATTCAATATAATCTTTCCACTTCATGTCAGCTGAGAATATTAGCCCAAGAAGGTACAATGAGTCACATTCCTTGAGGTTATCATCAACCATGCTGATTTTTACAAATACTTTAAAATATAGTTTTCTGCTAAAGTTAGATAGAAAGTACTAAATTTTTACATGTTTGTTTTATTTTTAGCAAAATATTTGATTGCCTTCAACTAAAAACTTTTCTTAAAATTATCAGTGCATTGATATGCATCCTAAGCTACAGAATCTTCGAACTTATAATCACCAGGTTATAATGCTTTTACACTCATTTTATTTTTCAATTCATTGTTTTCATTATTTTATTACAAATATTTACAATAGATTATATAGCAGCATGAAATTTTCTTTTGCAACTTGAGGTTTGCTCATCATAAAATAGCATAGCATAGTTACTGATATATATTCTTTTTTAATTTTATATCTCTAAATATTATCATGGGCTATAAGAAAGATATAACCTCAAAATAGAAACAAGCTATTATAAAGGTAGTGGGTTAATGGGGGTGCTAGGAAAAAAAGAAATGCCCATTTCCCCATTTTAAGCATTAGCATAACAATGATCTAGTAACACCTTAATACACAGGTAGAACAGAATAGCCGAAAGAAAAGAATGACAAACATACATTATTCTCAAATAAATTTTTATATACTGCTATGTCATACAAGAAATTATCTATAAAATTATAAATACTTGTAACTAATTTGGCTCACATAGAGAAATTATAACATATGCAAGTAGTGTGAAAGGCATGAAAAGTAACAGAATTTTACTTGTAATATTTTCCAAAGAGAAAATGGGCAGGCCTGTGATATCCTCTATGTACCTAGTGAGACCATGTGGTTTCTTCTGCTCTCTTAGCTGCCATGGGCAGGCATATCTTGCTTCTTTACAGCCTACATATCATAATTACTCAACAGCTGTCACATGACCCTCATGAAGTTCTCTTATGCAAAGGAAGGTAATTGTACTTTGCATCCCAACAGAGTGATGAGAACACAACATTTGACATTGTGAAAAAAAGATGTACACAGACCACAGGATAATCAGAAAAAGAAATTGAAAGCATTGACAAGAACAAGAAGAAAAACTGGCTTTAAGAATTTTACAAGTAGAAATTTGAGAAAAATTAGAAAATTAATAAGTAAGAAAAGTGGATTGACCAATGAGAAAATATTTAAAGAAACTGATGTTGTGAATACAAACAGAAAAAGTGCAACATGTTAAGAACACTGGCTAAAGACATAAAAGCAAATAAAATAATTGAGGTGAACACATGTCAGTACAGATGCAAAAGAGGCCCCAGATCAGTTATATCTGGGTTTTCCCTGGTAGCAGCAGGACAGCTTGGCATGTCTCAATATGGGCCTCTCTGCAAATGGTCAAGATCTGGGTCTTTGTAAGATGCCTCATGCATCAGGAAGCAACAGGAAAACTAGAAGTCAGCAATTGGCAAGGCACAGTGCCTTGTGAAGTTGGTTCTGTAAGCATTTTGTTTCTAAAATTTCTGTGGTTTCTGAGGCACTGTTATTTTTGTTACCTCCCATCTCTTTCCCCTCTCTGCCTATTACCCCCATAGTTGCTGGGAGAGCAATCAGTTAGGTGTTTCCCCCAATCTCAACAAACTCTTGCTATACATTATAACAATAACACCTTTAAGTAAATAATGTAATGAGAAATATGTAAGTTAGGTGAAGAAGTACATGAAAACTGATTTCTCAGCAGCCATTCTTAGTGATGAATACAGAGTTATATTGGATGGACTTGATGACTCAGTTAGAGGTTGGGTCCCTCATGGAAATAATCAACCAACCAGCTTAGAAGATTACAGTGGGGAGGCAGAGTAATGTTGTGAGTTAGTATTATAGGCAATAAAATTATGTTATTTTAAGTTGATGGTGGTATAAAGATGAATGCACTGAATTATCATTTATTAAGCAAAACTTTTTTCAAGTGATACAAGTCATAACCAAGAAGCTGAAGAGTACATTTAGGTAAGACAATGCTTCTTCATATTCTGCAAAGCTGAATAGTGCCCACCTTGCCAAAAAGTTTCAAAGGCATCAAATTAATAGAATGGCTTGCAGCCTTTACAGATATTAATCCAATAGAAAACTTGTGATTCATTATTAAAAGAGATGTACATGGAAACAATATTCAAGCAAAGGATATGTCTGGAAAGTAGTTAGAATTGCTGCAAGTAATCTTAATGTTGGAACAGTAGAAAAGTTATGGTTTAAAGACTGAAGAATACTATAGAATGTCAATAAGTCCATATTAACATGTAAAAAAAATAATAATTTATTTAAGTATCCAGGGTATGGTACTATAAGGTTGGTAGCATCTAACAGCAAAATACTATGAGCATTTGAAGCCAAATCAGCACCTGACAGTCTGGTAAGGTGAGGTGATGGTATATTGCATTCATCAAATGTATATTCCTGTGGTATATAGTGTTTGGATTTATCTATAAATAAAAATTTATGTTGAAATTAACTTACTTTTCATTATAAAATCTGACACTCTTAAAACAAGTTATCAACATTTTTAATAATGATATATATATTTATACAAGCAATAGATTATGTGTACTTCCGTTTATGAGTAAAATCTGTCATTTTTAACAGTATTAGTTGGTTAATACCAAATTTATTGTAAAAAAAATATTAATTTGCGTAATAAAACCAGACATAGTGTAATCACTCTCTTTAGGAATATTATAAAAAACATTATGTGCATTAAAAGTACACAGGTAGGTACATAAAAATACATGTTTATATATAAACAAGATATTTATATAACCAACAAATACTAAAAACAGATATATAAGAAATAAGCACTTGTCAAAATTTCTATAATACATTTAGCATATGAATATATAATTGAAAATATTTTTAATTATTTTTGGTTTGAAAACTTATGCATAATATAAACTTTAAAGGCATCAGCATGTCTGATGCTAACCTCCAGGAAAGTGACATTGTGTCTTCTTAGACAAAGGTTTTCTACTTATATGAAATGGAAAGATTATATTGAATCAATTGCTCGGTCTATCTTATATATCTATAAGTCTATCATTCATCCATGTATTCAATATTGCTGTCACATCTGATTTGGTGCTTCTACTATGTATTTAGAGATTCTTGATAAAATCATAAAAAGTATCTACAATGTTATTGGTTCTGACCTATCATCTCGGCTTCAATAACTTTCCCACCACCATAACGTAGCTTACCTGTGCCTTTCCTATAAATATTTTCATGGTAATTGTTCTGATGAACTTTCCTCTTTGGTACTTCAACTTTATGTATTGAAGCACAATACTAGGTTGGCTGTTAGGTTTCATTTTAAAGTTGAAATGGCTAGATGTAATCTGTAAGTTCTATGCTAACAGTTTCTTCTATCATACTTCTCACTTGTGGAACTCACTTCCAGCTTCTTGCTTTCCAATCAACTTTGATCTCCAAAAATTTAAATGCAATGTCAATCATTATCTTTTGTTTTAATTCTAGTTCTTTTATTGTTATCTCTCCTTAATGTTTTCTTTTTCTCATATTCTTTCACACTCAATGATTTAGTGGCTTTATTGCCTTGCTTGCAGTCATCTCCTAGAACATCTGTAATGGCTTATGACTCTTAGTGTAAGAAAGTGGAAGTATACTGAGCATCTTCCTTCTCTTAATAAAGAGAATTCACTTTTACAAACTAATGGAAATGGCAGGTTCAAGTAACTGAAAACCATCATTTGAGACGATGTTAGCCTCTTTTGAATAATAAATGTGAAGGAACACTAAGTTTCAGTAGTAAAAGTCTAGAGAAGAATTTTGCCTTGCTGAAAAATATTACAGTTTAACCCGGATATAAGAGAGTTGTCGGGACCGGAGACTAAGTCTCTTATATCCGGGTTTCTCTTATATCCGGGTCTGGTCTATTTTATATACATTAACACAGGCTCTAATTTGGGACCAGATAAAAAGTATCTCTTATATCCGGGTTTCTCTTATATCCGGGTTACACTGTATTTGAAAAAACGCCATAAGATCATGGTGTGTGGAAGATCATTAAATCAGCCATTGCTGATCGAATATGAAAGAGAAAAAAAGAGATTAAATTTGTTGACTCAGAACTATATGAAAAAGGAAAGAATTTTAGTTTCTATGTCACAGGGGAATATTTGTATATGAGAATAAGTAATTCTGATAAGAAAAACAGGACAAAGCAACATTATACTAATAAAATCTATTGGACGATCAGTGCAAAAATCTAATGAAAAATCTATCAAACTAAACATAAGCATTAACAGAAAAAAGAAAAAAAATCATCTCTTAAAATGAGTTTAATATTATGAACAAAGTCACAGAAGAAAAAATGGGGAAAAAAATTAAGAAACTGGCCCCAACAAGATTCAAAGCATTAGAAATAATTTATCAAGACAATATGGTGTTGCCCACCAAAAAGGGTCATATATAAAATACATTCTTATTTTGAGTATTTATTATCATTCCATAGAATTGTTCAGAATATCGATTTGATTCCTTTTATTACTTTTATTGTTATCACATTTTGACTTATCCATTCAACAGGTCTACCAAAAATAAGATTCATTGCTTTTCAGAGAAAGTGTAGACCTGAAGAAAATCATAAAATAGAAACAGTGTGACAACAATGGAGAAATGAAATCAATAGTCTGAACAATGCCTGCAATAATACAAGAGGGTGGGGAAAAGTTCTTGGCTTCACCTACTGACAGAACTTTAATCACATGATCAAACATCAGTATTTTATTTTAGAATCACTTCTTGATAGTCAGTAACTTTTCACCATGCCCTTATATATGAAAAGAATTTGAATAAATTCAACTTAACTTGAATGGCAAATATTTCTCTCTCTAGCCTTTTATTTCAGAAGTATTCTGATCATGAAACAAGCATTAAGAATGAGTATTCAATTTAGATAAAATTATCTTTATCCTTACTTAATGGAAATGGTTTTTCTATTCTGAAAGCAACAAAATGAAAATGTTCTATCTCATTTTACCTATTTCTTCTTTAATGTCTATCATGCAAACAATTCTAATTTGGTTGCCTTTTTTTCTTTCTTTCATCTGCAAATATTCAAAACAGTCTAAGAAAGGCAGCTTAATAAAAAGAAAGGATTCAAAAGAAGGTTCGGAAGGTGAAGGTGCCGAAGAAGGTAGGTCTACAAGGATTTCTTAATATTTTAACCATTTTTTTTTTTAATCCAAACACATTTTCTCTGTGCCTCAATTTCATTTACATTTCCCTCTCCCCCCCCACCTCATTTTTTTTTCAAGTTTTCACCTTTTCTTTGTAGATATTTAACATTTCTTTATTTCCTGGTTTTGTCAATTCGTCTTAAATAAGCATCATATTCTTTGTGTGAGCATGCTTATTTGACATAGTAGAAGTGGCTCAAGGAAATCAGGCGACTTTTTTGAGTTACAATACTTAAATAATAAATGTATTTTGTTTAATAGTTTATATAATATTGCTTGTCTACTTCCATGAAGAATATTTTCCCTCAAGAAAGAAATAATTTTACTTATATTAAGCTACTGGATGTTTAAAACACAACTAAACAGAATAATCCATTCATTTTTATAAAGAGTAACCTATAATAAAAGCAAGATTTTTTGCAACCAGATGAAAAGATGCATGCATACTACCCTTGAAGGAAATTAATGATATTGACAATTCTGCATGTTGTCTTCATAATGTTTTCAATTCAAGTTGTGTACACATATAAATATTAGTGTTTTATTTTATTTTTTTAACTAAGTTTGATGTCTGATTCGTTGGCAAAACAAAGGATTTTATGTACTAAATTCAGAGCCACATCAATGTTGGGAAAATAGGATTGTTTTCTTTTTTTACTGTAAAGTTAAATTTGGAGGTGACTAGGAATTTTCCTTGATCCGATCTTAGAGTCATCATGAGGGGACACGTTGACATCTTTAGAACTTTAAAGAGCAAAAGAATTCTCAACAATATTTTAGGTCGGTTATTGACAATTAAAAAAATGAACAACAAATGGTCACACTATTTACATTGTAAGGGCTATTGTGCACATCTTTATTGTCATATTCACAACGTTTCGGCCACCTTCTTCAGGTGATATATGTTGGAATTTCGAACTAACCATTTATTTCATCCACCAGGATTAGTTCCATGTGCCATATCTTTACTGGATATCTCAGTTTCAGTTATTTCCCTTTAGTAACTCAACTTTCCCAGTTTTTGTTCACTTACGCTATGACCAGGTATTGAACTCACAACTCTTTGGGTCAAGTCACTGAATTACTTCAACCAACGCTTTTGTCCACTGGGCCATATGTACTTGGGGATGAATTCCAACATTTATCACCTGAAGAAGGCTGGAGCGTACAACATCCAAAAATATGGCAATAAAAATAATGACAATAGTTCAGACAATGTAAATAGTTACAATACATCTCAGAAATATAGACAGATAAACAAATGTTAGGAAACCACTTTGCTTGTATAAAATTAAGTTGGATTTCACAAAGGCTTTTGGTGGGATAACAAAAATATTAACAGTGTATTGATTTGGTTTTGTCTGAATCTTTCATATGAGGAATTATTATTTTATACTAATTTGCTTAGATTAGTGTTCTTATTAATTATAAAAGATGAAGCTGAGGCTGAAGATACCAAAATTCCACTAGTAATTACAATGTCAAGTTATGTACTCTGGCTCCATTGTAGAAAGAGATTAGCAATATTATGTTTAAGGCTCCAAGTTTCCATCACCTAAATGTTCTATAGGTTGGTTACTTGGCAGTCATGAGTTTAATCTTTGTGTTAGGTAGTGCAAAAATCATCTTATACTCTAGTTCAGTGAAAAAAACAAGTTACATGACAAGGAAGAATGAACTGAGATTAAATATCTTCTACCATGGATAGATAACAAAATAAGAACAGTCAAGCCTCCAATCATTGAATAAAGTGTTTAGTTTCCAGAGGATTACCAAGGGAAAAGGGTAGGGAGATACAATGGCTGAAATATTGTGACTATAATAACCAAGATAAGTACTCTCATCTGAGTAAATTAGTGAATTTATAATAATTTGTTGTTGCTTGCTAAATTATGTCAGTTTATTATAAAATGCGATATCTGTCCAATAGTAGTTGTTACTTTTAATGGAGGAAATGTGAAGACATTGTAACAACTATTAAGGAACAAAATTATCAACTTTTTATTGATTATCCAGTTTATCAGTGTTTAGTAAGCTTATCTTAGGACAACACAAGGCTAAATAAAGAGAATGAGACAAGAAGATTGTGTTATCAATTATCTAACCAAACCAAGGAATTTGCCTAGAAATTTAGCATTCAAAATCTCGGTTGGAACAGTGAATTATCTCACCCATAAAATGGAAGTTTGACTTACCTTCCTTGGACTTCATCTGCTAATTTGTTTTAGATCAATTCAAATAATTTACAAACATTCTTCCATTTTATCAGCACCTTATCAGTTAGGGACCAATTATATTTTTTTTAGTTTTACAAATATGTTTCCAAGTTAACTATAATCACACAATTATTTCTGTTGTAAGCAAATATACCAGATATGTAAAATTCCAATAATATATTTTCTTTAATATATATATATATATATACATACATACACACACACACACACACACACAAACACAGCAACAAGGTCCTTTGTATGACCTACTTTTTTTTTTTTAAGTGTATCACCCCAAGCAAGGCTGGAGGCCACTATTACGCAAGGGGTTAAAGAAGGGTTGGAGGAAGAGCAGATAGGAGTGGTAAAGGAGAGGATGTGGAGAAAGAGAAAGACAGTGGGTCGATCAAGGCAAGGGGGTTACAGAAGATTTGGAGCGAGAGCAGATAGGAATGAAAAATGAAAGGATGTGGAGAAGGGAAGTGGATAGATCAAGGCAACTGGAGATGTCGATTGACACTACACTTAAACCGTTGGAGATTGTATTTGTCAGGGAAACAGTAATAGGGAAGGGAGTTCCATAGGCGAGATGTGCGAGACATGAAGCTATTGGAGTAGAAGAGACATCTACATCTAACAGTTTCCACGGTGTAGGGGTGGGAGTGGGATGCCAGCCTTGTGGGGCGTTTACCAAAATCTGACAAAATGACCAAAGAATTTTATAACACTCACTTTCAAACTATCAAATTTTTATGTTATCATTATACATGATAAATTAATCAACTCATCCCTTAACAATGCAGTCAAAAAATATTTTAAATGACTTTGAAATATTTAAAAACTGACTTGATGTTATAATAAAGTAGAATTCAGTGTAAACATTTCTGGTAAATATTTTAGGGTATTGCATACAAAAAATAAAAGAATTATTCTTTGGAAAAGACAAGCAAATTTAGTCAATTTCTGTTATTGTCTCTTGTTTTTCTTTCATAATGAATATACCCCTTCCCCACCCCTACATTCTCTCTCTCTCATTCATAATATATAACCACCAACAAACAACATAACTCTCTCTCTCTCATATTGCATACCCACTTTTACCCTGCCTCCACTCTCTCTTTCATAATATATTCCTCCAACTGTAATTTTTCCCTTTCATTGCACCCCTTCCATAACATCACTTCTCACAATAATGTCTTTCCTTCATAATATATATGCATCCCTTCCTTAAAACCACCTCTCTTACTCTAAATGTATACCCATTCTTCCCTTAAAGCCATCCTTCCCTCATAATGTATACCCATTATTCCCTTAAAATCACTCTCTCTCATGATGTATACCTATTCTTCCTTTAAAACCACCCTTCTCTCCCATAATGTATACCCATTCTCTCCTTAAAACCATCTCTCTCTCTTTCATAATGTATACCCATTTTTCCTTAAAACTACCTTTCTCTCTCCCATAATGTATGTATACCCATTCTTCCCTTAAAACCACCTTTCTCTCTCTCTCATAATGTATACCCATTCTTCCCTTAAAACCCCCTTTCTCTCTCTCCCATAATGTATACCAATTCTTCCTTTAAAACCACCTTTCTATCTTTCTCTCATAATGTATACCCATTCTTAACTTAAAACCACCTTTCTCTCTCTCTCATAATGTATACCCATTCTTAACTTAAAACCACCTATCTCTCTCTCTCATAATGTATACCCATTCTTCCCTTAAAACCATCTCTTTCATAATGTATACCCATTCCTCCCTTTATCTCTCTTTCTCTCTCTCTCCTTTATCTTTTTTCCTACGTTTCCTTATTTCCCAATATGACATTGATTTATTTCATTTATTCATGAATTCTCTTTATCCATTCAATTATTTTGCAATCAACTTCCATCTCTTCACCACTATTCCAACTGTATTATCAGTATATTTCCACTTCTGTTACAAAGATGACTTACAGATGTTTTCTTTGCCTGATGCTTTCTTTTTGTTTTTTACTATTTTTTATTTATTTACTTTGCTTTTCCAGAATTTTCTTTATAACATTTTAATATTATTTAATATGTTAATTATTCTTCATTTGCTTCATTTCTGTTTATTTTTTGCATTCTTGACATAACAGCAAATGCATCAATGTGAACATCAAAGCCAGATGAAAAACAAACAAAATCTTATCTTTGCTAATCCGTTGTTCCCAAAATTTCAAACTGTGTCTTGTTTCTTTTTTTTTCTTTCCCTTCTACAGAGAAACCAGCAGGAAGGGGCAGACACCAGTCAGGTTAGCATAAAGCATGCGACTTGGTTTTCAAACCTATGTTTACAGAAACCTTTCATTATATATTGCTGAGATATTAGGAAGACAAAAATACAAGGAAACAGACTACTGCTTTAAAATATATACATTAGGACCTCATTATTCACTGTAGATACATTGCGGATGCTAAAATCTAAGAATGATAGTGAACCCTATATGCTCAGTATGTCAAAAAACTTTTCTATATGATAGAAGCCCATTTGAGGGGACACAACACTCCCTCTAAACTAAGACATATCTTTGACTTAGTGGCAAACCATCTTTAGAAATAGGCAGAAGCATTTCAGTTGTCCTCATTACCCTCAGGATCTGGTGACTCATATTTTGAAAATATTTAAATAATTTTTTTATATTTTCAAAATAATATTACTATTAAAGTGCTTTTTGTTGACGTTGTTGTTTACTTGTTTGAAATACATTTTTTCAAAGTAGTTTTTGTTTAATAAAGGCTTTGAACATAAAAGTTTCTCTGTTTGTGTCAATTGCAAATAAGTGATCCTGTTTGGCAATCCGTACATGGAATTTCTACTGATGGTGAGGTCCTATTGTATTTTACATTTCTACTTTTAAAATATGATGCATAACATTATACATTTCCTTGCAGGTTTCAAATAGATAGTAAAATTAGTATATTCTCTTCACAGTCATACTCAGAATTTATTATATCAATTTTAGAAAACAAACTTTAGAATATCTAGCAACCAACCAACAGCAAATAAACACTAGTTTCCAATTTCCTTTTTGTGACTCAATCTAATGTCATCTATAAATCTAATTTTTAAAACCAAAAGGCAAAGATTTTGGCAATCATTTCACAAGGCTGAAATGCATGCATGATGGGAATAGTTGGAACAGATTTTAGCTTCACATCAAAGAAATATTAACCAGTTGCTACAAATTAATAAATATGAAATATAATTAAATTTATCTAAAGACAGTACAGTGCTTTCAGCAGATGAAGCTTGCAACCTTATTGTAAGTTAATTGTACAATAATGTTTTTAAGTTAAAGTTCTTAACAAAAGTTAGCTTATATCAAGGACTGACAACTGGAAGTAGTTATATCTCCAAAGTGTTTAAAAACACTTTAAATAGGACATGGTTAAAAATAGGATATAGCCATAAACACCTCAGGCAAACACTGCACAAGAGACAACAGAACTTTTGGTAGACTTAACCCATTTTGACCAAAAAATTAGATGTAACCACTTCTAGATGTCAGTTCACAATATATGCTATCATTGTGCCAAAAACTAATTGAAATCATGAAGTTTTGTTTTGCACTTAGTATGATAATCAATATCAAATTATTATTTACATGATACAGCACCATTTATTGTGACTTATAGTGAAATTTCATCTACAATATCAAGGCAGAAGTCTTGTTTTAATATTGCAAACTCCAAATAGCTGCCAAATATCTAATCTTTTGTTTCTGTAGTTTGCTAAACTAGAATCAACTTAAATATAAACTATGAATTAATTTCTTTACTAAAAATTAGATCACATATATACAGTAAGATTTTCTATCATATTCTACTGCAAATGTTTCTAAATTGTTATGATCATTTCAATAAGAAACAATTTACAATATATTTATAGAGTAAACTACATTTAAATCACCGTTTTCATCATTTTTTTAAAGTGGCCTTTGGAAATTTGTAACAAGGTATCTTTAGTAGAATTTTATTGTAAAATATTTTTTTAAAGTGGCCTTTGGAAATATGACATTATTCTTTTTTTTTTTTAATTAAATAGTGGTAGGAATTTTATATTATAACCTTCTTTAAATTCTAAACCTTGAAAAAAATTTACGTTATTTAAATAAACTCAAATGATAGGTTTTGTTGGATTCTCAATAACCTATCAGTGCTCCAGGTTATAAACAGAATGAAAAATATTAAATTCTAATCTTTTTCATTTTGGGGTTCTTCAACATCTACAATTTGTATTGCATTCTCAAGAAGCCTGAACAAGTTTTTCCTCCTTTAAGTAATGTTTTCAAAAAATACTTCATTAATCCAAAAGTAAATAAATACTGCAGGGTACAAATAATTATAAGTATTTTATAAAACTGCAATAAAGGAAATTTTTTTTTTTTTTTTAAATTACAAGAAAATATTTAATATCAAATTAAAATCAACTGAATCTTTTCTTAAAACTAGTCCCTGTATATTTTACAATAAATATTTATGAACATGGTTATATTTTATTATGATAATAATATAAATACATTAATATAATTTTCAAATTCACTGAAATACTGAGAACCAATTGCACCTTTACTATTTGAACTGATGATTTAAGAAACATTATCTGATTTCAATCTCTTAAGCACTACCATCTTTATTCTCAAAAAAATGTTCAAATTAGTACATTAAGTTTTCGTGTTTAAATAAAACATACAATATTTGCATTATTCGGACTATTGTCCTCATCTTTGTCACCATATTTATTACGACGTTTCAGCCGTTGTTCATTCCGGCCTTCTTCAGGTGGTTGGAATGTCAAACTGAACCCTTTATTTCACTCGCTGGGGTAAACTGTTCTAGCCAGGTTTAATGGATGTCAGTTATCAGTTATCTCCTGTTAATTCCCCTCTCCAAGTTCTCCACTGCTTTAACCGGGTATTGAACTCACACTGTTTAGGTCCTGTCACTGGATCTAACCAACGCCTTTATCCACTATGCCATGTGTCCTCAAGGACTGATAACTGACATCCATTAAACATGGCACATGGAACTAGAACAGTCTACCCCAGTGAGCGAAATAAAGGGTTCCGTTCGACATTCCAACCACCTGAAGAAGGCCAGAGCATACAAAAGCCAAAATGTTGTAATAAATATGTCGACAAAGATGAGGACAATAGTCCCAATAATGTAAATAGTGTACATAATACCTCATCTCAGAAATATAGACAGATACTAATGATTTATCATAAATGATTCTTTACATATTTTCATTACATTTCTTATGATGAGGTCAGTTATAAAATAAACTCTAAAGAAGTGGAGTTTCTTTTTAATGTTTTCTATAAGAATAAATTAAATACAGTTAAAAATAATTTAGAGTTGAGACTCATTATACAGAATTGGCATATGTAAATATTTTGAAATTCATTACAACAATATTTAATTATGAAAATTAACTAAATGTATAAAAACTCTATGCTCAGTGAATTTATAATTTACAAAAAAATGTTGAATTGTTATTAGAAAAGAAAAAGAAACATGCATAAGAAATTGGAAGATAAGGAATCATCTTTTCTGTAAGAATACATTTACACATATATTACTAGATTTTAAATTCCTGTTTTAAATATTTGACAGCATTAATAGATTTTGTGAAATTAATTATAACAGCAATTATAACACTGACAGAATTACAAAATGTAAGCATGTATCAATATATATGCATCAAGCAAAAATGTTTCAAAATATAAAAGCATTTTTGCTATTCCTATGAACCTTCAAATTTCTCTCAGACTTTTTGTCTGTTCTTACTACACTACCTGGAGAGATGAATCTCTGCACCGGTCTAATTTTGAGACCCCAGCTGTATAGCTCACACTCTCTCTTTTGCTCATAATCATGTATTTTGTTTTCTTACAGTTGATGTTTAGTCTTTTCTTCTTGCTTTCATTGACCACGTAGTCAAGTAATGCATATCAGTAATGGTAATGTTAGTCATTTCCTTATAAGGAAACATTCGGTATTCATTGACTGAGCAGAGAATAGATGTCATCATTACCTGTATATGCTGATAATAATAAATATCTTGAATGTATTCTGGGACATCTGCTAATTGCAAATCTGGAAATTATATTTCAAATGTCAAAATTCCAAAGAAAGTTCTGAAAAAATATTCCTGATTTTCAAAGAAAGTTTACAGATATATCAAATGTTTAAGCATTCAGTTGTGTGTGTGGTTGATATACTTATAAAACAACCAAACCAAACTTCAATTCTGTAAAGTTTCATGACAAACAATTGGTTATTCTTTGATCAATAAAGAAATATAATTCAGTCATACTCACAGCTGTTTTAAAAGTAATAAAAATGATATTTAACATAACAATAACAGAACAAGAAAATCACAGGAGTACCTATTAGAATTTATCAGTAGATATCATGTGAAAAATATATACAAATGATACTGTGCTGATAGTAGATTCAGAAAGAACACTGAAAGAACAGTTTC
This sequence comes from Acanthosepion esculentum, assembly GCA_964036315.1. Taxonomy (NCBI): domain Eukaryota; kingdom Metazoa; phylum Mollusca; class Cephalopoda; order Sepiida; family Sepiidae; genus Acanthosepion; species Acanthosepion esculentum. The sequence goes on along the minus strand of OZ038484.1, from coordinate 24,638,147 downwards.
ACTATGTGGTCAATGAAAGCAAGAAGAAAAAATAGATATCAACTGTAAAAAAATGGAATGCTTGATTATGAGCAAAAGGAAGAGCTCAATGTACGAGTTATATAGCAGGGGTCTTCAAAATTAGACAGGTGTGGAGATTCAACTCCCTAGGTAGTGTCGTAAGAAAAGACAAAAAGTGTGACAGAGAAATTTGAAGTTTCATAGAAACAGCAAAAGATGCTTTTTCAGAAACTAAGCAGCTTACTAAAGAATCAAAATAACACTCAGAAAAAAAGGAAACCTCCATAGATTAAATAAATCAGTTCAAGGATATCTAGGTTAACAGACATCTGAAGAAAGCCAGAAGGCATAACAGCTGAAACTTTATGATAATATCAACAAAAATGAAGATAATAGTTTACATTAAAATAATGTAAACAGTAAGTTTTGCTGTCATATTCCACAACAAATATGCAAACTATTACAAATTGTTTATGATCAGTTCGATAGGATATAATTCACTGATCCCTGTTACACTACAAGGATGATATCCTTTTATAATATATTTATGATTGCCTACTCACAAGAAATAAGAGTAACTGTTGAGTGTCTTAAATAACTACTTGGGAGCAGCTGACAAGATATATTGGAACGGATTTGTTTTGGCCTGGATCTTCTAACTGGCTGTGAATAAGTGATTAAAGATGATAATAAAGACAGTAAAAGTAATAATTATTCTGGAACAGCTAATGAGATATTTTATGATCTTTTTTTTGTCTGAATCTTCTTTTTAGTCATGAATTGAATATGGATTCAAGACAGTTCATAGATTATGATAAAAGTAATGGATAAAAAAGACCCTATGTTTATATCTAATCTAAGGCTTTAGCCTATCAAGAACTGATGATGGAATAGGTTTCCTCTATATGTGCTCTTAAAATAAGGTAAGAATGAACAAAGAATGAGAATTTACAATTGCCCTGATTTGGTCATTCATCCGAATAACAATGCAAGCTCAGTAAGATAAACCCAAAAGAAAAGAAAATCATTAAATTGAGACAGTTTATCACACCTTCCAAAACCACCCAGATTTCTATTTAATCAGATCACTCTATCAGATCTTAGTAGTAAAGCCTTTAAAAGTCAGAAAACAATTAAGTAGTATCAGAATTTTTTCATCTAAAATCCCAAATTCATTCAACAAGGTATAAACTAATTAATTTCATAAAAGGCTTTTGTTATTGTTAATAATGATGGCAATGTTCTTAACAAATTTAATATTGGTTACATTTGATCAGGGTTTTTTATTCTGTCACCACAAATACATTACTTTTCAAACAACCTAATATATTATTAAAGCAAGTGCCAGCAAAATGGTTTCATTTCCATTATTTTGGCTATTGACAAATTGAAATTAATCACTGTTGATTTTTGTCCTCTTCAAAAAATAAAATAAATTTGTAATTTTGCAAGGAGTCAACATCACTCCAAGAGTTGTTTGAACAATTCTCTTGTTGATTTCTATCTCAATTTCTTGGATGAGGAGTTATCAATATTTATACTATTTACATGTAGACTATTGCCCTTATCTTTATTGTTATTATCATGTTTTGGCCGTTGTGCCCTCTGGCCTTCACCAAGTGCATGTCAATCCAGATAATCTACAACAACAAAAAAGATGAGGACAATAGTCCATATGTAAATAATGTAAATAATTCTTTTGTTGGTTCCTTTATTTTCAGAAAAATTGTTTTATAAGTGTTGTAACCTAGGTAAGGTTACTGAATAGAATGATCAAACAAAGGTTGATAATGAACGATAATACTTAGGACAAGAACAACACACATAAGATTCACTAGCAGTGCATAGTAGTAGTAGTAGTCAACTGCTAGAAGTGAGTCAAGTGAATTCCACAATGAATCTCCACCTGCAGACCAACATACAGTATTTACTACTGTATTTATGTGAATGGGGACATACCCATTATCATCTGTAGGTATGCTACAACAATAAGGCAAAAAAGTTCTTGTCTTTGCTTATGCCTTAGAAGAAGACTATAAAATGAATCTGCAAAAATATTGTAATAACAACAAAAGCAAAACAGAGAATGAGTACAATCATCCTAACATTGAAATAAAGTTGTTCATATATATATATATATATATATATATATATATAGTGTGGACATAGGAATCAACATGGTGACTCAATACAATGTTAAAATTTGGCCTGAAGTTTGTATTGAGGTTTGAAACTGACAATCATCATGCAGTGTTGATTCCCATATCTATAGTGTTTATATCTACAAACACACTATCTTTGATATTGAGCACTCTTCCCCTATAATTACAACAAATTTTAAACAATATATTATTATTAAAATAAATTTACAAAAGGTACATTACACTTCACGACTTTAGTGTTAATTTTCCATTTTGATTTTAATGACAAATTTTGGATCATAGCACGACGCACTTTCCTAATCCAGAGAGAATGTTTTTCATTCAGCTCTGCATGGGGTGGTTATTGTTAGGATGAATAAATTCAGACAGAATTATTCACTCTTTAAGAGTATAACTTCACAGGAAGTTATCTGAATGGAGAGAATATCTGGCTTATCATCTGCCCAAGGTGAATAAAGAAAAGCATCTGACCTGAAGCCATCAGTCTTCTTTTATTTTTCAAATGGCTTCACACATAATAGCCATATACAAATGGGATTCTGGGGGTTTTCATTGTGAATGTGTTAATTCTTAGACACCAAAAGATTCCAGACTTTCTATCACTGTCTCCTTAGACATTTGTCTCTATATGCAATAATCATTATATAAAGTGGCTGTTCAGAAGGGTTTGACAGAGCTTTGTAAAATTTAAAAACCATCTAATAGAAAAGAAGCCATGATATTAAAATTTTTATAATTATTATCTCATTTTTTGTTCATTTATGGTGTAAAAAGGAAAGAACCTTCAAATTATACCAGTTGGTTACTAATTTGATAATATACATATAATTTAATTATATGATTGCTTTTATATATATATATATATATATATATATATATATATATATATATATATATGATGAGACATTGCTTGGATATTGTTTAATATTATTTTTAATTTTAAAATTTAACTAGTTTATTGATAGAACATTTGATACACATCTATAGTTTGGGAAATATCTATATTCAGGCAATAAAAGATGTTTCATTCCAATGGTGCTAAAATGTATCATCTCAAGTTGTCTCGCATTCTGCCTTGAAAATCCATTTTTTAATGAATTATTGAATATTTCCTCTGTAATAAATATAAAATTAATATTGAAAATATGTTCAACAAACAACGTTTGTTATTCTCTATCATCCATCATCTCTCTCTAGGAGCATTCTTATTCAATACAGAAAACGTTTTATCACCTTGAAGTATTTTTGTAGACACTGATGCATACTTTAGGCTTCTGTGGCATTATACTTGACAAGAATCTATGATGAGTGATTACATGAAGAGGAATGGTGCCACAGAATAAATGCTGTGACAGAAATTGTTACTATTTATGAAGAAGCATTTTCTTTTAATTTTATATTACTTAAGTCATTCCTCTGCTCAGATGACTGTAATACAGCTTTTCATTTTTTGTATACATCAAAATAACATCTAATAAAAACTGTATTACCCATAATGAGAAAGTATGGTAGCCCCAAATTGGCATCAATATCTTTGCAATACTTGAAATCAAGAATCATTAGAAGAATTTTAATTTTATAAATTTAAATGTTTTTCCAATCTAATTACAAAATTCCATATAAAACACTTTCTTAAATTCCTCATTTGAAAACTATTAATGCTGTCAAATATATTTTTAAAAAAAACATACAATATGATATCAACCAAATCGCAAAGATAGTAACAGACAAACAAATTAAAAACTTTCACATTTCCTTCTCTCTGTTTTTCTTGGAATAAAACCAACTGAAGTTTTTACCTTGTTATTATTAATATAACATTTTAGAAATGTTTGAATGTTACCATAAAATAATAGTTCTTTCAATTTCTTTTGTAAATAATGATAGTTTAAATAACTATGCAGAATGCAGATATTAAACTAAAACAAAGATATGTAGTTTATAATAATGTGTTTTAAACTCTACTACAGATCTTTTCTAAAGGAGGTCCATTTGCTCTTGTCTTTTCCCACTTTAAATTTTATACTGGTGTGTTTTGATGTAAAAGATAGTTATACTAAATATCTAAATTATTTTTAGTAATCAAGACATCTCAAAAGTTCAGAAACATTAGGAAATGTTTATTATTTGCTTTCATTAAAATCAGAACATCTAATTATACTCTCAATTTTTCTATTAAGAAGAAAATAATAAAATATTGACCAAAAATGTAATCTAAACAACATTACTAATACCTATATAGTCAAGAAACAAAAGAATTAAATGTATTGACAATATCAAATAATTCAAATCTTTCATAGCATCACTGCTGATAGTTTTCAAAGATGCACTTGGGCATATATGAGGGAGTGCTGAAAAAGTTCTCAACCCAAACCCACTTCACAAAATCAGTATTCTGATTGTAGGATGGGTCAAGTACTTTTCAGCACCTTCTTTCATACATAATACACAATATAGATTTTAATATGTTTACAAAGGAGAAAACAATGGTTAACAGTGGGTGGGACATATCTCAACTGAAATCCTGTGGTTTAATCCAAGATGTCTGGTGTTCAAGTGCTTGCTCCTGTCATCAAAATTTTTCAACCCGCTGTGTTGTTTATGAAATCAGTCAGTTTTGTTTTGTTTTGGGTTTTTTGTGTTAGCTTCTTATTTCCTTTCCTCCACTCAGTTGATTATTTTTTCTTACCTTTCCTTCAGCTCAAGATCTTCAAAACTGTCCATCATGGTGCAAAGCGGGAAGGGACATGGAAATGGGAAATAATTTCCTTATGCTTGAATATTTTTTGATAAATACAAAGGGAACTTTAAAGCCAAGATTTCATTAATGTTGTCATCATTTTCACTTTTAAAGAGTCATTAAATTCTCTGTTATATTAACTTAAGAGCGAACATAATATGGTACACTCTAGCTGAATTCTAACAAAACCTATATTTAATTAGTAAATAGCTTAACATATACAAAAATGTTAAAAATTTTAGATAAATGCATTATCAGCCAAAAGTTTCAGACCACCCTCTGAATTTAATAATTAGTAAGTTTCATGCCTTCTTTGAGTTAAATAACTCTTCCTAAGCTAGGATGCTGAAATTATTTAAACCATTAGTGTAAGGCGTATTATT